>CM052799.1:97036153-97146837 GCA_028533885.1 Nasua narica
TTATATTTTTTACTTTTACCACTTTACTTCTATAGTACAAATATATCAGACATTTTAGAAGCTACAACTAAGCAAAAAGAATAGAAATCTCCTACAATCCAGCCAGCTCTCTCCATTATAAAATAGTTCGTGAATGCCTTTTTATCTTCTAGATTATAATTCCTCTGAGTCCTAAGAACATATCCTATTTATCTTTTTAGCCTTCAAATTCATTGCACATAGTTGGGAGTTTATAAATATTTAAAACATGAGTTTCAACATGCCTGGAGGGGAGGTATTGAGAATCACACAGGAAGCTCTTTCCAAATCACACAGACTGCTACAGATCCCTCATCCTCCATAACACTCTTTCCTAGGAGATTCTAGAACAGCATTTGCTACCTTAACTGCACACTAGAATCACCAGGCCAAAACCTAGAGCAGGGTTTCTCAACTTTGGCCATGCTGCCATTTTTCACTGGATAAATTATTTGTTGGGGAGCTGTGCTGGGTTCTGTTTAACAGCATCACCAGAAGCAGCCCTCTCCCCAGCTATGAGAATCAGAAATGTCTCCAGACATTTTGCCCCTGGGGAACAAAATTACCCCAACTCCATTTTGAGCCAGGGCTCTAAACCACTTAAATCAGATTCTCTGGGAGCATCAAGATTTTCAAAACCCTCTGGGATATTATAACGTACATCCATGGAGGCTCTAAGACAATGAGACCATATCTGCCATTCCATCTTGTTCACTGCTCTACCAGCAGGCACAATGCCTGGGCATGGTAGGCTTTTTAAAAAGTAACATTAATTAATCAAGCAGTGATTAATTAAAATAGTACATGACTAATTAATAGCACTTAATTAATGTAACACAAAAAAAAATTTCAGTAGAGAAGGAAAAATAATTTGAAATGTCTCTGAATGTAATCCTGATGACATTATCAACATGTACTACCGGACTGGTACAGCTGAGAATCAGTAGGTTGGACTACACAATGTTAGAACTAGAAGGGCCTTATAGATCATTTAGTCATTGCTGTCAGGTTGTGTTCTGCCAATCCCTTAAGTTCCTTGATGGATCCTCAAAGGCAGCTCAGGAGGATTAGGGAAATGCTAAGAAAGAGGGGGGTACGGACTCCATGACATCCCTCCAACAGAGAAGTTCTTTTATCCATTTATCCAGCAACTATTTGCTGGACACATACATTTTGCCAAATATATGGCAGTACTACAGATACGAGAATGAGAAAAATAATTAACCTTCTTGCAACTTATAATTATATATTTTATTTGTTGGGGTTCCACAAAGAATCCAAAATTCTTTTGAAAAAGGGTTCTGCTTCAATAGACATAGGTAAGAAACATGGTGAAAGCGTATTTCCTTATTTTGTAAAGACACTAAGGTCAAGTGAATTACACAATTAACTTAAAACAAAAATTATCAGAACAATGACTAAAACTGACCTTCCCTAACAGAAAACCCAATAATCTATCCATATAGTATTCTACATTCTAGAAGAAGTGGTTCCATGCAAGAGCTGAGATTACATGCAAGAACAGATCTCTTAGCACTTCTAGACACCTCATGGAGCTGTTTTGTAAAAATGGAATTACCTGAGCAACCTGGCTGGCTCAGTTGATTAAGCATCTAACTTCAGCTCAGGTCATGATCTCAGGGTCCTGGGACGGATCCCCCTGCTGGGCTCTACGCTCAGTGGGGAGTCTGCTTCTCCCTCTGCCCAACCCCCACCCTGCCTCACTCACGCTCTCTCTCAATTAAATAAAAAAATAATAATAAAATAAAACCTTTGTAAAAAATGGAATTACCTGATGCTCAATATATTTGTCAGAGTGACTTAAGTTGCAAGTAACTAAAATTCCAACTCAAACTGGATTAAACAATACAGGGACTGTATTGGCTCACATAATTGAAAAGTCCAGAGCAGGTCTTGTCTCAGAAGAAGCTTAATCCAGTGATTAAAACAACGTGACTGGAATGTAGTTGCTGCCTCTCATTCTTCAGCAATATTTCCTTTGTGGTTGTTCCATTCCCAGCAGGCACTCCCCTTGAAATTTCAAGGTCTCCAGGCTACATGTTTTCAGCAGAAAAGAGAAAGTCTGCTTTCCACAACTGATATCTCAGAACATAGTTTTTTGGGGGTCCGATTGGCCTCACTCACCAGTACCCAATTGAGCTCATAGGCTGATTGGCTTATGGTGACCTAGAGCCACTAAAACCCACACAGGTATGGGAAATTTGAAATATTTTTTTAAAAAGGGAGGAATGAATGGAAGGAAACAACCAACAAAAAAAACACTACACTGGCTATTCCAAGATATTGTATCTATATCAAACTGTGTAGCCCAGTAAGCTAATGAGAATACTAATGAGAGATAAACTTTTAGAGTTTAACAAACATTCAAATGAGGATGTGCAAATATTAATGGTGGTAAGGTTTAGGGTTATGTCTATCTTTATTACAATATTCTATACTGTTTGAATTATTTATAAAGTAATATTCAAATAATTAGAATGAAATACATGACAACACATGACTGACTGACTCTAGTCTACCCAAATGTACTTTGGTTATGCAGTCGGTGGCAAATAAAAATTGTTGGCTTATTTACAGCATTGCCTCAGAAGTAAAATAAACTTGATCTATTTGCTCATAAGTACTGAATAATCACAAGCAAAATATGCTATTTTTTGCTTTAAAGTATAATTGACAGGGTCACCTGGCTGGCTCAATTAGAAAAGCATAGGATTAAGTCAGTCAGAGAAAGACAATTATCACATGATCGCTCTGATATGAAGAATTTGAGAGGCAGGGCAGGGGGTCGTGGGGGGTGGGGAAGAGAAATGAAACAAGATGGGATGGGGAAGGAGACAAACCACAAGAGTCCTAAACTCACAAAACAAACTGAGGGTGGCTGGGAGGTGGAGGGGGGGTAGGGATATGGACATTGGGGAGGGTATGTGCTATGGCAAATGCTGTGAAATGTGTAAGCCTGATGATTCATAGACATGTACCCTGGGGCAAATAATACATTATATGTTAATAAAAAATTTAAAAAAAAAAGAAAAGAAAAGCATAGGACTCCTGATCTTGGGCTCCTGAGTTCAAGCCCAACATTGGATATAGGGATTATTAAAAATAAATCAATAAATAAATTCTAAAAAAGTACTACTGAGTTATTGCTATACATGGTGTAGATACTTAGTTATTGCTTCTAATTAAAATATTCATATTTCAGATATTTTTTACAATGTGCTGATTTGATATAAAAGTAATTTGCTTTCATAAGGCTAAAATTCAGCCTACACTGATTCCACTGACAGCATCTGCTCTGTCTTCTTACTTCTGAAATTATATCTGAAATTGTGTAAATTGGTAGAAATTATTTTATGTGTGTACAATAATAAGCAATTTTTATTTTTATTGTTTTTGAGATTTTATTTCTTCTTTTGAGAGAGAGAGATGGAGAAGGAGAAGCAGACTCCCCACCGAGCAGGGAGCCCAGCACTGAGCTTGAAGGCAGACGCTTAACTGACTGAGCCACCCAGGCACCCTAATTGATTTTTTAATTTTATTTCCTTCATTTTATTTCTTAGACATTTAAGAGAAATGTTTCCTAAGCCAGTGTTTTGAATTTGCAAGAAAATCAGTATCTTTGGCTCTTCATAATACATGAGAAGATAACCCACCCTTATTTTCTCTTTCCTCCTATCCAATTTTTTTTTTTCTCATGGATTTGTTTGTCTGGCAGTGTCAGATAATGACTCTAAAAAGTGTCTTTATTGATTGTCTTCCCTGGACATCCCTGGATGAATGTGTGAATGATACAGCAGTCTCTAGGGAGAGCTAGCACACCCCATGGAAGAATGTACCCAGGAATGTTTGTTCACTATTTGGTAGACTCTATGATGAAGATATAATAATAACAGTTAACATTATAAACATAATGTGCTTTGCAAGTCTTAACACATTTAAATTCTCACAACCTTATGAAATATTACATAATTTCATGAATAATTAGCAACACAAAGAGGTTAAGTAATGTTCTCCACAATATTATTCCAAACATCAGTCCTTATTCTTATCTATGTAGTATGATTCTCTCAGATTATAGGAAATTGGTTCTCAATCCTCCTCCTGATCAGACACATGAATTTGTTTTAATATTGATAATCCTGTAACAAAAAAGATATGATATCGGCTGCTTGGTGAGGACATTCCTGTTTCTGCAGGAATTTCCATATCCTGCAGGTGGGAATGTAAATTGGTACAACTACTTTAGGAAAAACAATTTAATCTAGTAAATTACTTGCCGTGTTGTAAGTAACTGCTAGATAGCCTTCACTGTTTTGGTTTTCACTTGTTTGATTTGTGGATAATGTCTGCCTCTGAATGGCAATTTGAAGCTATCAGATTCACTCCTGCTGCATCCCAGAAAAGTGGGTTTTTAATCCTCCTACTATTTTCACAGTTAAAACTAACTCTCTTGATCCGACTTCTTCCCAATCCTCCCTGATCTCATCTCAAAACTAATTTCCTGTTTACTGCCCTAAATTTCTCCAGACGTGATGCTTAGTCCCACTGACTTCCCTTCCCTCCTTAACTATGCCTGTGCTTCCACTGTTCCTGGTAAACATTCCTCCTATCCCCCCTACCTTGACACAACCATACATGGGCAAGATTTATCTGAGATAAATGTGCCCCAGGCAGTGGGAATGAACTAGGTTGTCAATCCCGTGGTTTCAGATTTGCCTTCTCAAAATTCAATCGCATGAAAGACAGCGAAGTCTCACAGTAATTTCTTGGTATTACTTCTTCAATAACAAGAATCATCTGCCATGCCTACATGAGAGTTGGATGCGCAGCATGTTATTTGGGGTCTAGCACAATTCCTGGCCACACAAATTACTCAAAATTTGTAAAACTACATTAAACACCATACTTCCTCATCAGAATCAAACATAAAGTCAATCTCTTATGCTTTCTCAAAAACAATTTGCTATTTTTACATGAAATATCCTGGAGAGTGTGTGTGTGTGTGTGTGTGTGTGTACACACAAATTAGTTTGAAGCTATTTTTCAATTTGAATTAAGTATCATGAAAGTGTCAAATAGAAAATTAAGCAGTAAATAAACAGGGTTTTTTTCAGGCACATACTGAGGGGAGTATAGGAATTTTCTATTTAACAAAAAATAAAATAAAATAAAAAAGCCTTATAATGTAAGTAACAATATCCTCAAACTATTTATTTTTAGTATATGTGCTGCCGAAGTGAACACTCAAACTATTTACTTTTAAATTTGTTCCCAATAGTCAATTAAAGCAAAAGAGGAAAAAGCAGGAGTGTTTATCTTAAGATGTCACTATGTAGTACTACATCATAATTTTAAGATGATAAATACATAGTAAAATAAGTGTTTAAAAAATCTTTAGGGGTGCCTGGGTGGCTCAGTGGGTTAAAGCCTCTGCCTTCGGCTCAGGTCATGATCTCAGGGTCCTGGGATCTAGCCCTGCATTAGGCTCTCTGCTCAGCAGGGAGCTTGCTTCCCCCTCTCTCTGCCTGCCTCTCTGCCTACTTGTGATCTCTCTCTCTGTCAAATAAATAAATAAAATATTAAAAAAAAAAACTTAAGGACACATTGCTGATACAAAGCATTTCTTGACGGACTCCTGCCACCAACCCTGAGTGCTTTGTCGTCCTAAATAAAACTTGTGTATAAACCCACCTTCCTATGTGCTAGACCTAGAATCTTCTAAAGGGATTTGCTCTTCTGTAGACCACAATATTCATGTCATTTTTCTCTATCCCTAGACCAGAAGAAAGATTATTTTCTCCTCAGCTGTTACTTTTTCATTAGTATAGATGAGGTACATATGGCTCATTTCAGCCTCCTAGAATCTAATGTTGCCCTATTTCAAACAACTATTCAGCACATTGTAGAATAAAATAAAGAGAAATATGTATAATATTTATAAAGTATAAAGTATATATATAACCAAAACTATTTTGGTTATTTTATTTTAATACTATTTTGGTTGTGAGAGAAATTAATTCAATGTAGCAGATGCAAAGAAAAAAAACTGAGTGGGGCGGGGAGTAGAATGGAAAACTGATTTCCTCAGTAGACTGGGTAGGTCAGGAGTATTTTCCTGACAGAGGCAGATCAGCCTTATACAATGACTTCATCTAAAAAAATCAGTCTTGTCTGTAATGGTTTTCTCAACTCCTTCGTTTTGCTTCTCTGTATATGTATTGGCTTTATTCTCTCCTACTATAGACGGCCTCCTCCTTTAAGCAAAGGAAGAAGCATGGCTATCAACAACTCTAGGTTTATATAGTTCAGTCAATGAACCCAGAGGAAAGAGAGATCTTCTGTTCGCCTCAGTGTCCACATATAAAATTCTAGAGCAGTAAAATGAAACCCGGTAGCTATTGATTGGCAGACATCAAGTATGTGTGGAGCGGAAGAGCATTAGTTTACCAAATGAAGGACAGATGCCATGACCTGAAGTGCGTAAGAAATATTGGCCAGATAAAAGCAGATATCCTGACTATCGGTGTGGCAAATGCTCTTGGTGTCCACCCCATATCCTCTTGCATGCCTCTGTGCTCACCTGTAGCTATGACAGATGGTTTCTGGCACACTGCCAGCTCCCCATATCAAATTCCTGGCTGTCCCCCAATCTTTTGCCCAAGAGCTTTCTCCACACTCGGGGAGCTTGCACCATTGCAGATAGGCACAACAGAAAGAAGTACTGGCAAGTTAACCTCTAGGCATGCAGTCAACCTTTATCTAGTGGAGAATGGGGTATGGAAGGTAAAGTCCTAGCTTTCCCATTGTTCCCGGAGACAATTCTGAGGCATGTTCCACATGGTTTCTCAGAATGTCCCCACTGGGACAAAATTTCTGTTGCCTACAAGGATAGCTGGCTTATTAGCACACCTTTTCTTGGTTCTTCTCCTCTTCCTGGCTCACTTTCCTACTCCCTTGCTTGGGTGCCTAAGTTCACATCCCAAATACACCACCTCCATCCAAGTCCTTATGTCAAGGTCAGCTTTCAGGGAATCTATAGGTAGACAACCAGGTTATCCACTCAATTTGGCAAACAATAACTGTACTAGGTCCTGGAAGTATAATAATAAATAAGATAAGGATCGTCTCTCTGGGAGAGGATAGCGAAGAAATTTATCCTCTAACTACAATTGTCATATTATTCTCATGTGCATTCTTGGTGCCAATTAAAACAAAGAGAATAATTACATAGCTTTTCTCATTTATTGGTATAGATATTGGCTATAAAGGAAATTCATTTCTAAGTATTCAATTAATATATTTATGTATATTTATATTTTCCTTTGCCCTACACATTATAAAATTAAAGTTTAGGTCCTACTCAAAAATTCTGTCCCCAATTCCAAGGAAAAAATCAAATTTAAAAGTGCTATAAATGGACTCAGGCCCAGGCTATTTCTTAGCCCATCTTCATCCTATCGTCAACCTTGTTGCCATCTGCAGGTTCAACTTTCACTTTAAATTTTGGAACCAGGGGCGCCTGGGTGGCTCAGTGGGTTAAAGCCTCTGCCTTCAGCTCCTGGGATCGACCCCTGCATCGAGCTCTCTGCTCCGTGGGGAGCCTGCTTCCCCCTCTCTCTCTCTCTGCCTGCCTCTCTGCCTACTTGTGATCTCTCTCTCTCTCTCTGTCAAATAAAAAAATCTTTTTTAAAAATAAATAAATAAATAATACATTTTGGAACCAATCCTAATCTTTAATACAAGACTTTTAAATAGTTTTTGCCCAGTACTTTGGGATTGAACAGCAGGTCACCTCTAACTTCAAGTCATCCAAATCATAAGAAGACTTTGGTCTTCTTCTTGAGATTTGATGCCCACCATGAATCATCTCCCAACAACTGGGTTCCTTTACTCCTGGTCAGCATCTAATGTATCAGATATCAATCACAAGTGAAAGAACCCAGATAACTACAACAATAAAGAAGTGCCTTGGTCCAAGCAACTAAAAGGTACTAGGGTAATGCTGTCTGTAGGCATCAAATGATTCAAGGTTTACTGTATCCTGAGGATTCTATCTTCATTTCCCTGCCAATTTCCAGCTCTGCCCATCCGCTTCTATCAACCCTTTCTTCAATATGGCTCCCCTCATGATACTAGAACTGGAGGCAACAGTGCCAAAGAGAATAGAGCAGATCTGCGTTCTAGCAGTCTTAGTAGAAGTTCACTATGATTAATCCAGCTCATGTCATGGATAATATGCCTCTTGGCTTAAACTATTCAGGGCTCACCCCAGGACCGGGGTGGGGTCAATTCCATCTTCACCATCTGGCTGGTTTCCCGAAGGAAAACTGTGGTAGGAAAAAAAGAGAGTGGAAGTTGGGCACTGTGTTGACGAAACTAGAATGCCACTGAATAATCTTCCTGTTCCTTCCAAATGAGACAGAATTTAGAATAGGTTTAAATAATTTGCACATGGCTCATCTGTTTAAGTCCACACTCCTAAGTGTTTGAGAGTAGCTTATTCTTTTATCATCATCTTAAGCATCTCATCTGTAGACTCATTTCTAATAGTAAGCCGCTTTAAAATCCTTTCACCCTCTCTTAAATGGTTCAAAAACAAATCGTACCCTATGTCACAGCTGGTTTATTATAAACTGCTAATTAGCCAAAGCCAAAATTACTAACGTTTTATGGTACCAGAAACTAATTCTATAAGTGGCTAAAGCAAATAAGGTGGTTTACCAAGCCCAAAGATGGTTTCTCCCCTTCACGGAAAGAATTCCCTTCTAAAACGCCACTCTCTGAGATCTCTTATCAAAAGAAAGAAAAATAAATAGAATTTAATATAATATACTATAGTAACCGACTTAAAACAATGTGATCCCTCCATTTCAGATCCCTGCCCTGTGCATATTAGTGATTAATAAAATGCTAACTAAACAAATTTAGCATGTTTGTCATTACACATTTATTCAGGTTTCATTTTAATGGGATATATCAGTACCTGGAACAAAATGTTGTCTTTTTCATAAAAACAAAAAAGAAAACAGAATTTCAGATATCAAAAAGAATTTGAAAATTTTCAAATGCAACCATCCATCTAAACTACTTTCAAGGGTATTTCCAAAGTATTTAATTGTTTCACTGCTGAAATATGCATAAAAAGTTCTTTATTATCTCCACAGGACAAAATCTGTGTCTCTTACTAAAGGGAAGGCAATTTTACCACCATATTTTCTAAGTCTGTGAAGCATGTAAGAAAATAAATATGTCAATGCCCTTTAATGTTGGCTGAATAAGTACTCTTATTATTTTGAAATAATTTTTCCTGTCAGATGATGTGGTTATTTTCTAAGGAAATAAAATATTTCACTGTTTGACAATCTTTTTCTGGCTGCCCATTTTTACTACTAAGTGGAAATATTAATGCATTTATAGTTTTTCATAGCATGAAGCTGAATAAGGTATAGAATTACTATATGTTTCTGTAAATTTCAGTATTTAACCACTTTAAACGATAGAGCAAACACTGAAAAAAAAAGAAAAACATATGTCTGACCTTCTTAGGTTTTCTTTTGTTTTCTTTTGTTTTAATTACTGCTTAGCTTAGAGCTGAGTCACCTTCTAGGCTTTTCGAATATAGGTTCCCTTAATTAGTTACCTTACTTCTGCTCTCTCATGGTATCTTGGATATATCTCCATCATTGAATTTACCACACTATATTATAATTATATGCTCGTGTGTCTGTCTCCCACCTAGGTTGTAAGGAAAGGACCATTTTACTGATATCTGAGTCAGTAAGGGAGTATTAATACTGAGGATACAGATATTAATAAGATATGGTTTCTGTACTCTGGGAAATCACAGCTTTATAATCCGGCCTCTGTGCCCTCCCAGTCCTCAAAAGACAGCAAATAAACAACCATGGCTTTCAAGAGGCCTTTAGATACATTTACTTTGACTCACATAATAGAAAAATTTGAACCAACTTTAAAATGTGGATGACTTCACACAAATCTCACGATTTCGGTTACTCTTCAAATATCAGAAAACCTGGCAGGATTTGGCCTAATGTCTCATATGGTATTAATCAACTGCTGCTGATCAATATTCTTTTACAGGGCATATAGTCTCCTGTTTCCCCCAATCCCTACTGCTCCCTATTATTCCCTGAGGCCAAGACTGAGAATCGGCTGCCATTAATACTTGCACTGATACTCTTTTGGTACTGAAATATTTTTCTATACCTATGTGGTTTGTTTTTGTTGTTGTTGTTACTGTTGTCATTTTAACCAAAAAAAGAAAACCAAAGACAGATCCAGAGGGCTACCTGATTTTTAAAAATATACTAATCTTCTTTATTTATCTGCTCACCTAAAATATTTCAATAGCCTTTTGATTAATCCATTTAATACATTCAAATGTGTACTCCTGGATCTAACTGGTCTTCCCATCTCTACTTTCTCCCTCATTCTAACCCACCGTATGTTCTTTTAGCATGCTATTACTCCTTCCTACAACCTTTAGTAGTAGTGGTAGAAGTAGTAACAATAACAATAGTTAATATCTAATACTAACTAGCTGTCCTGCCTTGTTCTATGTACTTACATTCACATTTAATTCTTATGTCAACCATGGTAAGTCAATGGTATTATTACCACCATTGCATGGACTCTTGCATGGACTCTGACCAGTTCCACACAGACACAACTCAATAGTGGCTGACTTCGTACCTGTACCATGCACCTCTCTTCTACCCAAGGCTTCCTTGTGGTTACTGATACTATGGACTCCCTAAGCAAACATATGGTACAACTCAGAGAGCACAGCATCAATGTCCCATCAGCCATATCTTTGACATTTAGGAAATAGGAGTCAATGGATAAATTCCTCCTCTTCCTCCTCCCATTTTTAAAAAAACTTAAATTTGGGGCACCTGGATGGCTCAGTTGGTTGGGCAACTGCCTTCGGCTCAGGTCATGATCCCAGAGACCAGGGATCGAGTCCCATATCGGACTCCATGGGTAGTCCGCTTCTCCCTCTGACCTTCTTCTCCCCTTTCATGCTTTCTCTCTCTCTCTTTCTCTCAAATAAATAAATAAAGTCTTTAAAAAAAAAACTTAAATTTGTGATAATTGTCTTTCTCTGATTGACTTATTAGGCTTAGCATAATACCCTCTAGTTCCATCCCCGTCAATTATCACATGATCTCACTGATATGTGGGGTTTTAAGAAACAAGGCAAAGGATCATAGGGGAAGAGAGGAAAAAATGAAACAAGAGGGAGACAAACCATAAGAGACTCTTAATCATAGGAAACAAACTAAGGGTTGCTGGGGGGGGAGGGATGGGGTAACCTGGTGATGGATATTAGGGAGGTTGTGTGTTGCAATGAGCACTGGGTATTATACAAGACTGATGAATCAGAGATCTGTATCCCTGAAACAAATAATATATTATATATTAATTAATTGACTTTAAATTCTAAAAAAATAAAAAATAAATTTAAATTTATATTGCCTTCAAAATCCACTTCATCATTTTGTTCCCCGTTCCCCTCTCCCTCTCTCTTTCTCACCTTGGCTCTAATGGGCACATCAGTATCAGCTTAATTTTCTCTACGGTCCAGCTTCCTCCACGTAGAGAGGGCCATGGTGTTTGAGAATTCCCAATACACATTTCCCACGGCTTCTACACACCCAATGTGATTGCTTCTATTCCTTAAAATTCCTTTTAAGAATTCTCAAAAGAGGACGCCCGTTGACTTAGGATGGGACAGAGGACAGCGAGGGAAGGAAGGTCATTGAGCACTGGTATCAGGAGGAAACTTCACGGTGCAGGACTGCATTATGAACAAAGTCTGTAAGACTCAGCCGCAATGTTACTACGTGCATGAGCCTCCTCTGCTCCTGAAAGGCACCACGGGGTTATTAAAAGTCCCCACAGAAGTATGCTGGAGGTCCCCTCGGATCTGTGTCTAGTTTCAACAGTATTCGGGTGGAACAGATCCAGCGACGCCCCTTTTCCCAGCCTCCCACCACCTTCAACCTCTTTTCCAGTCACAGCCTTTGGAACCATCTTCTCTGCCATCCTCCACCTCGGGGACCAGCCAACCCCATATTTTAAGCTTTGCTCCTCATTGCCAATCAACCGTGGCTTGCTTCCCAGATTCACCACTACTGTTCCACCAGGTGAGTCCCGACAACCGCCTGGTCAACACCCAACGAAGGCCTCCACACCTACCTCTCTCTCCCTGGGCCGCCGTTTCTCCCTCAAGACCTAGCTCATGGTGGCGGGGCAGCAGGTGGCGGGGTAGGGCCACTTCTTCCCCCAGTGAGCTGAGGAGCAGCGGGGCGACAGAGGGTCTCCTCCGGAAGGCAGAAGATGAAAACCCAGAACCAGTGCGAGGCCCCGCCCTCTTCCAGGACACGCAGAAGTCATCCCAAGGTCGTGGGGCCAAACCCCGGATGCCAGGGGGCTGTCGTCGCTCTAGAGAAGAGCCTGCAGCAGCGGGTCCTTCTGGAGCTGCACGCCCTGGGGTCCGCCCGCGCAGACGCCCGCTCTGTGACTTCCTGGAGAGCCGCTTCCTGGAGGAGGAGGCGCCACCCTCAAGGAGATGGCGACCGCCTGACTACGCGCGCAGGCTGCAGCCAGGGCGGGCTGAGCCAGCGTCTCTGCAGGGTCTCTTCAAAAGGCTCACCTTCAAGCACCCCCAGGAGCCTCCGCAGCTCAGCAGCCTTTCAGGGGCCCTCTGGTACCCCGGTGGTGCTCGCACTTCTGCCCGAACCTCTCCTGCAGCCACTCTTTCTAACCACCCTGGAGCCCTCTCCCAAACCCTGGGCCAAATGGAAACAGTAAAGCTTTTTGCAGCAAAAGGAGAGCGAGCGAGCCCCACGTATCCAGCCCAAAGTGACAGCTCTGAGTTCTCCACATGCAAACCGTTCTGAGCCTCAGTTCCATCACCTGTGAGGTGGGTATAATAACGTCCATGTTTGTGAGAGAAAAAAACAAACATTGATTGTAGGTTGTTTTTTTTTTAAACACCTAGCATGTAATAAGTATTCAATAAATGCCATGAACCAAAATATCTCCCTCTAATATATTTACACAATGTAATAAATCTCTACCACTCTATACCTTTGTCACCCTTTTCTATTTTATCTCCCTTATTTGATCAAATATTCCCTAAGAGCAAGGAGTGTCTTATTCCTCTTAACTGTCTCAGCCCTGATACACTCCAGGACATTCCAGTCAAAGAAAAAACATTTGTTAAAAGAGTATCTTCAACTGTGCTCAATAAAATGATCTGGTTTTTATTTGTGGATTTTTACCACTTTTTTGAAAATGATTAGTTCTTCCACAGATTCAGGCGGTTAAGCCTTCTCCCAACTGTTTTATGAGGAAAAACTTTTCCTTCCTCTCTCTCTCAAAAATGCACCAAATGCCTCTTGTGTAGCAAGGACTGTTGGAAGCACTAAGAATTGAAAAATGAATAAAACCATCTCTGCCCTCAAGGAGCTGAATATTAACTTGTTGATGTAGTTATTTAACTTTCAGATGTATATTTCTATATAGTTAATTCCACATGTTCCTCATATGCGGAAAAAAATAAACATCTTTAAAGTTGGCTTCTTCCCTATTCCATGTTGCCTTCGAATCCATGCCTATGATGCAAGTGGAAACTGTTCATGTGTATTTGATTACATGAAAATAGCTTATGTATTTCCTTCAATTAATTAGAGTGACTCTAAAATTTATAAACTATTTCCTTTTCCATCCCATTTGCCATATTCTCACAATATTAGTTACACAACCTTGATTGAACATGGCACAGAAATATTTGAGATGTATACGTATGGGGCTTTAGTCACATTAATTTTTAGGGTTTTATGTATGAAACTTATTTCTCAAAATTTTTTTAAAAATTTTGTTTATATGAATAATTTAAAGAATTCATATTCTGAGTAGAGAATGACAAAGTTTAACTTTTCTCTCAAACTAAACAAAACAGATTATTCTGTTTATAGCCTATTTAACTCTTTCAGGCTTAAACCATGTTTTCTTTGACAATTTCACTGAATCCACAGCAGTTTAGCCAGTTTTGTGTAGTTGAAGGCACTGGATGAAATAAAGAACCACACCTACCCTGAACTCCTGAAACCAAATGAACCTCACTTTGCTCACCAAAATGTAGTCTGCTCAAAGCTAGGAACACCAAGCCATTTTCTTTTTTTTTCCTCCTTTCTTATATCAGTTTGACCCTTTGTCATTTGTAAAAAACAGAACCATTCCAAACATCTGGTCTGGACATCACTGGCCTCCCCTGGGCTTCCGTCAACAGCAGAGGTTCCGACCTAGAAACACATACCTATAGAGCTGGAAGAAGCAATAGAGATCAAGAAATCCAGGCCCTTTGCTTTGCGAAGGAGGATAAAACTCTGGTGAGATAAATGTTGACATGAATTGAATGACTTGCCCAAGTGTACACATAAATTACTGAGGGAGGCTGGTAGAAAGACCACATATCTGTTTTAGGAGAAGGACTAACTAACCTCTAAGAGCCAGCTCTCTTTGATTCCCTACTTCTCCTTCCCCAAGGCAAAATTCTAAAGTGAAAAAAGAAAAAATGTCTTGGGGGTTTATTCTACACTTCCCTGAGTGTTTTCATGCAGCCCCACATTCAAGCAAACCTGCTTTTCCAGGTGCACAAAAATTCATATTCTTTCTTTTCCACCATCAGAAGACCTTTCTTTTCCAGCCTTCCTAACCATATTGGTCAAACCAATTTATCCTTCACTGTACATCATTGATTTAATCATTTATGGAGGGCTTGCTTATTAAAAGAGTTTTGTTAGCCCTGAAGAACAATTCTAATGATAGCCCCAGAACAAGTTCAGGGTCAGGGCTTGGCAGCAGCTTTAAAACTTCTGTAAAATGAATTTAGGCGGTCGGTGGCTGCTCCAGAATTTTTATGTGAGAGGCACTCAGAGGAGTTACTCTGGTTGGAAGGGGGTATTGTGGGGCTTTTTGTGAACCTGCATTTACCTAGCAAACCCACTGCTTTTACATATGGATTTTCCAGAAAATTTATTTACATTGGCTTTGGGGACAGTGATGGAAATCAGGCCACCCCTTGAATACATCAACTGGTTATAGCACTTTTCCAAACTGGTAGTACTTGGTCATAGGAGATGATCTAAAATCTTGTCTCACTTTCTCACAAATTCCTGCCTTCCCCATGCTGATCACAGTTAATCGTAACCTTTCCTGAAGTAAAAAACAGTCAGCAGAAGCCATGAGTACTGCCCTAAAAACGCTCTATGTACTTTTCAAAGCCGTTTTAACAGAAGTAGTGAGTAGGGCCAGTTTATGAAGAACTGACTCAACCGTTTTCCATTTTATAAATTGATTAGAAAAACAGAAATTTAATATTATAACTCACACACATTTTACACACTTTGAAAGAAGGGAGTGAAAGATATTGCTTAATGTATCAGACCGGAGATCCGGTGCCAGCGCAGGGTTCTGCCCAATTTCATCGTGACATATGGCCTATAGTATTAGGGAAATAAGGGAAGATATTGTGGGGCAGTGGATCAATCCATACTTTGGAGTAGGAGATTATCCACCTCAAAACAGCCAAACTAAATGTCAGTTGCTGTCACCAGGCCTCAGATACCTGGAGCAAATTATAAATTCCTTGAAGCCTGCACTGAATCTTAGTCATATCATCTTTTTCTCTCTGCTTCCCACCTAAATCCCAGCAAGTGTTTAATAAATGTTTCCTAAGTGGAAAAATAAAACAGAGTTCTGAATTTAATTTATTATAAACTTTCCAAAAACATATAGCAGATAAGCCGCTTCTCTAAACCATATCTCACTTGGCCCAGGTATAAAAGACTACACTTCCCATTTAAACATATGCTCCGTTTGCCTCTTATGATTACATAATTTTTAGATAATTTTCTGTACTATTTTTTCACAAAAAGAATAAAAAAATTAAAGAAAAAAGGAAAATTTTGATAAGAAGGAAAATGCTTACATGTATATTTTAGTGAAAAATAGGTTACTTGTTTTACTTTTAAGCTTTTTCACAGGTCATAAGTTCCTTAAGACTTATGTACATTTTTCTGTATTTTACTAAAATGCTTATGTGTTTTAGATACCCAGCAATTTAAAATAGTACAATTTAAAATAGTAAGCCCCACCTGGAGCTCCATTGCCCAGTAGCACTCTGAATAATCTTGTACAAACAACTTGTCACCATAGTTGTAAACTTGATTTGATGGGTATGCAGCAATATCTCACCTGTCCAACCTCTAGTACAGATCCTAAGTTTGCACTCACAGCTTTCTTCTAGGGAAAAAAAGGGCTAGTGCTTGTCTAGTTTTACTATGCTACCCTTCCCCCACCTCAAGATGTCACTCTGGCTTCTATTCCCCCCTTAATTCTTAAATATTTTTCAAAGACTTACTCATTCCATCTCTTAATCCCGTCTCATTACCGCTAGGACTACATTGCATCCTTCCTGCTGGTTTAACAGTCGGCACAGGGAATTACAATGGCTGAGGATTTTCTACCTACCAGAGTAGGAAGTATATTGAGCATCTTCACCGCCGCCCCCTTAAGGCCATGATACACTGATAATCATTCTCCTTCGCACCTAGAAACAAGTAGGCTTTTTCCAAAATTCACTGAACTTCTCATTGCGGAACTTAATGACTAGAAGCTTTAGCTCTAGGGTCAGACTGTTAGGTTCAAATCCTGGCTCACCGCTTAGTCACCTATGACCTTGGGCAAATTAGCATCTTTAGGCCTTTGTTTCTCACTTGTCACATGGGGTTAATGATAAAAATAATTTTGAAGTCAAGGGTTGTTTTGAAGATTAATGAGATCATATACATAAAGCATTTAGAACATCGTACACAAAACAAGCTGCTAAACCTAGGTATTATTGTGACAAACTCTGGATACAGTTACGGATTGACAAGATTTACAAATGGAAGAAACTGGACAATCATACAGTCCAGGGCTAAAAATAACCAAATGCTTACAGAGTCCAGACAGGCAATCTGATTGATATGATTAAAGCAAATATACATGATGGGAGGGCTGGGGAGGCAAGATCCGGGTGATCTCGCTGGAGGGACGGCTGCTGTGCAGGGTGAAGTACATTGCTGTCATATGAGATCAGGAGTCTAGTCTTACTAGTTTTTCAAGAAAAGCCAGAAATACAGATTTGTGTATGATCCCAGTGTTCAGATGTTGACAGTTAATTCAGATTTTTAGAAAATGCTTTATTGGTTTCCTTTAAAAAAAAAATACAGTAAAAGATGGTAGCTTCTACTTTAGAGCCTCTAATCCAATCTAATTAAATTTCATTTGAAAATGGGAAAAAAGCAGGATTAGGAGAAAAATGTCACGTCAAAGGTATACACAACTAATTGAATAGCAAAACTCTAACAAAGCTCCAGAAAACTCTGACATCCTTTCCCATGATGCTTTACCTTCCTTATATCTATTTCTAATTTGTCACTAAACATTGTTATTCTGTACTTTCTGGGCCTCTCAAAATCTCCTCACTAAAGTGTCCCCTAATCTGACCCACCCTGGCTGTTTGCTAAAATCACACTGACCTTCTTACTATTTGATCACACCCCTGCTCTAAGTCCTTCAAAAGTCCTTGTCACCCACTGCATTAGAGCCAAGTGCACTGGCCTGTAATTCACTCATCCACCCGCAGACTGATTGCCTTATACTGGCCTGCTTCCTGGTTCCTCCGAATAAGCTGTGTTGCCTCAGGTGAGTTAGTCACTTTACCTCAGGATTTCTCGGACTAAGCTCAGAAATGATAGCAGAGTATGATAGCAGTAGCCTCACAATGTTGTTACAGATATTAAATGAGTTAGCCCCCATAAAGTGCTTCGCATACAGCAAGCACTCTAAAATGCTGGTTATTTATGCATGTACCTTCGTTGTCTCTGCTACCAGATTCTAAGTGTCTCCAGAGCAGAATCTATGTCTAATTGGCTCTTCCCACCCGAATATGAAGCAGATCTATGTCCAATGTGTTCTTCCCACCCAAATAGTAAGCACATACTATTAAATATTTATTCACAGGTTGAATGAATGCAGAAGTAAATGAGGAATCTGTACAATTAGAGAAACATGTCCGTGTACCAGAAATGAAAAGCAGTGGGTGCATTTAAGGACCGCCGGACTCCAGGGACAGAAGCAGGCAGTGACTGTGGGGAGTTTGTCTTCTACCAGGTAATGATGACTTAAAAATTTCACATAAGTGATGAGTTGGGGATGCCGCAGCCAGAGCCAGGCTCTCTGCTTGAATGAGAGCCATGACTGGGGCCCCTTTGCTTATAAAAGGAGGCCTAAGAAAGTTGTCCTGCTGCCTAAGATTATAGCTTAGCTGGACCAGGGAGATGAGAGAACAGAGGCACGGCCTTATGGCTGGGAACTGAACCAAGCCACTGGCTATTTCGGTGGCTGGACCTTCAATATTTGTCAGACCACTGAGGAGGAGGAGTCCCACATCACCATCATAAAACCTGGCTCTGGATCATGGGCACTGGGAAGCCATTAGAGGTGAAACAGAAGCATGCCATCATCTGATTTGTATCTGAAGACTGTTTCATCGTCTTTTGTTTTCAGAAGTTTAATTATGATGTGTCTTGGAGTAGGTTTCTTTGCATTTATCCTATTTATGTTCGACTGATCTTCTTCAGTCATTTTTACATCTTTCGCCCACTGTAGAAAGTTTTCAACCATTTCTCCTTAGATACTTTTCAGTCCCATTCTCTCTCTCTCTCTCTCTCTCTCTCTCTCTCTCTCCTCTCTCATTTTGGGACTCCAATAATATAAGTATTAGCCCTTTTGTTATTATCCCCCAGGTCTCTGAGACTCTGTTCATTAATTTTTTTTCAGTTTATTTTCTTTCTGATGTTCAAATTGGATAAGTTTCTATTAACTGTCCTCAATTTCACTGATTTTATCCCCTGCCATCTGCAGTTTACTATCAAGCCCATCCACAGAGGTTTTCTGAGTTATTGTATTTTCCCATCAATAATTTCCATCTGGTCCTTTTTTTTAGGACATATTTATTTGCTGATATTTTCCATTTTCATTTGTTTCAAGAGAATTTGGTATTGTTAGTTAAGACATTTTTATGACGGCTGCTTTAAAATCTGTGTCAGATCATTCCAACACCTAATTCATCTTGACGTATGTATTTGTTAATTTTCTTTGCTCATTCAAGTTGTGATTTGTTGGTATGGCAAGTGATTTTCATTTTTAATTATATCCTGGATATTTTGGGTATTATATTATGAGACTCATGATCCTATTTAATCCTCTTTTTTAACCAGCAGTCACCCTGTTGAGATGTAGTGTAACAATAGAGTAGTTATGCATGCTTAGCTTTCTCTTGGGTCCTGCCAACAGCACCCCAACAAAAGTGGAGCACACACTGACACTGCCTTGTTGCAGATGGAGAGGTGGAAATTTAGCTCCCCCTTCAGCCTCATTGACATCTTCCCACTGAAAGCAAGGTACCAACGAGCTTTGTCTCATTGCATCTAAGTAGGAATGTAAGTTTAGTTCCTTTTAGACCCTGCTAGTACCAGGGAGGGCAAAAGCAGAGGACTGAGTCACACTGCTTTGTGCTACAGCATCTGGGCAGAAGCTTGGCCCCCCCACTAAGCCTTGCTGATACTCATGGGTGGGGGATAATGAAGTACTGACTCATTCAGTCTCTTGCCAAGTGGGCGTGGAAGCGCAGCTTGCCACTGGACCTCCCCGATACTACCTTGGCAGGAGAATTGGAGCCATGCCTGCTTCTGGTGAAAAGATCAGCTGCTCATTGAGTCCCGCCAAGCAACCCAGACAGGGGAATCAGAGCAGCAACTCTTCTGCTGAGTAGGAGGTAGAAGATCATCGCCCTACTCAGTTTCACAAACTTTACCCCCGCAGAAGAATCAGAGCACCCCCACCTGTTTTCGGGGGCTGGGGGGTTGGCGGGATAAAGGAGGGATAGAAGATCAGCTTCCTTTTGGGCCCCACTGAAACTATAGGAAGACAGGCAGTTGTACTGTTGGTGTTTGATTGGAATAAGGCAGGTGTTACCAGAAAGATATTCTGTTGTGAGACCTTCCTTTTCCTGATCCTTTGGTTATGGGAACAGGTTTTTCTTGGAGCGTTTTTGTCTATGCCCATTGACAGTTTGAGGTTGAATGCGACAACCTGTCTGGAACATATGAGAGGCAAGAAAGAAACTCAGAGAACTCATCACCATGTCCTTCCTCAAGTCCCGAGGTCCCTAAACCACCGGCCTTCTTCTTTCCACCTTTCAGAGTCTTCCTATGCTTGTTTGGTTTGTTATCTCCAGAGTTTTTTTGGTTGCTAAAGGAAGAACTTGGAAAGAATGGGGCTATCTCATCTTGAACAGAGTCCATGCTTTTAAATGATTAGTACAACAAGCAAACAAAATGTAAAGAGACATTTTTGAGACAAATTTGAGCGTGGACTGATAATTAGATGATATTGAGAAATGATTTTTAATTTGGTTTAATTTGGCTTGCTGTGATAATGGCCTTATGGCTATAGAAGAAAATATTCTTTATTTCTTCAGATGTTTTCTGAAATATTTAGGGTTAAGATTATACAATATCAGGAATTTCCCATTAAAAATACAGTCACAGGGGCCCCTGGGTGGCTCAGTCATTAAGCATCTACCTTCGATTCGGTTCATGATCCCAGGGTCCTGGGATGGAGCTCCTTGTCAGGCTCCTTGCTCGGCCGGAAGCCTGTTTCACCCTCTCCCACTCCCTCCGTTTGTGTTCCTTCTCTCGCTGTGTCTCTTTCTGTCAAATAAATAAAATCTTTCAAAAAATTTAAAAAAATAAAAATACATTCACAAAAATAGGGAAAGGAGTTAAGGAGGAAGGATGGAAAGAAAGGAGGAAGGATGGAAGGAGGAAAGTAATGAGGGAGGATGGAAAGAAGGAAAGAAAGATTAAGCAAGTAAGAAAGTGTGGCAAGATGCTGGTAATTGTTGAACCTGTCTGATGAGTATATGGGGGTCATTATTCTATTTTTTTCTACCCTTTGATGTATGACTAAAATCATCTATAAAAAAAAGCTATTTATGTAAAGAATCACCCTGGATATATTGTGGAGACTAGGTTAGAGGGGGCAATAAAAGAATTGGGGCTAGAATTTAGGGGGCAACACAGTCAACCAGGAGAGGGATAATGGAGGTTTTGACTAGGATAATGGTAAGTAAATGAGATAGAAAGATGACCGAAACAGTAAGCAGAAGATAGGAGAATTTGTGGTGATGATTTGGAAAAAAAATATTTAAAAGAAGATTAAATATGACTGCCTGGTTTGGATTGGGTTACCTACCTATGATAGAAGAGATGGAAGAAGGTGAGTTTGGAGAGGAAGTAGATAAGTGGGAGGATTAAAAATTGGTTTTGAATAGGTGAAACAGCAAGTGGAGGTTTATAGGTAGCATGTGATGTAAAATCTGAACCGGAGAAGGGAGGTCTAGTTTGAAAAACTCAGTTGAAAAAACTCAGTAGAAACCTAGTGTTGGAAATTGTTACAGAGATAGGCCTATGAAACCAGGGTTGAGAGACTTGAAGGTGAAGAGGCATGGGGACTTGGGACAGAGCTCTAGGGAACTAAAGCATGGGTCTTTAAGTCAGGCAGAGGAGACTTTTCTTAAAAGTGGCCAAACAACAGGAATGCTAGCACCCAAGATCTTGGTTTCTAAATATCATTCATTCATTCATTCATTTCTTAAGTTAGTAAGTAGGGTAGGCCCTTAATTCAATACAACCAGTGTCCTTAGAAGAGAAGAGACATGGACACCCAATAGGAACACCATGTGAGGACAGAGGCAGAGGTTAGAATTATGCAGAAGAGAGCCAAGCAACACCAAGGATTGCTAGCAACTACCAGAAGCTGGGAAGAGGCAAACTCTAGAGCCTTCAGATAAAGCACAGCCCTGCCAACACCTTAGCATTCAGAACTGTGAGACAACAAATTTCTGCAATTTTAAGCCAGCCTGCTTGTGGTAATTTGTTAGTGTAGTCCTAGGAAACAAATACACCATTCATTCACTCAAACACATTTAAAGAAAACAGGGGAAAGCTCTTTCCCTTCTTCCTTCCTTTCCTTTCCTGAAATTTCAGTCCTAAAACTTGAGGAACCATTACTGACCCCCCCCCCTTAAAAACTACAGGGTATAGGAACCCAGCTGGTGTGAGGAGGGCATCCCTGCATGGGGGAAAGGGGAAGTTTGGAAAAGGTGTCCAAGCCTGATCAAGGTGAGCAGTGCTTGCCCTCGAGGGGACAGCTCCAAATGGGAAATCAGAGCATCGCTGGGTAAAGAGTGTATCCATACATGGGAGCAATCCCACATGGGGTATCGGATCTGGGGTAAGGAAAGGAAACATGGAGGAGCAGGCAGATACAGAGTGTCAGAGCCTGAGTGGGATGGTAGCGGAAATGTCAATTGGCAATTTTCAGGTAAATTGATTGAGTAAATATATTGAGGAAGACAAGGACTAAGTTTCTCACTCTCAGAGAGAGGAATGAAAACAAAGAAAAAAGAGAAATCAAACTATGACAGACTAGAACTGGAGGTATTAGTATGAAATCATGGTTTTGAATAAATAGGGAAATAAATATGGGTGTGTGTGTGTGTGTGTGTGTGTGTGTGTGTGTGTGTTACATGTACATACATCTAGTCCTTAGCTCAGTTTTCTGGGAGAGCAACAAGAATGCCTAGTGCCCAGATGAGTTTCTGAATACCATTCTCTCCTAAAAAGATCCAAGAATTCCTTGGAAAATGATTGATTCCAGGGCTGGTTTTAGGGTAAGTATGAGATGATCAATATAAACACAAATACACACAAAACAAATAAAAACTCAACAGAAACAGGTAAAATGGACACACAAGGCAATTTTGAAGTGCTTCCATTGGCCAAATTAGGGAAACTTTGAACAAAATAAATAATGGTATTAAAGGACCACTGAATAAAATGAGTTCCATTGAATTAAATCTAAACCATGAATCTAAAGACATATGTAAATGAATAAGTTGGAAGTTTGATGAAAAATTGACTATTTGCATAACTTAAAAGAACTCCCAACATAATACTTATAAATTACAAAGTGAAAAGAGTAACTTTGCAGCAGAGAAACATGACGGGTTTTACTTTGATCAAGTGATGAAAATGAACATCATTGATAATAGGGCAAACTGAAATCATATGTCACCTGACAGGATGCAGTGAGAATACAGTGTCCCCTCTGTGATATTCCCATCAGTGATTTGTAGCCTAAGTCTAATTCTAAGGAACTATCAGACAAAACCCAAACTGAGGGACATTCTACCAAATAACTAGCTGACTAATCTTCCAAAGTTATCAAAGTCATGAAAGTGAAAAAAGGTGGAAAAACTGTTTAAGAATGAAAGAGACCAAGAGAAACAAGTAAATGCAACACATGATCCTGAAATTGATCCTTTTGCTATACAGGACTTTATTGGGACAATTGGCAAAATATGAATGAGCTCTAAGGTTTGGTTTGGTAATATATAATGTTTTTTTTTTATATTGATGGCATTGGAGTTATGTAGGAGAATGTCTTTATTTGTAGGGAATACACATTAAAATATTCAGTGAAGAGCAGGCATTGTATCGGCAACTTTCTCTTAAGTGATCCAGGAAAGAAAACAAAAAACAAAAAAACCTGCTTGCTACTTTTCTCTAAGTTTATGACTGTTTCCAAAACACTGTTTTAAACCTTCTGTATGTAAGGCATACTTTGAGATATGGTGCAAAATACCGAGTTCTAGGAGATTCAAGGAATTTACAACCGAGCAAAGAAGTTCAGACACCTGCATATATAGTCCTGGTAAAATTAAATTGAGCCGAGAGTCAAATTTGACTGAAAATTCCTTCACCCTGACAGAGTGCTTGCCAAATCATGTATCACAACATGTATTAAGGAAGGTTAATACCCCTTTTAAAAAATGGTTGCTCTAACTGGATCCAAATTATTTGCAATATTGTATCTGTGAGGAATTCTTTATGCTTAAATCCAGTGCTCTGGTAACTGACTAGTGTGGGACTGAAGAAAGCACTTTCCCTAATGATCCAAATTTATAGAGGAAGTTATAAGTGAAGAAAAATGGAGCTCCAGAGACAAAAATAAAGAACTTTTTGTTTTACATTCACTATACCTGTTTCCTAGTAGCATTAATCTCCAGAGTTGCAATCATCCCCCACAGAAAGCTAATTTCTAAGATTGAAGAGGCTCCCTGAGTAAATTTGATACAGTGTTTTTCAAGTCTCCTAATAAAGCAACAGGATCCGTGATCACTAGAGGGCACAGCTGGGTTGTTTTCAGGCATGTGTATACAAAGGAATTTCTTCAGTTTTATATCTAAAAGGAATTTATACTATCACTTCACCTTTGAAACACAGTAGATAAATGAATTCATTTCCAAGTAGGTGGCTTGTCTAATACAGATGATTTAGTGGCAGGAGGAAAAAATGCTTTGAGCAAATTAAAACACTCTCTCATTTCTGGATTTTAATGTCATTTAAGTTTTTTTCTGGTTCTCATATCTGTTATTTTGTAGCATTTAAAACAGAACAATATGTCTACTCACCTGTGATGTCTGTTTCATCGTGAAAGCTTTGCTTTTCATAAATTCTAGTCGGCACTGCAAACACCATCTCCTTGCTGACATCTTTCCAATTGTTTTACCTTTCAACTTTGTACTGGGAATTCATCTTGAAGAAGTTTTTTAAAGACTTCCTCACTTCTGTACCACTCTCACTACTGAATAACAGAGTTTTGAGATCCTAGTCTCTAATATTCTGTGGAAGCTTCTATTTTCAATTAGATATTCCTGTTATGTTAATCACGCAATTGGGAGCAAGAGTTTTCTCCATGACTAATCGGTACGAGGCTCAGCAGCCTGTGCTGGGTAGTGTGTGAAGAGCTGACTGAGGACAGGCTCACTGTTAATGCCACATATGCCGCTCCTACATCCCACATCCCCACCACCCCCACACACCTTTTTCCTGCTCCATCCCAAACACAACCTAGCCAAAAACACTTGCTAAGCATCTGAGCGAGGGAAGGAAGGATAGAAAAAAGTAATCATGGACCCAAACCTTACAATCTAGCTAGAAAGACAAAGCACAAAGCTAGGAAAAATGTCAATAATATAAGGCTATCTAATATTAATTGTTTAGTTCTGAATTTTCCAGAACTGCATTGACTTATAATATTCTGATGCATTGTCACTTCATGTATAAGGTAGATCTCAGCACTTAGTATTCAGCTCTACCAACACTGAGGGGTCTGCAGACCTAGATTAGAAGGGGAGCTTTGCCACTTATTGCAGGACTTCAGACACTGAATTTCTCTGCACTTCAGATTCTTTTTTTTTTTTTCACTTCAGATTCTTCATCTGTAAAATGGCAAAAGTAGAAGTAAATGTGGAATTAATATGAGGATTTCATTTTCTGGAACAACATGCAGCAAGTGTCTCACTATAGAAGACAATTTTATCATCATCATGTATGAAAGTGTGTTTAAAATTTTTCATTCAAGAACCAGTAACATATATCAGGTACTGCACTGAGCACTAATAAAGATGATACACAGCCACTGCCTTTAAGGGGCTCACGGCCTGCTGTTGATCCTAACTTTAGCATTAGAAACATGTAACAAATATGCTGGTATTGTAAGTACACATACATACATATGTATATGCATATGTATATACTTATGCATATATAAGTATAAATAGTTAAAATACACATAGAAGAGGCTGCTGCCAGAGTTTTGAGCAATAGGGGTGCATGATCGACAAAGTTCAGGCACCATTGACAGGTCCGCTAACAACTAATTACAGTCATGAGTTCAAAGATTCTGCAATGGCGGTGTGAATTAAATGTAATAAGAGCCCAGAGATGTGTGATAAGTCTCAGGAGTCTTAAATGTGACTGGGAATTCACCAGTCAGAAAAATACGGGGAGGAAATTTCAGGCAGAGGCAATGCTTGTGGACTTTGAGTAAGCAAAGCTGTGTTGGAACACTGACTGTATCACTTTCCAGCTCTGTGAACTTTGTTTCCTCAGTGTGGATGTGGAGATAGTACCGCCTACCCTAGGGCTGCCTGAGGACCCACTATTTTTTTTTAACTAAATGAAATAATACTTATGAGTTTAGTGCAGTTCCCTCACTCGATGTCTCCCCTTGTCTCAGGAGGATACTCCTGACTAGACTTCTCCGCACACACCAGGCAGGTGAAATACATAAGGGTTACTGGGGTTCTGAATTTTTTGTTATTGCAATTCAAGTATTTGTCTGTGGTTTGTGCCTGCATTTTAGCCCCTTATGACTGCTCACTTTGTTTGGGGTTCTGGGTTCTGCTGTCTTTCCACCTGAACTTCTGACCCTCTGTCTGGCTTTGAACTCTAACTCACTGTAGTAGATATTTCTAATTTTGTGTCCACCCACATGTGTTCCTCCTACTACTGATAGCAGCACCCCGTATCCTTTAGCAACCCACCTATTTCTCTTTTAGGCCGTATGGTTCTGGGGGTTCTAGTCAGTCACAACAACTTACCCCCCTGGCTCGAGCAGTTGGGTTCAGCATGGAACACAATATGAGTCAAAGAGAGCCAGGTCCAAGGTTTCATTGGAACTTGGCAGGAGAGACTTTCTCTTTCCTCCAAACATGGAGCTTCAGTTGCCAGAGGCCACTATTGAAGAAATACCTGCTTGAGAATGAAGCCAGTGTAATAAAGTATAACCAAAAGACGGAAGGAAATAAAAAAATTTTCTGAGCACCTGGATCCAAAAGTACCTGAATCTACTATTGAATCTTTTCCTTTGTGAGCCAATATATTCTCCCTTCCTTTAGCCTGATTTTGATTTTGTGTCACCTGTCACCGAAAGAGTTCTCTCTCTGAAATTTGTCAGCCAATCCAGTCTTCTGACTCACTCCTTTTAATATTGGCTGCCTCCCTAGACCAAGTTTCCAGCTTCACTGCCATCATTGATAGTTGAGCTTATTATGAAGTACAGAATAAACCCCACTGCTTTTTTAGATCTGTTATATTTATGGTAATTGTAGCAATTTGCCTTGTGTTTGTGGACTACTTCCACACTCTGAAGCATATGGTAAGACCCAAATAAGTTACATCTCCCACACCCCTCATGCTTTTAAAGGACACTGCCTTTAACCAGCTCCTCTCACAATCTCCATGCTACTCCCAATAATAATGACAATAATAACAACAGCAAAAAGAATAGCTGTCATTTATTGAGCATCTATTGAGTACCAGGCATGATACCATTAGGGGTTATGTTTGCTGGGCTATAGCCATCATTAAAAAAAAATAAAATGGAATAGAACAAAGTAGATCGGAATAGAATGGAATGGAATTGTACAGAAAATAAATATTCAGGATGCATACAAGTTTGTAAGAATGAATATTCATTTGCAAACTTTTCTCTCCATTATATCATGTCTGTGTGTGCATGTGAGTCCTGATTTGCAATATTATAAAACATATATTTTTAATGTGGGTTGTGATGAAAAAAATAACTTGTCCAAAGTCACATGGATGGTAACAGAGCCAGCTCTGAATCCAGACATGTGGCTCGCCACTGACTGTCTCAAGCATATGGCATTTATAGATAAGGAAATGAAGTTCAGAGAAGTTAAGTAATATGAGAAAAATGATAATGCCTCCCATATACAACTGAAAGGTTCAAATCAGATAATACAACTGGCTGGCATATAGTAGAGCATAACAAAAGCTAGCTAACATTAAACCATTTTGGAAGTCTTTTTTTCATGTAACATTATATTATGAACAGATTTCCATTTCTTTAAATACTCTTTTACAACAGCATTGTAGATGTCTGCACTGCATTCCTTTGTTTGTATTTGTAATGATGTCTTTGCTTTTCTAGTCTTATATCTTGAGACATTTAGGTTGTTCCAGGTTCTTGCTCTTTATAACAGCAGTTAATAGCTTAAAGCACAATCTCCACATATAAAAATTTCCTTAGGACAGATCTTGAGAAGAGGAATGGCTAAGTCAAAGGGCATACACATTGTAAACTTCGGAAAGTTTAAACCAATTTACACTTCCTCCTAGCAAATTGCTCTAATCTGCCATCAGTAAAAATGGGGTATTATTTATCAGGAGCTTTCGAATAACTTAAAAACCCATCTGTGGGACAAGTTACTGCTGTCATGATAACTCCAGCCAAGCTGATTTTGTGCAAAGCTCATCAAAGCATCCCCATGCCTATTTCCAGCTCCCGTTTTCTTCATATAATACCTGTCCTTGACACAGGCTTCTCTCTCTTCAGAGTACTCTTTTTCTTCACATTAATAACCATTCCTGCCATCACTGGGTACACTCACCTGGACCTCAACCTGTCTCCTGAATGCCCAGGAGCTGAGCATGATCCTATTTTATTTCCCAAACATAATCATACTGGGGTACAACAATATTGGTTGCTTAATTACTTTAGTGGACTCTTATAACTGTTACTTGTAAATAACAAATAATAATACTCTTGCCCATCCCTATTCTTTTTTTTTAAGATTTTATTTATATATTTGAGAGAGAAAGCGAGCATGAGAAAGGGGAGGGTCAGAGGGAGAAGCAGACTCCCTGCAGAGCAGGGAGCCTGATGCAGGACTTGATCCTGGGCCTCCAGGATCATGACCTGAGACAAAGGTAGTCACTTAACCAACTGAGCCACCCAGGCACCCCCTATTCTCCTTTTAAAAGCATCCTACTCCTTTCCCACTTGTTTCTTTTAGGGAACATCTCCCCAGCTCCATGTCCTAGTGAGGGCCTTTACCACAGTAACTCATCCTTCTGGCTGGCAGGGGTGGAAACAGGATCCAATCTGGACCTGGATAATGATAGTACTTTTCTTTTCTGGACAGTAGGTCCAAGGGGCAGACACAGGACACAGAGAGGGCTGATGACAGCCTCTTTCAAAGACTGCTATACAAAGTTGAAGAGAAGGTACTTTTCTCCGTGTGGTTACTAAATTTTGATTGGTGCGGCTGGCAGCCATCTTCCCACATGGCACAGAGGAATCTGTCAGGTCCAGAAGAGAAGGAGGTCAGCACACCAAGAGACCTGAGCCTCCATATCCAGCAGTGTCTAACGTCAGTGCCACCAGTAGCCTTCTGGGTTTAAAAGAAAAATGTTTTGGCTAAGGCAAGTTTGATTAACTTTTGTTTGTTTACTTTTGCTTCTAGTAACTAAAAAAGTCTTGTAAAATGAGTGGGGTTAACATGTATCTTGAGTTCGGAGAAGGGAAGTATATAGCAATGAAATATGGTAATACTGCCGACATTAGGTAGAGAAATAAAAGTATATAAATAGGAGAGTTACGAGAGAATGGTCAATACAAAATGCCTCAAAGAAAGTTGTTTGTAAAGGTAACAAATAACGAATTTAAATAGAAGAGGGTAGAGTGAGGAGACTGGTTATGGAGACTGGTCTCCATTTTACTTCTACATAGCTACACATCCTGACCAAATCACATCTGTCAGGGTTTCATTTCTTTGTCTGGAAATGAGTGAACTGAACTGGGTGAGCTCTAAGCCCTTCTACTGTAAACTCTGTAAACCTTGTCCTGGAAAGAAAGTCACGGTGGTCTGGTCCCTGTGTCTAGGAGATGCTGTTTGCTGATTGGCCCCAGCCTGAGTTACTGTCTGTTGATGTGGGCAAGGAGGATGCTCTGCTGGATGGGGAGGAGGGGGGGTCTGGCCCACCAAACCACCTGGTTTCTATGCATTACAGGAAGGGGCGAGATAGATACTGAGGACACAAGCACTATGACCATGCAGTGCCTTTAAGAGGCATCTCTGTTGTGTCCCAGAATAACCACTGTGATGGACAATGAAGCTGTTCAGCATTTCACGAAATTATTCTGGGCTGTGAGTGAGTAAACCTCAACTTACCACCACCCTCTCTGAATGTCTGGCCTCTGCTGGAACAACTCTTAGGGCAAAGGTTACAAACTGGTAGGCCACAGATGGGTTTTGTTAGGACCACACAGTATCTGTCCATGCAGTATTTTTAAAATTTAGAATTAATTGCCCACATTTAAAAAAACTGGGAGATTTGCATAAGAAATCTGGATTTCTGGCTTCTCTTGAATCAGAAGCTCTCTTTGGCAGTGTGGAGCCCACATTCCCACGTGGCAACAATAGACTGGGGCTGAGTAGCAGCTGTTCCTTTTAGACAAGGCAAGCATTTTCCAGGTTTCCACAGATCTCTGTGGACTATTTTGTACAGGTAGGTTACCTTTTGGCCTCTGTAGACTTGTTAATCTGTTATCATTGTGTCAAAGCCTGGTTATGAACTTGCCCACCCACTATGCTGGTGCTCTCAATATGGTAATAATCGAGCTTACCCTGGTACTGACCCTGGACTCCATATGGCAAAAATGCTCTAAATTGCAGCTAAGAAGTAACTACTCCATCAAGAACTAATTTCCAGAATCTCCATCTGCAGAGCCAACTGAATACCCAATCTAGCTTAGAAAAATGGAAAATTCCACCTTCCCTTCTATTATGAACTAAGATATTTAATAATAATACGAACTTTTTTTTTAATTGGTAAATTCTAATCTGGGACTCTCTAAGTACGAGTAGAAAAAATTCAATAATCAAAGGGACCAGAAGTTCAAAGGAAAGGGATTATTCTGAGGCATCATAACAAATATTCTTTAGGAAGCAAATTTACTCTAAGAATCCAAAATTTAAAAGAAAATCTAATTCATAATCTCTATAAGGGTCAAAAAGACATTGTCTCTCTGAGTACGTTATGAAATAAGGAAAAGTTTTAACAGATGGAAAATCATTTTCTTATTGTTTTTAAAGTCAAGTTTATTGAAGTATAATTTACACAGTAAAATTCACCCTTTTTAAGTGTACAGTCTTCGTGAATTTTGACAAATGTACACAGTCATGTAAGCACCACAGTCAAGATATTGGAAATTTCCATCACCCTGAAAGAGTTCCTTCCAGCAAGCAACTTGGTAGTCTACTTCCTGCCCCCACACTGATCCCTCCAGCAACAACTGATCTTTTTTTTGTCTCTGTAGGTTTGCCTGTTCCATAGTATATAGCCTTTTTGTATTTAGCTTCTTTCCCTGAATATAATGATTTTGAGATAAATCCATGTTTTTACATGTGTAAGTTTGTTCTACCTCATTGTGTGAATGCACTACAATTTGTTTATTCATTCATTGGTTGATGGAAATTTGGATTGTTTCCTGTTTGCAGCTATTATGAGTAAAGCTATTATAAATGTTCAAATATAGGTCTTTGCAGGAACATATATTTTCATTCCTCTTGCTTAAATACTCAGGAGTGATATTGCTAGGTCATATGGCAAGTATGTACTTTATGAGAAACTGCCAAACTGATTTCCATCAGCAATATATGAGGGTTTCAGTTGCTTGCAACCTTGTCAGCACTTGGTATTGTCATTCTTTTTAATTTTAGTAGGTATAAAAATATAAAATTTTTAATTTTAGTAGCCATTCCAGTAGGTGCAGTTCCCCAACTGCAGGCCTCCAGTGAAGCAGGCTGTCTAGATGGGAATATCCCGGCACTGGGACAGTGCTGAATTGCTAGAAGAGTATGTCCACCAAAACGAGCTGGTGATCCCCTAAAGAAATCCTAACAAAACTCTGTGGCATCTATCTGTTGGTAGGTTTTATTCTGAAGATGTTGTTTTTTCTTTTTTGTTTTTTGTTTTTTTTTTAAAGATTTTATTTACTTGACAGAGACATAGCGAGAGAGGGAACACAAGCAGGGCGAGTGGGAGAGGGAGAAGCAGGCTCCCCGCCGAGCAGGGAGCCCGATGTGGGGCTTGATCCCAGCACCCTGGGATCATGACCTGAGCCGAAGGTGACACTTAAGGACTGAGCCACCCAGGGGCCTCTGAAGATGCTGTTTTTTCATTTTCATCGCAGTGTGGAATTCTGTAGGGGGCTTTACTACATTTTTAAATTCATTCCTCTGTTGGTAGATAACTGAGTATTTTCCAGGTTAGGCATGTTGTAGATACTACTACTATGTTAATGCATTTCTCTTCTATACGGAGAAGTGGAATTGCTGTGTATTCTAGCTTTAAAAGATAATGCAAAGGAGGGATCTCTACTAGATTAACCAGTTTTCTCACTCACAGACAATATATGAGAGTTCTTGATGCTCAGGATCCTTACCAACATTTGGTATTATGACACCTCAACATTTTTTCCAACCTGGCGACTGTGTAGTTTTCATTTTCATTTCTCTCATGACTAAATGAAGGAGTGCTTTTCATAGGAATTTTATCATTAGGAGTTACCCTTATATAAAATGTATGTTCAGGGGCGCCTGGGTGGCTCAGTCATTAAGTGTCTGCCTTCAGCTCAGGTCATGATCCCAGGGTCCTGAGATCAAGCCCCCGAATCCAGCTCCCTGCTCAATGGGAAGCCTGCTTCTCCCTCTGCCACTCCTCCTGCTTGTATTGCCTCTTTCAGTGTCTCTGTCAAATAAATAAATACTTAAAAAAAATAGTGTGTTCAAGTATTTTGCTAGTTTTTCTAATTGATTAGAATGAGTTCTTTACATAGCATAAATACTAGTCCTTTGCCAGTTATGCAAGTCACAGATATTTTCCTGCATTCTGGTGTGTTCTTTTCATTCTTTATAGTATCACTTAATTATTTTTTAAAACATATTTATAATGAAACTTTTACTCTTTAAGAAGTAAATGTTTTTTTTTTTCTTTTAAGAGACTGAAGTAAGTGATTATTGGGAGGAAAGAGATTAAAGGAGATTATATATACTGTATCATATTTTTCTGTAATGTTTAAATTTTTCTAGTGATCATGTATACCGTCAATTTATTGAGCACATAATATGTGTCAAGAACTAATTTAGGTCCTAGAAATCCATTACTGAACAAGAGACAAAGATCCTTGGCCTAATAGTACTTACAAGATAAATTTACAGGGTAAATTTTTTTACTTAAAAAATATATAAATCTTTTATTTAGTTTCTCTCAGATTTTCATTTTGAGTTTTTAAATGCCTATACATAAGAACAACATGGCACAGAACTCAGAGTGAACATTTAAAAATATAAGCAAAACCTTTTTGTCAAGGGTTGCCATCTATTTGTCATTGATTTCAGCAGCTAATTTTTCAGAAATCATGCTGAAATGTCAGATCCCAGTCCTCTCTAACAGATACAATTTATGCAACATAATATAAAGAAATTTATTTTCTTTTTTTTTTAAGATTTTATTTATTTATTTATTAGGAAATAGAGAAAGTGAGAGAGAGCATGAGAGGGGAGAATGTCAGAGTGAGAAGCGGACTCCCCATGGAGCTGGAAGCCCGATGTGGGACTCGATCCCGGGACTCTGGGACCATGACCTGAGCCGAAGGCAGTTGCTTAACCAACTGAGCCACCCAGGAGCCCAAGAAATTTATTTTCGAACACCTTATTGTAATGAGCCGTTTTATTTTATTATTTTTTGAGAGGGAGAAGGAGAGAATCTCAAGCAGGCTCCACCCTGGACCCCCCAGCGTGGAGCCTGATGCAGGGCTAAATCTCAGAACCCTGAGATCATGTTGTGAGCTGAAATTGAGTCAGATACTTAACTGACTGACACCCAGAGACCCATAATGAAACATTTCAAATCAGAGATAAAAGTAATTTAAATGTAAGTCAGATTCTGGTCTGAATTTGTCATAGTCATTTAAATTTTTATTTAATTATTTTTATTTTTATTTTATTAAATATTTATTTAAATATAATGACTATTAATACATAGAAAAATAAGTCAATGAGTACGTAAGATATGTGAGCAAATATACCTTACTCCATTCAGAACCCACCCACTCCAAACCTCTTCAACCCTCCCACTCCCCTGCACCCCTGGACTCCCCCTCTCACATAGTTAGCAGCCTTTTAAGTTGTTCAATTGTGTGCAAACACGTAGGGATTATGTATGCATTCTGTTTTAACTATTTTATACTTCTGGGGTAGGTTAATCAGAGGCTGCAGATTTCAGGGGTGGGTATGAGGGGCTATGATCCAGATTGAAGACAACATAACAGAACTGGGCCAGGTGAAGAGGGAAGGGCAGGGTCAGGACTAAACCTCTGCAGTCCGGGGCTGGCTCTTCCTGCTTTTTCAAGTGGCCTGAAATTGAATGCTGCCTGGCGGCGTCGGAAGTGCCCTCTGTGGGATCCCAAGGTTGCACCCCTCCCACCTCAGTCCTAGCTTCAGAGTGCATATTTACTTAGAAGTCTTCACTTCCTCTCCTTTCTCCTCTTAGAAACAAAATGAATGCAAACTGGTGTGGCCAGAGGGGAGGGGGATGGGTGAAATAGATAAAGGGGATTAAGAGGTACAAACTTCTGGTTGTAAAATAAATAAATCACAGAGATGAAAAGTACAGCACAGGGAATATAGTCAATAATATTGTAATAACATTCTATGGTGACAGATGATAACTACACTTACGTGGTAAGGATTTCATTGTGTATATACTTGTTGAATCCCTATGTTGTACACTGAAATTAAGGTAATACTGTATGCCAACTATACTTCAATTAAAGTGTAGAATAAAATCAGAGCACTCGGGTGGCTCAGTTGTTAAGCATCTGCCTTTGACTCAGGTCATGATCCCAGTGACTCCCTGCTTGGTGGGAAGCAAGTAATTTAGTAATCATGGGCTCCATTTTTATTTCAGCTATTTTTCCCTGCTGAATTTTTGAGATAGGTAAGACTTTCCCATTCCCCCTGCCTGTGTTCCCTCTCACTGTCTCTCTCTCTCTCTCTCTCTCTCTCTCTCTTTGTCAAATAAACAAACAAATAAATAAATAAATCTTTAAAAAATTAAAAAAATAAAATACATGCTGATATGCCACTTCTGTTTCCTCCCAGATTTCTAGACAGTTCCCTCTCCTCACCACACATCAGTACACTCTGTTGTACATGCCTGCTCCTGCACTACCAACCCCTTCTTTTGTCTGTGCTCCCCTCCTTTTCAGTTTTCCTGAGTGCAACCTTAGGGTGAGTCTCTTGTTCCCTTCTGTTCGCTCCTGCCCTGCCCACACCTGTGCTTCAGGCTTCTTTGGAGGCCCACCAGCCAGTGACCTGGAAAAGATGTTTTAGATCCAGAAAGTTGGCAGCCTTGAGGGATCAAGTCACTATATCTCATGTATATTTTATAGATATTTCTCTGCTCTGCAATACAAAGTCTCCCCAAAATTGGGTTCCCACATTTAACAAAATAGTATACAGGATGCCCCGTTAAATTTGAACTTCACATAATCAACAAATAATTATTGAGTATCAGTCTGCCTGACGGGATCTTTAATCTGTATTTAATCCGCCAACCCTCTTCCAAAACCCAGTTGAGCAGTTAAGTTAAACAGTCTTTTTAATCTGCAAGTCTTTGCCCTAAAAACAAAGTTCTAATCCTCCCTTCAATGACTGCGGCCTCGGCACAGCAAAACACCCCACCAATTTCAAAATTGGGCATTTTGAGTAGTCTCGAGCCAGCGCAGGAAGCATTTCAAAGTGGTTGCTAGGTGGCAGATCCCAATTCTGGAAAGCCTTTTTCAAATTCTATTAGTCCTGCTTGGTGAGAGTAGCTTGGTAATGAGCCCAAATGTGTTTCGTTTACCGTTTCTCTTCCAATTTAAAATCTATGGCAAAACTGAGTTTAAATAACACTTCTAAAAAGCTTTGCCTTTTGAACCAAATCCAGAATGTCTTTGTAAACACAGAATTTAGTAATCATGGGCTTCATTTATTTCAGCTATTTTTTCCTGCTGAATTTTTGAGATAGGTAAGACTGGATCTCTTCCAAAAAATCTGGGCAGAAGAAAACTTGAAAGTATCGGCTAGTTTTAAGTGTCCCCACATGATTCCTGATACAGTTTTACCTGAAAAATGGAGTGTACCCAACAGATTTTTTTTTTTAATCTCAAGTTCTTTGGCAAACACTAAATTCTTCACACAAAAGGAACACTGTGGCCTATGCAGATATCTCTTTATCTCTTTGTTCAAATTACTGAACAAACTTTAAGAAATAAGAGTTGTGATTCTACATTCTGTCTTGGTCTAGAGGAAGAGCAGGATCCAGGAAAGGACAGAAAAGGGAAACTGAGAACTTATCACCCAAGGAAATCAGTGATAGTGATGATGGCACCTGTAATCCAATTTCCAAAAAGGAACAGAAATCTGCTTAGAGCACATTCATCATATTTCACCATTAAGAGTGTGCCAAAGAGCAGACTCCAAATTACACATAATAGAATTCAACTGTACCTACATCGTTGTTCAATAGTGTTCTCTTTTACTACCCTGCCTATTCCAGGCATTGAAGAATGGGAACAAAGCAAGGAATTATGGAAATTTAGAGCTAGAAAAAAAATTTTTTTTTTGGTGCTCAGGTTTTGCAAAGAAATGGTTTAAAGATTTATCAGCAGAAAATTTGCTTATCAATTACATAATATTGGGTGGAACCATATGAAGTTACTGGAATATGACTGCTTTTGACTTACAAAAATGACAATTCTGTTTGATTCTACCTAAGGCTATGCAGACATTAAGAAATACATGGTAGTTCTATTAATACCGAAATGATATGGAATGATATCTAAGGTAAATTATAAGGCACAGAATGCTGTTCCAGGATATTTGTGTATATGTGTCTACTGTATGTGGGGGTATATATGCTTACATCCCACCAGAAATCTGAAAATTTATAAAATACAACAAACTGTTCACAGTGGATACCTCTGGAAGGCCAAGTAGGAAACTTTTTGCTTTGTACAATTTTTACCCCATAAGCATATTCAAATTTTATTTTATTTTTTAAGATTTTATGTATTTATTTTGAAAGAGAGAGAGAGAGATCACAAGTAGGCAGAGAAGCAGGCGCGGGGGGGGGGGGGGGGGGGAAGCAGGCTGCCCGCTGAGTAGAGAGCTGGATGCGGGACTTGATCCCAGGACTCTGAGATCCTGACCTAAGCCAAAGGCAGAGGCTTTAACCCACTGAGCCACCCAGGTGCCTCTAAACATATTCAAATTTTAAAGATGAAGGAGGAAAAAAGCCAAACCACCAAGGAAGGTACTGTATAAAGAAGGGAAGAATCTGTTCAAGCCATTCAGTGACCCCAGACTAGAATCCATTGAAAGTGGCAGCCCAATCACTTATCTCATTCCTCCACTTCAAAGAACAAAACAAAAGCTCCTCGGGCCTGACCAGTTCTGAGATTCACTCTCCACACTAACCTTGTGATTTACCTAGGATCGTAATCTCTCTAGTTAAATGAAGACCCTCACTAGAGGGTCAATATATTACGTCTGAATCGTTCTCATTGTAATCATGGATTAGCTGATTGGTGCCTTGAGGACTAGAAGCAGGAAAGAAACTCTTTCTTGAGCAAGTCTTCCTACCATTTCCTTGGGGCCTGTCAAGAAGAGTCCTCAGAGTCATTTTCATCAAGTTCTGAACTAGTTGAAACCCTTTTCTCATTATGATCATTTTTTTTAACCCTAGAGTTAGAATAACAATTTTATTCTAATTAGTTGCTGTTCAAGATAAGGGGCAAGTTAGGAGTTAGTTTTTACACAATTATCTGTCCAGGTCTCCTACAATCCCCACTCCACCTCCATGTCACCCTTCCCCCCCAACCATCAGACTGACCACATCCAAATTATTCTATCTGTACCAGTGTTTTCCAAACTGTACTGAGGAGGAGGAACAACTTCACTTTACAGTTGAAGAAACTGTGGGCTTAGAGATAAGGGACTTGCACTCATTCCCACAATAAGAAAGTGGCAGGCACAAACTGAAACCCAGCTTCCTGGCTTCCAGACAGGTGTCCCCAGTCTCAAAATATAACTGCTTGTTTCTCTGTTTCCCTCACCTGACTGCTCTTTCTTTCCTCCCCCTTTTTTCTGTCAAAATTCCCCCCACTTGCTGTTAAGTGCCTGTGGTCTTTCCTGATAGGCTGTTAGCAGGACTCTGGCGGGGGCTTTCTTCACTCCCGTATCTGTAGCCAGCCCAGGGCCTGGCATTAACCTGGAGCCAAATTAAATATTAGTTAATGACCAGGACTGCTGACCTGGCTGCTGTTGCTGAAACTCTCCCTTTCTAAGGCTTTTGTGTTTGTCTTCCTAGTTGGATGGTCCCCTGAAGGCGTGCTCACCACACCGACTCCATCTTGGGCCCTCCATCTGGTGCGTGAGTGCGCAATGACCTCCCCCAGGGCTCCCGATTCCCGGCTCTGCGGAGATTAATTTGTGCCCTGACCAGAATGCAGGAAGGCTTGTTCTGAGCTTCCCTAAATGGGTGCACTAGAGGTACGGCTTTAGGTGACTGGTGTGTAGAAGTCCCCGCTTTAGCTAATTGGTAGAGACCCGCTGGTGCACAGATGGTGCCACTTGACAGTAACTACCCTTTGACCTCACACCATGCCCCTCGCTCTATAAAACCTGGGGATGAAAGTCTGAATGGGGGAGTGGGGTGGGGAATGGGGACGTAGCGCTATGGATTCCCTGTCTGGTCCTTCTATCAGTAAGTTTCCCTGAGGACTCCGTACGTGGTATGGAGTGCCTTGCTTCGTTTTTCGGTCTCAAACTTCGTTTGTCTGTGGGGAGGGTACTTTGCTGACCCTCCTCCACCTTGTGACAGCCCTCTTCCTCTACCGCCGCTTTCTCTGGACGTTGTCATCAATTGATCGATCAGTCCGTTACTGAAGAGCTATAGGAGATAGAGAACCAGTCTGACATTGGGGTGCTTATATTTTGTTTGTGGAAAATGTGGCTATAAATGGATACTGGGAGTCACAACAGTATGAAAATAGTGTAATAACTGAGCCAGATTGGAGCTAGTCCGCTGGTACTTAGCTTCTCTGTGCTATCGTTGCCTCATTTACAAAATGGAGATAGTGGCAGTTTCTAATTCATAAGCTAATTGTGAAGATTAAGTTATTTAGTACATTTGAAGCCCTTCAAAGAGAGCCTGGTGTATCCTAAGTGCTCAAAAAATGTTTAAAAAAACCACCTACAGTAATTTATAAATCATCGTTGTAAGTGCTGTAGAAAGTCTCCTTTTAAGAAATTTTTTTCCCAGTGAGAACTAATCAGTTCTTAAAACTTCCTTTTCACATATTGTTTCTAGACTTTTCTTTGTCATTTTGATTTTATCTTTTCATTGTACCAGCCACTAAGCCAGCCAGGCCAGGATGTCTTAAGGTCCAAGAAAGGGAGATATGAGGAGCTCCAGATAACAGCCAGCACCAAAACGGCAGGCATGTGAGTGAGGCTGTCGGTGTCCTTCTGATCCAGCCCATCCCATAGGTGGCTGCAGGAACATGGGAGAGCCCAGGGAGACCAGCAGAAAAACCAAGCACTAGCCCACAGGATGGTGAGAAATCATAAATAATAACAGTTGCATTTTTTTAAGGAAGTGTTTATTTGTTTGAAAGATTTTATTTGTTTGACAGAGAGAGACACAGCGAGAGAGGGAACACAAGCAGGGGGAGAGGGAGAGGGAGAAGCAGGCTTCCCGCTAAGCAGGGAGCTAGGGCTCCATCCCAGGACCGTGGGATTATGACCTGAGCGGAAGGCCGACGCTTAAGGATTGAACCACCCGGGTGCCCGAAAGGTTGCTTTTTAAGCCACTAAGTGGTAAGGTGGTTTGTTTCACAGCAAAGCATAATAGAAATTTTGTTGTCCAGGGGCGCCTGGGTGGCTCAGGTGGTTAAATAGCTGCCTTTAGCTCAGGGCATGATGCCAGGGTCCTAGGATCAAGCCCCGCATTGGGCTCCCTACTCAATGGGAAACCTGCTTCTCCCTCGCCCGCTGCTGCTCCCCCTGCTTATGAGCTCCTGTTCTGTCAAATAAATAAAATCTTAAAAAAAGAAAATTGCTGTCCAGAGGTGGACATGCTAACATTTTAAGTATGCCAAATTCAGATGTGAAGTCCATACATCTAGCTATTTGCATTTTTAAAAACACAAAGTAGGGCATTTTATATGATGTGTTTAAAAGCATTTTCCCTACATAATCAATTTTTGAATTTTTTATGAAAAATTCTGTATCTGTACTATTTTTTTTGGTGGTTGCATTGTACATCATGATTTATTAATGTCTCCTATGATGAACACATGGTTTGCTTCTAATTTTTTGCCATGGTAAGAAATGCTTTGATGAACATCCTTGAACATAATTCTTTGCACACCTCGAGGATTATCTCCTCGGGGTTATATCCTGCATAATGGAATTAGTATATCAAACACTTGTCAGTTTTCAAGGTTTTGAGTTTGTATCATCTGATTGCCCTCCAGAAAGTTTGTGCCAATTTACATTCTTACCATAAATGAGTCACAACTCTTTTTTGCCTGCACTTTTACCAACAGTGGGTTTAAAAAAAGATCTTCGTTGACCTAATGGATGAAGACCTATGATCTCATTACTATTTTAATTGTATTTTTACTGTTGAGGCTGAATATATTTTCATGTGTAGTGGGCATTTGTGTCATCTCTAAAACCTGCATTCTCACTCTGCTCATTATTGTTACCTTTTTCTTATTGATTTGTGAATGTTACAGATATTAATGCTTTGCCTATTCTGTATTTATATGTATCAATATTTTTCTCTAAGATTTCCCTCAGAGTTTATGGGCTTAGGTGGATTTCTTTTAAATTCACAAACAAATCTGTTTATCTCTATTTCTGAGACTGGTGTTGACAGATTTATTATCTTAAACAATAGTGACGCTTACGTACTTTCAGAGAGTGTCATATACCATCCCGGTAAAATCCAGGTACTTCAGTTTATCTGAATCACATTTTGTTCTCACCATATGTAGCCACATGAGTCTCCCACTACTTCCAACTACAAACTCTCAGCTCTTGTGAGTTTAGTTTCTGGTATGTGGTGCTTGTGGGCTCTGAAGTCGGAGTAAGACAGACCTGAGTTATGATTCTGAGTCAACCACTCACCAACAGTATGAGAAGAGCTTTTTGAACCTCGGCACTTCATATTTAGATGGAGACAGGATTAGTGAGAGTTTGAATTATATGTAATGAATGACAATGTTTGACATATAGTTGGCATTAAATGTTTTCCAGTCATCCCCCCATGTTTTTGCTCATGCCGAGACATGTTTCTGGGATATGCTTCTCTTGTCCTTCACCCACCAATATTTTACCTATTCTTCTCGCCTAATTCAATCCAGACTTCTTTACAAAGGTGCTCAGAGAACAAGGAGCCTAGCGTGCATCTTCTTCAGGTTGGATGCCTTATATTATTAATGTTTCAGATCTGGTTAGCTAACAAATAACACTTAAAAGTAGCCTAATTATTTAGATTTTTTTTTGAAGATTTTTATTTGTTTATTTTACAGAGAGAGACACAGCGATAGAGGGAACACAAGCAGGGAGAGCAGCAGAAGGAGAGGGAGAAGCAGGCTTCCGGAAGAGCAGGGAGCCCGATGTGGGACTCGATCCCAGGACCCTGGGATCATGACCTGAGTTGAAGGCAGACGCTTAACGACTAAGCCACTCAGGCGCCCAAAAGTAGCCTAATTATTATACCAGGCATATCATTAGGGATCAATGCAAATTGGTTTAGTAAATATAGCAATAATTGGTATCTCAACCTTTGGTATCTTATACCATTGACTATTTTAATATCATTGGGGCAAAGGAGTGAAGGTGGTCAAAAGGGACAAACTTGGGAGTTATAAGTAAATTCTTGGGATCTAAAGTATAGCATGATTGTAAATGAAAAAAAATAAAGTATAGCATGGTAATTATAGTTAATATTTATTGTATATTTGAAAGTTGCAAAGAGCAAATAGAGAAAATTCTCATCACACACAAAAATTATAACTGAGGTAATGTGTGTTAACTTGTAATCATTTTGAAATATATACATATATCAAATCATTATGCTGTACACCTTCAACTAGTACAATGTAGGTCAAAAGAACTGGAAAAATTCATTTTTAAAAATTAAAATAAAATATATATACCATTGGAATATATCATTCCACATTTACTCAATATATACATCTCCCCAATTCTAAGAAGTATTTTAGCCCCACATTTTAATGTATCTGAAACTGGGATATGTCTTACTTAAGAAGGAGACCATGACCAAATGGCAGTCATGATATTGCTGGCATTGCCTCTGTGTTTGTGAACATGGTCATAACTGTTCTAATTGCATCATTTCACTGAGTTCTATGCAATTCAACAGTACACATGTCAAAGTCATATAATAAGAGATGCAATTGAAGGCAAAAGAAATCACCAAATGTGTCAGATTAGGTGAAAGAAATTCTAAAGCAACAAGAGGTTGATATAAGCAACTGAAGTATTATACAGGACTATAGTTAAGGCATGGAATTTAATTTGTCAGTAACTTCTTTGTGGCCATTAACAGAGAAGCTACAGAGCTTATAGTGGCATACGATTCAGCTGTAAAAGAAAACTATGCTTTTGATCAAAGAGGATAGCACCAGCATCAAACTGGCAGAATGATTGGCAGTGGCTAGGAAGCAAATTCCAGAGATCAGACTAGACTATTTTAAGAAATGCTGCCCTATCAATGACACTGTGCAGAAAAACACACATATTGATGCTTTGTGTGAAAAGGGATTCAGAAGAGTTAGATTTAGTGTACAGAAATTTTATAAATTCTTTACTCAATTTATTTTGCTTATATTTCCCTTTGCCCTATATGCACATCACTGTAAAAAATCTATGTCTAAGTCTAAAAGCACTCTTTAAATAAGTAGAAAACAAAAATCCTATATGACAACATGTGTTTAATTAGCAACTCTTTCCTTTCTTGGTGGCACATAACAATTGAAGACGGCTTCAATTTGGGTATGATAAAGTGAATGAGGGCTAAACTAGGGAGTACGTCTGTGAATTTCCAGACTTCCCCCTAGTGAAGGAACAGAGCTGGTGTCTTGCTGTTCTTGTTTTGGTGGATATGATGCAGTTGCCTAGGAATGAGATAGGAAGATCCTGTGATTTCCTTGACAGTCCTCTGCTACACTTGCTTATAGACCCAACATAGGTTGAAGAGATTATTGCCATTTATAACGTCTTAATATAAGTCCTAGATTACATTCTGAATCAGGTAACACTTTATCATTAGTTAAGCATTTTTAAATTATACTTTTCCAGTATAAAAGTAATATATGTTAGTATGAAAAATGTTCTGTGTTAAAAAGTGGGCATGTATGAGTATGTAATTAGCTGTATTTCTTCTTTAAATTTCTTAAAATTTTTTAAATTTAACTTTTTAAATGATTTTATTGATCTGACAGAGAGAGGGACAGCGAAAGAGGGAACACAAGCAGGGAAGGTAGGAGAGGGAGAAGCAGGCTTCCCGCTGAGCAGGGAGCCTAATGCTGGGCTTCATTCCAAGACCCTGGGATCATGACCTGAGCCAAAGGCAGATGCTTAACGACTGAGCCACACCGGTGCCCCTAAATTTCTTAAAAAAAAAATTATTGATGCCATTTCTTCTTTACAGAAGTATCTCCGATCAAAGTAATATATATTCAATGTACAGCATTTGGTAATACAGAAAAGTATAAAACATGAAAATCCTCATGCTTCATCTCACAACCCAGAGCTTGCCTCTTACTATTTTTGGCCATTACATTCAATGTATGTAGGGCAAAAACGAGCAGCTTAACTTGCACACAGTGGATGTGCACTGTATCTCTGCTGAATGAATGCATGAATGCTGAACCAGAGCTTGGAGAACAGCCCACATGTCTTGCTGATAGAATTAATTACATAGATCTTACGGTCATTTGTCCTCTCAAGTTTGCCTTATTCTTCTCACATAGCAGGAACTTGGCCAGCATACAACCAACTTTCTACTATTTGGCAATGGAGCACTCTGGAAAGACACTGTCCTTACTTCATTCATTTCACAAATTCATTCAACAAATTCTTACTAAGTGCCCACTGCAGGCCCTCTGGAATACAGAGGGGCAATAAATTAACATGGCTTCTGCCCTCTTGATGCTTATAGTCTAAAGAAGACAAAACAGATAGTAAACATAAACACAAAAATAAATGTGTATATATGTAGATTGCCATTAAATTTAGAAAAGGAAGAGAACAGGTGGCTAAGAGAATATAACCCGGCTGTGGTCTGATTCAGGAGAGGTCAGGGAAATCTCTGATGGAGTAACACCTCAGAAGGTCAAGGAGGAACAAAAGGGCAGGTTCTGGGGCGTACAAACTTGAAGTGGATGTGGCCTAAGAATAATGAAGGAAAAAAATGTTGGGAGAGACTGCTGCCGAGGTAGGCAGGTCCTGCAAGGCCTTGTAAGTTATAGAGTTTTATTTAATGTATGCTTAGAAACATATATATACATACATATATATGTAATTTAATTTACATTTATTTTTTAGATGGTAAAATTCAGGATTCTAATGCCCAAACAAAATGTCCTGGGCACCTGCATGATTCAGTTGGTTGGGACTCAATTTCCTCAGAGGTCACGGTCTCAAGGACTGTGAGATTCAGCCCCAGAGCCACTGGCGCTGGGGGTGGAGTCCGCTTAGATTTTCTTTCTCTCTCTCTGCCCTCCCCCTCTCTAAAACCAACAACAACAACAAAAACCAAAAAAAAAAATCACGAAGCATAAAAGATCCAAGATCTTTTGAAAGAAAACTCCCCCTCCCACCAGTTTCCTAGGCATCCAGTCCCACCGCCCACCTCCCCCTAGTTGCATGCACGCAACCCTCTGGCAATACTCTAAGCACAAGCAAGCGTATCTATCCGTCTCTTAGAAGATACTTTAAGCCGGGGAGGGAGCCCATCAGATTTGTGTTTTAAAACCACCCCAGCGCTGAGAGGGCACTGACTCTGAGCGTTTAGAGCTACGCGTCCTATCTCTCGCATTTCACAAACCCTCCCTCGCCCCGGACTACCCCCCCCCAACCCCTGCCCCCAGGGCTTTCTAAATTGCAGCTAGGCATGGCTCCCACGCTCATTCTCACGCTGTGCTCCTGGCAACCACTTAGCGCGCCCACAGCTCCCGGCACGGAACCCTGGAGTTCCGCACCCAGCCCACGTGTGCTCCAGTGTTTTAAAGCCAGACAGCAGGAGATGGAAGGTACGCCAAGGCGGGAAGGCAGGCTCCGCTCTCTCAGCGGCAGAGGCGGGTTGGAGGGTGGCTAAGGCTGGGGCGGGGCTAAGGCTGGGGGCTGGACCAGGCTTGAGGGCGGAGCCGACGGCTCGGGTCGGCCGCAGTGCTCTCCCGAGCTCCCTGGCTGCTGCGATTCCGTCTGAGACCCGGGCCACCCAAAGGGCGGTGGGCACACCCCGGCCCTGGGCTCTGTAAAGCCCCAAAGGTAAATCCGCCTACGAGCCGGGCAGCTCAAGCGAGAGGGGGCCAACGACCGGGCTGGGCAGCTGGATGGCGGCGGAGGGGAGCGTCGCGCGGCAAGTTTCCCCAGAAAGCTGAACTCGTCGCAAAGTTTCCTGTGCATCAGCTTGCACCCTGCGTGCTGGTGGCGGGCTTTTTCCGTGCGGGTGGTCTTTGGGCGCTAGAGGGACGCGGAGGTAATTGTATTATTCCGCTTGGGCACAGCCCAGATTTCTGTCCCGGACCACGCATTGCGGTGGGCGCAGGTTTTGCCCTAGAAGGGGTGGGTAGTCGACACGCAGTTGTGTCGCGCACTGCAGTCGGGTGACCGCCACGCTCGGAGCGCGTCTGTAAGGCGTGCCTGCTTGTCCGGAGGCAAAGTTCCATGATTTCTTTCCTCTTTAGGGAAGACTAACTGGGTGCTGTTCCTTCCCGGGCTGACCTCGGAGTCTCCGCTATGGACAGCGAGAGTGAAGTGGATTTTTCTAGCAGCAGCTTAACCCCTTTGTGGCGGAGGCGGTCAACTCCTCAGCTTCAGTTGCTGGGCCGGAGCAAGCCGAGGCCCCAGTCCTACCAGAGCCCCAGCGGGTTGCTGATCACGGATTTCCCAGTGGAGGACCGAGGGACGCTCCCCGCCGTGCAGACTCCCACCCAACTACCCACCACTTCTGAGGGCAGGACGGTCCAGGGGAGCCCCCTGCTTCTGTGCGCCCATAGGAGGGTGGTGACCAATGGGAGGACGATCTCCCCAGAATATAGAGCTGTCTCTCCTCGGCTCCGACGGCCCAAGTCTCCCCAGGCTCCCAAAGCAGTGTCAGGGGGCTCCCCGAAATCCCCAGCGAACGGCGCTGTGACCTCGCCCCTACCGCAGCCTCTGCGCCCCCAACAGACTCCCAAGTCGCCCGCCTGCTGCAGCTGGGAGGTAGACTTGACCGGATCGGCCACAAGCCCCCTGCCTTCGCCCGCTGCAAACGGGCTTTTCCCTAAAATCGACACCCCAGGCTCTGGTTCGCGATCTGGCCAGATGACTAAGGACCCCGAGCCGGGACCCTCGAAACACTCTCCTGCGCCCCAGAGAAGGTCTTTGGAACACAAACTCCCCCTCCAAAGGCTGCCTTCACAGGAGAACGACCTTCCAGAGAATCCTTCAGTGGTTTTGAGCACAAACAGCCCCGCCGCCCTCAAAGTAGGGAAGCAGCAAATCATTCCGAAGAGCCTGGCCTCGGAAATTAAAGTAAGTAAATCCAACAGTCAGAATGTGGAGCCCCACAGGAGACTCCTCAAGGTGCGCAGCATGGTGGAGGGCTTCGGAGCGTCTCTGGGCCCCGCAGAGGATGAGGGCGAAGCGGAGAACGACGTGGACAGCCCAGGGTCTCTGCGGCGAGGCTTGCGATCCACATCCTATCGCCGGGCGGTGGTCAGTGGCTTTGATTTTGACAGTCCTACCACTTCAAAGAAGAAGAACAGAATGTCCCAGCCTGTTCTGAAAGCGGTGATGGAAGACAAGGAGAAGTTCTCCAGTCTGGGGAGGATAAAGGTAAGAGTGGGCAGGAGTGTCACTCCTGAAGCCCGGCGTTCACCAAGCCAAAAGCGAAGGTGTTGGGTTTGGGGCGGAGGGGCACAGAGGAAACCAGAAGTTACGGTTCTCTTTTAATTCTCTTGTTGATCAGACTTGTCCACATCTGTCTCTTGGCCATGCTGTTTCTGGCAGTCACAGCCAGGTTAATGCAACTTTGTGGGAGGAAGTAAAACTCTTATCATGGTTTTAACTTTTTAACCTCAGGCAAAATGTGGGGCCCTAATGTGAAAAAGAAATGCAGCAAATTAGGTATGGTCTGAGTCCTGAACACTTTTTTAATACAGGAAGCTGAACAGAGGGTGGGGAGCAGGCGTGGTACTCTTGACTCTATGGTCAAACTGTCAGGAGCTTGTCCGAGGTGTCACTTAGAGGTTGCTGATTCATCACAGCTGATACAGGAAACTCCTGATTTCTTTTGAGCATATTGATTATTTTAGTTACTGGAAGTAATTGATGAATGTTAATTAATTACAGAATTATTTTTTGAGTGGGTGATAACATACTAAATACCATGCAGATAAAATGTGAATTTTAAGAATAATCGTCAGAATTCCAGAAGATACAAAGAGTTTGTCATCTTTGTTGTTGCTTATTTCTGTCATCACTGTCTGTGGTTGTATTTTAGTCTCATGTTGTGCCCATTTATTCTTGAACTTGAAAGCATCTAACAAGTTAGTAGCTCAGAACTTCAGGTTCGAGTGAACTGTGTGTTTTGCTCCCTGATAAAGGCATGGGAGTTGCATGTGTTAAAATATTGCCAAACATGACATAAAGGGATAGGGGAAAACTAAAGAAGGATATTTTGGAGTGTGCACGTGCTGCTCTCTCTGGGAACAAGGCAGATCTCAGCAGAAATTCGTTTTGGCAGCCACACTTTTCTTGATTAATCAGAAAATGGGAACCAGTTTATATGAATGTCAATATGTAATATACAAGGAAGGCTATTTTATTTTTGATGTCATGGCCTTAAAGAAATTACATAACATTTTAGGTGCTCCCCCCTCCCCCAAACTCTACAAGTATGGCAAAGTTCAATTTAACAGTGATGGTGAATCATGAGTAGTGAAATGAGCTGAACTACTGGTCATCTGAGGGTTCTCAAGCTGTTTTGCTGAGGGGGAGACATTGTACATTTTATTTCACCATTTTATTGGATTATGGTAGTCAGATGGGTGAACTCCTTGAAGGATCATCTGCTGTATGCTTTTGGAAATCTAATGAATGTAACAAGAAGAAGTAATACTTTTTCTTAAAATAGCTGTATTTTCTATTTGGCTCATTCATACATAGTTTGCTTTGCTTTTTCCTTTTTTGCTTTTCTTGTTTCTTAGAAAAAAATGCTGAAAGGACAAGGAACATTTGATGGGGAAGGTAAGCATTTGATTTTCCAGACTTTTATTGCTGTTTCAATGTGGAATATCAATTATAAGTTGAAATCCAACTGCAGTAACAAAAACACTTAAAATGAGAAAAATGTCCAACTTCTTCCCAAATTATACAGTACAAAGCTCTGCACTGAGCTAAATTTTCATCCAGTAATACCAGCAGTGAATGGAATTAATGGCATTCTTTGTAAGCTGATGACTTTGTCAGCCAATGTCCTGGATTTTTAATTCTTATCTACTCTGGCTCTAGCCTCACCTCCCTCACAAAAATGGAGAAAGAGTAAGAGCTAGTCTAGCTTTTTAGTTAAAAAGCCTGAGTTTGGCATTTAGATCTTAAGTCTTATTTCCTTTGACTTAATATTCTTTTCCCCATATTTCCACATTTTAGTGTCACTTCTGACTTCCTGTTTGCTTATCAAGTTTCAATTTTGGGGAAATCTGACTCTCCTGGCTGCTAGAAATATATTCCTAACAATCTGTAACCCATATAGAAAAGCTGCTTCAACCAGGTGTTCAAACCCTAATCAGATTAGTGGACTTTGGTAAACAGATGGGTCAAGTGTCAACCAACTGGAAGGGCACAAGCGAGTGAGGAGCCCCACCTGCAGCCCTTGCAGGTCTGGGGAGCATGGTGGAGGTGAAGGTAGTTACTTGCTGTCATATTTTGAAATGTTAAGATTTTTCTAACCTTAAAGAGTCATGAAGAAGGGTATAGCTCTCCATAAGTAAATCTAATGTAAAATCACCCAGAGTTATAAAATACATAGTCTTAGATGATTATAAACTATTTCCCTATACAATTCTTACAAAAATCAGTTCCCTTGGAGGATTGCAACATGACTAGTTTAAAAGAACATTTTCATTGCACGAATCTTAGGAAACTGCTCTATATGGAAAAGAAACCCACATACAGTATTTTAGCTGGTTTGGACAAATTCATCTCCCTGGTTTTATAATTGAGGAAACTGGGAGCTCGGAGAGGTTTAGTGCCTTGCTGACGGTCACACAGCAGTAGTAGGACAGGTAACTGGTTCTTAGTCCAATTGGCTTCCTCTTGTACTCCTTTGTGACCCTGAAATGAATAGAGCATCTGCCTGATATGTATTTAGAGATATTTTGCATCTTCTTGAATATGACATTAATTCTAGGACCTCTGTCTCAAAGGGTTAGAAATTGTTGAGCTTTTTTTTTTTTAAGTCAGAGGACACAACTTTTTTGTAGTTCTATGTTGTTTCCTTTTATATGGAGCTATTTCTATGCATTCTCTTGTGTCTTCTCAAATATGGTGACCTAGAAATTGTTCTCACATACATGTACATGAGGAATACAGAATCCCTACAGTTAATGGCTAACAAGAATACAACTCAGGATGAGGTGCAGGAGAGTGATAAGAACATCTCATGGTGGAGTCAGGGACCTGGGTTCATCTCCTACAGCTCCTGTTCATCAACTGAGTGACTCTGAGCAAGCATCTTAACCTCACCAAGCCTTAGTTCCATCGTGTATGAGAGGAGGCTAATAATACTATTACTGCCTGTGTTATCCTGAGAACGAATGAGGAATCTTATCAACAGCATATGCGTATGTTTTGTGTCAACCACTAAGTACTTTAAAGAGCACTACAGAAGTGTGGTAACGCAGTCTTTACCCTCACCATCGGTTTCATATATATAAGATAATCGGAGAACAGGAAAATCTTGCATTGAGTCCAGTATTATTTTAGTCATGGTGCCTACAGAACATGCAGCAGTTGATGAGAGGGGGGCAGACGTTTGCCAGCTTCGGTAGGTGGGAAGGACAGGGCAAGCTTAGTGCGTCCCAAACCAAATTGAGTCTGATTCTGCCCACTGAATCTCTTTGGGTGTTGCCATCTCCTCCTGTGCCGTTGTTGGGGCCTAAGGACCTAGGAAGTATCCTGACCACCTCCCTTTCTCTGCCCCCCATCTCCAGTCCATCCCCAGGAACCCAGGTGTCCATTCTCCCATAGCATCCTAGTGAGTCCCCTACATAGTCAGTATTTTGCTCCAACAAGAGAATCCAGTCTTTCCTTTCGGTGGATTCCCACTGAAATCAGGATAAAATGCAGTCTTTGCAGTGTGAAAGAAATTCAGTCATTTTGGACTTGGGATAAAAATCTCATTCTTTTATGTTGCCTGTGAACCTCTGCTTGATTTAGACTCTCTGGCTTATCTCCCTAAACTCACCATGCACCTTTGTCGATACCCATGCTCTACACGTGGACTTTTCCTTTCTTCTTTTAAGGTATTATGTTTCTTCTTGCCTCGGGGCTTTTATATATGCTTTCTCCTTATCTCTGTAGCTTCTCAGCTGTCAGATCTTAGATTTTTTCTTAGTAATACCCGTCTGACCCCCAGACTGAGTTATGCCCTGCTGAGAGACTCTTGTTCTCAGAGCACCTGTATATAAATTGTTCAGCTTATAGGTATGTTTATGTATAAGATCATTGTGTCCTCAACCCAACAATGACTTGCCTTCTCACTTGGAGTGGAAACCAGAGTCCTTTCAATGGCATGGAGACAAGGGCCTACATGATCGGCCTCCTATTCATCCCCAGCCCCTCCCCGCCTTAAGCTTTCTCCCTTTCCTTACCCCATTTCAGCCATACAGTCTTCCTTGCTGGTCTTTGTACGTGTAGATGTACGAAACAGACTCCTGTCCCAGGACTTTTGTACTTGCTCTTCCCTCTGATGGTATGTTCTTTCCCTGGCTGTAAGGTGGCTTGCTTTCTCACCTATTTTAGGTCTTTGGTTAAATGTCATCTTGGTGAGGTCTCCCTAAACCACCCTATTTAAAAAATACATACCCCCTTTGTAACACTCCCTTCCTTTCCCTGTTTTAATTTTCTTCATGACATACCAGCATCGGATGTACCCTAAAAGTTACTTGTTTATTTATCATCATTCTCTGCTCACTCTAATGTCTCCTCTAAGAAGATCAAGATTTTTTCTTTTTTATTCCTCATTGTATCCCTAGTGTCTAGCAGTTGTTGGCATCTAGTAGGCATTTTCCAGATATCGGTTGAATGAATAAATGAATGAGTGACTTGGATATTTTCTCTTGCTATTTCTAGTTTGTGAAGGTACAGGAAGTGTCTTTTATTTCCATTTTTACTCCCACCCCTTGGCACATTGTAGATATACAGTAAGTGTTTGTTAAATAGGTAAATGAATGTGATGGACTTTGAAGGAAAAGAAAGGTATGAATTCAGTTTAAACCCCCCTGCTTCTCCCCCCCCCCCCGAAAAACCCAGTGATTTAATAGGCATGGCTATCCTCCAAGAGTGGTGGACAGAGAAGTGGAAACTTTGCTTCAGTGGGTATTTTATGCATGGATCCCTCCCCTTCCGGTGCATGGATTTGGGACAGAGCTGTGCAAGTGAGAGAATCACTTTTTGGTAATTATTCTTCAGTGACAAAATCCATTTGCTTCTTTGTTTTTAAACCGGAGACCAAACATTGTATAAATCTGGATGTTTGTTTAGAACAAGTAGTATAATGATGGGGGCAATTAGTGACATGTAGGGTTTGTGTTTCTTGCAGAAAATGCTGTCCTGTATCAGAACTACAAAGAAAAGGCTCTTGACATTGACTCCGATGAAGAGTCGGAGCCCAAAGAACAGAAGTCAGATGAAAAAATTGTGATTCACCACAAGCCGCTGAGGTCCACGTGGAGCCAGCTGTCTGCGGTAGGTGTTTACCTTTTTCTTCCCGATCTGTGGGCATGAAAAAACCAAGTTGTGGAAATTAGGTTTGGATATGGTTTTAATTTTTTCTGCCAATGATCCTGTAACCTGAAAGAGAAAGACTCTTCTTTTTAGATTGTGAAATGCTTCTTGAAAAAAACCCTTTAGACACCAGTGAGAATGTTGATTTTGATACTTCTGATCAGGAAAATTAGGTTTTGATAAAAAAGGTATCTTGACAACGATATACTCTACTCTGGAAGCTTTTCCTGTTTGATGTCTCTTCTTGTTTATTTTTACATAGTGTATACACAGAGATTACTTAATCTATCCTGAACCTTATCATAATTATGGCCATATTTATAAATATGTGTGTGTGTATCTATGCACAATAGGGAGTTTATGACCGTTCTTCCTTGGAAATTTCATTTGATATAGATACATTTATATGTTCTTACAGCTGATTAATGGGTGGCATTCTGTTCCATTTCCCTCTGTGCACCTTTTGTGTGAGCGTGTCTGACACTTATGTTGTATTGATGAGTAATTTTTCCTCTCTGCATCGAACATCTTTTGTTTATAGCTATAATTTCTCTTCCTCCTGGCTTAACAAATGTCACTGTGTGCTGCTTAGTTTACTTGATATGAGTTTGAGCACAGTATCTGTGGGCATCCGATGCATTACCAAGTAGAAAGGAATTCCCATGGCTGGCCTGGGTGGTGGGAGCATCGCATCAAAAACAAGCCAGTACACCTCTGTGAGTCCCTTAGGCAACATGGGAGCAGAAGTGATTCCCTCTTAAGCTGAAATGGGCATTGTTCAGAGTCCGGAATCTCATGCATTCAGGGGACACGCCAGCCTAAGAAAAGGGGTTGTGTATGTTGGAGCTCATTAACAGGCCATGGGATGGATGTATGGTGATGATGGAAATGACTTTGGTCATGTTCTTCCTCCCTTCTTCTACTCTGTGTTGGAATTCAGAATTCTAGAAACTGAGCCCTTTCTCCCTATCTCCCTCCCAACCCCTAATTCTGTTCTAAGGAGAATTTATTTATTTCCTGTGCCTCCAAGGTGTGACACCCTTAGTATGTGCCATAGGCTGAAATGCCTACAGGGACAGGACAAGCAGTGTTAAGGTGATGCTCATGAGGGTGCCTGGGTGGCTCAGTTGGTTGAGCAACTGCCTTCGTCTCAGGTCAAGATCCTTGAGTTCCGAAATCAAGTTCCGCCTCGGGTTCCCAGCTCCACGGGGATTCTGCTTCTTCCTCTAACCTTCTCTCCTCTCATGCTCTTCTCTCCTCTCTCTCTCTCTCTCTGTCTCTCAAATAAATAAATAAAATCTTAAAAAAAAAAAAAAAAGGTGATGCTCGTGAATATGGAGGTTGAGGCCTGGTGGGGATTATGGTAAACAGTCCCGATATAACCTCAGCGGCCGCCGCTTAGCTCACACCAGCCCAGTATTGCCAGATCTTCCGACATTTAGGAAAGAGAACGCAGTAATCCAGACTTCTAGGCGTATTATCCCAATTCAAGTGTTAGAAAAATGATGTATGAGGCCAATAAAGTGTTTATGGGCCCGTCTTGTCTCCTGGGCTGACAGTTTGGAACTTCTGGGATATTTCTATGATTTTTGCCTGTGCTCGGGTGATAATACCTAACAACAGAACTGACGTATCGGTAACCTTATATTCTAATCCAATGATCTCATGATATTCTATCCAGAGCGCACATGTGGAAAAACTGATGACAAGGCCCATGCAGGCCATGTTGGCTCTAAATGGCTGTCATTCCACTGCTGGTGTGGACCATTTGGTAGAGGGTCCTTGAAAAGAAAGCTGTGGGTTTTTTGAGTTCTTCCTCCATAGTTACAGCTGCATTTGTAAGCCCAGCCCTGAATCTTGCCACTCTTCTCTGAACGCTAAACAGCAGTGTGTACTTATGTGTCACTTACACTCTGATCCTACCTATCTTGCGTGCTGAAAGGCAAGCTGCCATACTCAGGCCTCCTAAAGTTTGGCTTCTAGCTAGATTAACAAATGCACATTAAAATACTACTACACATCCTTCCATACAACTGCAAATATGGGCATGCATTTCATTTGGCAAAGGATACTTGTACCCATGTGCCTTTTGTTAATAAGATTGCTATCAAAAGACTGGTGATTAAAAAAAAAAAAAAAGACTGGTGATAAAATGTCAAACTATAAAGTGGGTTCTAACTTCAGTGTGTGCTATCTTTCTTGGGTTTTAGTGCTCCCAGGAGGCTTGTGTGTATTTATTGTGTTGCTTGGCAATTACGTTTAATCAAAGCAGCATTGGACTTTGCCACCTCCCATTCCTAAACACCAGCCTTCATTTTCTTTGTGCGTTTTGTGTCTTCTTTTCACATTTAAAACATTTTACTTTAGGTTTTTTTTTTATAAAGTACTTCAAATATGCAGAAAAACTTAAAAATAAGTATGTGTAATAGATTTCTGGGTACCTGCCGCCCACATTGACCAAATGCTAACATTTTAATGTATTTACTGCAGATCTCTCTTTTTTTAGTTAACTACCCTCCTCTCCAGTACTCTTCTCCTTTCTCCCTTCCCAAAATAATCACTATCCTGAAGTTCTCTTCTGTACTTCCCACGTGGGTTTTCCATCCACTAAAAAGATGCAAACAGCTCTGGCTTTTAGGAAAGTGGATATTTCAATGCAAAAAGTGGTCATTATTTTTTTAGAAGCCTAACAGTTGTTAGGTCCAAGTTGCCAGTAGGACCCGAAAGAGAGGAAGCTTTGTGAATTATGAGCAATGTCAGATGTCTCTATAGGGATCAGCACCTCCATATCTCTGTCTGACCTCATGCCCCAATCCATCCTTGTAGAGGTCAGTGCTTGTCTCAGAAACATATGCTCTTCCTATGCTTACCTTGAATGTGCCAAATTGATAGGACAGCCCCCATTTCATGGTGCATATATCACTTTAATACAAAAACTCTCCTTTGAGTATGGCCTTGATCCCAGAAAGAGAGTAGGATGGGGGTTTTCTGTGTGTGAGGGTTTGCCTGAGTACACATGCGCATTAGCTGTTGTTGGTTGTTTTAATGTCTTAAAATCTCTCTGTTGCAAACACCTGCCTGCCTCCTGGGATGATGAAACTTTGCTTATCAGTCGATGGTAAGAAGCATTCAGTATGCAAAAGGATCTTGAGCAGTGCGGCAGTTTGCAGTGATTTACGGTTGTTGCATAGGTCTTCAGGCCTTCAGTCTGTGGTACAGTGTCTTAGTGTGCTTGTTTCTGTGTCTCCTTTGGTTCCATCGGACAATCACACGGGTGACAGCTGTCCCCACTAAACATTAAAGCTTAGCAGGACAGGTTTAACTGTAGTGTCGTGGTTATCTAACAATAAGGAAGAATTAGAAGTGTGTAAGAAACATTTAATTGTTCCTCAATAGAAGGGAAAATCTAGCTGCCACAGACTCCTTGAGTCAGATTAAAGTAAGCAAATGGGGATGTACTTAGCAATCGTCCCTCTGCCAACAAGTTCTCCATGCGGCGGTGGCTGTTCTTCCGTAGTCAGAAATACAACCTGGGCTCCTTCGTCTCCTGAGAGGGTGACAGGTTTACTCTTCATTCCCTTGATCATTGAAGGAGGTAGAACTCTTCGAGTTGATACAAAGTAGGTAGGTAGGCAGAAGATGTCTTCATTCCAGGAAATAAAACTTTGTGCTGCTTTTCTGACCTGGGAGAACACTAATATACGAGAAATAATTTAAAATCATTATGGTTCCTGGATTTGAGGCTTTGAAGTTGGAAAGTCACTTCTGACTTCTAGAGGTCTGTGCCCAGAGACCCAGAACCTGCCACACGCAGGTCAGGTGCCCAGTGACTCACCTAAAATGGCAGCGTGAGGACGAAGCCGATAGTTCTCGGACCTCTGGGAAGAGCTTTTAGCTTTGAAGACAAACGTCGAAGTTATTAGTCGGGGATAGAACACCAAGTCCTTGGTACAGTGACTGCCAGGTAACCAGTTGAGTCCTGGCCACAAAGGGAGCTTCAGGATTTCCCTACAGTTCATCCTTTAATGGGATTCTGGAAGCGTTTGCAGTATCACAGAAAATAAAGGATAAATCCTGATTGGAGTCTTTTTGTTTTTCCTCATAACGACGCCTCCCTGCCCGAGCTCACGTACTGTGCATGTCCTGGAAAATGATGGTTGTGAAACTAGTGTTTGTTTTGTCAAGATCAGCGGCAGCACCGAAGCCACACTCGCCAGCCGTGTGCTGACCCCATTTATTTGCCATGGGGTGTGTTTGTGTAATTTCCATCACCTTGACATGCCAGGTCCCTCTGAAAAGGGTGTTTAGGCTCTGGAGGCAAAAACAAGCACACCGGCGAACTTCTGGCTGGAATTCAGCACCTAATATAGTCATCTTCTGCTCTGCTCTTCCTTCGCACTTGCTGACAGGGGGCTTTATCAGTCGTCTTCCGTCATTTTGAGTATCTCTTCGGTTTGTTCAGAAATTTTAAACTCTCTAGTTAGGGACCGGTTTTTCTATTTTTTTTTTTAATTTTTTTTTTTTTTAGATTTTATTTATTTATTTGACAGAGGGAGAGAGAGATCACAAGTAGGCAGAGAGGCAGGCAGAGAGAGAGGGGGAAGCAGGCTCCCTGCTGAGCAGAGAGCCCAATGTGGGACCCGATCCCAGGACCCCTGAGATCATGACCTGAGCTGAAGGCAGAGGCTTAACCCACTGAGCCACCCAGGCGCCCCCGGTTTTTTTATTTTGCTCAGAGTGTTCCTTCATCTGTGCAGAGTGGGGCTGACGGTTTAACGGGAGGTCTTATGTTAGGACCTCAGTCCCTGAGTCCCGGCTGCACTCTTCAAGCTCATGTCGTTTGCCTCTGGACGACTTTCTGGAACTGCCAGATGAGGAAGGATGATTTGAAGAAGGGTGATTTTATATAAGTGTAATCTCATCCACTGGACTATTTAATAGACACTTAGGAGACTTAGCAGTTTGATCTGATGGGACTTACCCTTCTAGAATTTACACCATGTTTATTGTCAAAGATCTGTTTTCTACTAAAAACTAGAGCTCAACAGATGTAATAAACCTGAATATCATCCTGTTTGCCGAAAATGTTTAATGCACTTAGAGGTCGTAGAAAAATGTGTTCTTTTTCCTTAAATTTTCACACTTGTCTGAATTAATTTTCAGTTGTTCAGTGACTTGCTCCTTAAAATTATCTCTTCAGTCCTATAATTTTCCATTCATATTTTGCAACATTGGAGTCTCATAAAATTATTTTTTTTATCTTAGATGGTGATTAATGCCTTTTACCATATCTATCTTTTGTGTTTAAAAAATAGAAAAAAAAATGCTCACTTTTTCATGCCTGGCTTGCTTTTAGCATTCAATGGAAATAGTCCAGCTTTAGATTTATACTTGCCCACACTTTTAAATTGGGCAGTATGTCTCCTGGAATGTTTGTATGTTTAAAAACAGAAATAGAGGGGTGCCTGAGTGGCTCAGTCGTTGAGCGTCTGCCTTTGGCTCAGGTCACGATCCCAGGGTCCTGGGATCAAGCCCTGCGTCTGGCTCCCTGCTCGGAGGAAAGCCTGCTTCTCCCTCTCCCACTCCCCCTGCTTGTGTTCCCTCTCTTGCTGTGTCTCTCTGTCAAATAAAATCTTAAAAAATAAATAAATAAAATGAAAAAAAAAAAAAACCCAGAAATAGAGATCCATGTGCCTACACCTGAGATGCACGCACAGATTCTGTTCTAGCCAAGAGGGCTGGAGCTGTGGGCCTGCTTAGTGGAGCTGGAGACTGGCCCCTATATGCTCCTGCCATTTCAGTACAATTAGATGATGGCGTTCTCTTAACATTTTTGAAAATTAATTTTGATTTATATAAGCAACATATAGTATGTTCTCCATGTAAAAAAAAAATTAACATTTTAGGTAAGACTAAAATCTCTTTTGTCATACCTGCAATCCCAATCTCTTTCCCCTTCTTTATAGGAATGCTATTCTCAATTTGGTAATGTTCTCAAAATCCATGTATATACATTTAAGGGAAATATAAAGATTACATGTGTTTGCTTAAATATATACTCTGTAACTTTTACAGTTTGCTTTTTTTTTTTCTGAACCATGTGTCTTGTAAATCATTTCGGGTCTATACATGATGATCTTCAGTGCTCTTTCTAGCTTCAACATTATTCTGTAGGATCAATATCTGTTTTGCCTCTTTCCCTTTGAAAGGTTATACATGCTTTGAGAATACAAACTTTGAGGCATGGCTCTTGAGAAAAATGCATACACAAGTATATTGTGTAAATATTTGTTTATAATTTTTTTCTGTTTTTTTATTTTCAGTTTGAGGATATTTTTGCTTGTTTCTTGACTTTATCTCCAAATATTGGGAACACCTTACTGGAGCTCTCTATGTATTTTTTTAAAAGATTTTATTTACTTATTGGAGAGAGAGAGGGAGAGAGAAAGAGAGAGAGAGAGAGAGAGAGAGAGAGAGAATGGAGGGAGGAGCAGAGGGAGAGGGACAAGCAGACTCCTTGTTGAGCGCAGAGCCTGATGCAGGACTATGTCCCATGACCCTGAGATCCTGACCCGAGCTGAAATCAAGAGCTGGATACTTAACCAACTGAGCCACCCAGGTACCCTTGGAGCTCTCTATGTATTAAGTATAGTTTCCATGTTGTTCGTGTCACCTTTAGAAGTTTTCCTTTTCCTGAATTGTAGCAGACTTGGATACTTGAGCTGTGTAACCCTTTCTGAAGAATGAAAAAAACATATATATATGATAAAACTTTTACAGCTGGAGCTTAGTAATGAAGGAGCAATTGAATAGTAGATATGCCGTGTTTATGTTCTTAATTCTCCCAAGAGAACAATAGGCAATAGGGTGTGAAATGTGGGTATGTGTGCGCCATGCCCTTAGGGAGGCAGAGCACAAGAGACAGGTGCTCTAAGTCAGTGGGAGGAGATGAGCACAGGGATATTAAATTTTGATTGGCATAACTACAAAAGACATTTCAGTCAGAAACCTAGACTTGGGACCAAATACAAAGAGGGTCTTATTTCATTGAGCAGAAAACCAACAAGAGAGATTGGTGAAGGATTCCTTCGTTCATCTAGTCTTTATGGCGAGCCTGCTCTGTGCTAGATGCTCGGAGATAGAGCAAAACAGACTCCACCTTGCTTTCATTTTCTTATGGACACCTTTCGTGGTGAGACCAATATCAAATAATCGCACAAATCAATGACTGAGTTACAACTGTGTGAATGCCATGAAGAACGTGTTCGTGCTGCTGTGAGATCCTACGGGGGAGGGCACCTGTCTGGGCAAGGTGCTGTCAACCCGATAGACGGGCAAAGGAAGAGACATGAGCCGCGATCAGTGGCGTGTCAAGACAGGTGTCTGGGCGAAGTTGGTGTGGGGGACAGGGACAGATTTGAGGAGTCCCAGGCACAGAAACTGTCCCGTATGTAGACCCTCTGGGGTAATGGCAGGTAAGAGGAGTGAAAATAAAATTGCAGGTAAGAGGAGTGAAAATAAAATTGCTGCAGCTGGAGCTTCTTGCTTTAGTTGGTGGGCACTTACTTCCTCACTCCTCCCATCTCTAAATGCTGGAGGCTCCCTAGGTTCATCTCTGGGCCTCTTATCTGCACTCGTTTGGTGATCTCCTCTAATCTTGTGAATTTAAATACATTATATACTCTGATGACTTCCAAGTTTCTATCTCTAGACCAGACCTTTCCCTGAGTTTTCAGACAAGGGTATCCAGATTCTTTTCTGATATAATTGGCCTCTCAAAGTTAACCTATCCAAAAGTTTACTTCGCTAATTCTCTTCTCTCCCACCCAGACCTGCTTTCCCCACAATATATATATTTTTTCTAAGCAAATAACAACTCCCCATCTTTCTAGTTGCTAAGGTCAAAAACCTTGGAGTCATTCCTTACTCTTCTCTTTCTCCTATAACCTAACCCAATTTGGTGCCAAGCCAGTTTGTGGCCTTTACCTTCAGAAGTAGATTATCCCCACTGCTTTCCAGGTCAACTCCTTTATCTCCTGGGGTCCCTTTACATCTCCTCTTTATGTAGCAGCATATAATTATATTGTTTGTTTGCAATGCTGTTAAAATATGCTGAGATACTGTCTCTTCGTTCTGATCCCTCGGGTGTTCTTGCGTCCACTTAGAGTAAAGGCCAAGCCTTATAGTGGCCAGAGAGGCTGTGTGATCTGGCCTGATCCCCTTTTTGGACTCATCTCTTGCTTCCTCCTCCATTTGGCCCACTGCTCAGTCACACTGATGTTCCTAGAATATAAGGTGTACTCTGCCCCAGGGCCTTTGCATTTGTGGTCTGCCCAGCTTATAGTAGCTCTTCCTCTAGAGAGCCACATGGTTTCCTCCCTCACCTTCTCCCTAGCACCCCTTTAACATTTCTTATCCTCTTCATGACTTTTACCTCTCTCACATACTGTATGATTTACTTTTTTGGTTAATTGTTCAACTACTCTGCTGAAATAAAAGCTGCATAAAGGCAGGGGTTTTTGTCCATTTTGTCTCCCGCTATTTCCCTAGCACATGAAACAGTGCCTGACTTACAGTAGGCTTGCAGTAACTATTGGATGAGTTTATGAATGAATGTATAAGTAAATGAATAAATGTAGACATCTAATCCCCTCAGTGAAAATAGTAGAAAGTTACTCAGCAGTGAAAGCAGTGAGGAAGTTTCCTATCCAGGGACCTTTTGGAGGCTGTTTTTAATTTTTATTAAAAAAAAAATTCTTGATTGTTGGTTGGCTACATTCTGGATTTAATACACGTCTTTGATACATTGGGGAACTTGGCATCTTCATAGTTTAAAACTATGTTAGCCCATGGTAGGTATTAACTACTGTGAAATCAAATTCAGTGGTAACCTAATTTTTCACTTCGTATTTCTTCTGGGGAGGTAAATGGGATGCATTCAAGAAGGATAGCATTCTGTAGGAATACAGTGCAATTAGGTAAAAGGAGGGAAGGCTCAGTTACTTTCAAGAGTTCTGAATGACTGTGCAAACAGGCTGCAGAATACTGAGCTTTGGATTATGGAAATCATCTGTCAGATTCTTGTTTTTACCCTCTCCATCTTAAGGTGTGCCCTTGTAGTGTCTCCTCCTTTAGTCCGGTGATGGGACTGTTCCTCAAGGCCACATCCATAGGGTGATCTGTCTCCATGATGATTTGTGTAGTCACTATAAAAATTATTATTAAATCTTTAAATGCTGAACTTACATTTAAAATTTTTGTTTCTCAAGTTTTGTTGATTTATCCAGAGTGCTAATAGCCTGTTGAGTTTCTACTTTAGTCTGTGCCCTAATGTCTTAAGATTATTTCTGCATTCATTATCTGAATATCTATTATTCGAAGAAGTAAAGACTAGAGAGCCAACAGATAGCTTCTACAGAAGAAGCAGTATTGCCAGTGAAAGGAAATTGCAGATTATTTCCCCTTTTGGTGTGGGAGATAAACGCTGCCACCCATCCAAGTGAAATAACACAAAAATGGAGTGGTTCCCATTTTGAAGTGGCAGGAAACTCTGCCTCAGGTAGTGATATGCAAAGGAGTAGAATTGTCGTTCGCCCAACTGAGCAACAGGGAACCCCTATTCCTCATGGGTTCAAGGTCTCAGTAGGAGCAGTGCCTGACTCACAGGATAGCTGTAGCTGTAGGGCTTGCCTTTGGATAAGTATGATATTAAATTGTTGACATGCAGTTAAATTATTGACCAAATATTTGCAGAGGACCTACAGGGTACCTTGTGTACCTTGTATCAAGGCAGCTGAAACTGTGCGATGTTAAATATGGTTACTCTCCAACTGTTTTTGTTAGGGTTTTGAGATTACCTAGAATGGAGCCATGGGCTCTGGAAAAGCAGGAATGCTATTTCTCTCTGGTACCTGGCCGATGATGCGTCTTAGCAACTACCTGCCTGGTGCCTCTCTTCTTGCCATGAACTCATTTTCCCTTCTTGCTATGTCTGTCTTTTCTCCCGAGAGCTCCTGCACACTCCGTTTCTGAGTTCTTGTAACTTAGACTTATGGTTACCCTGCGTGGTCCTCCTCACCTCCTGTTTTCCTGTCAGCTTCCATATATAACTACCCAGTTCAATTTCTTGAGAGAATTCTATCAGAGCAGAGCAGCTCAGCCCTTTCTCCCCACTTAATAGGCCACTTTTAACCAACCTTTGCTGTTTGACCAGGTGCCTAACTAGCTCTATTCTAGTCAGCTTTGGCCTCCATGATACATCATGGTGCAAAATGTAGCCCCCTTGGGTTGTTTGTTTTGTGGAGGCCTGAGTAGAACCCTGTTCCTTGTAGGGGTCTATGAGACTGTTTAGCAACATGACTGACATATCTAGTGTAAATTTACCCGTAGTGACTGAGGCTCTGGGGTGGCCGAGTCCGTTAAGCCTCTGCCTTCAGCTGAGGTCATGATCTCAGGGTCCTGGGATCGAGCCCAGCACCAGGCTCCCTGCTCAGTGGGGAGCCTGCTTTTTCCTTTCCCTCTGCTGCTCCCTTTGCTCATGCTCTCTCTCTCTCTATCTCAAATAAATAATTGAAATCTTTAAAAAAAATTTACACATGATGGAGTCAATGTTGCAAACACAGTGTATATCAGAGGCTTAGCAAATGAGAAATACATTTTACCTTGTAGTGTGTGTGTGTGTGTGTGTCTCAATCAAAAGTTAGAAGCTACCCTTAATACTTGCATTACACTATGGTATTTCTGTCTTTTCTGTTTTGATACATTGAAATAAGTGTTGACCAGAAATTCATGGACTTTATTGTGTCATTCACTTGTAGTTTGGAAAATGCCGGTGTCTGATTCAAAAATTCATTGGTATCACACTGTGTTGTGGTGAATGTGGCAAACAAAAGCCAGCCTAAATCCCAGTACCTGCCTCGTAGGAATTTAGAAGTTGGTTCAGAAGACAATAGAATGAAACAGCTAAATGGTGTTTCTGAAAGAATGTAGGGCACAGTGCCAAAATGAATGACATAGATAGAAATCACGAAGAGCCATAAAGATCAGGGAAGCTTTCTCTAGAAAGGGTGACTAAAACTAGGTGGGCAGGAGAGTAGGAAATAAAAGCAATAAAAGTATGACATATGGCTTGAGTGAAGTTTGATGTATAGGTCAATGGAAGAACAACAGTGGTAAGTCTTGCCAGTGTCTTAGACCTCCTCCAATCCGATGAAACCATTGCATGCTTTGAACATCTAATGTAAAATATCAGTTCACGGGCGCCTGGGTGGCTCAGTGGGTTAGGCCTCTGCTTTCAGCTCAGGTCATGATCTCAGGGTCCTGAGATCTCTGCTCAGCAGGGAGCCTGCTTCCCTCTCTCCCTCTGCCTGCCTCTCTGCCTACTTGTGATCTCTGTCTCTCTGTCAAATAAATAAATAAAAATCTTAAAAAAAAATATCAGTTCACTTTTGGGGCTCCTGGGTGGCTCAGTTGTTACTTTTCTGCATTCATCTCTGGTCATGATACCAGGGTCCTGGGTTTGAGCCCCGCATTGGGGCTCGATTGGGAGCCTGCTTCTCCCTCTCTGGCTCCCCCTGCTTGTGTTCCCACTCTGTCTATCTCTGTCAAATAAATAAATAAAATATTTTTAAAAATATCAGTTCTTTTTCTTACCCAATTTTCCAGAATAGGTTTTGCTCAAATTAGATCTTTATTGCAAATCTAGGAAATTAACTTTATTGTCAATGTTGTTTTAAGTTACTGACTGGTTTGGAGTTGATCATTCCTCTCCATCTTCCACCTGACAAAACCAACAAATAAAAATGGAATAGCCATTGAGATGTCAGCATCACCTTCACAAACAGGAGCTCCTCGCCTGCAAGGGGGGCACCTCAGCCCTGTTCGGCCCTCATCAGCCCTTGATGACTCAGGCCTTCACTGAGTCAGGGGTGCCGTGCTCAGTAACCTCAACTCTAGCCCAGTCCTCGTTGCCATCACACCTGCACGCCTGCCCGGCCTCACACTCATTTTCATCACTGCCTCAGAAGCCCCTGTGTGCTTTGGGCTTGACCGAAATCTTCCTTTCTTGTTGTCTCCCTTTCCATTAGCTACTTTACTTCCTTAATCTGCTGGTGGTCACCTGCCATGTCTCTAGCTTTCCTTGTGGACAAAAACAAAGAAATGCAGGTATTATTGGCATCTTTAAAAAATTCCATATGTCTGCCCTGCTTGCTTTACTCCTTTCTTGAGAAAGGACTTTGAAACCTACTTTAGTTTTTATTAAAAATGAGGCTTTGATTACAAAGCCAAGACATGTTTACTATGCAAAAGTAAAAAATTACCAATAGACATAAAGAAGAAAACAAAAATTAGTTGAAATCTCTTCCTCTCTCCATCACTGTTGACATTTTAGTATAGAACTTTTTGGACGTGTGTGTGTGTGTGTGTGTGTGTGTGTGCATGTGTGTGTATAGAGTTTTTTTAATGAGTGTACACATAAATCCTCCATATGGAGGATTTGTTAAGCAAAATTCAATGATAAAATATTGTCTTATTACCTGTATTTTCCCCTTAACATTGTTGTAAATATCTTTTCATGCCATTAAACCTGTTGTTTTGTAACACATTTTTTCCTCTTACCCATGTTGTGAAATGATTGTTCATGTCATTAAACTTTCTTCCATAAGAACCTTTTTAAAGCCCATATTGTATTTCATTAAATAAGTAGATGAATGGTTCTTTTACCCAACTCCTTATCGTTAGTCATTAGTTTGTTCTTCAGTTTTCAATTTAAAATCCCAAATTTAAAGGTGAATAAATTCTCTTAAACATCTTTTTAAATTACAGAAGTGACACAGATAGGTTGTGCTTACTACAACATTAAACACACCAGTTAAGACTGAAATCTGCTTTGATTTTTACCACTATTCCCAATCCCTTCCCCCGTTAACCACTATCAACATGGCTTCTCAGTATTTTATTAAGTGTTCCACTTTTTAAAACTGCTCATCTTTTATTAAATACTTGCAGAGAACTCTCAGTCTCTTCTAAAACCGGTTTCCTTTTCATCCTTTCTACTCCGTGTCATTAGCTTTCCATGCCTTTCCTAACTTCATTTTCTTCTCTTTAATTGTTGGTGGATAAAAGAGAGCTGTTTCTCTTGCTTGTCTGGAGGCGAGAGGATGAGTACCTAGGAGTCAGGGCTCAGCAGCCCCGCGGGGGGAATGAGGCCAGTGAGAGCCACAGGTGAAAGAGAGGAATGTGTTTAGCAGGAGTAATGTCAGAACTAGTGAACGGGTCAAACCCCAGGGCACCCCACCGACAGCTTAGCTTTCACAGTAGCAGAAGCTGGGAACCCAGTGGGAGATGAAGTGTCTGGGGCATTCAGGAGGAGGACCGCAGTTTAGGGGAAGAATAGCTACAGATCACAACTCCCAGGAATTCACAAGTATTAAAAGGCAGTCCTGCCGGGATGGTTAAGGGCTCACAGCCTCTGGGGGGTGAGCAGGCAGGCCTGGGTTGGAACCCCGGTGTTACTACTTAGTAGGGCTAATGATTTAACTTTTCCGTGACTCGGAGTTTTATCTGTAGAACAGGGATAGTGCCAGCTTCCTTGTGGGGTTGTTAAAAGGTTCTGCTGCCTGGTGAGCATTCGAAGCAGCGGTAGTTTAAGAAATAATTAAATAAATGAAAGCCCGGCAAGAATTCTGAGACAGGAATTGGCTAATATGGATAGCTAGCCCTATCCATAGTGAGGGCTGGATGCAATGAAGTAATGCATGCTTATCTCCTAAATTGTACGAAGGACAACAGTTTATTCTTGTACTTTTAATTACCTATCTGCTTGTGGTTTGTACTTTCAGCCTCATATCTGTATTGAAATAATTTGGTTTCATTCAGGAATCCTGGCTCTGTCTGTAGAAGGTGATGCAGGGCATAGAGGAGCGAAAGCCTCAAGCCCCAGCCTGCCTTATCTGAGTTTGCCATTGGTTTAGCAGACCTGAGGTTACCTCAGGAGGCCGAGTGCTGGCTGCTTCTTAAGATCCAAGAACTTTGGCGAGGATTGCAGAATTATTATTACCGTAGATCAAAGAGGGGATCAGTTTTTAGAACAAACAAATTAGGAGATCCCTGGCACATTAGTTGACATATTTTTAAAATGATGTTATTAAATGGGCCATTGTCTTCTTCCTCTCCATTTTTTTAAAAAACAGTATTTTACCTGTTTACCCACCTCTTCCTAAAAGTATGCCACTGTCCTCCTCCTGATCTCAATTTATCTGATCTTCGGTTACACAGATCTCTGATCCTTTAGACTCCTGTCCTATGGCAGCTCATAGCTTAGGTGGAGTGATGTCTCAGGATCTTTTGCCGTGGATGAGTCAGCCTGGAGAGAGCCTACAGGCCCGGTTACAAGGACAATGTTTCTAGATTCTGGCACATTTTTCATTTTAGGGACTTCAAACATCCTCTCAGAGAGCGGCTGGCTGTTCCCATGTTATTTGCAGTGAAAGAACTCTAACTCATTTGTAATTCAGGGGCGATGTGGGTTGTGTTAAGTCTATAGAAAGGACCCAGGAGTGATTGTGTCCCGTGGTATAATTTTGCTTGGCAATTCATTCCCTTACCACTTTTGAACTCTTGAGAACAAAAGCCTGAGAACAGGGAATCACCAGAAAGCATGAATAACCAGCCGATTTTCAGCAAGTGGGTAAACTCCAGCAAGTTTAAAGGTCTTAGCTTAAATTGAGTATTCTGTGTACATTAGTGCTTTATGGAGCTAGAGTGATCTTGGATTATAAATATCTGGTCTAATTTTTAACTAGCTATGTTTCAGAGCCTTTTGGGACGGTCAGTCTTTTGGGGCCCTCCCATTCTGGTTTCCCTGGCTGGTGGGGAAACATGGAAGGAATGTGCCACCCATCTGATATAGAAACAGTTTCAGTTCGCAAAGGGGCTGAGAATATACCCCACGGAAAATGGCCATCTGGTCGGCCAAGAGATTGATGTTATTCATGGCTCCCTCCTGTAGATAGGTTCTGTAGAAATGTCAGTAACGGGACTCTGGGGCTAGAGAATCCTACTGGCTTATAACCTATTTCAGTCAGTGAAGTCAAAGGCCAGGGAATAACTGTGCAAAGTTTATGGATGTCCTGACACAGATCTCTACAAGGTGGAAAACCCTGTAACTGTGCTGCAGGCAGGAATGGAATTCACTGCCAAAAGCCTGCCTGCTCCCTCTAGGATAGTCCTCTAGGAAGCTCAGACTTGCAAGGAATCAGGAAGGAGCTCGGCATGAATAGTAGATGGGATAGTAGCGAATAATTAACTTTTGGCTTTATACTTTAGGGAGCTTACCCTTTCAGCAATTTCAAAAATTTTAGGTTTAACTAGACAATATCATATCCATAGATGAAGTATCTTATACTGTTCTTTATTAGTTTTAGCCAGTTGTCAATTTCCATCCTATTTGATTATGCAAAATATATCCGTTACAAAGATCACGAGTGAAGAGGTTCAGTACTGATTACAGCAGTGCATATATATATATATATATAATCTATAATTATGAATGTAAAACTGTTATAACATTAGTGAGTTCTTTGCATTCACTGTCTTGATAAGCCACATATATGTTTATATTTTTTTTCTAGCAAAACAAAAACAGAATTTTCTATTTTATTTCTCAGGAGTATAGTATATATTTGAGTTCCTGCAAAGAGAAAACAATTCACATCTACATCCATACCCACTCACATAAATGTGTGCAAACACACTCACTGCAGAGGTTTATAGCTTATATTTTACTACATTCTTTTTTTTTTTAAGATTTTATTTATTTATTTATTAGGAAAGAGAGAGAGTGAGAGAGAGCAGGTCAGAGTGAGAAGCGGACTCCCCATGGAGCTGGGAGCCCGATGTGGGACTCAATCCCGGGACTCCGGGACCATGACCTGAACCGAAGGCAGTCGCTCAACCAACTGCGCCACCCAGGGGCCCTATTTTACTACATTCTTAAGGAAGACTGGTCATATATACTATTAGAAGAGACAAAGTTTAGGTTAAAATGATTACTTATGGGGTTTTGGGTCCAGACATTAAGAGGTACAAGGGGTTGCTGGTAACTTTAGCCGGTATTATTTTAATAGCAGAAAAGTAAATTAATTTTTCTAGGTTCTTGAACTGTTATTTATAAACTTCAACACATTTTCAAGATAAATAATTATATGTAGTTATATACAGATAATTTAGCAATGAAAATGAATGTGTATATTCATCAGTAGCATGGGCAATTTTTTTTAAAGATTTTATTTATTTATTTGAGAGACAGAGAAAGTGAGAGAGAGCATGAGAGGAGAGAAGGTTAGAGGAAGGTGCAGACTCCCTGCGGAGCCGGGAGCCCGACGTGGGACTCGATCCCGGAACTCAAGGATCATGACCCTAGCCGAAGGCAGTGGCTCAACCAACTGAGCCACCTAGGCGCCCAGCATGGGCAATTTTATCAAGATCTAGTGACTCCTAGATTTGAAGCCTATATATTTTTATTTTTAATTTATTTTTTAAATTAACATACAATGTATTATGTGTTTCAGGGGTACAGGTCTGTGAATCATTAGTCTTACACAATTCACAGCACTCACCATAGCACATACCCTCCCCAGTGTCCATCACCCAGCCACCCTATCCCTCCTACCCCACCCCCCAGCAACCCTCAGTTTGTTTCCTGAGCTTCAGAGTCTCTTATGGTTTGTCTCCATTTTTTAACTTCTGTTACAACTGTAGATGTGGGCTCAGTTCTGTTGTTTTATTTGAATTAATTTTTATCCACTTAAAATGTTGAAGATAACAACGTGCATCATACTTTCTCCTTAGAGTCTAGAATCTTCCATGGTAGGGTTTGAACAATTTTGTGAATTGGTGAGATATAAAATCAAGAACCCCAAATTGAATCCAGTTCTTAGTGTTTCATTAAACTACTTTTGCAGTTCTACTTACTGATGACATAGTTAAATAACAAACTAAGTCAGTGAGGAATAAGAAAGCTCAAGTGAAGTCAGAAGAGACCTTTAGAGGCGTGTTGGCTCAGGCTGCCTCTGTGTTCCCAGTTGTACTCAGCCAGAGCTGCCAATGTGAAATATAGGCTATTCAAATATAGAGGAGCCTGTACAATTTTAATTTTTTTCATTTAGGGTAGCAAATACGAATCAGGTGTTTGAAGCTGCTGTACTATTTTTTTTTTTCTTTTCCATGGATGGAAATAAGAGGAACACTTGATGAAGCATGATAAACTTGATAATTTTTCAGATTCTTTTAGCAAAAAATGTGCAAACTGCAAAAAGCAGATCAACTTTAAAACTATAGGTATAAACATAAGCTTTTCACACATTTTTTTTTCCCCCTTGGGGAGGAAAAAAAAAGCCCAAGCCTTCCAGTGAATTAAGTTTACTAATAAGATTTGCTGTTTTTGAATTAGAAAATTTCTAGAGTTATTTACTTTTTTTTTTGAGAGAGTGGGAGCCCACAAGCAGGGATGAGGGTGGGGCGGAGGTGGGAGGGGGGAGGGGCAGAGAGAGACTCTTAAGCAGGTTTCAAGTTCAGCATGCTGCCCAACACAGGGCTGGATCTCACGACCCTGAGATCATAACCTGAGCCAAAATCAAGAGCTAGATGCTTAACCAACTAAGCCACCCAGGTACCCTTAGAGGTATTTACTATTAAAAACTTGGCGGGGTGTCTGGATGGCTCAGTGGGTTAAAGGCTCTGCTTTTGGCGGGTCATGATCTCAGGGTCCCGGGATCGAGCCCCGCGTCGGGCTCTCTGCTCAGCGGGGAGCCTGCTTCCCCCTCTCTCTCTGCCTGCCTCTCTGCCTGCTTGTGATCTCTCTCTCTGTGTCAAATAAATAAATAAAATCTTAAAAAAAAATAACCGTGGCACACATTCTCCTTTTTTTCCTTCTTTTTCCACCCTCCATCCCTCCTTTCCTTCCTTGTTTCTTTCTGCTTGATATTTTGCTCCACTCTGTTCATTCTACCCTAATATTCTGTTCTCTGCCTTTTCACCAGTCTCCTTGGGGGCCCTCCATCGATATACTTCTCGGCCTCTCTTTCTCTGGTTTCATTTCTCCAAACGGCTCAGTATCTAAAAGCATCTGGCCTGTTCATGACCTTCTCCATCCAGGCACCTGCTCTCAGGTACTACTTAATTTCAAGGTGAATGTGGACAGAAGTCTCAGGTGGACATAATGATTCCTCTTGGCCTAGGAGGGAGAAGCTGTCCAGCCTGCCCTGTACAGGGGACGGAAGGGCCAAGAGAGAAGGACAGGCGCTGGAGCTTGGCCTGGCAGCCGGCCGGGATGGGCTGGTCTGTCCTCACTCTCCGCAGCCAGCGTGCCGTCTCCTCCATTGTGCTGCACGCCAGTGTTCTTAGTTCTGATCCAAGAATGCTCCCTGGAATCTTTTTCTTTTCCGTCTCAGTACTTTTGTATGGGTTGCTGGTTTCTTACGAATGATTTTTCGGTGAAAGGAGTATTTTATCATTGTTTGTATTAGTATTAATGAAATATAATTCTGGGAGTTAGCACTTTGCCTTTTTCAAAACTACCTTTCCTCCCCCCTCAAAAGAGAAACTATTTTGTCTGGGGATTTTTTTTTTTCTTCTTAATGGGATAAAGTACTCTTAATCCCTCAGTAAACTAGCTGTCACCTGTGTAGGTCTCTAAGCCCACATGGCTCATTGTCTTTCCCTTACGATTTCCGGGTCTGAACTCATTAGTAATTCTGGATAACAAGGCCGGTGCGTGGAAATTCTTGTTGGCGATCTCACCTGCAGAGATCATGGGCATGGCGCCTGGGTATCAGTCTGCCAGGACTGTGTGTCAGGAAGAAAATGCTGTGAAATTCCTGCTCAGGGTTAACCAAACGGGAGTAGTGCCGAACAGTGTCATTCTTCTGGCCAGTTTCTTCCCTTATTAAAATGGATGAAGAGGTCTTTTTAGCCGTGAATTCTTGCTGACAGGCTGACCCTGGGTCAAGACGGTGGGTAAGACTAAGAACATTCCACAGTATGGGTGGATGAAAAAGAACATATGGAGACTTGATACAGGCCTGGCGTTAGAAGGAGTTTTAGTAATGATTGCCCAACCCTAGAAATGCAGTGCCTCTCGCAGAGAACAGGGTTCCCTCAGCCACCTGGGGCACGTGAGTGGTGTAGTTGGTGATTTCAGCTCGGGTCATAGTCTCAGGGTCATGGGATCAGCTCTGCATGGGGCTCCTGGTTTCAGCTCGGGTCATAGTCTCAGGGTCATGGGATCAGGCCCTGCATGGGGCTCTGTGCTCAGTGTGGAGTCTGGTTAGGACTCTCTTTCTCCCTCTGTCTCTGCCCCCACACACTCTCTCTCAAATAAATAGATATTTAAAAAAGAGAGAGAGTGTGTATATGAGCTCTCGAGTTAGATAGGCATTGATGCAGATCCTGCCCTTACTACCTGTTAGCTGTGTGAGCTTAGATCTTAAGCCTCACTTGTTAATCCCCACCTGAATTGGGGTAAGAATAGTATTGACTTTTGTTGAGTTTTTAGTAGGATTCAATGGGAAAAGGGGTGTAAAAATGCTTATCACACATTTAGGCACACAGTAAATGTTCTGTAATGATTGCTGATTTTACCACCGACTTAGGAGTCTTTCTATACTACTGCTTTCTGTCCTTTTCCAAAAATCAGATTAGAGACCATACCATGTGTCCTCATTTCCATGACAGCACGATATAAGGCCCTGTGCACCCACGGTCTTCACACTAAGGTTTACACCATCGGGGATTCATGAAGACCATGCAAAGTGGACAGGGATCATTTTAAGGATACGTTTTTTTGATCTTTACATTCCAGGTATCCTCCTTTCCATAACCGAGACTGTATGCTCAGTGTTACTGCAGGGTTTTTTCTAATCTCTCTCACAGTTGCCCTTTTTACAATTTTACTGAAGAAAGGTGTTCCTCTTACCCATCTCAAATCTTAGTGTGGTGCCTTGTTGCAAGGTGCCAATCCACTGGGATATAAGATATGGGGGGTCAATTTAAAATATTGGTTTCTGTGAAGCCTCTTTTAATGAAGCCACTACAACCCCTCACCTTACTAAGAGTTGCATTCTCAGTAAAATTTACTTTTAGGGCCTAATGCATTAAAATTGGAAGTTAATGTGTTATTTTGGTCACAGGTTATTAATGATATTTGTGGTGATTATATAGTCCAGAAGTCTTTTTTTTATACTTAAAGCTCAATGGTCACAGGAAATTTTAGAAAATGGAATTGAAAATATGTATTTTTGCATTAAAGTATGCCAGGGTGATTCATAAGATACCCTAGTAGATAGAACTGCATTAGGAAGTTTTGGGAGGAAATTGACATAGAAACGTGATTTTTAAGGAGAAAGAAGAATAATCTCCAGCTTTTATGACGAGCATATTTATTTTTATTTATATTTATTTTTTTTTGAGAAGCATATTTATTTTTAAATGGAGGGTGGTGGATATCAGATCACTGTGCTTTTTATAAGTGTTTGAAGACCTGTGTTATATTTTGTTATTAGTTTCACACAAAAGGGGAGGACACTCTCCTTTCTTGCTGTTCTTTCTGTTAAGCACAGAATTTAATTCGTCAGTATTTTATGTCTGCCTTACCTTCTGCTAATTTAATCTTTAGCTGAAAAACATGAGTATCCTTCACACGTCAGACTCAGTGCCAGGTATACCAGAAGACACACCAGATCCTGCCTTCATGGAGTTCATGGTTCAGCCTCTACTCTGGTTTAGAAGCTGACTCATGTGTGACACCTGGGGGCTCAGTCGGTTAAGCGTCTGCCTCTGACTTGGGCCATGATCCTGGGTCCTGGGATCGAGTCCCATGTCAGGCTCTCTGCTCAGTGGGGAGTCTGCTCCTTCCTTTCCCTCTGCCCCTCCTGCAGCTTGCGCTCCTTCCCTCCCTCTTTCTCTCTCTCTGACAAATGAATAAAATCTTTAAAAAAAAAGCTGAATCATGGTAGGCACTGCAGTAGTCAAAAAAAATGTGTGGTAATTTAGGTAGAGGAAGGAGATGGCGGTGATTCAGCTAATAGTGCAACTGCATTACTCCAAGTACGGTATTGGTGTTCTTGTTTCTTGTGGGTACTGGTGCTTCTCCAAAGAATATTAGGTTAACATCCTTCTTTGCCAAGTTAATTAATTTTGAGAGAGAGAGAGAGAGAGCATATGAACCAGAGGGAGAGGGAGAGAGAGAATCTCAAGCCGACTCCCGGCTGAGTGCAGAATCCAATACAGGGGTCGATCTCAGGACCCTGAGATCATGACCTGAGCAGAATTCAAGAGTCCTTCTGGCATTCAGTGGACTGAGCCGTCCAGGTTCCCTTCTTTGTCAAATTTCAATGTGCTGAAAAGAATGCTGAAATTGGGGCAGAAGGGACTTTGTTTTCTTGTTTGCTTGGGTTTCTATGAAGAGCACGGGTATTCCGTGGAGTCTGGGCTAAAAAGAGTATTAAAGTTAGTTTTTCAACGTGTGATCCTGGGCGGTAAACTCTCAGAGGGGTGGATTCACTTTCTTTATTGTTAGATTTCTTCATTTATGATTTGCGAAATTAATTTGATAAGCATTTTAGGAATATGTAGACCCAAGACTAGAACAGATTAGCACAACCTGATGGGATAGTGTTCTAGCCATTTTGCAGTTCTTTTGTGTTGATGCTAATTTGTTAATGTGATTAAATATTATTTGAGGGACCCAAAAATTAATATGTGCTGAATTCACACATTTTGCATAATTTCCTATAATTCATTTCTCAAAGGGCATGGAGTTATGCCTTACATAATAAGTTATTGAAGTAAATGAGCTCAACTTTATTTTCCTTTTTCCTCTAGGTGAAAAGAAATGGATTATCACAGACAGTTAGCCAAGAGGAAAGAAAGAGACAGGAGGTATGTTTTCTACTGAGCAGATACTGTGAAGCTTCAAAGAGGGAGTGCTTTCACCTACTGTGTGCACTGGTTCAGTGTTTTCCTTTGAAACCGTATACATTTTGTTCTTTTTGAGTAAGAGGTATGTGTTCATTGTTAAATAAAATTACACGTAAGAAGCCAGGAAAGAAAACTTAAAATATCTTAAATGTCATTTAAGCTTAAACAACAAAACACCTAGTCAAGGTATTGAAATTGGAAGAAATATGTTAAAAATGAAAGAGATAGTAGATCCCGGATTGAAACAGGATATTAGTGGGAAAACTGGTGAAATCTGAGTAAAGTATGTACATTTCTCTACAGATAAAATGTAATGTACCATGGGTATGTCATGTGACCTGGTTAGGGAAAGCTGGATGAAGAAATAGGAGCTCTGTTTGTTTTTTGTAAGATTTCTATAAATCTAAAATGATACCAAAATAAAGGTTTGCTTAATAAAAAATAAAAAAGATGATAATAGGATTATACAATTTGAAGTTTAAATAAATGCAATTTAAGGAAATTACTCATTAAAATAATATATGAAATTCTAAAAACACTTTTCTCCTATTGTATGCATATTACTATGTTTATGTATATACATGCATACAAATTGCACTAAGGACACCAAATGCATTTTAATTTTATTGGCATGAAATAACACACAAAAATACAAGGGTATATTATAGTGTCATTTTTTTTAAGTTTAAAAAATACATAGTATAAAATATTGGTGTACCCATCACTGAGAATTAACAAATGTATAACATTTATAATTTTTTCCTCATAATTTTTTAAAGAAAACAAGACTTTCAATAAAGTAGAAACCCTATGTTCTCCTTGATGCTGTTTCCTTCCTCTTCTCCCCAGAGACAACTATAATTATGAATTGATGTGTACCCGATCTTTCTTTTTTTTTAAGATTTTATTTATTTGAGAGAGACCAGAGAGAGAGAGAATGTATGAGTTGGGGGGAGATTAGGGGGTGAAGGGAGGGGCAGAGGGAGAAGCAGACTCCCCGCTGAGCAGGGAGTCCGATGCGGGACTTGATCCAGGACCCTGGGATCATGACCTGAGCAGAAGGCAGACACTTAACTGATTGAGCTACTCGGGTGTTTTTATTACTTTTATGTTTTATTCATCTTATGTTCAATTTGTGTTTTTATTTATTTTATTTTATTTATTTTGTTGTTTTAAAGATTTTATTTATTTATTTGACAGAGAGAGAGAGTGAGAGAGGGAACCCAAGCAGGTTGAGTGGGAGAGGGAGGGGCAGGCCTCCCACTGAGCAGGGAGCCCAATGTGGGACTCAGTCCCAGGATCCTGGGATCATGACCTGAGCGGAAGGCAGACACTTAAGGGCTGAGCCAGGTGCCCCTCAATTTGTGTTTTTAAATCATGTATTACATATATTTATGTACATATTTTTGTGTGCATATGTGGAGTTAAAAGGTAGATAAGACGATTCAGAATGTATTTTTTACTTTTGATATTCAGCCTCTTTTTTGAGATTTATCTGGTTATTATATATTAATCTAGATCATTCATTCAAACCACTATATAGTATTTCACTCTATAAATACCACCTTAAAAAAATCTGTTGTCCAAATTTTGGACAATAGGTGGCTTTTTTTTTTTTCTTGATTATTAACATCGCAGCATAAATAATGTTTGTGGACAAATTCAAGAACTACTCCAGGTTCTTAATCCCTGTATTCTTTTAAACCTTTTCTATTTGAACCTGTTTATTTCCTTTATATTTCGAAAATATTCAGATTTGTGATATAAAAAAAAAACTAATGACCATAGCAAATCTAACTTTATGGTTCCTTTCTATTCCTATATAGCTATTTTTAGAAAGCTTGACCCAATTTGCTTTTAAGTAGTTGATGGCTCAATTGTAGGATGTTTTAATAGTTATTACATTAAATCTATTATATTAAACTACCACTTAATCATCTTTTCATGTGATCTGTTCTATATAGTTCATGTGATCTTTTTGTTTAAATCTTAGTGTTTTGCGTTTGATTACAAAAGCCTTTGCTTTTGAAAATATTTTGTCAGGGGCGCCTGGGTGGCTCACTTGTTAGGCATCTGCCTTTGGCTCAGGTCATGATCCCAGGGTCCTGGGATCAAGCCCGGCATCGGGCTCCCTGCTCGGCAGGAGGCTTGCTTCTCCCTCTCCTACTCCCCCTGCTTGTGTTCCCTCTCTCGATGTGTCTCTGTCAAATAAATAAAATCTTTAAAAAAAAAAAAAAAGAAAATATTTTGTCGTTCAGGGTACCATATCTCTCAACAACAAGACATCCACTGTTTTTGGTCAGGAAGTGACAGTTTTCTTCAGTTTGCCCTACATTTCCCAGGGATAATTGTATCGATTAAATAGAATTATACAAGTACAGGTCAAGTTAGACTCTTCATGTTCTTACCCTTTACTCATTAGGTGATTATATCATTTAAGTCCCTGGAGCATGACTGAGGCTAGACCAGCACATTTAAGTAAGACTTCCTTTAAAGCTTATAGATGCTGAAAAGGGAGATGAACATTGAGACTGGCACCATTAACCTGACTTACAAAATAGGGCCCACTTACCAGCAGCTGGGGGTCCACTTGCCTGTGCCTGCCTGCTCCCACCCAGCTTCAGCCATAGCACCGGGACTTACAGGAAGAATCTCCTGTGCCTTCTGGGCCAAGGGCTGGAGAGGGGGAGGAGCCCTGGAGGCCAAGGCGATGATGGCAGTGTTACCAGGGAGATCTCTAGGAAGGATATGAATCTCGGGCCTGCGAGGATATTTACCACGCCTACCTGAGGAGGAATCCCTGTGTTGCCATTCTTGGAGGATCTGAAGTCGATTGTTAAGGAGCAAGATGAATTCCTTATGCAGGGCATTGGTGCCTGCCACATATGTGGGTTGGCTTTTTATCATTAATGAACACTTATCAGGTAAACAACTGTGTGCCTGACACCAGGCATTTCTGCACAGGGTCCTTTACTCCTTCTTGAGATACTGACAGGAGCAGAGAGCGTGTCTTGTTGAATGAACAGCATTATTTTCAGTTGTCTGAGGTTAATGTAAAAGAATTCCTGTGCTTGATAAGAACCTTTTGAGGGTAGATACAGTCAGGCTCTTCTACTACACCCAGACTCTGCTGTAATTGACTGCAAATTTGTTGGGTTAAATATGGGGAGAGAAGGGGCCTGCACGAGAGGAGAGCAAAGAAATGTATTTGTGAGAAATTTTCTCGGAATCCCAAGTGATGTCTATAAAGCCTTCGTGTCCCAGGGCAGCATACTTTGAAAACAGGCCTGGAGGAGATGACCCCAAAGGTTAATTAATGTCACACTGAGATTTTATGACATGCCCTAGCTTTCCTTCCATAGATTCTACCCCTTGACAAAGCATGACCTCAGGATGCAATATCAAGTCACCTAAATGCTTTCACTTTTTCATTTTTACACTGTGGGCAGGCGAAGACTGTATTTCTTGAGGTTTATGTGCCTTATATAAAAAAGACAGTAGTTTGGTGATGCATTTTTCTTCATGCTTATCTTCTTGTGCTTTTCAAGACAAGTTGTTTTTATAGGAGAATTATGAAAGCTATATTTAGTTTTTTAATCACAATAATTAATAATACATTTCTTTTTCCTTCATACCAGGCTATTTTCGAAGTCATATCCTCTGAACATTCCTATTTACTCAGTTTGGAGATCTTGATACGAATGTTTAAAAATTCTAAAGAACTGAGTGATACAATGACCAAAACAGAGAGTCACCATCTTTTCTCCAACATTACAGATGTCTGTGAGGCAAGCAAAAAGTAAGTTCACTTTACTTGGCCTTTGGTCATGCCAAGACCTTTCTTACTAACAAACATCTTTGTTATCTCAAAGGGAAAACCTTTAGAAGTATGAGATCTCTCATTGATTCAGTTGGCTTTTACCTTGATCCCTTAAATAAATTTCAAGATACATTTTGGGTTGTTGACGTATAGATGGATGGCAAGTGTGTAATGAATGTTTAATGCAGACAGTTACATCTGAGGTCTCTCATGCCTTCTGTATCCCTGCCTCTTCTCTTCACACTTGTCCTCTTCTTCTTCCTTTTAAATTATGAGGGTTTTAGAGGGGAGGGGTCGTGGGGGGATGAGTTGGCCTGGTGATGGGTATTAAGGAGGGCACATATTGCATGGAGCATGGGTGCTGTACATAAACAATGAATCTTGGAACACCACATCAAAAACTAATGATGTACTGTATGGTGACTAACATAACACAATAAAAAAAAGTAAAAAAATAAAAAATAAAAAATTATACAGATAATAGAACAGCCTTTAGTTGTGAGGGAAAATAACGCATAGTAGTACTTGAATAGTACTACAAAAATTATTTTTGTTTACATTTTCATATTTTGTTCATCTGTGTAAATATTATTTTGAAAATGTAGTCACAGTGACCATGATGGTTTCCTTAGGTTTTCCCTTTTTAGCATTCCCTAAGCCTTATTTTAGGGGAATTTTTATTTCATGTCTCATCTATTTTTATTTATTTTATTTTATTTCAGTTTTGATAAGAGTAGGAATCTCAGTTCGTATACCAATAGTGAGCTCTTACATTCTTCTGAGTGAACTACAGAGCCTAAACGGGAGCCCTGTGCCATCAGTGTGAAACATTGAGGCATCCTAAGTTGCTATTTTGGTAGATCAAAGTGGTCGAATATTAGCAATTTTATATCATTGGGTCAAAGGTGGCTTTACCGTATAATCAATGAAGCTTAAGCTTTAAGGCTTCTCACTTGCAAAGGTACCTCTTAAATATTTGCTTTTGTGCCTCATTTCTTTCTTGGTGGGCCTACATATTGTACAAGCTCTAGGGCCACAGGGATTGGATCTGTCCCAGATGTGAGTATCTGGAAGTATTTTGCAAATTTGGAGCTTGCTTACTTGTCGCATGAGCGCAGAGCCAAGCAGCCAGGAATGATAACATGTTCGTGCCCGCTGGCTCCATCACTGTGTGCAGGTGGACCTTCCTTTTGAACTTACAAGATGGAACATTCATGCCAAACAGGTTAGCCTGTGAGCTGGGGCTACTTCAGAGAACTGGAGTTTATGGGCAGATCAATGAGATCTTCAAATTTCCATGATAGTGGCACAACTTCAAGAGCCAGATTCCATGGCAGGAGGAGGTCCTGGCAATCTTGATACCCACATGGATACTTAAAAATACACATTCAGAGGACCCACTGGGCCTTTGAGAACACTGGTGGCACATACCACTGCTTGGAATTCCTTGTTTAGAAGCTGAGTTGTTGCTTCTGTTGCTTGTATTCAGCCTACTGGTCCTTTTAGTACCAATCTTGCCAGTTTTGGTAAGAGAAATGAAAATCTCTTTTCTCCCTCTGTGAATAGGTCAGAGCAAGAGCCTCCAATGATGTGTCCCTGTTTGAAAGGTATTCAGATTTAGAAGGAGTCTCTTTCATTTTAACTTGTAATTTGGTTGATCTACAGAAACAAAGCTCTGTATTAGATACACAGCTATTGGGGTACCTGGGTGGCCCAGTGGGTAGGGCCTTCAGCTCGGGTCATGATCTCAGGGTCCTGGGATCGAGCCCCACATAGGGCTTTCTACTCAGCAGGGAGCCTGCTTCCCCCTCTCTCTCTGCCTGCCTCTCTGCCTACTTGTGATCTCTGTCAAATAAATAAGTAAAATCTTAAAAAAAAAAATTCTGTTGAATTCTGTTGTAACATAACCACAGTTCTTGAACAGAGGATGCCTTGGGTCCTTATGGCCTTTGGGCCCTGACAGCACAGCTTGTCTATCAGTGTGGTTCACTGAGGGGCCTGGCCTTGAACAGTTGCTTCTTCTTTTGGTAGTTGGTTGATCTCGAGGAGGTTTTATTTATTTATCTATTTATCTATTTATTTATTTAAATAGGGATTGAAGAAATCTGTGTCTGGTTAACTTTGAAATAACTCATTTTATTTAAATTATGGATTAAAATTTTATGATTTTAATTTCAATCTTTTAAAAAATTTAAATCTATTATTTTTTTTAATCTTCTATTATTTTATTAAAATGTTTTTATTTCCCTCTTGGCTTAAAGTAAGACACTATTCCTGACATTTTTGCTTATTTTTTATTTTTATTTTTATTTTTTTTTAGTATTTTATTTATTTATTTGACACAGAGAGATCACAAGTAGGCAGAGAGGCAGGCAGAGAGAGAGGGGGAAGCAGGCTCCCTGCTGAGTAGAGAGCCCGATGTGGGGCTCAATCCCAGGACCCTGAGATCATGACCTGAGCTGAACGCAGAGGTTTTAACCTGCTGAGTCACCCAGGCGCCCCTAAAACACTCATTTTAGACACAGTATTTTAAAAATTCAGAATGCTCAGATTTGCAAAGCTCCTCTCATGATGTAATGGTTCCTTGCTGAAATTCTAGCATTTGGTCTCCAGGAGACTCTCAAGTGATACCTATTTAATGTGCTACCCAAAAAAAGAATTTCCAGTCATAAGAAAATGCCAAATAAAATGTTGAATAAAGCAAATGACGGTTGTTTAAATTAGTGTTTACTGAGGCATTGGCATGGCATTGTTCAGGGTGGCATAATAGAGACTACCTTCATTGTTGTACTTTCCCCTAATGAAAATTGTAGCCAGAGGTGATGGGCTATTTAGTATAGGGAGAGGTCAGAACACCTTCGATATTCAGCTTTGTGAATTCAACAGTGCAGCATCCAGTCCCCTTTATAGTGGCTCCGGTTCTTCACTGCTTGCTGATAAATAACACTGAGAAGCCCGTCTTCTAAAGAAGACATTATATGAAAGCAGGCAGGGACGAGATCATTCTGAGGCCAGGTGTGAGTGCTTATCAGCGGTGTGTCCCTAAGTTCTTTTCTTTGTAAAAAATTGCTCGCTTCAGTCAACACTTGTGGAGCCTCCGATTCTGCAAGATGCCTGGGTTCTAGAGTGTTTCTGTTGGCGTCCACCCAGTGACTGTTGGTCCTCGGGGATCATTGGTGGCTGGTGGAACATCCACAGTGTGTGCGCAGAGGAATCCTAGATCCCATACGGGTCACTGGAATGCACGTATATGGGTTGCTCTGGAGGTTGTGGTGGTAAGGAGCCCGGTGAGAATCGAAGGTGAGGGTTAGGACAGATGGTGAAGGCCTTTGTGGTGCTCTACTGAGGTGTTTTCATGGTTTCCTGAAGGCTGTGTGGAAACCTTGAGTGACCCAGTGGGGGTTGGCCATGGTGGTCTGAGAGATGACAGCATGGTGTTTGCATTAGAGGGGAGCTGAAGATCCTGAAAGATTTGACGCTGTGACAGTAACGTAGCCAGACATAAAGGGAAACTGAGGGAGGGTCAAAAAGTGAGGACTTGAGGGATACTTGGAACATGGAGTCTTGAGGTCTTGGTGAGAGAGAAGAGTTGCATTTGCCTCCCAGGTGTCTGCTAAAGAACTTTGCAACATGCTTTTCTTTTTCCCATTGCAAAGTTAAAATTGTGGTATTTCTTTAGGAAGGAATTTTAAAGCTGAAACTCTGCTGTCTTCAATTTCTACAGAGTAAAATAAAAATATCCATCAATGTGCTTTTGTGTCCTAAGGAGCTGAATTTGTTCCCAACCTATAATGAGCAGCTGATGCCAGACTTTTCAGTTTCTGCCTTGCGTGGAAGAGTAAATTATAAAAATAACAAACCTATAAAATAATACCCAGCACTTGTTCCCCCAGAAGATTCTTTTTGCTGATTTTAATCAGATTATATTGAAATTGAAATACCATGTGACACTAAATACTGTTCTAAATGCATATGCTTAGTATTATTCTAGGAGATTACTTTGTATTTCAAAAACTGACATTTGACTCAAATAATGGTATAGCATAAAAAAAAATAATGGTATAGCGTATCTGTATTGTAAAGTGTGTTTCCTACTTGGTAATTAAAAATTCTAAGCTTTAATGAGTTAACAGGAAACCATCAAAAGTTTTATAGTCCTAACATTAGCATTTCATCCTTCCTTAGTTTTAAAGCTAAATTTTAAAAGAAAAATATATTAAATTTAACTAGGCCAGAGAATATGGAACTCTTTATGTTGTAGAGCCCCAAGTATTGGCTGTTGACATTGTCTTTTGTTAGCAAATGCTCTTGTCTTACTCAGTAGGTAATATAAGTTTACCACAGAATCTTTGGTAAATAAAGCAACTGCCCTATTTCTCTTCATGTAACAGAAAAACTTCCTTTTTAAAACCAAACTTCTTCAGCTGGTAGTTGAAAGACAGTGACCCTCAGAAGCCACTTTTTATGACATGCTTTGACTTTTTCTTTGTCCTGAGATAGATAAATGAAGAAGTTGATTTGAAATTCATGAATATTTTAGTCCACATTGTTCAGCTTTTTTCAATAACCGGTGTCTGAAGTAATAGTAAAAGAAATAAGCAGTTTTTATTTAAGTATCCTTTCAAGTAGAGGAAGAGAGACTACAGGCGTCCGAATAATAGTCCCAGTCCTTTCAGGTAAGACTGTGGAAAAGCAATGGGTCCGAAGTCTTTGTAAGAAGTCTTTGTAACTGAGGCCACCCATTAAAGAGGACTGCTGAGACACGTGCCCTTCAGTTCACTCCCTTTTGAAATCTCGTGAAAAAAACGATAGAATATTCAATGCATAAACCCCCAAGGATTAAAAAACAACAGCCACAAGAGATAAGAGCAGCCATATTTTGGACCCTGAAAAGAGATGGGTTCTCAGCAACTATTTCAGGCAATCTGGGAAGGTTAACTCTAAGCAGGTACTGAGGAAAGCCAAGAAGGAATCAGATCGAAACCCCAGAACCTGTGGAAGGTGCAGAAATTGATGAAGTTGGAGTACAGGTGTGACTAAAAACAGGATTTTTGTGAAAGCCATGTGAGAAGTAGAGTCCAGACACCCCTCCCCCCCCTTCACCTCTACAAGGCTGGATAGTAGCCTGCTTCACCCAGCAGCGAGGCAAGATAGATGGACTGTGGACCAAGGGAGCCACGCCCAGGTGAGGGAGGGACTATAACCCCAGAAACCAGGTCCTGTGAGAGCTGACACTTTGAGGCCCCACTCTTCCTTGGGACGCTGGTCGCCAGGTGCATGTATAGCTTTCACTCTGTTTTTGTCAGATGGCAATTGGCGTTGGTTTAAGTAATACTTTATAATTTTTATGAACAGTATTTGTGTTTATTTTTTATTGTGTTTAAATACATTATTACTACAATGACCATTATTAAGTTCTATAGGAAGCAACAAGTTGAAGATTACAGCACAAATACGTAAAGCCTCAAACTTTAAACAAAATGTCTTTTTAGCACTGAGGTAGGCAAATACTTATTCTCTATCAATCTTAGTTCTCCCTCTCTCTAATGGGGACCATAGCTTATCTTGCTTCATAGGGTTGGTCTAGGAATTAAAGGAGATAATACTTAGCACCACACTAGGTTAGCTCTCAAGGGGCAGTGATTTTGTTGATAATATTACTGCGATTTTGATCATCTCTGCCTGGCATTCTGAAATGTGTCTGGATTTTTTATGTAATGACTTTTGAGTGACGTCACCTCTGTATTTGCCTCTGCCGGCATTGTTCCAGGACTAGGTTAAAGGACAGGTCTTGTCTTACAGACTCTTGCACATGCCTTTGCATAGGTTTGTTTTTAAAGGTGGTTGTGGCATGTCTTAGGACATTCTAACAATCACCTTAGTTTTGACATTGAATAAGTCCAGATAAACAGATTCTTCCCTCACCATAAAGCATGTTAGTCCTGACTTAGGTCAGGACTAAAATCTGAGCTGTTTGCTTCCTCTCAGCTTGGTGTTTGCTCTGCAAGCAGTAGATTCCTTGGACCAGTACTTCCAAACAGGCCCTGACATGCTCCAGCTGCCAAAAAGGCCGTTCTCCTGGTTAGTTTTTGCAGATGTTTGGGGCTACCATATGCTTTTTTGCCTCCTTGCATTGCTTTTGCAAGCTCCAAGAGTCTGTGGATTCCGAGTTGTCACACGGAGATTTAAACTTGGACGGTGCTCCTGGTTGGGACAGATGAAAGTGTTACCAAGCTTAGTCATTAACTGTTATCAATCTTAAATGAGGGTAGAACTTCGGAAAAAGAAACAATGGCTGGGGTTTAGTTGCAGTATTTCATCTGCATCGCATTTACAGCTGGAGATTTTGAACCATTACATGGATTTTTGACTCTGCCAGTTGTGAGTTAAACAAGCAGGACCACACAGTTTTTCTGGCCGATGGAAAAGATTTTAATGTAAACTTTGTGATCTAGCCAAGTTAAATCTAGCACTTGATTTAAGCATGAGGAGGATGGTTGATGAATTAAATTTCAAAAGCAATCTCCATTAAGCTTGCTCATTGCTCATTTATTGTGGGATGTTGCCCCTAAATGCTGTGCATTAATTGTTAGCACCTGGGCATCAATTTTCTGTTTTTTCCAGGGCTTTCTTAGTTCAGCTCATTTAATCCTTTATAGCATCCTGGGGAGTACTGTCATTTCTCTGCTGCAGGTAAGGGGATCGAGACCCAAATTATATGAATTGGTTTAAGGTTATTCACGTTTTTAAATGGAATTAAAATTAGTGACTTTTTTTTGATTCTTCACAATGCATTCCCCGAGACCACTTTTTCAAAACTATATGTATATCTGATATGCAGTTGAGGTTTCAGTCTAAAGAACTAAATTTCAGTTTAGGCCTCTGCTAGGGATTGCCTACCTGCAAAATAATTAGGATTTGCTCTTTTTGGCGTATATCACCCTTGGAGCTAGTCAAAGAACATGATTAGACGGCTTATCTCATATTTGAATATCTTTGACCTCTTAGAATGTAGAAACCTTAAAAACAAAGAGATCTGATTTTCTAACACTGCTTGGTGCATAGCCCATCATGGCCATCATCTTGTCCTTTCCCTGTGGTCATCATTCCAGTAAAGATATTGTCCAGTATCTTGAACATAGTCTCTGAATGTGGCTCCGTGGTTGAAGTGTTGACAGCGTGAGCTAATTGATTATGAAAGTGTCCTGTAACTTATATCTTATCAGAAGCCCTAAAATTCAACTATACAATAAAATTAAAAAGATATCCAAATTGTTTATGTTCAAGTCCTCAAACTACTTTCACAATGATTTGGGGAAGAAAATGAAATGCATGTTTGGAAAGTGCTGTCTAAATTTGGGTTAAAAAAAAGAACTAAATAAATTCAGATTATTTGCTGCTGCTTTGTGAAAAATCTAATGTTTTCAAAGTAAACTTTCATAGAAAATGAGTTTGCAAGTCCTTCTTAGGACTTAAATGAAAGAATTCTTTGTCCCTTAGGTGGTAATGTAAATACTGAGCAACCTTGCAGGAAAACATTTTAATTTTTAAAATGTCAACTTTGTGTGAAAGCTGTGAAAATATGATTTTATTAAAAAAATCTGAAATCACTTTCTATATACTAAGACAGGTGAATACTGTCTTAAATATTAATTCAATATATTATTACCATATTCTTAGCCTACTTTTTTAAACGATGTGGATTAAATCATACCCTTGGCGATTTTAGATTTTACAAGTGTATTTATAGAAAAATATCTTGAGGAAAATGTATATTATGAATGGTATTTGTTAAAGGACCTAACTGATACTTTATCTATACAGTGTTTTCTTTGGATTTCAAAAAGGTTTCAGGAAATGATTTGAGTTTAGAAAAAAATTTGGTGGAAGGGTTCCATAGAAATGTCAAGATTGGCTAAGATTGACCTTGTCACTTGTGGGGGTTGCAAACAAAGGTCCCTTTGTAGCAAGAAAACTGTGTCTGTATCGGGAGTTCATTGGAATTTCTTTTCTAGCACAGAAGAGTGATATGAACGAGCCGAACAGGGCACAATAGCAATGTTTGTGTTTATCTGCTGGAGTTGTCCGGTTTCGGAGCTCCTACTTCTGATTCTCTTGTATCTTGTGTGTAGTTGATGCACAACACTTCGTTATACATATTTCTGTATATATTTGTGTATGTACATAGATAGCTTTGAAAACTCTGCTAAGAATAAGATATTTTCCAGGACATCTTCGATAGCCACACATAAGTTGAAATTTTACTTGAGGTCTATTTTATTGAAAAGAGAGCAGAAATGATTAAGCCATGAAATTATTCTCTAGGATTTCAGTAAGTAAGAGTAAGTGAAAGATCCTTAGGAAGACTGTTTTTTAAAAATCTCCGGCACGGACTTAGCGGCCTTATCTCTAAGTTTTGGAGCATCTGGTAGGGTCACTTGAAAATTCATGTTTTGCAGGTTTTAAACCATATTAAATATCAATGAAGCGTTTGGTTTGCTTTGTTTGTGTTTGTGCCGTCAGTGGGGATCACTGTATATTAAAATGCCTTTAGTTGTACCCTTGCCCATCCCTTTATTTTTCTTTTTCGATCTTCCTGGCCAATATCTAGTCTACTAAACTAAAATTATTTTTGTTATCAGAATATAGTTTGATTAATTTAGAATATCAGAACATCAGTTAACCAATTAATTAATAAATTCAGAGATCAGAATGTCATTTTATTAACATTTCTGGGTAGTAGACACTAGGATGTTTCTGCCTTTTTGCTTATTAAGTATCCTTTCCAACTGAAAAAGTGTGATTATTTAAACCCCAAACACTCTTCCCCTGCACATTTTTGAATAAATCATATTCCTCTGGACTGTTTGAAGACCCTTGTGTTTGGAAGCTCACATGTTCAGACTGGAGAAATTTTGGCTTGCCTTTGTCTGTTTTATTGCAGACTTTCTTGGCATGAACTGATTGCTAATTTTGAAGACCAGTTCTTACCGATCACAGTTGTCTCTCCTGAGACTGGAGCAAGGAATGCTAATCCATCTGTAGGCAGATCACTTCATCCTTCCACATGTCAGCTGCTAAGTGAGTTTTCCATCAGCATGGAGCTCATGTTAATCAGACTAACTAAGGAATCTAAAACTGAGGCCCTGAGGTCCTCGTCTGCTTGGGAGTCTGTTATCACCAACTCACACTTGGAGAGTTACTTATTCCTACCAGTGCTTTTGCTAGACAGTATATTCACCTCGTGTTATGAATTCAGGAAAGTTGGTCTCATGAGGGTGGGCTTTGCAAACATTCCCTTAGGCTCAGAAGTCTGACTTCCATTAGGGCCTGGATGTGGTAAAAGTCTTTTGGGGATGGTATGAAAAAATGTAGCTGTACACATTGCCAGTATTTTATTTTTTAATGTGGGAAAGATTGGGTAGAAGGAGTAAAGATGTGAATAACCTGCTAATAAGATAATATGTGAAAATGGTTTTCTGAGACTCAACATCCAAGCTATGAAAAACAGATGGGGTAGAGGGCTCTCTAAGCATAGCTGCTTTTCCTTGCCCCTGCAAACCACTGAACACCATATTTGAGGAAAATGTGGCATAACATTTTGATTATCTTAGTGGATGTATTTCTTCTAACAAGCCTGGAATTCAGTTGTAAGCAAAGTGTGACGAGGTAAGAGTTTAATTTGTCCAGAACTGCTTAGATCCATTTGAAATGACTGCTTTTCCCCTGTAAGCTGTGTATGCCCTTGAGAAGGGCTAGCTAGACGTGGATCCATCTGGAAGAGGCTACTCTGTTATAATCCCAAGAAAGAGTGGGTGAGAGGTCCCACCCACCTCTACCCCAAGTAATATGTACATATAGTGAAAAATTTGGATTCTGCCAATGGATTTGTTGTGTAGCTTCCAGAAGTGTTCTTTGCACATACAAGTATGATTTTTTAATAGGATGATAGCTTACTACACACACCATTTTGCACCAGTACCCATTTACTTTTCTTTTAGTTTGTCAAACAGCCAGAATCTTAAATGAAGAATAGGACTAGGTATTTTTTCTTTCTTCCTGTACTCCCCAAATAAGCCAGAGCTTCCTCTATTGTTGTTGTTGTTTTCTACTTTAAACGAATGGTTCCATATGAGTTATGGAATTTATTTTCTTCGAGAAATAGTCATTTCTATGTGAATTTGAGACTTTTAGGCATTACATCTTCCTCTTTAATATTTTATCAAAATATTGCTAGGACGAGGTTTTTTCCCCCAGCATAATTTATAGAACACCTACTGTGTACCAGGCTTTGTGCTAGGCATTGGAAATGTAACAATGGATAGGACAGGCATAATTCCTGTCCTGGTGATCTGAGGGGGTAAATACACATGGAACAGGTACCTGAGAAATAGAAACCTGAGAACCCCGCAAAGTAGGACCCAGGACGGCCCATGAACCAGGGAAATGACTTTTCTAACCCTTAGTTACCATTCCTTCCTACTGCTCCCTTATTAGATTAATCTCATAAGATTAATAGTCTTTAATAGATGTTTTGATTCACATATAATTCAATTTTGTCTCTAACTATATGTAGAAATACCATACTAGTCATATGTTGTTAATTATTTTATGTTTTCAAGTAACTTCATTAAATAGGCAACTGGTATATATAGAATGGGACTTAGTATACCAACATTTCTGTAATGTTATAAATTGATCATTTAACTACAGTACAAAGATTTTTATTTAAAGAAAAACAGAGCCTGGGTTGTATCTGTCACAGTTCAAAATACTAAATATGCTTCTAGTTTGAGTACATAATTCTTCAATTTCCTTCTGAGTGATTTATGAATCTGGGGGATTTGGATACTGTCAGTTCATCTAGCTTAAGGAAAAGTCATCTGATTTTTCCCTTTCTAGAAACTCCTTTTATATGATGTTCTTAGCTAATGTTTAGTTTTGTTAAAATTTCTGTAATTCTTGATTACAGTTTTGTTTTTTAAACTTTCAGATGATTTATTTGAAATAGGAAATAGACTTTGTAAAACCTACCAATCATGTTCAATAATTAGCTTGACTAAGACCTAGCCCACTTGCTATTAATATGTGTCTCATAGTAAATGCTATGGTACACTGAGCTTGATGAACACTTTTACTTTGTTTTGCGGTTAATAAACAATTTCCATGGATTTCAGGATTGAGAGAGAGCTTCGAGGCCATCTATCCCAGTTTGTAATTTATAGTTTCCCAGGCCTTGCAGCTGATGAGAATCAGAGCTAAGTCTCGCACCCAGACTTCTGACCCATGCTTGACTCATTGTTTTACAGGAGAGGATATTTCATTGTGTTTTTAGTAAGTTATATATGTACATGGCTTAAAAGTGCAATTTCAATGGTATCGACTTACATACTGAGATGCCCTCCACACCCTTCTATCCCCATTGATCCTCTTAGCTTCCACCCTCTTTTGCCATGAAGGATGTCTTGTTTCTCCTGCCAGCATTTCTTTATGCAAGTATAGGCAAATATGAATGGTTTCTTGCTGTCCCTCTTTTCCTAAGAGGTAGGATATTGACAATATATACTATCCTGCCTCTTTTTTCTCTTACTGAGGTTTAAATATAGTCTCCCTGAGAAGAGTCCGTGTACCTACCAATCCCACTGCATTTGCAACAGTTAGGTTAGACCCAGGTTCCTATATTTAGCCTGACTCCATGAGAAATACAGGGGCTTAGTTCTATAAAGACCAGGGAGTGAAAAATTATTAGAAATGGAAAATAAGGGCGCCTGGGTGGCTCAGTCAGTTAGGCGTCTGCCTTCGGCTTGGGTCATGGTCCCGGAGTCCTGGGACCGAGTCCTGCGTCAGGCTCCCTGCTCAGTGGGGAGCCTGCTTCTCCCTCTGCTTCTGCCACTCTGTCTCTTATGAATAAATAAATAAAATCTTTAAAAAAAAAAAAGAAATGGGAAATAAAACTCAAGATGAGAGGTTACTAAAATAACCTTATTTGACCCAAGGAAGAGAAGGTTTGGTGAGTACATGTACATGGTGAGTACATATAGAGTACATGAGTACTTTACAGATGAGAAAAGAAGGCTTCGAGGGAGGTAGGTTACTCCAGTCACCCAACCAGTGGGTGTCTGAGTAGGGATTTGCACTCAGATTTGCCCGTCAGTATCGAAATCTCTACTCTCGCTGCTGCAGGAGCTTGGTACCTTTGTGAGTGACATGTTCAGTTGATACTCATTATTCGTGGATTCCATATTGGCAGTTGGCCTGCTACTCACTAAGATGTATTTGTAAACCAGAATTAATACTTGCTGTGCTTTTGCAGTCATTCAGACATGCAGTCCATTTAAGGTCACATTTTTTTGCATTTTTGTAGACTTTTTGATTGGTGATCTTGCTGTTTAAAATGATACCTGGGGGAAGAAATGGCCCCCTGAGAAATACAGTGTGTAATTGCTATCTGGGGTTTCTAGGTTCAGGAAGGCTGATCTGTGCCTTATGGAGAAAATGCGTGCGGTAGGTAAGCTTTGTCAGGCATGAGTTGTGGTGCTGCTAGCCACAAGTTCAATGCTAGGGAATTAGTAATATTAAGTGAAACATTTTTAAACAAAGACATATGTAAAATAAGCTTATGTATTGAACCAGTGATGAAAAGGTGGTGACCAGAGGCTTAGAGGAAGCTGAGCCTGTATTTCCATGCGGAGCGATGGTTTAGTATTCGCTAATGCAGTGTTCACAGTAACTACAGAACATAACTACCGTAAATAATGAGAATCGGCAATACACATAAAACCTAAGTGGCCAGCTCCTTGCTAGCTCTAGTTGGGTTTATCTTTTCTCATTCTACCCTAATGTACATCAGGAATAGTTTCAATTGGATGTAAAAGAAAGGAAATCACACAGTAATGAAATAATTCAGGACTGTGAAAAACTGTGGTTAAGATTTAATTGCTTGTTCTAAAACACTGCGAAGACTGAGACTTCTAGAATGTCGCTAAAGTTGTCATACAGTATGGCATGGTGACTAACCACGAGTGTCATCGGTTGGCCCGGGTTCCGATCCCTTGTCCTGTGTGACCTTGTGCAAGCTTTTTAACATCGTTGTGCCTCAGGATCCACGTACATAAAACAGAGATGATAACGGTACCTACTTCCTTGGGTTGTCGTGGAAATTAAATTAGTACATGAAAAGCAGTCAGAATAGCCACTGGTATTCAGTAAGTGCTATTTATTTGTTTGTTTGTTTGTTTGTTTATAAGTGCTTTTTAAATTATTAGGATACTTGAGCCTTCTCATCTGCCCAGTATGATTTCAGTTGTTCAGGAGTAATTATTAATTGACTCATTTCACTCTCAAAAGGTATCTCAATTTGGAGGATAGATTATATGTTGATGCCAGCCGGCTGTGAGGGTGATTGTTCATTATCAGATAATACCTAATCAGTGGCTACTTCTATAAATACAAGCTGGGATGATTATTTTCTTCTTTCGTCTTAAAGAACTAGGGTGAAAACTCCTTTCTAGTTTTGGAGGGCTGCTAGGGGGAGAAGAATTGAAGAGGAATATGTTGAGTATTCGGGTGTAGGCAGGAAGGTGTGTGACTTTTACTCATTTTGCTTCCTGCTCTATGAAAGAGTAGCCTGGAGTCTAGTTCTGGTTAGAGAGTGAGGTCTTTCCCACTGGTCAGCTCTTTCTCCAGTAGCCAGGAAGGACTTGGGGGAAACACTACCAGTCAAGGGCTCTAAGAGATCAGGGTTGGTTAAGAAGCTCGCATAAAACTCATCTTAACTTTTAACCACGTGAGAAGAGTCAGGGTGCCTGTGAACTCCACTGATGGACGTAAGTATAAACTAGTGGCTGATGTTACTGCTCCTGAAGGATGCCAAGGACCCATCTTCCTCTGGGGAGTTTTAGAAAAAGCATTATATACCTTTCTAGCTAGGATGCTGTAAATATACCGTGATATACAGGAATAGAGATTGAGTGATAAGCTTTTAGATGTCCCTCTTGGTTCATTCACTGCTGTTCCTTTAATATATTTTATTTTTTAGAACAATTTTAGGTTATAGCAAAATTGAGTGGAAAATACAGAGATTTCCCGCCTCCCACAAGCCCAGCCTCCCTCACTATCAACACCTTCCTCTAGAGTGTAACCTTGTGACTGTCCAACCCTTGCTTGACCTATCATTTCACCGAAAATCGTAGTTTGCATTAGGGTTCATTCTTGATGTTACACATCTATGGGTTTTGACAAATGCGTAAGGACACACATCCACCATTATAATATCATACAGGTTAGTTTCACTGCCCTAGAAATCCCATGTGTTCTGTCTATTCATCTCTCCCTCTCTCCCCAAGCCCCTGGCAACCACTGATCTTTTTACTGTCTCCATAATTTTGCCTTTCACTGTAGTGTTGAGTTTTTAAGTGGTTATTTGTCCCACATGCACTGTGCCTTTTGAAATGGCTGTAAGACCTGGAGAAGCACTGCTGAATAGGCAGTTAGGTATGTAAGTCTGGATTTGGCAGTTGGTGCTTGGAAACATATTTAGGAGTGGTTGGCATTTAGATGGAATTTCAGGCAAGGGTGGCTGGGTGAGGTTACTGAGGAAAGGATGGAGCTAGACAGGTGAATGCTGAGCACCAAGCGCTGGGACCTTCCAACACTAAGAGACTGGAAAGATGGGAGAGGGGCCGGTAAGGGAGACTGAGAAGGAGCAGCTGGTGGGGGTACAAGGAGACCCAGGGGAATGATGTGCTCTAGAAGCCAAGTGGCACCTTAGCTTGGTTTTGTTTTTTTTTTCTTTCTATATTTATAAAGAAAAAAATCAACATACCTTAAGAATGACTTCAATCTTGTGGTATCCTTTTGAGGATCCATATTTTGTATTGTGTCTGTGACATGCCAAGGTCTACACCAGAAGCACTTGTGGGGTTACTTCACTGTGTGAGCAGTGTGTAAAGGATGCGACTTAGTGCTTTAGACCCATTAGTCTCAGCATGGCTTTTGCGCCTTCAGAGGATTATCAGAGTAATTGGCATTCCTGCCAAATGGGGAATGGAGGGTGTGAGCCCTTCATTCAAAATGACAAGATGCCCTTTAAATTTCTCTGGGACAGTCGGACATAGGTTTCTTCCTGGTTTCACTGGTTTTCTGAAAGCAAAGATGGGTTTAAAGACTAAGATCCGGACATAGAGAACAGACATCTTCCAGTGGGAGCATTTCCATTCCCAAACTGCCTTTTTTACAAAATGAACCATCCAGCAATTTTTGTTTGGTTATTTGTTAGTGATTTGATTTACAAAACAATATTAGCTTTATTTTTTCCCCCAAATATGTTCATTTTATTTTTTCAGTGTTACAAGATTGATTGTTCATGCACCACACCCAGTGCTCCATGCAATATGTGCCCTTCTCAATACCCACCACCAGGCTCGCCCAACCCCCCACCCTCCTCCCCTCCAAACCACTCAGTTTGTTGCTCAGAGTCCACAGTCTCTCTTGGTTCATCACCTCCCCCGATTTCCCCCCATTCACCCTTCCCTTCCTTCTCACAATGCCCTCCATGATTTTCTTTATTCTCCACACGTGAGACCATAAGATCATTGACTCTCTCCGCTTGACTTATTTCACTCTGCGTAATCTCTTCTAGTCCTGTCCATGTTGATACAAAAGTTGGATATTCATACTTTCTGATGGAGGCATAATATTCCACTGTATAGATGTACCACATCTTCCTTATCCACTCATCTGTTGAAGGGCATTTTGGTTCTTTCCACAGTTTGGCAATTGTGGCCATTGCTGTTATGAACATTGGGGTACATGTGGCCCTTCTTTGTACTGCATGTGCTTCTTTGGGGTAAATACCAAGTAGTGCAACAATATTAGCTTTATAAAAACATCTGTTGCAGAAATAAGGTACCTGTTTTTATAACTTCAGGTGTTGTTGTGTAAGGAATAGGCTCTGCTTTACTACTATTGACTTTGAAGTAAAGTGCCTGTAAGGATCATAATTGAGCCCTTGTTTATACCAATTTTCACATACACAGTAGCCAAAATCAACATTTGAGAAATGGTTAAGGCTTTACAACACCGTTGACTTACCCGCAGAATGTCATGTGTTCAGCCAGGTGGTATTAATACCTAAAGATGCCAGCGCAAGAGAATTTATTAGTGAAGTTTCCATGGATTCCTTTTCCCTCCTTCCCCAGTCCCTCTAAAAATTCATTATGGTCCTGCCTTGGACTTTTGCCAGCATGCTATAAATAATTGGATTTAGCTTCTCATCTAGTTTCTTCTGGTTCGGATTATGAATATAAGTTGACAAGACTTTTCTACTGATTTTTGCTCACCAAGATTGCCTTCAGGTTATGAAGAGATGGCTGAGGATAATTTTTCTTCCTTTCTTCCTTCTATCATTGAAGTGTAAAAGTTCCCGATTAATTATAGTTCTTACAGAGATATCCGTTACTACAATTTGCAAACTCCAAAGCAAACATTTTACAACCTCATATTTGTTAAAATTTGATGTTAATTGCAGGAATTCATTCTTCCTCACAGTTTAAATAACACTTTATGGGTTAATAAAAGCTTGTTTTCTTTCTTTTCATGTTAACCGGAGAAGCTTTTCAGGTATAGGGAACAATCCATACATCTATAAAACTATTTTTTAAAAGATTTTATTTATTTATTTGAGAGAGAGAAAAAGAGGGAGAGGGAGGGAGGGAGGGAGAGAATGTGTAGGGAGGGGCAGAAGAAGAAGCAAGCAGCCCAAAAGGGAGCCCTACGTGGGCTCTCTCCCAGGACGCCTCTCAGTCCCAGGATGCCAGGATCATGACCTGAGCCGAAGGCAGAGGCTTATGTGACTGAGCCACCCAGGTGCCCCCTATGAAACTTTCTGATGAACAGTATGTTGCTTTTTCTTGAATGAAAACCAGAGGTTGCAGAGGTTTTTATTTTTTCTACATACGTGGCCCTTGTAGGTTCCTGAAAAATGGAAACAGGAGTTTAACAAGTCCCTAAAAACTGAGCTTCTAATCACCCATAAATTTGAGAAGCTAGAAATAGTGATTTCAGAAACCTTTTTGACCTGGATGGAAATTAGCATCTTCTCAAGTATCCTTCGGATGCTTTGTCATTTGGTGATGATGGTAGGAACCACCATTTATTCAGCCCCATATGCCAGGTGCTGTGCTAAGTCCTATCTCTATTTTGTGTTATACGATCCTTGCCACACTCTGTGCAGCAGGTAGTATTATATCCTTTTTAGCAGATGACAGAGAGGTTAAGTAAATTCCTAGAGTGGTAAGTACTCAGATGCCAAGTGATAAGCCAGAAATCAAACCAAAATCTGATTCGGGAGCCCTCTCGACAGGGAAAATTCCAGTCCTTGCCTTTGCAGCCAGATCGTGAAGCTGAGTACAGCAGGATGGGTGTGAGATGGTTCCCGGTGGTGGTGGAGTCACTATAAACAGCGATCGTGGCTGCTGTGGGAATTTGAGCTCTGTGTTGTGATCTGGTATTTCAGGGAGAGTGTGAAATCTGGATGTGTGGGTGCAGTCTCTTGATTTTTTTTATTTTTATTTTTTTTAAAGATTTTATTTATTCATCTGACAGAGAGAGACAGCAAGAGAGGGAACACAAGCAGGGGAGTCGGAGAAGCAGGCTTCTAGCTGAGCAGGGAGCCCCATGTGGGGCTCGATCCTAGGACCCTGGATCATGACCCGAACCGAAGGCAGACGCTTAACGACTGAGCCACCCACGCATCCTGTGGTCTCTTGATTTTTAAATCAAGTTAGGAGCTAATTCTGATTTTTAAATACACATGTGTAGGGCAGTTTTCAACCCATCGGCCACCCGTTTGAGAGCTCTGATGCACATTTTGTTGGTCTAAATTAGCCTGATAAAATCATTTGGCCCTGTGCCCGTGCACAAAGTCACACTCTTGGAGATCCCCAGAGACCTTCTCTATAAGTTCAACAGTGTTGGAGGACAGAGGAAAGGGAAATATGTTTCAATGTATTAGGGTACATGCTGTCACTAGGACTTGGGGAGACTAAGCATAAAGAGTTTCAAGTATGTTTCTGTCTAATAGTATGTAATTTGAGGCATTAAGAAAATACACTTGTATAATTTTCAATAGCCCATGCTTATTGTTATTTTTCAGTCTGTTAAAATACAATGGGCACTTGGTTAAATAATACAATTTTATCAAATTTTTGATAATAGAACGACTAAGGGATCAGGTAGACTTGCCTTTTTTTTTTTTTAAAGATTGTGTTTATTTATTTGACAGAGACTGAGAGATCACAAGTAGCCAGAGAGGCAGACAGAGGGAGAGGGGGAAGCAGGCTCCCTGCTGAGCAGAGAACCCGATGTGGGGCTCAATCCTAGGAACCTGAGATCATGACCTGGGCTGAAGGCAGAGGCTTTCACCCACTGAGCCACTCAGGCGCCCCTAGACTTGCCTTTTTTATGGTATTAAGTAAACACAGTGCCCCTTGCCCTTCTTTTTAAAAGAACAGGGAAATGTGTGTACACACACACACACACACACACACACACACACACACACACACACAGTTGAGTCTTGTTTGTTCGTCTGATTTAAAAAGCTAAACTTGAGTTGATTCCCAGGTGTTAGTCTGGTAAGAGGGTAAGGCAACTACAGAATCCTAAGAAGTGCTTAAAATTAGAAAATACATAGATGGGAGACATAGACCTTGTATAAGCCCAGAGAGGAAGAGTAACGGGACCTGTTGTTGGGTTGAGTCCCTGGAGGTCCGAGATGTGGTACATATATCCACGGCATGTGAGTCACGACCTACCGGTGAAAGGTCTCCTACCTAGAAGGCTCTCAGCCTCTACTTTTTTAAGAATTGAATTTTACTACCCGTATCACAGAGGTAAAGTTTAGGTTCTAAAAGTCTAAGAAACCGTGATGGCATCCCTTTCACCTTGTTTTAAAGATCTCTGGAAAAGGTGATGGTTAGATTTTTGACCTCGGTCCCTGCACCTACACTTAAATCAAACCATTCGAGTCTGACTTGGCCCAGCACGAAGAGCCTGGGGTAGGGAAACTGTGGATCCTGAGGCCATGTTGCCTGTTGGAGCGGGAGGACAAGCATTCATTCCTGTGTCTGTTAACTTTCCCAGGCAACAAAATACTTCCCTCTTCTTTTTCTGTTCTTTATCTTCAAGCTGACCTTAAACAAGAACAAAAATATGTAAGGAATTAATATACAGAAACCTGAACATTTGTAAAAGAAAAGCCTTCATGAAATTATATTTTTCAAAAGTCTCGAGTTCTTTTAAAATTCCTAGCGATAATATAGTAAATTCGGCATGGTTTATTTAATATATTGCCAATTGTTAATGATAATAAAACCTCCAAATGATTTTTTTGTTTCAGAGACTACTTCTCATGGAACAATGCTCTATAGCCAAATTAGGGTTTTTTAGTTTGCCAAAAATATTTTTTTTCTACTTTGTGTTTAGTTTTGTTTTAGAAAGAAGCCGGTGGGTAATTATTCTGGATAGCTATAATGAGTTCTAAGGAAAGCCCCCAGAAAAAGTACAACTGCTTAATGGAAAGAATAAGACCACTTGGAAACTGTGGAGCGCTCTATAACGCCTAGTTAAGCTCTCAGGTGTGATAGCAGATGATAATTCTGTGGTTGAAATTCACATTGGCTTTGTTAGCACAGGTGCCAAGGCGTCTTCAGTTTCTGATGCATTACAGAAACTAGAGAAGCTCCTGACAATTTGAGTGGTGGGTCGCATGCTGCAGCTCGACCTGGGTCCTGCTGTCCCGCTGTCCAGTGGCACAACCCTTCCCTCCCATGGGGGTAGCCTCTTGCATTCCTTTGGAGTGGAGACCATCACCCTACAAAGGGGTCACAGTGCAGCTTTCCTTCAAGTAGACCACAGAGAGGCAGTTTCTTCAGTCTTTCTCACATTCCTACAGCTAGCTGAGAGCCTGCTCTGCTTCTGTGGCAGGAAAGGGAGATGGAGAGTATGGTTGGGTGCTTCTCTTTGATGGACAAGTGGCCAAATGCAAGTGTATGTGTATATTGGCCAAAGTCCAGACTAAGCTTTATGCAAGAGTTTCCACTACACCTATTAAGATGTCGATAAAAAAGAAAGAAGCCTAGAGGATGACAGACTCCCTTTAAGCTGTAAGGGGTTAGCTCTCTCCAGTCCAGCCATTGTGTGTGCTGGCAAATGACCTAGTTGTGGTGATCTTGTGTGAACATTCTTAGCAAGCCATGCAAGAAGATTGTACGGCGACCGTGTCCTTCTACAGTATGTAGGTGGGTGCAGGCGTGTGGGCTGGCTTTGTAGAGTGGCTCAGAATGCTGGTTGGGAAGGAACCAAGAAGAGGTATGCATCCATGGGCCGTTCTTAGAGGGAGTTGTGTGAGAAGCCAACAGTTAGAAATCTGGTTTGGACAGCTGAGTCCCATCAGTGGTTTAGAGGAAGGGGATGATGGGACTAGAGTTTTTAGAAGTAATTTTGGTAGGTTCTTAAAAGTGGATTGAAGCAGGGAAAAAAGGCGGGGGGAGGAGGTAGGGAGGTATCCTGAAGAGGAAAATGCCATTGCAGAAGAAGTGTGTTTTGAGGCCAACGTTGTGGTAGGGAAATAAGAGAAGGAGGGGGTGGCATGCATAAAAGAGAGCACAAACATTGGTGAAATGTGACTGCTCACAGTTTATATATTATTGCTTGGAAGCAGCATGTGTAGATTTAAGAAGTACACATACTATAGAAATTTCTCTAAAGGAATAGATCATGTGCCTCAATTTAGCATTATTAAAGAGAGAAAGCATCTTGGTTGTGGTCAAATGCTACGTAAAATTTTTGGAACATTTGGACTCTTCCGGATTAAATATGCCATCACTGCATATGGCGAGGGAGAGGGTCAAAGCAAAGCTTCCTTGGTTTTCTATAAATGAAACCATTATCCCCTTCTCACTGGGGAATCTTGTCTGTGAGGGAGCAGAAGGCTAACAGTTGTTACTTGGGTCGAAGGCCTGTGCAGTGGGGCAGGGCTTCTTTGGTGTGGACATACTGTGGATATACTGTGTCCAGTTGCCTGGTGCGGCTGGGGAGATTCTGGCTAGGTTCCCTCTCAGTGACCCTACAGAGATGCTTAACATTCCCACATCTCTCAGCCCTTTGGATCTGTGGAGTGGTTTCAGATTGTGTTCCATGAGGTCTGGAATTCCTTGAAGGCACGTTAGGGTTGGCCAGTTTGGGTGTCAGGGAAACCAAACAACTGGACTCTGGGCTTCCAGACCCGTCTCAAGCGGGACAGCCCACTTACGTTGTTTAAATCCCGGAACTTTTCAGAAGAGTCACTTGAAAAGAGACAGAAAATACACATACATACAGAATCACTCTCTCAGAAAGTAAGAAAAGGCAGTGCTTTATACATGAATGAAATTGATGGACATCAGCTTTTACCCCTTCTGTCTACTTCCCAACTGTTGCCCTTTTGATTAAAGAGCTTTATTGAGAGAATAAATCATATGCCATACAAATAATCTGTTTAATTGTATAACTTGGTGGTTTTTAGTACATTCACAGGCTGAACAAAGATCACCATAATCCATTTTACAACATTTTCATCAGCTCAGAAAGAAAGGCTGTATCCATTAGCTCCCACCATCCATTTTCCCCCAGACTTCTCCATCGCTAGACAAGCATCAATCCATTTTGTTTCTATGGTTCTGACTCTTCTGGACACTATATATTAAGGAAATCATATAAAAATGGTCTTTTGTAACGGGCTTCTCTCACCTGACATAATGTTCATCCATGGGTTCATCCTAGGGTCATCCATGTTATAGCACGTGTCAGAACTTTCTCTTGCAGAGTAATAGTCCATCTTATGGAGAGATCCCATTCTATTGATCCATTCATTCGTTGGAGGACATTGGGCTGTTTCTCCTATTTGCCATTGTAAGTCATGTGGCCATGGACGTCTGTGTGCAGGCTTCTGTGTGAATGTGTTTTCATTCCTCTTGGGTATATACCTAGGCAGGGGATTGCTGGGTCTTATGGTAACTCTCTGACATTTTGAGGAACTGCCAGACTCCTCTTCTCCTACGTGGATTATGGGTATTGACTATCCCTGGCCTCCTTGGCTTTCTTCTTTACACCATATTTCAGTCTTCAGCCCTACACCATATTCCTTCTCCAGCTGCCTCCTGGTTGCTTCCCTAAAATTAGGAAATCTCCATCGTCCTCTATTACTTAAGGAAGGTATTGCTTACCATGGGACTCCAGGTTCCTCAGAGTCTAGGCCCGGGCTACATTTATGATTTCATCTTCCAGTAATTTCCCAATTTCTGAGGATCTTTCAGTGTCGGCTGTTTTCATTATGCAAAGCCAGTGGTTCCTAAACTCCTTTGCATCACGGACTCCTTTACAGGTCTACCATTCACAAACCCTGAGGTCCACGACCACATTCCCTGGGTGGGAACTGTGAGTTCCCATCTTTGCTCATACCATTCATTTCCTCACTTCTCCTATCTTCCTCCTTCTTTCTGGCAGTTAACCCAAAATCTCTTACCTTTTGAAGTGTCTTTTGGGGGACTTCAAAGAGAAAGTGTTTTGTCCTGTTTTTCCTCAGTGGTGCTAATACTTGCTTGGACAGTTCTCCAGTAGGTCCTGAAGGAGTAGAGTAGGGAGAGCTCACCTCCATAGGAGCTAGGGGATTTTTGTTGGAATTGCCGTGGGCTGCGTGATCTGTGGGTTTAAAGTAGAGCCTGTCACATAATAGGTGTTCAGTGAATGGTTAATGAATGAGTAGGAGAGGGAGCTGGGTCTTGGACCTTCCACTTTCTGGAATTGATGAAGCTCTGAACTCAATTCCATGAGTAATGGAGGGGCCTCCAAGCAGATACTGGATAATAGATATTGTAGAAGGAACAGGGATTAGACCCTCTCTTCCATCTCTAAAGCCAACTGCATCATGTTTCTTTTTTCTCTGATTTCTGCTTCCATCCTTACCTCTCCTCTCTGATCCTGATCTTCCTGTCTTCTGCTTAGAGGGACCCTTATCATTGCACTGGGCCTGGATAAGCCAGAATGACTTCCCCATGTCAAGAGCCTTAATCACATCTGCAGAGTCATTGTACCATGTAAAGGAACAGATTCACAGGACATGGACATCTTCGGGGATCATGATTCAGCCTGCCATAGGGCACACACAGAAACACAGTGCCTTTTGTGTTTTTGCCAAGTGTGTCTGTGCCTTGCCTAGCTTAAAGCCTCTTAATTGTGACATGACTTCTTACAGTGTAAAGTAACATTTCTCAGCAAAAAACGCTTAGTTTGCCCTAGTTTGTTGCTTTCCCCTTTGTAACTCACTGAAGAGGTACCAAAGGGTAGGACCTCAGAAGGACTTATTAGATCCTCCTCTAATTTTGTCATTGATAATTGCCCATTAAAATTTTTTTAAAGTTGTTGAAAACATGCATACCTGCGATTTTGAGCCTTTTTGGTGGATGGCAGGATTATTCCCGCTCACCCAGACCTAATTGATGGAAATATAGGAACTGAGCTTGCTGTCCTTGAACAGAGTGGACTGGAAAAGAAAGGCCGCTTACTGGTGTTATTTAAAAGATCTGTGAATTCCGGGCATTCCTACTGGAGGGAAAGGCATTTGTTGCACCTTAAATGATAATTAATGTTAATGAATGTGTACCATGTGCCAGACCATGTTGTAACCACTTAACATGTTTTAATTCAGTCATCATGAGAACCACATGAGGTCATACCATTATTATTCCCATTTTACAAATGAGGAAATGGGACTTGCTGATGTTGGGCAAGTTGCCTAAGGTTACACCGCTAATAAAAGAGAGGACTGGGATTTGAACCGAGGTCATTTGGCTCCTGAGCCTGCACATGTTTTCCAGAGGTGCACCGTGATGGTCCACACTTAGCCTTGTTACAGTACGTGTGAAATTGACTTTATCTGGAAGTGTGATCACTTACAGCTCTTACTGTCTAATAGAGTTTACTGGTGAGATAAGAGATCACAGCTCCCCAATACTGAGAAAGAGAAAAAGCGGGAGCCCTGGTCTTTGGTATTGGGAAGGTGATTTGGAGGCTAATGATCTCAAGGTCCCTCTTTTTGTTCCTTCAGGCTCCCCTCCCATTGGCCCCTTGCTTTCCCCTTCTTTCCAGAGTGTTGCCCTCTTTGCTGTGTTGCTGGTGGTCTTTCTGGGGCTGATTACTGTGTGTGGCAGGACTGAAGGTTGGCCCCGGTCTTCTTCTCCATTCAGTTGTTGTTTTGTTTTACTAAATGAAGAAACAGAAATTTATCATGATCTAAAATCCACTTACAGCCAGGATGACAATTTGTTTATCCCATAGATCCTGTTCTTCAGATACTTTGCTAACCAGTGCTAATAACCATCTAAAAGGAAAGCATTTTAAAAGTCCTTGATGAAAGTCAGAGAGGGCTGTTGGAAGGGGGTGGGTGGGGACTGGAGCCAGCTGCTGCATAAACTGGAACAGGTTTGAAAAATGTCAGAGAGGATATGAAATTCTGTTTCCCTTGCATAGACAAGCATCATTTTTCTTAGTGTTATGCCTTAGGAAACTGACCTTTATAGTTTTCTAAATTGTGTCCTAATTGTTTTTCTTTGTGATGAAATTGATGGGAGCCATAGGAAGCATTTCTTTCTTGAGGAAGACAACTTTTGGGGGCATGATTAATAAAGAAAAACAGCGATGCAGAGATTTGGGTCTTACTTTCAATGTTATTCTTCTTTGTGGATTGAATTCTGATTGAAATACTGTGGGCACCACCTAAAAGGATCTGGAAATAGTGCCTGAAGAGAAATGTGTTCTTTCGTGTGCTGGTTTTTATTCCAGAGTTACCAACCCACAATAGGAAAGGGGGCTTCAGCATGAAGACTGTTTTGTTTTACTTGACTTTGTTCCAGTGTTCTATAAATTCATTCTTGGTGCTGTTTCCCAGCAGCCACCAAGAATCTATGTTTTCCCGGTTTGTTTATAATTGATAATTTATATTCCCAACTGCACCCACAAAAGGCCCAAGGCAACTTAGAGTAAATGACATGTTTGAGTGGGAAATGAGTATGGCCGTTTAAGTGGGGAATAGAAGATAGGGTAGTGACTAGGAGAGCCCATGTGCTCAGCTACCTCTCTTGCTGGCGTTACTAGGAGTGAGGGTTAGACACAATAATATTCTTCCAGGTAGCCACAGGAAAGGGGTCACAGAACTGGTTGTGTACTTGTCATCTAATAAAAGGAAACAGTCCCTCAGAAGTCATAAATCTTGGGGCGCCGGGGTGGCTCAGTGGGTTAAAGCCTCTGCCTTTGGCTCAGGTCATGATCCCAGGGTCCTGGGATCGAGCCCAGATCGGGCTTTCTGCTCAGCAAGGAGCCTGCTTCACCCTCTCTCTCTCTCTCTCTCTCTCTGCCTGCCTCTCTGCCTACTTGTAATCTCTCTCTCTGTCAAATAAATAAAATCTTAAAAAAAAGTCATAAACCTTGTCTAGGTTTTGAGTTTTCAAAGGATTTTTTACCAGGCCATGGATTAGCGGAATTAGTTATTCTTGAGGTTACAAGCCCAGTATCTCAGATGCTGTGTGAAGAGCGTAAACACGCATGCGCGATATTTGCCGAGCCGCCTCGCCCCAGCCCACCCATGCCACGAGGACCCTGGTAGGTTAATGTAGTTATTAAATCACACCTGGTGGATACTTGCTTCATATTACCTCTCACTGTTGCTCTCCTTGGAAGATGCCGCTTTAACAAAAGGGCAAGGGGGAAAAGTAGGCATCTAGTATTGATTCGTTCAGCACATTTATTGAGTGCTTTATTCTTTGCTAGGTCCTGGAGATCCAGTGGTGAACCAGGCATACTTGGTCTCCGTCTCCCATGGTCATATATAAAATTGGAGAGTGATTTTCCGTTGTGTGGAAATTAATAGTTGTGCTCAAGTAAAACAAAAATTAAAAACTGTAAGCGGTCCATAATAACCCAGGGCATCACAGGCCCATTCATACAGCAGCATTCTTATCTTCTAAGGACGTTTTGATAAGAGCACTGGCTCAGGCTTTCTGTCCTTCATTAGCATGTGACCCTCATTCTGGGAGAATTAAAGTAGGGATGAATGCATGTTAGTAGCAGAAATAAGAGAATCTAGCGTGCAGTTACCATGGGAACAAGCCCCTTTTCCTCCAATGTATTTTTGTGAAGCAAATTCAGAAGATAAATACTTTAAATTCTCATTTTTAAGTGAAAATAGTCTAATGGCATTAAAAGTGCAAGAACTTTTAAAATACTGTTTTCCTATCTTGGTATGGTCCTGTTTCTATTCCTTCGAGCATGTACATTACCAGTGAGAGGAAATACTAATTAAAGGGGAGCCTTAGGTGATATGGAGGGGTGTTGAGGGCACTTAGCTCCCTAGACTCTCTTTGCCTTTCTCTTCCCTTGTCCCCAGGTCCACCCTTTTTTGGGGGTGGGGATTTTTTGGGGATTTGCTAAGTGCCTTGAACTGAAGGTACCCTGGGGGAGTAGGATCTAAACCCAAGCAAGCTCTGTGTTGTGTGGTATCGAGGTTAAGAAAACCCTTAGTGTCTCTCTTTCACCTCAGTGTCTTCTGTCCTATGCTTTGGCTGATCTTAGAGGTTTTCATAGAATAAGCATCTCTTAGCAAAAACCGTCTGAGAGATTTTAAGGATCCAGCAGGAGGTATCAGAATGGGAGTTAGGGCTCCCAGAATATTTTTGTTTAGAATTTTTTTCATCTCACATTCCCAACCACTCTTTTTTAAAAAAAAAATTATTTATTTATTTATTTGACAGAGAGAGATCAAGAGTAGGCAGAGAGTCAGGCAGAGAGGCAGAGAGAGAGAGTGGGAAGCAGGCTGGACTCCATCCTAGGACCCTGAGATCATAACCTGAAGGCAGGGGCTTTAACCCACTGAGCTACCCAGGTGCTCCTTCCCAACCACTCTTAATTTCAACCCTTATCCCTTATCCATTCAGAGATAAAATTTCAAAAGGAAAAGCTAAAATAGAACAGGACAAGATGTATAGTCTGCTGAGAAGGAAACCGCGTGAGACCTTTACCAGATCAGGATGTAGGGCAGTCTGACTGAGAAGCAACAGCCTCTGTTTTTGTCAAATTAAACACATTTTCCATCATTGCCAGTCTGGTGAAGCATTCGTAGGTGAACTTCATTTTATTCATCGATTTTGACTGATTGCGAATGTCCGCCTGGAGTGCAGACTCTGCCTCTAGGGAGAGGGCCACAGTTGGTTAGTGATGCCTGTCATGGGTTTGTGGAGGCACTCTTGTCCTGCACTGCTGTCCCCAGTCCAGAGTAGTCGTAAAAGAAACGGTGCCGATCTTTAGTGTCGACATGCCCCCCAATGCAAAGCCCCCAACAAGCCCCAGATCTCACTAATCTACAGCAGAATATAAATTCGTTTTTGGTAGAGTACGGAATGTTCTGTTGGTGCTCTGTTAGGAAAGTGTTTCCAGCAGCAAATAGTTTGCTGCCACTTATCTGGACTATTACTTTGTTTAGTGGAGATATTTTATTATATAACAGCAACTTAGACATGTGAAACCTGCCTGGTATGTTACATGTCTCCAGCATAAGTGAATATGACCCTCTCTGGTGGGAGACTGCAGCTGTTTAGATTGACAGCTCTTTCAAGTGAGGGAGAAGTCCAAGAACGGTTGGAGTTTGCTTTCGCCAGATGGATATTAATGAAGGAAAAGTACCTTGAAAGGATGCCATTCCAGGAAGGGCACAGGACAGCGCTGATTATAACCAGAGCCCTACTTTCTGGGCTTCTCCAGCTAGAGCGCAGAGTGCTTCTTAGCCAGGCTAGAATCCTCCCTAAATTGGGTGGGGGGAGGGGCTGGTCCAGCCCGTTTTTCAGAGTGTGGCTGGCACTGAAGAGACTTGGGCTGGACCCTTTCTCATTTTGGTGACCCTACTTGACAGGATTGTAGAAGGCGTTTGTGTCTTCATTGGTTGCTGACCCTTACTGTGCCTGGCATTGTTCTGGGAACCCAGTCTGTGGTAAAAAATAAATAAATAATAATAATAATAATGATAATAATAGTACATGTTTGCTTGATTTGTCAGTGAGTAAAGCAAAGTAGAGACTGACCAATTTGTGGGTATTACATGATTACATGTTTGGTAAAATACCAGTAAAACAAAATTACTTGGACATGTTTCATCTTTAATTTTCTATTTCAGACACAAATTTGATTTATCCACATCACATATTGGATTAATATGTTTCAGGTACTATGGACAGTTTTTTGGTCATACTACAGTTAGGGTCAGTACTTGAACAAAGGAGACATGATCCCTGTCCTCTAGACCTTGCTAAGAGAGATAAACATAAACACAATCCTAATATAATTAGTCACGACCATAGTAGGGATACCAAAGGAGACATAGGGGTTTATAAAGATATGGAATGTTCTTGAAGGAGAAGAAATTTAATTTGAGACTTGAAAGATTGAGCTAGGGTTCGGTAGGCAAAGTGGAGGGCAGCAGGGCACAACAGGGGCAAAAAATGAGTAACTCTTGAGTCTCGCAGGGCACCTGTAAACCAGCATTGGCTTCTGGTGTGTCAGGCAGGACCAGAGCACATTGCTAGCTGTGGCCTTCCTGATGGTCTCCCCTGGAGACTGTCCCTGGGGTGTCCCACAGCTCTTCCGCTGCCCTACAGATCTGGCCGCAGCATAACTCCACGGGGAGAGTCTCAACTACGTTGATGTGTATGATTTACATGCTGAGATGATCCGACAGCTGGTCTTCTTGGAAAACACTACGGTGCTTTCCCAGATCCAGCTGTTAGTCTTTTTGCTGGATGTCTAGATTGAAGGAGGACTGGTGCTCACAGGCAGTCTCAGCGGGCATCTGTGCGCAGAAGCAGTAGAGGCGGGTTGAGCACGGGCGCTGGACTCAGAAAAGCCATGACTCTGGTTCAGATGGAGGCTCAGATGTTTTTTGAGTTTTGACTTACACCGTCTTAGCCTTGGTTTTGTCATCTCTAAAATGGGTCTTATAGCCATCTCATGATGTAGGCTTGAAGATTAAATTAAATGAGGCAGTATATGGGAAGCATGTAGCACTGGGCTTGGTGATCATATGTATTGATTGTTTGCTCCTTGACATCTACTGAAGCCTGTCACCTTGAGCGAGACACATAGGAGGAGATTTTGCTGGTTGACTGATTAAATCACTTTCATTGTCTGTATTAAGTACACTGTAATCTCCTGTATAGATTCATAGATTTACCCTACAGTCCTCAAGAGATATCAGGAATACTCCTGTCTGACATGCCAGTGACATTACCAATTGACTTAATTCTTAATTCTTTTTTTTTAAATTTTATTTATTTATTTGACAGAGAGAGAGAGATCACAAGTAGGCAGAGAGGCAGGCAGAGAGAGAGGGGGAAGCAGGCTCCCTGCTGAGAAGAGAGCCCAATGCGGGGCTGGATCCCAGGACCCTGAGATCATGACCTGAGCTGAAGACAGAGGCTTTAACCCACTGAGCCACTCAGGCGCCCCTAATTCTTAATTCTTAATGAAGGCTGTTGGTATGGTATGGGTACATTTATAGCTCACATTTGGTCTTTTCTACCTATTATAGAAGGGAGAAGGGGAAACTAACAAAAGAACATGTACCAAGTATATCAGAAACAGCTACCTCATTGTTGACTTTGTTTTTACCCCACAATGCATTGCTGCATTTAAGACCATCACTTGCTAAAGCAGCCACAAAAAGCCTCGAGAATGTGCAGTTCTTGCAGTTCTAGGAAGTCTTAGAGGAAAAAGGATACAGGCCATGATTAAACTTTTCTACCGTTGACTTGTCTTTAAGTCATGTTGAAGTCCCAACTCCTGAGAGGCCACCATGGTGTCCTTGGGGGTCTGACCATTCTCTGCACAACTGGGGAGCTCACCTGGGCAGGTCGCAATCATTTGAAGCATGGGCATGATGGTGCCGGTGCCCGTGAGTCAACAGTCAAAAAGGGCTAACTTGGGTTTCTGGTTAGGAGGCACTCTGTTCCCAAGAAGCCTTTTCTGGTCTATCAGATGTTTCTCAAAATCTAGACTTTAGTGATGAGAATAGAATTTTGTGGAGAAAAAAAAAAAAGAGAGAGCAAAAGATTGTGTAACATGATTGTTTATAAAACATGATCATCTTGGTAATGCTACAGAAATGAAATAATGAAGGTATTGTCCCAGCAAAAAAAAAAAACCCAAAAAACACACATTCACAGGGCTGAAATATATTTCCATTAAAATGCGGTACTTCAAATAAGCCAAATTACTTCACAAACTCATTTAAATTTCATCAAGGGAACCAGAATGCTTTTACTTTGGCTTCAGGTTTGATTTGGATCTCCAGCATCTTTGGTTATTGAAATAATATCTCATTCTTCAGTAATAACTTTTTTGGTCTTTTCGTAGCTCAGCTCACTTAGTGAAATAGGCAAATTTACCAAGATAACCCAATAGATAATTTCACATAGGAAGCTTTAAATTATGTCTTAATTATGCTAATGTCAAAATAAAAGATGGGTGGCTTGGTTTATATTAAAGTGAAGTAAGTAGCATAAACACATATTTCATTAGTGCTTTGTTTTTAATCTTGTACTTTGGCAAGGCTTTTGCTGTGATAAATGAATTTTCCTTTTCATTGGGAAAAGCCAAGTTACTGTTGTTTTTGGTTATGTAGTTGCATTCCTTCAGACTCTAGTAGTTAGTTAAAGACAAGAAATGGTAAGGGATATTTGCCTCTGAGACATTCATTTCTTAGATTTACCTGATAATGACCTTATGAATGGTTTCTTATTTTTTCAGTTTTCATTGAACATTTTCCTGAGAGACGCGTGGAGTTAAAATAATGAACAAATATTTTGCCTTTAAAAGTGAACTAGTCCTGACCATGTACTACCTAGAACTCCGGTGGCTCTGAATTCTCACAGACATGTATTTTTAGCTGTCCTTTTGATGTGTCCAAGGCAAAATTAAGCTGTTCCTTCTTGCTTCCCCTCACTCCTCCTAAATCCCTGTCTTTGTGATCAGTGGCCCCTCTGACTGCCTAGTTGGAAATCTTGAATAGAAACCCCACCATCTTCCTTGACTTTCCATCTGCTGAATTTTTTTCTTTCTGGGAACTTTTCCTCCAAATTGTTACCCTACTGTGTGTCCTCTCTTTTTGATTTCCTACTGCCAGGCTCAATGCCCACGTTAGCCGTTTGGTTGGCCTGCTTGCAGTCTGTCTTCTCCCCACTTGGACTCCATCCCTTCTCTGCCCCAGTCTTCTCTGATCAGGTGATTGATTGTCTTCATCACCTCCAATGGTTCTCACTGTCCACAGATGAAGTGTGAGCTCCTCAGCATGCAGTCAGGCCTTTGTGGTCTGGCCCTGACCTGCTTTTCAACCCTCCTTCTCTGCCATGGGTCCTCCTGTGGTCAACACCTCAGCCCCACTGAATGCCAGTTTCCCGATTCGTGCCTGTAGCTACGTTGTTTCCCGTGCCCCTCTGCTCCCCCTAATACCATCCTCACACCTTTCCTTGCTATCAGTCACCAGCCCTCTGGACTTTTCATGGTATGCTTCTGTTACAGGTCTTGCAATTAATGGGAGCCATGCTTCCCATGGGCTATTCATCTATGGATGCTGGGAAGGAAAGGGTCATTTCCTATTCAACTTTCACTTAATGAAATAATCTCTCCTTGGCATATAGCTCGGCTTCTTCTATACTGATGCTTGTATTATACCATCACTTCTTGATATATACTGTTTTCGGCAGAGTCAGTGAGGTTAAAGTTCCACCTCTAGCTATATAGCCCCGAAGACTTGAAAATAAGGACTCAGACAGATGTTTGTGTGCAAATGTTCATAGCAGTATCGTTTATTCACAATGGCCAAAGGGTAGAAACAGCTTAAGTGTCCATCAGCTGATGGATGGATAAGTATAATATGATATATATACACAATAGAATATTATTCAGCCATAAAGAGAATAAAGTTCTATTACATGTGTCAGCATAGATTAACCTAGAAAACATTACACTAAGTGTAATAAGCCAGACAAAAGACACAAATACCTTATGATTCCACTATATGAGATATCTTGAATAGGCAAATCCATAGAGATAGAAAGTAGATTAGAAGTGATCAGAAGGGGGCGCCTGGGTGGCTCAGTCTTACGTGTCTGACTCTTGATTTTGGCTCAGGCCGTGATCTCAGGGTTGTGAGATTGAGCCCCATGTTGGGCTCTGCACTGGTTGTGGAACCTGCTTGGCATTCTCATTCTCCCTCTCCTTCGGCATCTTCCCCTCCCCCAAAAGAAGTGATTAGTGGCTGGGGAGAGGGGAAATGGAGCATTATTAGGTAAAGGGTATATAGCATTTTTATTGGAGGTGATGAAAATATTTTGGCAATAGTGGTGCAAATTGTACAACATTATGAATGTAATTAATGCTGTTGAATTGTACACTTAGAAATGGTTAAAATGGCAAATTTTATGTTACATATATTTTACCCCAGTTAAAAACATACATAGTTCATGTAATTAAAAAAAAGATGCTGGC
>CM052799.1:97147337-97180162 GCA_028533885.1 Nasua narica
TGTTTCTAGATGTTGCCAGATGTTCTTGGGGGCATAATCTCACCCCTTGCTTTTCTTAATCCCCCACCCATTTTGGGACTGCCGATAATTGTAGAAGATGCGAGTTACATGTTTGAAAACAAAGCCTTAAATGAGAGCTAAATTTCATTTTGTTTTCATTTTATTTTTCAGGATTTAGAAAAGGTGACTAGGTACTCCTGTAACTCAATAGCACTGCCTCTTCATTTGTTTACTTCCCACTTCTGTAAATTTCTAGCTCATACATTTCTCATTGTTCATATTGTTATCTTAAATGCCTATCTTATATTCAATTGTTACTATAAAAGGTAGACAAGCCATCTGTGTCTATGCCATTGTTTGTTGATTTATATATTAAAAAATCATAATATATGAATTTATCAGAACATTTTATACAGGCATACCTAGTTTCATTGTGCTTCTCTTTACTTGCACTTTTTTTTTTAAAGATTTTATTTATTTATTTGACAGAGAGGAGAGAGATCGCAAGTAGGCAGAGAGGCAGGCAGAAAGAGAGGGGGAAGTAGGCTCCCTGCTGAGCAGAGAGCCTGATTGGGGACTCGATCCCAGGACCCTGAGATCATGACCTGAGCTGAAGGCAGAGGCTTTAACCCACTGGCCATCCAGGTGCCCCACTTTACTGCACTTTTAACAGAAGGTTGGTGGCAACCCTGCATCGAGCTAGTCTCTCGGCGCCATTTTCCCAACAATGTTTACTCACTTGGTGTCTCTGTCACATTTGAGTAATTCTCACAATATTTCAGACATTTTCATTATTATCAGATTTGTTACAGTGATCTTTGGTCAATGATTATGAGTCACTGAGAGCTCAGATGATGGTTGGCATTTTTTAGCCACAAAGCATGTTTTAATTAAGGTATGTGCCATCTTTTTTTTAAGACATAATGCTCTTGCACACTTAACAGTCTGCAGGGTGATATAAACGTGACTTTTATACACACTGGAAAACCAGAAATTCCTTTGACTCACTTGATTGCAATATTTGCTTTATTGTAGTGGTCTGGGTCCAAACCCACCATATCTTTGAGGTAGGCCTGGGATATGTTTTTACTTCTTTTTTTTTATTATTTTTATTTTTACTTTTTATTTTTTTAAAGATTTTATTTATTTATTTGACAGAAGGAGATCACAAGTAGGCAGAGAGGCAGGCAGAGGGAGAGGGGGAAGCAGGCTCCCCGCCAAGCAGAGAGCCTGATGTGGGCCTCGATCCCAGGACCCCGAGATCATGACCTGAGCTGAAGGCAGAGGCTTCAACCTACTGAGCCACCCAGGTGCCCCATGTTTTTACTTCTTAACTTGAGGAGGAAGTGTTTTGAATTTCTTCTTTCTTTGTTTCTTCTCAGAGCCACCAACCCATCTTTTAAGGAAGTGCTGTCACGAATTGAGTCCCACGAAGACTGCAGGAACTTACCCATGATCTCCTTCCTCATTCTCCCGATGCAGAGGGTGACTCGCCTGCCCCTGCTCATGGATGTAAGACATGACCCAATGATTCTTCCTCTGTGGGTAGCTGTGCTGGTATCAATCTGGTTAAGAAAATTATTCTTATTTCACTTAAATCAATGTACTATAGCTCTTCGCATTCTTCCAACTAAGTGAAAAGGTGCTATTCAGTTGGAAAGTCTCACTGTGTCTACTATCTTTGGAAATTACCTTCAACTTAGACTTGTGTGGGCGCTCTGAAGATTTCAGATTATGTCACTCACTTAACAGTTTTTGAAATGGGAAAAATACTGGCTTATTGAAGACCAGGCCTTGGATTCCATTTCCAGCTGAGCCACTAGGCATGTGACCTTGGGCAAGTCACTTAACGTCTTCAGCCTCAGTTTCCTCAGACTGATCACCAAGATCCCTTCCCTGGAGGGTTCTCAGAGGCTGTGGTGCTTCTGCTGCACATGGGGATGAGACACTCTTCAGCATTAGAAGGCATGCACTTGCCCTTATTTTCTGTTGCACAAAGGAGGGTGAGGAAAGGCCAGCATCCTTCTTATTTGGGGGAATTTTCACGAAGAAAACAATGATTTGATTTTGAACGGTGGCAAGACATGCCTGGGGGCGGCGAGACTGTCTGGTCTGAAAGGCAGCTGGGAGGACAAGCTCATAGCAGCAACGCTGAGAGAAGAACCAGGTGGCCCGGCACAGCTTCCATCCGGCTAGTGGGCCAAATAGTGTCTTTTTGATCAAGTTAAAATATTTTGCCGTATTTTTACTTTAAAATTGGATCGTAATGTAAATGTCAGTTTTAACGTACTTGATTTTTGCGTGTCAAAACACAGGACAAAAATACAGCAAAAAGTTATGATTGAGTAAGGTTACAAAATAAATTCCATTTTCCATATTCCATTATAAATTCACAGAGATTTTCTAAAAGCACTGACATTTTGTAGTGAGTAAAAGCATGTGATCTCAGTCACTTTGTTGGTTCTGCTGGCTGGTGGAGGTGGGGGGTTGGTGGTTGTTTCAGAATTCCCAGCACCCTTCTCTCTCCAGCTTCACCTCAATTTACTACCCTCCTATGCTTCCCTTGTGATTTCGGAACATCTCTCCTTGTTAATATTGGAAAACGTGCAGAATTTTGAAAATTTAGCTCTCTGATTTCTTTTTTTTTTTTTTCTTTTCTTTTTTTTGAGATCAGAATTTCTCATGTCTAGGGATAGAATGCAGCCAGTTTATCAAAACCAAATTTTGGCTTAAGAAAGGTTTCTTTGTAGGTTCCCTCCACACTTGTTCCCTGACTTTCCCACTCTGCATCTTTGTTCATGTTGTCGTTGGCTGTCACTTCTCAGCTTTACGACTAAAACAACTTTACGACTAAAACAAGCCCGTCTTTCAGGTACTATCTCTAATGCTCCTTTCATGAAGCCTTCTCTGCCCTCCCAAGCAGATTTGTCTTCCTCCCCATCTGAACATCCACAGCACCTTGAGAGAAGGGACTCTGCTAGGTAAACTTGGTGTCCTAGAAGCCTGTGGCTTTTGGAGTAAGACAGATCTGGGCACCAGTTCTGGCTCTCCCACTCACAGTATGATCCCTGGCAAATTGCCTAATTTCATCTGGAGCATACGTATAATTTGTGCTCGAAGGATTGGCGTGAAAACGAATGAAGTAGTAAATGTTAAGCCTGACAATAATAGGCACTCAGTATTTCTTTTCTTTTCTTTTCTTTTTGGCACTCAGTATTTCTTAACTGAATTCATGTATGTAATGTACAGGCTTGTCTTGAGTCATGTAAACATGGTGAATTTTTCAAAAATACATTCGAGGAGCATCTACTGTCCTTTATTCCATAAGATTTTTTTTTCTTCCATAAGATTTTATCAGGAGTAAAAAGTCTTTTTTAAAAAAGAGTTTGTAAGACCTCTAACACTTTCATAAAACTATGAAACTTTGACCTAGAGAAATATTATTTCAAATTTGGTTATTTTTTTAATAAGAATTGGGTACTTTTTAAATACAGTATTTTTTGCAGTGTTATGAATTTTCAGGGTTCTTTTTCTTCTGAAAATGTATTTTAGCCATATTTCTTTAGCTTCTGTATATGCTGTGATCTCTGAACCTTCTATATTTTCTCTGTTTAATTTTGAGAAAATTGCTTGAATAGATTTGGACTCATAGAATGTAACTTACTGTGTTGTATCATGTTGGAGGTTAGTGCTCTGAATGGCCGGTGGGCTCAAAACTTTTTTGGGTCAGAGACCCTTTTGAGATTCTGAGTGAAGCTAGAGTCATTCTCCCTAGAAAATTCAGCGTGCACAAAATCTTACATAAAACTGAAGTGTACAAAGACAGCTCAGGACTCAGGATGCCAGCTTTTAGGGACATAAACCAGTATTTTTCATACTGCTTCTATACACATTAGTGGGTCATGAAATTGATTCTTTTTTTTTTTTTTTAAAGATCTTGTTTATTTGTCAGAGAGAGAGCACAAGCAGGGGGAGCAGGAGGCAGAACAGGCAGAGGGAGAAGCAGGCTCCCTGCTGAGCAAGGAGCCTGGTGTGGGACTCGATCCCAGGACCCTGGGATCATGACCTGAGCAGAAGGCAGTGGCTTAACCGACTGAGCCACCCAGGCACCCATGAAATTGATTCTTGAGCCATAAGCAGTGTTTATTAAAAAAGGGAAACAGAGGAACGCCTGGGTGGCTCAGTTGGTTAAGCGGCTGCCTTCAGCTCAGTGGGGAGCCTGCTTCTCCCTCTCCTTCCTGCTCCTGCTCTGTCACTATCTCTGCTGCTATCTATGTCTCTTTCTCTCAAATAAATAAATTAAATATTTTAAAAAGTGAAATAGAATGTGTGGAATGTGATACGTACACAGTTCATAATGTGATTAAATATTATTTTTAAAACTTTTTTCATTTTTATGTACACATGTACTGGTTGCTAATGTAAATGAATTTCTTAGAGTGGGTCATAGTCAAAAATGTGAGCACCATTGACAAAAGTCCACAGATGGGACGCTGTCTGCTTCTCACATAGCATTATGTAACAATCCTGACACCTGATGTTCGGATTTGTAGGCCTGGTACTCACTTACATTAAGGTACCAGTTATCCATCTCTGATGCCTGTTGCCATAGTCAGTTTTCCAAAATGTGAGAATCTGGATACCTGGGCAGAATCTAAATGTACTTAAAGCATTGTCTCTTCAATTTTATTTCATTTGGAGCATTAAACATGTTAATTGAGATGACATTTTTAACAATTAAAATGATTCCATTGGCTTTGAATGGATATGGTTTCAAAAATTATTTGTATCCCCATTTACCTTGAATTAATCCTCTTTGAAGTCAATTTTAGCATCACAAAAATTGCAGTATAGCGGTATCAAGAGAAAGAGAAGATCCAGCGGCCTGTTTTTCTTTTTCTTTTTTTTTTTTTTTAAGATTTTTATTTATTTATTTATTAGGAAAGAGAGAGAGTGAGAGAGAGCATGAGAAGGGAGAAGGTCAGAGTGAGAAGCGGACTCCCCATGGAGCTGGGAGCCCGACGTGGGACTCGATCCCAGGACTCCGGGATCATGACCTGAGCTGAAGGCAGTTGCTTAACCAACTGCGCCACCCAGGCGCCCCTTTTTCTTGATCTTTTTATTCAGTGGTATTGTCTACAAACATAGTTATCTTGAGTAATGATGATGATGGTAATAATTAGTTTTACCATTTGTTGAGGGCCTACTGTATGGCAGGCACCCATAAAGAACTCTACATGTATTATCATTTAATTCTGGCAACAGCCTTGTAATAGTTGGCTTTATCCCCATTTTACAGATGAGGAAACTGAGTCTTACAGAGATAGGGTAAGTGACTTGCCCACAGTCAAATAGCTAGTAAGGGACAGAACTTGGATTTGAAAGCAGGTTCCTCCACTTCTGAAGTCCATTCTCTTATTTAATCATTCCGTGGATTTACTTGGATTCTGTGCATTTAAAGACTATTTCCTAGTTTTGTCATTGGATTTTAATGTAATCTTCATACTCTTCCATAATGTCGTGTTCAGCATTGTTAAGTTTGCTATGAGTAAGGGGATGTGGCTGGACCCTGGTTTTATTTTACTTAATAAAATAAATTGATTGATTTTTTTCTTTTCTTTTACTTCACTGCAGACTATCTGTCAGAAAACACCGAAGGACTCTCCAAAATATGAGGTCTGCAAAAGAGCCCTAAAGGAAGTGAGCAAGGTAATGTTGAATAGCTAGCTCGTCCCTCGTGTAAACTGTTCAGCATCTCGGAAGAGCACACATCTGGGTCTGATGCTGAACATTGGGAGTCCTCAAAGCCATCGTACAGCATTCTTTAGGGAGCTGAGAAACAAAATAATGTTTGCTGTACTCAAATGAAATGTGTATTTTTATTGTTTCACATAGTCTTGCTGTAAGGGCCAATAGAGATCTCATTTTCTTTTGGTGTCTGGATAATTGTTTATTCATTCTTTCATTCATTAAACAGATGTTTACTGAGTATCAACTACTATGCCAGGCATGATGCCAACCCCTGAAAATACGGTGATACGGACGTAAGACAGTTATGGTTAATGTCCTCATGCAACGTGCTGTGTAAAGGGGAAGGCAGGTGTTCAGTAAGAATTAAATAAAGGAAGGGGAGTGACATGGTAGGGAAGGACATAGTGATGTTTTAGGTGAAACCTAAAGCAAGCTGAGCTCTGAACCAGGGCTTGGTGGAAAAGAGAGTGTCTTGGGTATGTGTAGAAACCCAAAGGCAAGAAAAATAGCTAGAGGAGTTGAAGAACTGAAATGTTCTTTGTGTGGCTATAGAGCCCAGTCTAGGAAAGAATACTGGGGAGCGAACGTTAGGGAAGCATGGACCTTCTCTTATGATGATGCAGAAACTATAAATTTATGTGTTCTAACAGTGACAGTGGGGATAGAACCAGTTGTGAGGCTTTTGTGGTTGATTAGGCTACAGGTGACAGTGGTCTTTATGAATGTATAGTAAAATGTAGAGAAATGGGGAGGGGCACAGAGATTGATTGTGTAAGTGTATTTAAGGTCATGGAGTATCAAGAGTCAAGGAGTATGGTCTCTGGCTTGGACAACTGGATGGATGCTCTTATTTACCTTTACAATAGAAACATTAGGGAGAAGTGGATGGGTTCCATTTTGGATATGTGATAATAGAAGTTCTTATAGAATATTCAAGTTGGCTGAATAAACAGGTCAGGAGTTCACTGGAGACAATGGAATTAGAGACCTGGATTTAGGAATCATGGGCATGCAATGATTTCTGAAGCCGGGAGAGTGGATGAAATTACCTAGAAAGAGTGTATGAAGTAAGAAGAGTAATGAGTCTGGGACACAACCGTGAAGACCACCACCACCATTCATCTTGTTTAGGGAAAAGGTACCCAGAGAGAAGACCTAAAAAACAAAACATACCAAAGAAGGAGGAAAACCGTCGTGGCCTGCCAAATGGCAGATGATTTCGTGGAAGGACAGTCAGCCCGGCTGAGTGCTCCTGAAAGATAAAGTGAATAATGAGTGAAGCGTGCATGGGTCCATCATCAGGTGGGTTGTGTCCTGGCGGTGGTGGGCGTGGAAGCTGGATTGCCGTGTGTTGAGGAATGAGTGGGAGGTGTGGAGATGCAGCTGGCCAGCAAGTGTAGCTGCTGTCAACACTGGGACTGTCCGTGGAGCGACAGAGCCGTAGCTAAAAGGGAAGCGTGGGAACATCTTTTTGTTTGTTTGTCTAAAGATTAGAGAAAACGTAGGTACATTTCAACGCCAATAGGAATGTTGAGCTGAGAGAAAGCAGTAGAAGGTGTAGGAGTAATGAAGATACTGTATGAGCAAGGCAGAGGGGGACAGGGTCCGTGGTGGCACCAGAAGTTTCCCAAACCACTTGCAGCTACCACACCACCTTCGAGTCTGGTACATGTTTACACCACTTTCTCTGAGGTAGTTTCTTTCTTCCTCCCCTCCCCTCCCTTTTCTTTTTCCTTCCCTTCCCTTCCCTTTTTCCTTTCCTTTTCCTTTCCTCTCTTCTTTCTTTCTTTCTTTCTTTCTTTCTTTCTTTCTTTCTTTCTTTCTTTCTTTCTTTCTTTCCTTCCTTCCTTCCTTCCTTCCTTCCTTCCTTCCTTCCTTCCTTCCTTCCTTCCTTCCTTCCTCCTCCCCTCCCCTCCCCTCCCCTCCCCTCCTCTCTTCTCTTCTCTTCTCTTCTCTCCTCTCCTCTTCTTTTCTTTCATCCCGCACACTCCCTGCTGAGCATGGAGCCCAGCATGGGGCTCAACCCCAAGACCCTGAAATCATTACACAAGCTGAAACCAAGAGTTGGCTGTTTGATCAAGTGAGCCACCCAGGTGCCCCTGTACTGTTTCTTTTAATCAACTCTAAGTTGACTCTGTTTTATGTATCCTCATCCTTGTCAATAGTACCTACAAAATTATGGGTTTTGTGAGCCAGTTGTTTATTATTCCAATATACATTTTTATATTAAAAGTAAGTTTATCTGTGTCTTAGTTCATTCAGGCTGCTGTAACAAAATACCACAGACCAGGGGGCTTATAAACGATGGAAATTTATTTCTTCTAGTCCTGGAGGTTGAAGAGTCCAAGATTAAGTTCGGGTGAGGGTTGTCTTGCCGGCGGCAGATTTCTCCTCGTAGCCTTACACGGTAAAAGGGGCTGAGGGCTTGGTAGAGCCTCTTTTGTAAGAGCACTGAAAGTATCGTCAGGGCTCTACACTCATGACTTTTTGTTTTTTGAAGATTTTACTTATTTATTTATTTGACAGAGAGACACAGTGAGAGAGGGAACACAGGCAGGGGGAGTGGGAGAGGGAGAAGCAGGTTTCCCGCTGAGCAGGGAGCCCGATATGGGGCTCTGTCCCAGGACCCTGGGACCATGACAAGAGCTGAAGGCAGATGCTTAACAACTGAGCCACCCAGGCGCCCCTACCCTCATGACTTTTAAAGCACCTCCCAGAGGCCCCATTTCCCAATACTATCATCTTTGGGGTTTAGGATTTCACTGTATGAATTGGAGGGATACAAAAATGAAACCATAGCAATCTGTCAGCCACTAAAATTCACCTCTTGCCCCATCAGTGGTCTGCACATCCCACTTTGGGAGACACTAAGGGAAGAAACAACCTGACAAATGTGAGGCGACCGGAAGGTTCCACCACTAGTGAGTCTCTCCTCCAGGACCCTGCATCCTGTGCTGCCTTCCTGAAGTCGCTAGGGGGGAGTGTCTTCAGGAGAAGCTACTAATGAAGTTGTAGCATTGGACTTGCAAGAAATTTTGTCAAATTTTATTTGGTTGTTTCTGAGAAGTTGAAAAAGAATTCACACAGAAGAGGAAACAGGAAGGCTGTAGTAATTGTTGAATTGAGCTAGGAATGATATTTAGTGTTTATCAAGAATTTCACACCCCAGTTACAATAAACCACTACATTCCTTCAGGCATTTCTTGTTCACTGGTTTTGACACTGGTACTTGTAGGAAAGGCTGGCAAAAGCGTAATGGATCAGCGAATTGCCTTAATCTGATACTATAAGCATATAAAAGGCTCTCTGTGAAGAAATGCCATTCTAGTGACTTATTTTCTCTGCATTTCTTTCTCTCTCTCTCTTGAGCACGAGTTATGACCATCAGAATTACTTCCCTAGTCTCCTAGTGGTATATGGTTACAAAAACCACTAACACAGCAACTCAAGAATTAACTTCTTTTTCATTTGTCAAGGTTACTGATGGGGTTTAAAGATTCTGGGAGAACAGTATCAGTATTTTCAACAAAAAAAAGTGTGTAAATAGAGCATTTATTGTTCAAAGTTAAAATGCAGAATTTCATTTGTTTGCTTTAGCTGAAAAGAAAAGAAGGTAGGAGTTTCCAATATTTATTTTAGAGTGTGACACTTGGTATTTTAGAGTGTGACTCAGGGTCCAAGTATTTTAGAAGGAGACTCTACCTAAGGCCCTTGGGCAAGTGTCTCTAGATGGTATTCATTCTTGGAAAAAAGGAATAATATCTTTTCTGGTAATTAAAATGCTAATGAAATTTATTTGCATAGTGTGAAGAATATGTCACTGAAATTGCTCATACGGTTGTTGAAGTGAGTGTAAATGCTTGCTGAATCTAGGGCCTTGGAAAGACTTATTGACCTCATTGAACAACTCAAAAGCAAGAAAGATGTTTCTGTTCGATAAAAATGTGTTTACTTCCTAATTTTCTGTTCATGTACTGGAGTGGAGCTGCGGGGAGGGCGATTTCCGGGGAATCTAAAGTTCCGCTGATGAAGAGTGGTGTCTGAGGTTCAAGGAGTGGGGGGTTGGAGGGTGGTTTCTTATGCCAGGAAACTCTTTCCTGCCCTCCTCTTGCATTTACTCTCCTGAAGAGAATAACTGCTTTCACTCTCACCTCATAAAAATGCTACTCCTATTTGGAGATCTGTTAAGTTATAAGCTTTTCTGCCGGTAGTGAAATAGCCAAGTCTCTTTAATCCTCTCCTTTAACTTTTTTCCTTAAGATTATTTATTTATTTGACAGAGAGAGAGAGAGAGAGAGATCACAGGTAGGCAGAGAGGCAGGCAGAGGGGGAAGCAGGCTCCCCGCTAAGCAGAAAGCCTGATGTGGGGCTCGATCCCAGGACCCTGAATCATGACCTGAGCGGAAGGCAGAGGCTTTAACCCACTGAGCCACCCAGGCACCCCTCTTCTTCTATAACTTATTGCTTCCGCTATTTTCAGAAAGGTAGATATACATATCTCTTCCCCTGGAAAGATCTCTAAGCTATATTGTTACGTGAGGAACATTAAGTTGCAGAGCAGTACAAGTGGTGTAATGACCTCTAGATAATAAAGTGTATTAATGCTCATATGTATGTTACCAGTGTATAGAAATAGCACCAGAATCATACACATCAAAGTTTGAATGTGTGGAAGGGAAGGATTCACAAGGTTTCTATTTTTACTCTAAGTACTGCTTTGTAAGAATGCATTTAAGGTTTACAAAGGTATACTCTGAAAATAAACCAATAAGTGTACATTGTAGAAAATTTGGAAAATTTAGGTAAGAGAAAAAAATGTATCTATAATTTTATCAAAAGTAATGACTGTTGGGTCACCTAGGTGGCTTAGTTGATTAAACGTCTACCTTCAGTTCAGGTCATGATCCCACGGTTCTGGAATCTAACCAGACATTGGGCTCCCTGCTCAGCTGGGAGTCTGCCTCTCCCTCTCCCTCTCCGCAACTCTCCTCCCTCGTGCTCTCTCTTGCTGTTTCTCAAATAAATAAATAAAATCTTAAAAAAAAAAAAAGTAATGATGGTTGTCATTCTTCTACATAGCCTTCCAATGGGATGGCTAATCCAATAACAATATATGGTATAAATGTACCCAGAGAAATGGATTTGTATGGTACCCATTTCACTTACTATTCTACTAGTACTGCCTGGAACATTGTCTTACATAAATAATTGTGCTCCTCTCATTATTTCTAAAGATCAATTTCTAGAAGTGGGTTTATTGGAACAAAATGTAGGTATTTTTAAAGGCCCCCAAGTGTCTTCAAAAGAGTTTTTTCCCAAGTCCATGGCCACCAGAAGATATGTAAATGTCTGTCTTACTGCACACTTCCCAGCCTCAAATGTTCTTTTAATCTTTGTGAATGCGATAGATTGAAAATATTTTATTTTTATTTTTAATTTATATTTCTTTGTTAGAAGGTTTGAGCTTTTTTTCCTTAATAAATTTGGCCTAAAAAAAAGTTAGCAAGTTGAATTTAATAAAGCTTTGACAACTGCTGAAGGGAAGGCATTATTTTAATATACTGAGCCTGTTTTTAATAAAAAAACACCAGAGCACACATATGCAAACGAGTTCTTGTCCCTTTGAAATAGTCATTAAAATGGGGTCCACTGATGAGACCGTTGCTTAAGTCATTTGGGGAACTTTTTTGTTTTTAATATGCTCTCTGAAACCTCGTCTTCTGTTGTGGGCTGGCTCCACGGACTTTTGCTGATAGAATCTATATTTGGAAGTTTGGGAAGTAAGATGATAACCTGACTTAATAATGCCATTTTCCCTTCTCATTTTAAAACAGGGTAACTATAAAGGAACTGCTCCCCCACCCTTTTTTTTTTTTTTTTTTTAGTGACTTACAAACTGCCTCTGAAGGCTGTTTACACAGAAACGTTTTCCAAGTGTTCCTCGTGTTTTTAGGTGCTGGGCTGTGGGCACTAGGCTGACAAATATGGAAATTTCACAATCTGTCCTTTCCATTCTCATTGGAGAGGACCTGCCCCAGATAAGTCCTGAAAGACAAGTAGGGGTTATAAATCTAGATAAGAAGGAGTCGGTCAGACAGAGTGGACTGAAGGGTGTTTGGGCAGAAGGAAACACACATGGAAAAGGGCAAAGGCAAGATGGAATGTGGTGCTTTGACCAGAAGTTTTGTAGGGCTGAGGCCCAGGATAAGAGCAGTTGCCGGATCATGGTGTTGCTAAGACCTAGTTCTGAAAGCTCAGGGGAGCCTACTAAGGATTTTCTAGCTGAGGCATTTCATGATCAGATTTAAACTTACAAAGACTGATAGCGTGATCTCCAGAATGTGTAAGGATAGGGTAGGAGCAATGGATGGCACAGAACTGGTAGGCCAGTAATCCAGGGGAGAGGGGGGTTGGGCCCGAGTTCCGGGCACAAGGGAGGGACGTGGACCATGGGACAATAACATTAAGGAAATGTTACGGAGGACAAAGGAGGAGGTGTCTGAGAGCAGCGAGGGCCAGGGTTTCGGATTGGGAACGTGGATGACGCTGGAACTAGTCACTCACCTGGGGGACAGGGGGTCGCAGGGAGTGGGTGATGAAGGGGGTGCATAGGTTTGGTCATTCTCATTTTAGAGTCCGAGCTGCCTGTGGGCTGTATAGGTAGTTGGCCGTGGAACCTAGGGGACAGACCACGTCTGGGAACATAGACTTGGGAGCTGTGAATATACTCCTCAAGAGAATTTGTGAAAATGTCTGGAGCAACAGCGGCCTGGTTAGATTTCACTCTGAGATGTCTTCATCCTTTCAGCATATTGCAGTTTCAGGTTGCCACAAACCCTACCCGGGATGTTTCTGGCCCTTGGTTGTGATCAGGTGTCGCCATCGGTCCCTGCGTCGGTGAACTCTAGGTTCAGACTGAAAGATAAGCCGTAACTGACAATAGGGGTACCCTCCAAACCTAGAAATCTATTAAGCAATTGGAAATCATTTAAGTGTCCATCACTGGGGGTTAAACAAATACATTGGGGAAAGCCTATGATCGTAGCAGAAATTGCCTCCTGTCACTCCCCTGCTGAAAGCCTGCAAGTAAGGCTTTCTCTTACTCGTGCTCGGAATGCAATCCAGATGCTTTAAGAACTTGTGTGCTTTGACCCTGGCCTCTGTGCCTTCATCTTGTGCCATCTTCCTTGTGTTTGGGTCTTTTCCTTTCTCAGGCACAGAAGCACTTTACCATCGTTGGATCGTTGGCCCTTTGCTTGTGGTGTTCACTCTGCACAGACCAATGCTGGGACAAGGTCTGAAAGGGTCTTGAGCCCAGGAGCTTCTGTCTCCATGGAAGGTGGGGCTCACCATCCTCCCAGCACACAGATGTGTTCTTGTTCACCAACCTGGAAGCTCTCTGTACATAGTCCGGGGATTTTTATGGAGGCTTCATTCTGTAGGCATGATTGATTCCATCACTGGCCATTAGTGGTCAGGCCAATTGCCAGCCCTCTCCCCTCCCCAAAAGTCTGGTTGGGGAGGGTCTGGCGGGGCTGAAAGCTACAACTCTCTCTTTAATCACTCGGTTGGCTCCCCTGACCACCAGCCCTATCCTTAAGGGGCGTTTTATGCACTACCTCACTCAGGTGAATTCAGCTGTGGTTGAAAGGGGCTTGTTAGGAATAAGAAGACACCCATTTCAGTGTTATCGCCCTGGACCTTTCAGGAACTGGAAACAGAACTACATATTATAACTAAAGATGCCCCCGTGGCTCTTAACATAGGAAATTACAAGGGCTGAAGGGATTATGTGCTGGGAACTAAGAGCCAAGACCAAATAAATCTTTTTTTTTTTTTTTTATTATAAATCACAGGCCCCCCTCAAAGGTCTTGGAATACATTCAGTTCCTAGGTAGTTCAGTAGTTGTAGTTAAACTGAATTTCCCTTAGCTCGGCCATCCTTGAAAAATCCTTGAACTTTCGGTCCCACCCAAAGGCTTCCCTCTTTTGGCATCCTGTGTATTGGTCATGCGCCCTGCAGGTAGCAGTCTGCTTAAAATTTGCCTTCACCGTTGGTAGTCTGCCCCAGCCACGGGGATTTGGAATTGGGGAGAGATGAACAGCCTGCCCCGAGGCTGGCTGAGGTTTCCCTGGGGAAGGAGAGGAGGGAGGGCAAAGGGAAAGAGCAGAAGGTCAGAGACCAGACTGTGGGAGAGCCCTCAGAGGACATGTGTCCCGGAGACTTTGCAGGCCTTTTTTTCTCCTCTGTCTTCACATCTTAATGACACCATCTATAACTGGGTACAATGTCTCCACTGTTTAAGACTGTGAGTTCTTTAACTGTCAGAAGTGAGTCTCTGGAGCTTCCCAAGTGCAAATTATTTCCTGCGAGAGATCTGCGTTTGAAATTGAGGTTTCTCTCCTTGACCTCTTAACCCTCCTTCTTCTTCTGTGTTCTCAGTTGGTTCGACTGTGCAATGAAGGAGCTCGGAAGATGGAAAGGACTGAAATGATGTACACAATTAACTCCCAGTTGGAATTTAAAATTAAGGTATTCTCGTGTTTCTTCATAAACAGATTTATTACTGCTCTTGCTTAAATCTTATGTAAATAGAGACAGATAGTTGAGGGCAACAAAGTACCTAGGAATTTGCTTTTCAGAGAAGGGCCATAAATTGACTGGAGAGGGACTGGACAGGCTGAGGGAATCGCAGAAGCTCCGGGCAGCTCTGCTCTTGCTTATGGTCACCAGATAAAGTTGCCTTTCTCCAGGCCATAAGGTTAGGTTTATCTAACTAGCACATTTCTTCACCTCGCCTCCCCAAATTTAGGGGAAAGGGTAGTAAAAAAAAAAAAAAAAGTAGAATTTTAGAATGGAAAGGTGATTTCATTACTATTCTCAAAGTGCCCTGCAAAACAAACAAAATCCCATGACTTGTAGCACATAGTCTCCTAAATTCACTCCTCTTCGAGTTTGGGGGGGAAAAAAAAAGATTGTTAGTGGAGTGTTCTTTTCAAATTTGTTTTTCTTCCATAATTCTTTTTTGGATATGTGCTCCCAGTCACCGCTTATCTGATACTGCTTAGGAGTGGATGACAAGATGTGTAAAGAAGAGGAAAACCATTAATGGCAAATCTGGGTCATAGTCCTTTGCTGACTCACAACTGAGTTCATGGATGTGAGCGCTCACAATTGTGATTCTATTGTATTTTGTAACTTGGAAATTTAATTAAGCGACTTAAAATGACTAGTCGTATTTTTTCATAGTAGAAGTGCTCCTAAATTGTGTGGTGGATATTCATGCAATGGATCAACATTTCGTGGTCTTGTGCAGAGAGGAGATTCTCTGCCTTGCCGTTACAGGCCGACCCCTGCTACAGTAGAGCTGTATGCTTTTATTTTATAAATGAGAAAAACAAAGCCCAGAGAATACTTAATTGTTAAGGGGGGTCACGGGGCTAGTGGTGGTAGAATCAGGGCGAAGGCCCCTATGTCTTGACTTGCAGATCAGTGTAAACTCTTTCACCCAAACATCCTGACTACAACAGTTGAGAGGCAGGAACGTGACGCATAATTCTTAGAACGATGTGTACTTGTGAAAAACAAATACACGCATGCACTTTGTCAGAATGGCCTTCTGCAGAAATTTATAGCAATTTCCAGACCCATCTTTCCTCCATCCCTCAAAAAGAAACTTGTCCTTCTTGGTAATTTGTTTCTAAGTATTTTAGGAAATACAGCTAGATATTGAAAGTTTTATCTCCTCCTTTTTGAAGATTATAAATTCCTAACCATTTTGATTTTTAAAATGATAAATCCCTTCCCTAACCATTTTTCTTTTTTTTTCTTCACTGAAAATCAGTTGGCTTGAGATATCTTTAAGCTCTATTTCTCTTGAACCCCAAATTAATTTGTAATTGAAAAATGCTTACCCCAAGGATCCTTAAAAATACATGATTAATATCAATTGAGTTCATGAATTTTGGGTTATTTGTTTTCTTTTGGTTCAATGATGAAAATATTTGCAAGCCTAAAGGAAGATATTCTATGTTTAGATTTACAATAAGGCCCTTAATTCAGACTACTTAGGAATACTAATAAAATCTGAGGATCTTATTTCCATAACACTTTATGGGCAACAGTGGACATTTTTCTTCAGTTCTTTTTAAAGACAAGAAGATAGGTGTTAGAAGAAGTCAAATGATTTGTCCAAGCAAATGTGTTGCTTCAACAAATCTTGGGAGCACTTTCTCTGTGGAAGGCAGCCAGAAAACCAAAACCTGATCCCTACCCTCAGGGAACTTACAGTCTGTTAGGAGACCCCCCAAAGTACAGAGGAGCTGGCCACATCTGCAGCTGTCACTATAGATGGAAGACAATTGAGAACCCTCTCTCCTTACTTTAAAAAATTTGTTTTAGAATTTAGTGATTCATCACTTACATATAACCCCCAGTGCTCATCATCACAAGTGCCCTCCTTAATGTCCATCACCCGTTTAACCCATCCCCCCACCCACCTGCCCTCCAGCAACCCTCAGTTTGTTCTCTAGAGTTAAGAGTCAATTTTATGGTTTGCCTCCTCCCCCACCTTTTATTTTATTTTATTTTATTTTATTTTATTTTATTTTATTTTATTTTATTTTATTTTATTTTTGATGTTATGTTATGTTATGTTATGTTATGTTATGTTATGTTATGTTATGTTATGTTATTTTTGAGAACACTCTCAATGGGAAGGGGGATGGTCAGCCCTACCTGTGAGGCACACAGGGGTGGGGAGCTTGTAACACTCAGGTAAGGCTTCATATCAGAGGTGCGTTTGAGCTAAATCTTGAAAGGTGAGTTAGGAAGGGTCTTTTAGAAGTAAAGAGTAGGAACAAATGCACAAAGCATGGCTTCAGCTGCTATAGCCCAGCAATTGTATGCATCCAGTGTGGGTAGGCCTGAGGTGCAGGAGGAGCAAGGCAGAGCTAAGCAGTAAATAGGAGCTCATGTGGGGGGGCATTATGTGCTTAGAGGAACAGCTGAGCAAGGTCATTTGGGAGTCACTGAAAAGTTCTAAGCAGGGAAGTGACACTTTAGCAACATAGGGAAGGCCTTTTGAACTTACTCCAAATTCAGAAGTCATTAAAAAAAATCGGTAAGTTCATTTATATGAAAAAAATTTTTAAATTTCTTTATAGGAGGGAAAAATAAGACCTAAAAAAGTGGAAAGAGAAACAGCAAACTGGAAAAATATTTGCAACTCACATATAGACAAGAAGTTAATATCTTCAGCATAAAAGCTCAAAGAGATAAGAAAAAGGAAAAAAACCCATTAGCAAATTGCAAATTAGAAAACAACTCCACCACCTACTAGCTGTATGAGCTTGGGCATTACTTTATGTCTCAGTTTTCTGAACCTTAAAATGGGACTGATGATAGTACTTTCCCTCAGGGAGTTATTGTGGGATTAATTACGGAAAGAACTTGGAACAGATCTAATTGACAGTAAGCAAGTAGTAAATATTCAGATTGTCAGAATAGTTTCATAGTATGGACTCTGGGAAATGAATGGAAGATTTTAGAGGGGAGGGGGCTTGGGGGGCTGGTGATGGGTATTAAGGAGGGCACGGATTGCATGGAGCACTGGGTGTTATACACAAACAACGAATCATGGAACACTACATCAAAAACTAACGATGTACTGTATGGTGACTAACATAACATTAATAAAAAATAGTTTCATGGGCCTGGTAGGCATGTTGCAAAGGGATGAAGAGTGAATAGAATGTGAAACTGTTTAAACAGAATAGACTTTCCATCCAAGAACCTTGGCAAAAGGAAGGAAGTGAGGGTTCTGGAGAAAAAGTTGGTCACCAATTAAGATCAGACACCAGTTTGTGCCTCAAATCCAAGTGTTTTTTCCTGTAGACTCCAGCTTCTCTGAACGTTGCCTCCACACAGCTGGGGAAGATTATTTTTTGCCTTATAATGGAAATTTGTTCTTATAAATAAGCACATGGGGAAATTGAGGACTGCTGGGCTAGACCATGAGCCATAAATTAAGTGTAATGGAGGGGGGTGGTGTATTGGTGGGTGGTTGGGTTTCCTGGTCATTATTTGGGGGACCTTGCTAATAAGTAGCAGTCCAAGATACAGCGGACAAAATGCAGAACTCTGAGGTATTAAAAAGTCTGTGCATTGTAGAAGATAGTTTGGTGGCTTCTCAAAAAGTTAAAAGAGGATTACCATATGACCCAGAAATTGCACTCCTAGATAGATACTCAAGAGAATCGAAGACGATCATTCAAATGAAAAGTTGTATATGAATGTTCATGGCAGCGTTATTCATAATAGCCGAAAAAGTGGAAACGACCCCAATGTCCATCAGGAAAATAAATTTATCAATTTATTTATGGATAAATAAAATGTGCTACATTCATGCAGTGAAGTACTGTTTAGCCATAAAAAAAGATTGAAATTCTGATATATGCCACGACTTGTAGGTCCTGTATGGTATAATTCTGTTGATATGAAATGTCCAGAATAGGCAAATTTTTGGAGTTAGAAGGTAGATTACTGGCTGCCAGGGCTAGAGTGGTGGAGGGAAGGGCAGAATGGAGTGTGACTGCTTACTGAACATGGGGTTTCTATTATCTATCTATCTATCTATCTATCTATTTATTTATTTAAATTCAATTAGCTGACATACAGTACATCATTAGTTTCATCAAAAGTTTCAACTTTTTCTCCAGAACCCTCACTTCCTTCCTTTTGCCAAGGTTCTTGGATGGAAAGTCTATTCTGTTTAAACAGTTTCACATTCTATTCACTCTTCATCCCTCTACACATCACTGTGTAGAGTTCAGTAATTTCCTCAGTTGCATATAACACCCAGTGCTCATCACATCACGTGCCCTCCTTAATGCCCATCGCCCAGTTACCCCATCCCTTCACCCACCTCCCCACAGCAACCCTCAGTTTGTTTCCTAGAGTTAAAAGTCTCACTTGGTTTGTCTCTCTCTCTGATTACTTCCCATTCAAGTAATGAGAATGTTCTGGAATCAGGTGGTGATGATTGTTGCATTGCACTGTGAATGTGCTAAAAGTTACTGAATTACATGTACACTTTAAAATGCTTAAATGAGGGCACCTGGTTGGCTCAGTTGGTTGGGCAGCTGCCTTCGGCTCAGGTCATGATCCCGGAGTCCCGAGATCGAGTCCCACATCGGGCTCCCAGCTTCATGGGGAGTCCGCTTCTCCCTCTGACCTTCTCCCTTCTCATGCTCTCTCTCACTCTCTCTCTTTCTCTAATAAATACATAAAATCTTTAAAAAAATAAATAAAAATAAAATGCTTAAATGATTAATTTTATCTTGACTAAAAAAATTATTCTTCAACAACTCTTCTTTGTCTCGCTGGCCTATAAAATTAGTTAAATTTTATGCTGGAACTAGTTTTCCAGGATGCTGCTTAACACCAAAAAGAATGAAAAATCTTTTCTCCATAGGACTTATTTCAGGACTTTTAAGGATATATTTTTGTTCGTGTATTTCTTTTCTAGTGTTGGTTCTAGTCAGAGTTTCTTACCTAGGGGAATTCATTTATTCATTCCACTGTGTATTGTTTGGATTCTTTTCTTTGGTCATTTTAATAGTTTCTTCTTTAAAAAAAATAAATAAACTACTGAAATGAGTTTAATCTCCTAATAATAAATTTGGAAATAAAAAGCATTTATAATACCAGATTTTTGCTTTTGAAAAAAGCATTGACATCTTGAAAACTGCTGCTGATTTTAGATCTTTTATTGGAAATTTGTTTTTATATTTTTTATTTTTTTTAAAAAAGATTATTTATTTGACAGAGAGAGAGAGAGATCACTAGCAGGCAGAGAGGCAGGCAGAGACAGAGGGGGAAGCAGGCTCCCTGCTGAGCAGAGAGCCCACTGCGGGGCTCAGTCCCAGGACCCTGAGATCTGACCTGAGCCAAAGGCAGAGGCTTTAACCCACTGAGCCATCCAGGGGCCCCTATTGGAAATTTATTTTTGGAAAAAAAATTATTTTTGCCTTGTGGAATATGAGGAATCCATAAAAATCGATCTGTTTTAAAAACAATACAGTTTAAAAGACATGCTTCCCCCATCTCCTAAACCAAGAACTACTCTAGGGTGGCATATCCACTGGACCTTAGCCACAGGACTGCCCTCAGTTTATCCTGTAGGCTTACACACACTAGCAAGATAACACTGTGTTCCCCATAATTGCAGCCCTTCCGCAAGACCAAACCTGACACGTGATCCCTTGTGGTGACCTCTGGGTTGGGATGGTAGGGTCCTTTCCAGTTATCTAAGCATCTGTCTGTCTGTCTGTCTTTGGCCTTTTAAGTCTCAGCCATCCCAGTTGGATAATCGTTTGATTTGAGATTTGGGGGCTGGAAACTCCATGAACTCCCTTAATAGCCAGCTTTGAAAGTTTGAGGTCAGCCATAATCTTTCATCTTCCTTTTTAAACCTTCAGGAAAATAGTCTATAACTGATGAGCAACCTCCTTATAAAAGTCCCTTTATAAAATTTAAAATATATATGAAATCCTTTTTTAGCTTTCTTATTTCCTCTCTAGTAGCCTCAATTTCCTCTAGCTATTTTTAAATCGCTGCTCCCTGAAAAGGATGGCCTTTGGTACTATTAAGCTGTGTTTTGTGTGTCCAAGACCTTTTGCTTATTCTCTGGGTACAGTTCTTAAAATCAGATTTTTGGCGATAAGCATTTCTGATAACTTAAGGGAAAAAAAAGAGCTCCTAAGGATAAGGATTATTCTATGGTTTTGAGAGGTTTTCAGTTGGAAACTGGGCAGTGAATAAAGAAAAAGCAGTATGTGATTCCTTGGATACAGCCTTTTCTATGAGATTAAGATGGATTATTTTGGAAGAGCATCATTTGCACAGTGAGAAAGTGGCCCGATGCTGACAGGGATGAATTTCCATGAAGAAACTACTCTAAACTTAAGAACTGGTGTTCTCCAGAATATAGCTAAGTAAATACCTGAAGACAGAACATAGTTTGTAGGGTTTTTCCTGTTGAATAAAATCCTTTTAGCTGATAAAGTGAACGCAGACTTTTTTGTTTCTTATAACTACAGTTTTCAGGTTCTGTTCTGTGATATTTAAAATAGTAGCAGTTTGGTACTGGTAGATTTCCTTTTGCGGGTTTTCTGTTTTAAGTGACTTCCTGTCCCATCTTTTGAGAGTTACAGAAGGGTAATAATTTTGGGCTGGCCCAATAATATTTTCTCATTGAGTTTTAGTTGTCAAATAGGCAAGTTAATAGTTTTTTATATCGGGAAATAATTCTTGCATTTTCTCTTGGAGAATGTGCTGTACTTCTCTAATTATATTTCACTGTTATATACTTACAAAATAATGATGTGTACCATAGTATGTGTCGTTTGTTTAGATGTGAGTTTTAATTTTCCTTCCAGTAATCTTGAAAGGAGTTTCATTTGGCTTTGTACACTGTTTTTCTCCTTCTGTAGCCTTTTCCTCTAGTCTCTTCTTCCCGGTGGTTGGTAAAAAGAGGTGAGTTGACAGCCTACGTAGAAGACACCGTGCTTTTCTCAAGAAGGACATCTAAACAACAAGTCTACTTCTTTCTCTTTAACGACGTGCTCATTATCACCAAGAAGAAGAGGTAAGCCATTTTGTGATGTTGCTGGCTGTATATCGGTTTTAAAGCTCCGTAATTCAAATGTCCTTTGGGGTTGATTATCCTTTAAAAGCTTGTGATGTTAGACGTATAGTTTCCACGTGTGGATTCCACGTGGGGAATCATAGTGGCATCCATGTTTCACTTTCTTTAGATTACATACCCAGCCGAGACTCCGATCATTCCAGCCAACCTCTGTCGAGCTTTCACAGTGCGCAAGCCGCCGTTCTGAGCACTTTACACATTTGTGTCGTTGGATTCTCATGATATCCCTGGGGAGGTAGCACTCCTATCATTCCCCACCAGCATTTTTCACACTTCTTCTGCCATAGAATTTTTGTAGAAAACAGATCAAAGTTGCTCCAGTTGAGAACAAACTGGGACGCAACTTGAATATTTGTAACTTAATTTAAAATCCACTGTTCTTAATGGTTGCCAGTCTAGAAAGTCTCCCTGTGACTGGCAGAATGAGATCGGTACACCGGTACTTCCTTCTGAAGGGGATAAAATCAGTCAGCTGACAGAGTGTTTCACACACACACACACACATACACACACACACACACACGTTCCCCTCAGCTCTGTCTTTTTTAAGATTTTATTTATTCAGGAGACAGAGGGCACAAGCAGGGGGGCAGCAGGCAGAGGGAGATGCAGACTCCCCACTGAGCAGGGAACCTGATGCAGGACTTGATCCCAGGACCCCGAGATCATGACCTGAGCCAAAGGTAGACGCTTAACCATCTGAGCCACGCAGGTTCCCCAAGTCTGTCTTTCTTTAAGGAGCATTCTTCATCAAGTGTACTCAGTGGCTTGTAGGATTGCAAAGTATTTTTTTCCTAGAAAATATTCCATCTTTTCTAGAATATGAACTTAGAGAAACAACATAAATCTGTGGTATTTTTCCACATAGAAAGGCAGTGATGGTGGGCTGAATTGCTGGCATAAAATACTGTAAGCATAGTTCATGGGGTACAGTTTAGAGAGACAAGGTGAAGAGAATCATGGTAACAGGCCTCTATGAATACATAAAATCAGTGTGCAAATTTATCAGGAGATAGTTTAAATTCTACTGACATTTTAGGTTGAAAATTCAAACTAAATTGAAACAGAGTATGAACTTTTCTTTTTGCTCTTTTTAATATGCCAGTATTATGAATTATTTCAGCTGCTTGGCTGTCCAGCTGAAATGAAAATTATGTACAGTTTATCCTGAAAGGCCATAATACGACCATGACAGATACTTAAAGATGCTAATTATTGTTTTTCATGCTTAGGAAAATAGTATTGCCATAACTTCAAGAAGAAATTATTTTTCTTACCTGGGACAGTTTCAGTAGTTCCAATAACTAAGTAAATTTGAGAACTAAAAATCGGAGAGGGATTATAATTTTGGATGTTTATGTTTATTTGGTTTCCTATGAGATAGCATGTTTCTTTGGCTTTCTTTGAGATGTTTTGTTTTTTGGAGAAAGTAATTATATCTGAGTCTTTAAATGCCGTTACTCTGGACTTTTAATATTTTCCAGCTGTTGAAATATTTGTTCTGTCTCAATGGACCAAAAACTGGAACTAAACTTTTCATATTCATGATAAAATATACATTGACAGGACGAAGCCGATTTTAAATATAAATGTAGCTTTGATTATGATGCCTTCAGTGAGTTCATGAAAACATTAAGGGTATTTAAGCCAGTATAGTACAGCTTTTATTCTTGAACTTGCATAGAACTACCCAATAAATACAGACTTTTTGAACTTGGATATTAAAGTATATGCTATTCTACTCAGCTGTGTACTTTGCCCTCCACGGCAGATTTTGTCATTATATGTAGTGTTGCCTCCCGCATTTATTTGCTCAGGTATGTTTGAACTTGTATTATTAGTAAGTGAAAGAAAAAAAAATATATATGGCTCCAACGAAGAGGACAATCTTGGTACCTCTCTTTGCCTTTACCAAAACTGGGATTTCTTTTTTGTCCTTCCCCATGAGCTCATCATATTTCTAAGAGAGGAGCACTGAAGGCTCAAGTTGTTTATGACCCGAATACATGGTGAGGGTGACAAGCAGACCACAGAGACTTGATAAACAGGCTCGGTTAAAAATGTACAGTATGCGCAGCCGTATTTACCCTGTAGCTTCAAGGAGGCAACTGCGAATGCTTCGCATGCCAGAGGCAGCAGCCAAGGAGATACGACAGCTTTGAAGACGGCAATAATTTAGGCTTGGCTGTGAGGTACAGATAAAGGATGATTACCTGTGCCAACTCTGGAGGGCCAAGCCAGCCACCCACTGCCCGAATGTAATTCCAGGGTTCAGCCAAGGGGCTTAGCTGCTGGGTGCACTGTGGGTTTCAGCTTCAGGGAGGCTCCCAGCTACTGGGGGAGACCACCTAGGAGGGTGGTTCCTCTTCCTGCTCCCACCCAGTCTGGCAGCTGGTTTACGCTGAGCACGTTCCACAGGTGGCCGGCCATGTGGCTGCCTCGGCTCTGTGGTGTGTGTGCTAGTGCCAGGCTTGCAGAGCTGGTAGTGACCATGGGGCTATCCTCTAGGGCAGGAAGTTTCAAGTCTCCATTAGCTCTGGGCTGGTTACGGGTCACTGTATTAATAGTCTCTTCGACCCCATTTCTGAAGGATATGTGGCCTGTTAGACTCTTCTGGATGTGAAAGTGAACTCTTTGGTAGTTGAAGCTTTGACTGCAAGTTGTGTGAGTACTTCTAGAGCAGGGTTCTTGCCCTGGCACTCTTTTTTTTTTTTTTAAGATTTTATTTATTTATTTGAGAGAGAGAGCGCGCAAGCTGGGGATGGAGGAGGGGGGAGCAGAGGGAAAGGGAGAAGCAGACTCCCTGCATAGCAGGGAGCCTGATGTGGGGCTCGAACCCAGGACCCTGGGATCATGACCTGAGCCGAAGGCTCACGCTTAGTTGACTAAGCCACCAAGGTGCCCCTTGCCTCGGCACTCTTGACGCCTGACAGTTCTTTGTTGTGGGGGCTGCCCTGTGCTTTGTAGGATGTTTTAGCAGCATCCCTGGTCTCTACCTACTACTTGCCAGTAGCCTCTCCTTCTCAGTTGGGACGACCAAAAATGTCTGCAGACATTGTTGGATATCCCTGGGGGGGGAGCAGATTGCCACCATTCGAGAACCGCTGAACCACAGTGATGTCAGACTGTCAACGAGTACTGCCTTCACAATGGGGGGATGTGCAAATGTGTCCGACCTGACACAGCACTCGCAGTAATCTTGTAATAGGGGAACAGACGGGCCACGTTATACTCCTAGAGTAATGAATAATAGCTTATGTATAATTATCCATTACAGTGCACAGACAGTGTCCAGTCTTAGGGACCAAGTACTGTTGTGTCCCGTTGTGAAATGTGAAAACTGAATCCAAGACGTAAGTAGCTTCAAATTCTCAAAAGCCTTATTTCGTAGGGTAGTTCACTGCCTTATTCTCCTTCGGTGCCTTCATATCTAGCTTAAATCTTCCCCCCCCCCATTTCTTCTGAAGCAAAAGCAGTCCCCCTCTGTTTGTTAGTTTTTGCAGCTGCTATAGCGAAGTCTCACAGACTGGGTGGCTCAGGACAATAGGACTGGATCGTGTCCCAGTTCTGGAGGCAGTGGTCCAAAATAAAAAATATTTGCAGGGCCATGCTCCCTCTGAAGTCTCTGGAGAGAATCCTGCCTCGCTTCTTCCAGCTCCTTGTGGCCCCTGGGATTCCTTGGTGTGGAGGAGCAAAGCTCCAATCTCTGCCTGTCTTCATATGGCCTTCTCTCGGTGTCTCAGTGTGTCTCGAAAGCTGTCTCTCCTTATAAGGACACCAGTTACTGGATTTAGGGCCTGCTCTACTCCAGGATGATCTCACCGTAACTTGATTACATCTGCAAAGACCATATTTCTAAATAAGGTCACTTGTGCAGGTACCAGGGGTTAGGACTTTAGCAGACTTTTGGAGGACACAGCTCAACGCCCTACACCCCCCCAGTCCATCACCACTGTTAAATTATGATTATGATCACATAATGAATAAATGTGCTTAAGAATAATGTCTTAAGCCAGTTGTAGAACACATCTTTTTTTTAAACATTGACTGATGCCATTTTTCATAATTTTGGAATGTCATCTTGGTCACTTGCCTCAAATGTTTGGAGGGCTCATAGGTTACCTTCATCTACATCTTCTCCTTCACACCTGTTCCTTCTGCAGGCTCTCTCCTCCTTTGTTAAAGCCACTCCATGCCTCCAGTTGCTCCTCAGTAAACCCAGAAGACTACTTTGGCTCCGTGTCCTTGTCGTCCTCCCCTGTCCAGCCAATCACTCATCTCTTAGCCGTGAAATGGCTTCTTTCCCCTCCCATTGCCAGTGCCCTTGTGGAGACACCTTCAGTTCACCTGTGAGAGACATCTACCTGGAGTCACACCACTATCCCTCCATCCACTTGACATTCCGCGGAGGAATGTAGAAGGATGCTTTTTAAAGGACACATCTACTCAGTCCATCTCTTGCCAATGGCCCTTCTGTGGTCCTCCCTTGTTCTTAGCCTTACTGAACTACCTTTCGAGCCACCGGGACCCAGCACAGCTTTCTTTCTTTGCCTGACTTCTCTCCCTCCCCACTGATCCACTCCACCCAAGCCTTCTTCGAGGCAAAGTCCATTTTATTCTTGAGGTCTTAGATGAATTGTCACACCCACTGGGAGTTCTTAACCAGTCCTCCGTAGTGGATTCATTTCTGTTACTTTATGGTCCCATAAAACCCTGGACTTTCTCTGCCACACACATTTGTGTTACTATGTGTTCATGTCAGTCTTGCTGACCTTTGTATCCTTAGTGCGTAGCCCAGTGACCAGGCCCATAAAGATCATTTATAAATGTCTGTTACATTTGAACCAGTTGTGGAAATATAAACAGTTAGAGTGAACGCATTAATCCCAAGGACAGACCCCCCCTCGCTCTACTCCCAAGCTAAAATTACTTTGAATTCTCCTTTATTTTTAAAGGATGTGCTTCTTGTATTCTGCTCCCTTAGATAATAATTTTTGATTAATTTTGGCAAAAACAAATCGGGACCTTTCTTTATCATGTGGCTTGTCATATCTCTGGAGTTTTACCTGTAAACTTAACCATAAGTGCCATATAACCTCAGTTTCCAAACCATTTAGGACTGTCTTCGCAAAACTGTGCTCTACAGAGGAAGTGTTTTTAGACCTGCTTTTCTTTTGTCCTATTATATCAACTAATGTTTTGAGCTGCAAGAAAAAGTGTAATCATACTAAAGGGTTTAAGCAGTAAACCTGGTGAATCATCACACACACACACACACACACACAACAAAACAAAACACAAAGATAAGAAGTCAAATGACTTGGGAAGCCATCCATCCATTTCTCTTTGGGAGATTCACTGTTGGATCACTTAGGAAAGCCTTTGACCATATGTAACAATTCCCAAATAACAGTGGCTCAAATCCTCCAGATAGGTCCTTCTCTCTGCAACATGTGACAAAGGGGGCAGTCTGGGCCCCGTGGTCATGAGTAACCCCGCCCTTGTCTGTTCTTCAGCTGCACTGAGCTCTGTCCACTCTTTGCCTCCAGGCAGAGAGCCTCACAGCCGCAGATGGCTTCTGCAGGTCCAAGCCTCATGATTTCATTCAAAGACATAGGAGGGAGGCAAGGCTGAGAAACAGAGGCTGACCGAGGGAGCTCTTTCCTCAAGCGGCTTTTCTTGTTTTATCAGCAGAGGAAAACCTTTCCCAGACAATCCCATGAAGACTTCTTATGTCTCATAGTTCAGTCATGGGTCCCAAGACTTGTCATTAGAGAGGAGGCTGGGAATGCTGGCATGGGACAAAGGGGAACGGGAGAGCCCCGATGGTTTTGGTTCAGCTGGGATGCATCCCCTGGGGCTGGACACAGTGGGACGTGGTAGACAAGAAGCAGGGGAGGCTGATAGCCGATCAGATCGAGGACAGTCCCAGCCACAACCAGGAAATTGTCTTTTCCACAGAACACTAATTCACATACAGGGAGTTTGGGAAACCTGAAGAATGCCGTAAAAGAACTCAGGCTTGCCTTTAGGATAACCGCAGGGAAGGGGAAGGGAGTGGGGCCTTTGTTTCAAAGAAGCCGGAAGTGATTGGAGATCTAGAACCCATTTCTGTTGGGCTGGTGCTGGTCACCCGCTGTGGTTCACGTGAGAGTCTTGTCGGTAGTGCCTTTTTGTTCCCCGCGGGCCGAGATGTGTCCTTCAGCACGTTCCGAGCACCCGGATTCATGGGCCTGTTCCGGGGGTTGGGCATCGTACCGAAAGAATGCAGAAATCCAGTCTAGTCTTGTCTGTAACAGTAAGTGTATCGCGTTCTGATTTGTTTCTTCATTCTTCTGAATTCTCCACCCATAAACAGTGTGACCATGATGTTTTCAGGTATTCCCCGCAGTTAGAGGAGTAGTAATAGTAATAGTGATGATCAGAACCTGTAGCATGGAGCGTGAACAGCGTGCCATGAGCAGTGCTCCGAGTGCACACGCAACATACCAGAGTTGTCGGAGCAACCTAGGATTGATACTGTTTCCATTTTGTGGCTGAGGACCCTGAGGCAGAGAGAGAGCGCGGGTCTCTCCGCAAAGCCAGAATTCTAATCTGAGTTTCTGACTCCACAGCCCCCTCTCTAAACAATTTCTTTATGCTCGTTATTTTTTTCTTTTTTTAAAGATTTTATTTATTTGTCAGAGAGTGCATAAGCAGGGGGAGCAGTAGGCAGAGGGAGAGGGGGAAGCAGGCTTCCCACTGAGCAGGGAGCCCCATGTGGAGCTGGATCCCAGGACCTTGGGATCATGACCTGAGCCCAAGGCAGACGCTGAACAGACTGAGCCACCCAGGCGCCCCTATGCTCGTTCTTTGTGAACTTCATTTTTCTAGACTATTTTCACCTTTCTCCCATCCTCTATTGTCATTGGGAAAAATGGTCTAGAAACTTGCACCTTTTTTGTTTTGATAAATACTCTTACTGATCGTAGGAGAAAATTAGAACCAGTACCAAATTGCACTTGGGAGGTTTTTTCTGCCTTTAGATTATCTAGCGTCAGAGTATAGGGAAGAGTTTCCTTTTCATAACATTTCCTTCCTGAAGACATTTAAGGCCGTAGATTCCCATTTCCTGATTCCTCGTTGCATAAATGTTATATATATTGACATAACTTGAGACTTTAAGACACATGACAAGTCCTCATGGTTTTAAAAAAGGATTTTCTATAAAAATTACTACCAGATCATTATCATTAAGTTCAGGGACTTAAGTTAGAACTTGAGTTTCCCTAGGGAGTTTGAATGCCCAGTGGCTTAAAGCTATGCAAGCTCCCTGGAAAGGGTCATGGCCAGACTTGACCTCATTTTGAGTTTTTCCATTTTGAAAGCTTTCCTACCATAGAAAGCTGAAGTCACCTGACATTGTCTCTCTTCCTTCGTTGGGAAATTAGCTTTAAGAGAATCTTGGAAAGGCCATAAGATTCTCTTACACAAAGCACTTGTATTCCTGGAACATAAACCTTGGTTATTTCTGACCACTGGTGGTATAGGGTTCTAAATTCAAGATGTTAAGATGGGGTAGGAGAGGCATGAGAGCCCTGTTTCTTTTCTTTTCATCCTCTTTGTCTCTGGCTGCCCCACATACCCTTGATTGCCCTAAAGTCATGAGTAGTTTGGGTATCAGTTCCTCTATTCCATAGGAAGAGTTGACAATGCTATTCAATGCTGAAAGCTGTGAAGCACAAAATTGATGTCTGGGGTCAGGTAGACCTGGGCTCAAAACCTGGCCATGTGATCTTGTGCAAGTTACTGTTAATCTTTTAGAGCCTCAGTATTCTCATATGTAAAATGGGTTTAACAGTTCATCGTCCTCGTGGAATTTCTGTGAGAATTCAATAAGATAATGCACGTAAAGCTCTTAAGACAATAGTCCCTGCTCAGTGACTGATACATGCTGAGTATCATTACTATTCCTAGTATTATCTCTCTCTCTCTAAAGATCTTGACACAAATCAAGTTAGTACTGCCCTTCTGCTTCTAGATTATTTTATAGTTTTGAAAAAAGGTTTGAAACCTTTAGCCAGTGTTACATGTCTGAAGGTTATAGTGCACTCTGTGGTGAGACCTGATTTATGGCCCCTGATATGTGACCTTAGGAATAAATATGTTTAACCCAGTGCCTCTCCCTCTCCATCCATATCAGACGGCAAGTGTGAGTGAGTGATAGCCATTGATCTACTTTTATTCTTTTATAAGTTGATGTGAATCACTTGTACACTTCTATAGTACCGATTCTCTTGCAACATCCCTTACAACTGATAAGGAGACAGGATAACTTTGTGGCTGAAGAAAGTGAATTCAGTGTATTTTTTCCTTTCATTGACGGAAGTCAGTGGGAGGAAACCTGAATGTGAGGATTACTTAGTCATTTGTAGTAATCCTGTTACCAACTTAAGAGGCTGCCTACCTGTTCTTCAGAGCTCGTTTGGTTCTGGGTATATGCCAGGGAGAAAGCTTCAGTAAGGTGCTAACAGTCTCTCGGCCCTGCCCATCTCCCCTTTTTGAGGACCATGGGTTCAGGGCATCCTGTGTGCAGCCGGAGTCCTGGGGTTCGGAATCTGGAGATCTGTGCTCAGAGGAAGGAGGCCTCTCTAGTCCTGTGATGGGTCACTAGCCCTATTTTTTGGTGGCATTGATTCACACCAGATTCTTATCTTACCAACAAATGTGGTCCTTGTAACTATTTGTTATATTGTTGACAATGAAATAGGAAGCTTGTGGCCTGTTTGTTAGTCTTCAAAATTATTTTGAGGAACTGAGCAAGTTAAGTCTATTTGAAATCAGCTTCCGGATAAATATCGTGCCTTGTTTTATTGGGAGTGCTTGCCATACTATGAATTTCTTGACCCAGGTGTTTAGTTCAAATCATGCTTAGTCCACTTGCCCATTTGCAAAGTGCCTGTACTTATCGAGCCTTTAACATAATGTCAGGCAATCAAAATGCATGATGTTAGGAAAATTAAAAATAGTAGCTAACATTTACTGGTTGTGATCCAGGCATGATTATAAGAGCTTTACATGCAACAAGATGATAAGTATATTATCTCACTTAATCCTCACAACAATCCAAGGAGATTGGTATATTATTCCCATTTTACAGATGAGAAAATACAGAGAGGGTCAGTAACTTGCTCAAGATCACAGTGAGTAAGTGATAAAATTGGGGTTCTTACCAGATATTCTAAACCAAGTCTCTACTTCTACCTATTATACTGTATTTCATTACTTTGAAATTGTACAGCACTTCAGTAAAAACTTGTTTGTATTATTCTAAAACCAATTTTAAAATTGAAATCAACATCCGTCTTAACTCAAATTAAATTTCAGTATAGACCAGTAGTCTTGGTCCCAGAAATGTTAACTAGGATCTTGATTCTCATTAATAAGTGCAAGATCAAATATGGGGATTTAGAAATCATGTTTTCAGGAGGGGAAGAGAAACAAATTAAAATCTGCCCAGAAAGAATTCTTATACATGTCTTGAAGGAAAATAGGAAGAATCTCCTTTGATCTTATAAAGCGTCCTCAGGTCGTGTGAATCAGCACACTAGGAGAGCCTCTCCTTGCCTCTCCTAGGAGGCTAGGAGAGGATTTTGGAGAGTGACCCGAAAGAAGGATGACTTAGAAATATTACAGGTGTGCGGCGCCTGGGTGGCTCAGTGGGTTAAAGCCTGTGCCTTCAGCTCAGGTCATGATCTCAGGGTCCTGGGATCGAGCTCCGAGCCCCGCATCAGAGCTCTCTGCTCAGCAGGGAGCCTACTTCCCTCTCTCTCTGCCTGCCTCTCTGCCTACTTGTAATCTCTCTCTGTGTGTCAAATGAAGAATAAAATCTTAAAAAAAAAAAAAAGAAAGAAAGAAATGTCACAGGCGTTAGTTAGAAGAGGAAGATAGAGTTTCAGGCTGTCACAGATGCTCGACATCATCAAATTTTATAGATGTTAAGGAGAATAGCGCTGAAATTCAGGTCATTGGATTCAGTGGGGTGCCGAGCCATGATGGCCTTGGGGAGCAATTTCACTGGCATGTAGGGACAGGGTCTGAGAAAACAAAAAATATAGGCAGCTGCTAGCTCAGAAGACATTTGTCTTGGCACCGGCCAAGTAAATGTTTTTCAGAACAGGGAATGTGAGAGCATGTTTTAAACAAAGTCTCTGGAAAGGGAGTTGCTACTGCACAGGTAAAAAATAAACATCACTATTTCAATATATGCAGAAAATCATGTTGTTTGGGATAATTCTTGATAGCATCTTTTCCTCTAAATTTAACTCTTTTATGAAAGGAAGAATTGGAGGTTCTGGTTGGGTTTCTACCTGTCAGATTTTGGCAATGAAAGAAAAATCCAGAACATCATGATCAAATGTGAGACGACTCGGTTAGGGCTGGGGAGCAGTGGGTTGTGGGAAAGCTGGCCTTCACAATCCAATCTTCCCCCCAACCTCCCCCATCACATCTTTCCTTTCCCAGGTCTAGCTCCATTTTGGTCAACTAGCCTAATTCCCCTTCCAGATCATCCTTATTTTGTACTTAAAGTAAAATGTTTGCTAATTAAGGCTTAAGGTGGGAACTCTCCTGAAGGCATTTGCATGTTTAAAAATACCCCCTCCCCCCAGGCACAAGGCAAGCTCTGATGGGTCTGTGCCCAGGAGAAAGACCTGCTTTGCCCAGCCTCTTCCTCATGACTTAATGTGCCCTGAGCTTGGGTCCAAGGAAATATCCTGGTTACTGAATGAGATGGGGATCCAAACTTTTTTATTTTTTAGATGTTCCAGTATTACTTGGTGATTAACCTGTTAATTCCCCATAGATTTGAAATGTCATCTATACTATGTCCTTAATTCCCAAATGTGTTTGGGTCAGTTTGTAAAGCCGCTGTTCTGTTTCACTAATCCATCTGTCAGCTACTGCCCCAGGCCCAGTCTTGAAATTGCTGTAGTTTTACAATATGCTTTCAATGTGTCGTAAGGCTGACTGGGCTTACATGTTTATTTTTTGTATGGTTTAGAATCAGCTTGATTATTCCCCCTTTTCACCACATCCCAGAAAACCCTGTGTGTACTTCACTGGGATTGTGATAAAATTAGATTTTGATTTAGGAAGAATTGATACTTCTATAATACTGAACTTTAACTATTCATTCGGGCCTTCTTCAGAAGTATCTGGAGGCTGTTTTCATATAGCAGAAACCTGTTAGGTTTGATCTTGAGTGTTTTAGGGGTCTTGTGGTGATTATAAATAAGATGACTTCTTCTACTACATATTCTGTCATTCATACACAGGAAAGCTGTTTTCTTTCTTTCTTTCTTCCTTTCTTTCTTCCTTTCTTTC
>CM052799.1:97180662-97231720 GCA_028533885.1 Nasua narica
GGAGCCTGCTTCCCCCTCTCTCTCTGTCTGCCTCTCTGCCTGCTTGTGATCTCTCTCTCTCTGTCAAATAAATAAATAAAATCTTAAAAAATAGTACTTCGTTTTCAGTTGCCTTTGTGCTTTGGAAATTCCACATGAGCCCGAGTATAAAAATAGATCTTTTCCAATGAAGAGATGGTACCAAAGATTGAAGGGTTTGCTTAGGATCATTTCGAAGGTTGTGCTTTTTTATAAAGTACTTGTTCTTTATAAAACCGCCCTGAAGCCCTTTGTGGCCTGTAGTAGAATTTCGAAAAGCAAGCAACATCATCAGTGTCTATGTAAATTGCGCACATCACTTAGTCCTTGACACACCGGTGTGACTGGGGCCCAGCCTGTTTCTTAAATAAGTCTGTCTTTCAGCACACTGCAGTTTCCACCCTTCCTACGTCCCTCAGTATTTTGTGAGCACCTGCTAGGGAGCACCACCTTTTAGGCCTCAGACTCCCTGGCTTATATGCTGACTCCACCACTTAGCCTTGTCTCTGGGAGCAAGTCCTTATTAAATTAACCCTCCAAGCTTGAGCTTCGTCCTCTGAATACAATGGAAATGATAATGTTACTAGTTAATTTCCAAGATTGTTGTAAAGATGAAATTCGATGGGACTTGCAAAATACAAAAAAGTACCATCGCTGGCACATGAGTGCTTCATAACGATTTAGAACAAGCCCCAGTTCCTGCCCTCCTGAGGTTGATGGCCTAGGAGGAGAAACAGACGAGTGAGGCCCTGGGGGGGGGGGTGCCTGATGAGTGACACTGATTCCTCAGGTTAACAGCTGTTTATGGGCCTCCGTTCCGTGCCGGGCAGTGTTCTGGAGAGAAGGCAGTGCACTGAACAGACAAGATGCCTTCATGAGCCTTACAGCTGGTCGGCAATGGGACAGGGCTGTGCTGGGGAGTCACTGGGAGCAGGACTGTCAGACTGGTTGGGGATGGAGGTGTGGGCTCGGGCATCCGAGGAGGCCACCTGGAGGAAGGGAGGCTTGCGTTTTCCGAATTGAGCGGACATGCTGAACAAAAGTGGACATGCTATAGGATTCCATTTTCGTAAAGCGTAAGACAGGTGCAACTAGTCTGTGGTGGCGGTTCCCTCTGAGGGTCCTTGTTGATGGGAAGGGACAGGTGGTGGGTGCACCTATGAGACACTCAAGGATCTGTATACACTGAAGATCTGCGGTGTTCTATGTATGTTCTTCGTTGATGAGGAGCGAGCGTATTTGGTGAAACGGGAATGAGAGTGAGAAGAGCAGGCGGGACAGGATGTGGGACAGCGTGTGCCCCAGGCCGGCAAGCAGTCTGTTCCGCCCAGATGGAAGGATACCTGAGGGGCAGCCAAGGTCGTGTAACAGCGAAAAGCACCTTTAGGTACAGGCTGTTACAGAAGAAAAACATTTTTTCCAAGCACTGGGCATGAAGGTGTCCCTTGCTAAGAAGGCAGAGTGCAGAGTCAGAACCCACCTTGGTTTGGATCACGTGCCTCCGGACCTCCGTGCAGCTTCTCATCCTCTCAGTGGGATTTTGGAGGATGACGCGAAATAATGGATGTCAAGTGCTTGTGTCTGCCATGTAGTATGGGTTTATTTTATTTTATTTTTTTAAGATTTATTTGAGAGCAAGAGCACAAGTAAGGGGAGGGCAGAGGGAGATGAAGAAGCAGAGTCCCTGCTGAGCAGAGAGCCCGATGTGGACTTGGTCCCAGGACCCTGAGATCACGACCTGAGCTGCAGACGCCCCTGAAGTATGGGTTTAATCAGTGCTTTTTTTTTTTTTTTTTTTAAGATTTTACTAATTTATTTGACAGAGAGACAGTGAGAGAGGGAACACAAGCAGGGGGAATGGGAGAGGGAGAAGCAGGCTTCCAGTCGAGCAGGGAGCCTGATGCGGGGCTCGATCCTAGGACTCTGGGATCACGACCTGAGCCGAAGGCAGACGCTGAACTGACTGAGCCACCCAGGTGCCCCTAATCAGTGCTTTTTAAGAGATTTTAAAGTGTGTGTGTGTGTGTGCGCACGCGTGCGTGTGTGTGCACTCACGCGCACACACGCACGCACACACCTGATTTAATTAATTACAATCTTGATACTTTACTTTCCAAATCAAAAACTGGGGATAACTGTATTATGGAATAATGCTTATCTGAGACTTCTGATCCTTTATTTAAATAATTATTTTGGGGGCGCCTGGGTGGCTCAGTGGGTTGAAGCCTCTGTCTTTGGCTCAGGCCATGATCTCAGGGTCCTGGGATCAAGCCCTGCATCGGGTTCTCTGCTCAGCGGGGAGCCTGCTTCCCCCTCTCCCTGCCTTTCTGCCTACTTGTGATCGCTCTCTGTCAAATAAATAAATAAAAATCTTAAAAATAAATAATTATTTTGTTTTATGTAATTATAGCTTAATAGTATATAAAGTCTCAGTTGTGTTTTTCCTTAAAATTTTTTTGCCTCTGTTCATTAAGTCCTTTTAAGCATTTGGGAACAGTCTAAGAAAGTTTGATAAGTTTCTATTTATTTCACTAAGGCTCATGTTTGGCAGTCTCAGCCATAAGAGGAACTAAACAACTTTAAATATGTCTAGATTCGTCTTTCCTGAAATGGTTTGAGTGTAGGGGGAGGAAGAGAGTGTAGAGAGACCGACTTACTGGAATTTTTTTAAATGTAATTTACTGTTTTAAAATGTTGAATCAGATTGAGTAGTCTAAATATCTTTATGTGATTATGTGTTGGTGTCATTAACTCTTTATTAAATGTTTAACTGTCCTGTGAGAAATTCCATTTAACCAATAATTAGCCAAATTCATCAGAATCTTTTTAACAGTAATGACTACTGTTCAGCCTAGATCCCCCAGATTATCTTTTTAAAGTAACTCATACCCCCCTGTTCTAAAGGCCAGCCCTATAACTCTCCAGGGAATCTCCATTTTTGGGGAATGGCTTTGCATTCTTTGGCCCAGCACCTTGAGTCTCTCAGTTGGATGTGCCCCCTCTGTTTAGGAGTGAGCGAGCCCGCTGGATAACGGCCCTGGGACACGGCAGCGGGAAGCAGCCTCTGGACCGAACCTGTAAGTACCTGGAGGGCAGCCAGCTCTGGAACGTGGAGGGGGTGTGCCCCCTGCTGGACACTGGGTTGTTAATGGTTTAACCACCACAATCCCTGCTCGGTGTTTCTTGTCCAAGCGTGCGTTCCTGTCTCCTGCCTCACAGAACCCGGTGATCCCTGCTTTGGAAGCCGGCGGTTCTGAATTCAAATCCGTGGTGCAGTTCTTTGTCATGTAAACGTGGCAAATCATTGCAAACCCTTCCTGAGCCTGTTTCATCATCTGCAAGTCAGCTGCATCATTATATACAATACGGGGTTATCATCAGGATTAAGTTAACAGCGTGTGTTGAACGCCTTGCTTGTCCTGTGAAGCTCTTGGATTTTCAGCTGTTGTGAATGGGCAAGAGTCGCATGTTTAAGCCTTCTCCATTTGACAGTCTGAAGCTAAGCTGAAATGTATTTTTTAACCTTAAAGAAAATTACTTTACCACTCCTTTTGACCTTATTTATTAAAGTGATAATATTAAAATGTATTTCGTTCTTCTAGGGCGGTAGGAATGGATGCAGGAAAGGGTGGTGTCCTGTGCTTATTATTAGCACCTTAACTTTGATGTTAGGCTTCTCTGGGTCTTTCTAGCCAGCAGATCAAATCAAAAGAACTAGGGCAGCGAAATTGGTTATCGTGGAGCGCTCAAAAATCATCGCTTTAAGCTTGGTGTCAAAACTAAAGTGATTGGTTTGAAAGTTGCCTAGAATCAAGTTTTATATTATTAAAAAACAAATTAAGAACTCGAGTCAGTCGGTCCCAAGTCACTGAAGTTATAATCGTTTTGTTATGATTCAGCATTTTAGAGTAACTCTAAAATGTCTAACTTTTGGTTGGAGCTGCTTTTATTTCTGAACATCTTTAGCAGCTTTCCTGGGGAGGCTCCCTGGGTGGGAGCCCGGGGAACGGGTATGCCGCAGATGTTGGCATCAGTTGCATGGCCTTGGCACGTTAATCTGGCCTCAGTTTCCCCAATGTACGATGGGTGTTATCTGCTCTATTGTGTATAGCTTGCCATGGCTATATTTGAGGGAATTTGTGCATCACGAAAGGCCTCTCTTGATCCTGAGCTTCTAAAGTTCTAAAGCTCTTAGCTAAGTAAGACAGTTCCTGGAACAGAGTTTCTGCTTGATAGACGCTTACCTTGTTTCTGCCAACGCCGGCCTTGAATGGCACAGAAAGACCGAGTAATCGTACAGTATTGATTTGTACCCGTTCGAGTTCCCCTCTGCTACTGGGAGCTCAGTGTGTCCCCCCTTCCCCTTGCAGCACTGACCCAGGTGGAAATCATTAGATCGTTCACTGCCAAGCAGCCAGACGAACTCTCCCTACAGGTGGCGGATGTGGTTCTCATCTACCAGCGGGTCAGCGATGGTGAGTGGGGGTTCTTATGGGCACACCTGATGCAGCTTTCGGGGTGCCAAAGAACAGAGGAGTCTGGTTTTGTTTTTAATGCTCATATCCCATATCCCTTTGGTTTTCTCATATACACCTGCCTTTCCTCTATCAACATTATTGCTTTTGTTTTTGAATAGGAATTCAGTCACATGGTATATTCTTGAAAAGCAACCTTGAATAGTTTCGCTTCCTTCCTAGCCCCCAGTAACTTAAGTGCTCATCTCCAAAGGTTCTTCCTTCCTCACTTAAAAAAAAAAAGTCAGTTTCCTGCTGCCCCTATCTATGCACAGCATCTCCTTCCCCAGCCCGGCCCAACTACGGGGCTCTTTTGAGCCTTCTCCCTTCAGCGCCCCTGGTGGTGTCCCACCTGCGGTATGTCATTCATTCCTTCTAGAGGCCCTTCCCTCTGTTCCCCTCTCCCCTTGCCTTTTATCATCAGTCCCTCACCAGCCAGGGTAAGCTGCCGCCTCTGAAGCTGGCTCACATCCTCCCCGAACCAGGCAGGGGCTCGGTTCCTCTGCACCCCCGTTGCTTCATGAAGACTCTGCTCTCGTTTGCAGGCTGGTATGAGGGGGAACGGCTGCGAGACGGAGAGAGGGGCTGGTTTCCTATGGAATGTGCCAAGGAGATAACCTGTCAGGCTACAATTGACAAGAACGTGGAGAGAATGGGACGCTTGCTAGGACTGGAAACCAACGTGTAGCCTCCTGAGGGCCTTTCCACGACCGCGAGATTTGCACTACATCCTGGCCGGCTGGTTGGTTCTGGGCCGGCCTTGTTGTTCATTTTAACGCAGCCTGTTTCATTAGAAGAATGGAAACATTTGCCTTTACACTAGCCAGATGGTTCTGCTCTCTTGGGAGAACAGCTACCGAATACAGGGAGTTCACAAGGCTCAGTGTGCGCACACCATCCACGTGCAGTCTTCTCGAGGCCCGCAGATAGTGGGCAGTCCGCTGCAGGGGCCGGGAGGCCGAAGCTCGGCCAGGCTCACCCTTTGCTGGCCTGGAAAATGGGTCTTGGAGGCCGTACTGGTTTTCTCTTTCCTATTTTGCCAAGAATGTTACCGTTCCTCCTTTTAACACCTCCTTTGTATGGTTCTCCCAGTCTTAGCAAGAGTCTGTGTGTTTAAGAAATGCCCAGTTTTGTAAATATTTTTTCGGCCTCTTATTTTAGATCTGATTCTAATGCTATGAGCATTTCACAAAGAACTGGTAGAGCTCAAAAGGTGAGCTGTTGAGTTTTTCTAAACCTCTTCCCAGGAAAAGGGAAACTGACACTTGAATTTTTGCCACCTCTTTCCTCATTAGGAGGAGAGAAGCTTACTTTAGAGATTTTGTTTTTAAATCCATCTTACCGAATATTGGTCTCCACTAAATAGAGCCTAATGAAACCCTACTCAGGCTACTCAAATAAGATAGAATTTAGATGGTTCACATAAGTGAAAAAATGCTGAATATAGGAGAAGTCCTACTTTTTTTTTAATGTTTCCAAATGAGCTGATAAACTGACATGAGGCTGCTTTGCCTTTAGTAATTTTGCTTTTTATAATTTCTTTTTTTTTCTTTTTTTTTTATAATTTCTTTAATAAAGGTTTTCGACTGTTCCTAATCCTGTTTCTAAACAGGAAATTGGCCGAAACACAATCTCAAGGTAAAATTAGGCTCTACCAAGGAATTAAGATGCCAGCCCAGTATCTAACTGAAACATTACATTTTGGTCGTAACGGGAATCCATTTTATATGCACTAAAGGTCTAGCTTGCCTGTTTTGGAGAATCTCTTAACCGTGGGTGTCTGGAGAACTTTTCTTCCCTCTTCCCTGGTGCAAGGAGAGAGGATTTTAATAGTTTGTTTCATAGACAGGAAATGAGGGTTTGGAAGACGGAGCGGGGAAGTGGTTTTTACTGGGAGCTAGGTTCCTCTCCATGCCATTTTCTTCTACAGAGGAATAAACCCTGGCCGAGGGTGCATTATTCAAGGACTCAGATCTGTGACATGTCCTACCTACTGCCCGCCAACCAGGTACCCAAGTCATGAGCGATGTGGGTAAGGCAGAAGCCCAGGGTGGGAGCTAAGTATGCTTGCCTCACACACCCTTGTCCTGCCAACTCAGCTGTGAGCCAGTCAGGTGCACCCGGGGGCTTCTCGTCCCTGGATCGCTCTCTTTGACTTAGGCAGACATTTCTGGGTGTCACAGACAGGCAACGCCCCGAGTTTCTTGAGGTCTGGGCCAGTCAATGAAGTAAGAGCAGTGGACACAGATTTCTTCAGGTTGGTAAAACAAGGAGTCGATCTCCTCTTTCGTGTCCCAGACCTTTTAGAGGAGAGGTTAAAAAATCATAATCGAACCTCCTCTGATGTTTGCATTTAAGAAGGTAAATGTTTTGCTTGCGAAGGGATCATTTTGTGTTATTTTTGCTAATATCCATTTGAAGTTAAAAAGCAATTGTATGAATCCAGTGAATTAATTTATAATTAGAGATGTTAAACAGTCTTGGAAATACATGTGTTTTATAAATCAAAGCCTCATACAGCACGCAGTGAGTACTGTTACTGGGTCATGTTGTAATGCCGCAGGTGTGTAACATATCCAGCTTCATTTCCACCATGAATTGTCATTTTTATAGGACAGTACTGTTTTCCAACCTAGTTCAGTTTCTACAAATAACTTCTCAGAACTGTACAATGACTTCATTCAGTGACCTGTGGAGAACAAAAACACTCATTTTAGTCCCAACGAATAGATACTGCTTGTATACTTTTGGTGAAGTGAATTTATAAAGATTTTGTATATACTTGTTCTTTTGTATTTGTGTGCTTTAATTCACTATAGCATGTATTCATTTATATAATCTGTTAAATTTTTGGTCAGCTCAGGAGTTCTACTTAGAAGGGATCTATAGCTAACATTAAAGGGCACTGATCTTTCCTTGTTGGGTACATGTTGGCATCAGTGGCCTTAGAAGGCTGGAGCATTTTTAAGAGCTGGGCCCTGATGTTTCTTCTAGTTTCCACAAAACTGCAGGACAGAATAGCTTATCTTAAATAGTTGGTGGTTCCCTAACTGCTAGCTCTTACTCATTTTGGCAACCTAGTATGCCAACCTTTGTGCTTGTGAAATTTCACCACCTTGTAATTCTTGGTGAAAGGCAAAGACCGACTCCTGTGCTAGTTTTCTTTTACTGCGTAACAAATTGCCACAAACTTAATGGCTTAAACCAACATCCATTTATTCTCTCATCGTTCCCTAGTAAGAAGTAAGAAGGCCAACATGGCACAGCGGGTTCTCTGCTTAGAGTCTTGGTCTCACAAAGCTGACACCAAAGTGCTCGCTGGCTGCTTGCTCGGCCACAACTTGCTGTCTTCTTTCGTGCTCGCACCTGTTGTTGGCAGAACTCAGTTCCGTGTAGTTGTGGGACCAAGGTCCCTGCTTTCTTGCTGGCTGCCAGGAGTGTGGGGTGCTCACAGCTTCTTGAACCTGTTCATATTCCTTGCCATGGGTTCCTTCATCTTCAAGGCACCTGTGGCATGTTGGATCTTTCTCACGCTTGGAATCTGACTTCATCTTATGTTACCAGCTAGAGAAAACTCTGCTTTTAAGGGACTCGTAATTACATTAGGGCTACAGGATAAACACCCTTACGATTATCTCAAAATCAACTGATTTGTGACCTTAATTAGTTCCACAAAATTCCTTTACTATCCAATGTAACATAATCACAGGTATGACACAGGGCCAGGCAGGAGGCACGGCAATAATAAATTCTGCCCTCAATACTATTGTAAACCTTAAGATGCTTACTTTCCCTGCATCTTGTATTTACTAAAATATAGCCATGTGGTTGGAAACACCAATCAAAGCCTTCTTCATTGGATTTTTACTCAAGTTAGTGATGGAAAAGGAAGGAGATGGGTGTACCCTCTCTGGAACTAGCAAGATACATTCCCCTCTTTGCCGCTACATTCTCCCTGGGCTTTAGAAAGCAGCAGAGAGAGAGCTCTCTGAGGGGACATGGGTGCTAAATACTGCAGGGCAGAGTGTGGACTGAATCCCCAAAGGGCTTTGGAGTGAGGATATGAACTTGGAGGACTTCAAGCTTTGCTCTCTGGGCTTCTCGCACACTAAGGACCAGACAAAAGGTCCTTACTAAAGGTCACAATAAACCTTATTGTGAAGAAAGCTAGGATTATCTTAGTTCTGTTATTTCCAAAAACAAATTCTCAAAAGGTTCGGCAAATTAGCAAACACTCTGAGACACAGTATCAATGATACAGAAAAAACGGATATATACAGATACTCTATAGATATTCAAATCATTAGATACATCAAACAATTATAACCCTTTTTAGAGCGATAAAGCCAAACTTTAAAATGTAACATAGTACTAACAACTATAAGAAGCAACAGAGGAAAAGAGAAAAAACCAACACTAGGAATTATGGAACTAGGTGGAACAGATTAGATAGTTGGTGAACTGGCAGAGAGGCTGAAGAAACACCCACAAGGAAGCGTGTAGGACAGATAGAAGGCAAAGATTCAGGTGGAGTTCCAGAGGAGGGTGAAGAGAGGAGAAGCATTGGCAAGGGGACCTTTGTAACCTGCTCTGACTGGTCACCAGATGCAAGCTGTCCCCGGGGACAGGAAATGGCCTTGGGTAAAGTGGCTCTCTTCAACTGAGGACAATTCCTGCAGAGGGCTGACAGGTGAAGGCCATCACGTGACAGCACTTGCAGCAGCTAAGGGAATCGTCCTTCAATCCTGAGGGAGGATCTGGGCAGAACATCACAATATTCAATACACGGAGCTATGTCAGTATTTGACAAAATAATCTTTAAGATAAAAGGTATGAGCAGGGATAGAGCTTAATGATGGAAGGTTTATTGAGCCAGAAGACAGAATATATTCCTCCCAATAATATGGTCTCAATATATATAAAACAAAATTTGGGAGAAATAGAAATCCAAAATCATAGTATACGACACTTAAACTCTCATTTGCTACATAAAAGTATAGGAGATAAAAATCAATGAAAGTGTGGAAGATCTAAACAATTTAACTTAAAGGGCATACACAGGAAATTGCACAATTTAAACATACATATTCTTTTCAAGAACACACAGAATATTAAAACATTTGACCATTTCCTGGGTCATAAAGCAAGTTTCAACAGATTTTAAAGGACTGAAATTACACAGATTTCTATGACTACATTTAGGTTAGAAATCCATAACAAAAATAACCACTTACTTGAAAACTTAGACCTAAATGTAAAAATATAAAACTAAAAAACTGCTAGAAGGTAACACAAAATCTAGGTGACCTTGGGTTTGGCAATGACTTTGCCTGCCTGCTGCTTTCCCCTGCTTGTGCTCTGTCAAATAAATAAATAAAAATCTTAAAAATAAATAAATAAAAACCCTCAAATATATCTCCCAAAAGACTGCCTGCTTCACAAATTTGAAAAATGAAAAGGAATCAGGAATGGGAACTGCTGTCTCTGTCAAATAAATAAATAAAATTAAAAAAAAAAAGGCTATCATTAGATTCCTTAGACATTAAAAGGATAAGGGAATATTCAAATAACTTGAGACTCCTAAATTCAACAACTTAGATAAAATGAGCCAATTCATGGAAAACTACAAACTATCAAAGCTCTAAATAATCCTGTAACTACTAATTGAATTTGTCTTAAAACATCATAAAAAGAAATGTCCAGGTACAAATGATTTCACAGAATTCTCCCAAACATTTAAGGAGTTAACACCAATTCTATACACCTCATCCAGAACTTAAAGAGGACTAATACTTCCCTATTCATTTTATGAGGCCAGGATTACCCCCACAAAAAGGAAACTATAGATTAGTATCCCTGACTGATCATTATAGAAATAAATACAAATTAAAACCACAATGATCTATGACTCCACACCCACTGAAGGCTAATATTAAACACCACCAAATTAATAATTAAAAATACGAAGTCTTGGAAAGGATTTGAAACACTCTGAACGCCTCCTTATATTGCTGGCAGGAATGTAAAATAGCACACCCAGTGTGCTGGAAATCAGTTTGGCAGTTAAACACATTTAATCACATGATACAGTATCTTAATCATGGGTATCTTCCCAAAAGAAATGAAAAGCTTTATCTACACACAGCCTTGTATACACATGTTCATATCAGCTTTATTATAATAAAAAAATGAAAATAACTCAAAGGTCCATCATTTAGTCAATGAATAAACAAACTGTGGTATAACCATACATGGCAATACAACTAAATGATAAAAAAGCAACTAACTACTGATACATGCAACAACATGAATATCTCAGAAGCGTTAAGAAAATAGAGACAGAAGACTAAATATGATCTTCCATTTATTGGAAATTCTAGAAAAGGCAAAACAAGTGACAAAAAGCACATGAATGGTTGCCAATGGATAGAAGTAGAAGCAGGAGATTGGCTGCAAAGGGGAACAAGGGAAATTCAGGTGATGGGAATGTTCTAGATCAAGATTGTGATGGTAGCAATTACATGATTTTATACATTTGACAAAATTCACTCAATTATACACTTAAATTGGCAAATTTTATTATATATAAAATAATACCTTGAAGCTTAAAAAAAGCATGGCAATACATCAAAATCTAACAGTGGTTAACATGCTTTGCTCAATTCCCAAATATTCTACAATGAGGGTATATTGTTTTAAAATCAGAATAAAAATGTCATTTAAAAACAATTAGCATATTATATGATTATACCACATGATCTTGACAATTACTTAAAAATATAAGCTCAGCTAAGAGTGGAAGGAAATTTATGATTTACTTTGGGGTGAGGGGAGTACTAAAATTCCTTCTAAAGCTTTTCAATAATCTCTACCTTTCAGGGTGGACTTTGTTTTGAAACTACAGTAAGAACAAAAAATTACTTGTTGTAGTAGGTATAAATATATTTAGAGCTTTTGCTCAGGTTAATGAATTAGGAAGCACTACATGTACTCACTTTTCAGACACTTTCTTAAAGATTATTCAGTGGTTTCTGTGTTTTTCCCCCTCTTAGTTTCTGCTTCAAGGTTTTAAGAGTTAGTCTAGGTATCATTAAGACTGGTAAGGCAAATAGATTTTTTTCTTTTTAATGTCTTATTCTTTAAAACTGCTAAATAACCAATAGTTTTTAGACCCGGAATAAATTTTCCACTCAGTAATACATTATTCTGTAAACAAAAGAAACAACATAAATAGCACCTTCAATCAAGATTTCCATCCTGATCAGCTGTATAGAAGACAGAAATTGGGGATGACAGTGACTGCTTTAACCTCTTTCAACAGCTCATCTATTTAAACAATTCTTTGGGAACAATTTTCTCATAAATACTGGTTTGGGAACATGGAATCAATGAACTAATAATCTCCCCTCCCTTTTTTTAATAGATTCTTTAAATGCTATCTTCCAAGACCAGTTTGGCCTACTGGGAATTTAAACCAGAGAGTAAAGGCAAGAAAACATAGACACAAACATAAACACACTTACAAACAATGTAATGGTCACCTTGAGTTTAGGGACAAGACCACAATACCGTGATATGACTCAATGTAAGAATTCAGTTAAGAGATCACTTTTGGGAGACTATCCTAGAGAACGGACTTAGGACACACCGTACATTCAAAACCTTTAGAAGGCAACAATAAGCTGACATTCATTCCCAGAAATGGGAGCAGTACCTGAACCAGTGGTGTTACATAGATCATCACAGCACTATCAATAAATCCCAATCATTGTTTGATACTTTTCCTTTGGTTTCTCTGCATTTATTGGAAGGCACAGAAAATGTGTATTTTTAAAGATGCAGCAGATGTTCTTCCTACATTTCTTTTGCAGTATGTTCAGGACTACTACTATTACACCTTTTGTCAGACATGTGGGTCAAACTTAGATCACGAAAGAAATGACAAAAACAGGCCTCAGCAAACACTCACTGGTGCAGACTATGTATTTTAGTTAATATGCTTTCTGCCAAGTTAAACAAAATACACCACCCAAAGTGGATAACTCAATAAGGGAGGGTTTATTTTATCAAAATAAGTCCATGTGCAAGGCAAGTCTCGAACTGGGTAATTCAGCAGCTCACCAGCATTATCATAGACTCTGATGATTCACATCTTTCCACTGAACCAACGTCATTATTCTCTGCAATGCTAAAATGGCTACACCACTGCCAGATTCAGACAAGACAATGTCCCAAGGAGAAAACTTCCTCCTCTAAGTCTACTAGTGAAGAAAATCTTCCTTGGATGTCCCTTTGCAGATCTCTTATCAGTTGCAATGGACAACACAGGTTCATATGCTGATGGCTCATGTTACTTGTAAGATTAAGACCTTATAAGATTGGCTTAGAACAATCTGATTCACCCCTGGTAAGAGTCCAGTATCTCTGGGCACCAGGATACACAGAGGGGAAACACTTGAACAATCAAGCAAATGGGGAGGGACAAATGGCTGTTCGGATAGCAACCAACGATATTTGTCAGTCCGATAAGGCTGAAAACACTAGCCTATCACTCACGCCTAAAATCACACTAGCTTCCATTGTCTGAGAGGGTAAAACAGGACTGAGAGCATGGAAATGAGTGTAACATAATGGACTGTTATAAAAAAATAAAATTCAGGGACAAATAAAAACTAAGATTTAGTGAGTACATTCTATGTGTCAGACACTAGTCTATGCTTTACTTGTATCAACATATTTAATCCTCACAATTGTTACCTGTATTTTACAGATAAATAAAAAACAGAAGCCAAGTACCTTGCCCAAGGGAGCTGGTAAGTCACAGCTCAAGTCTGAACTAAGTGATCAAGTCTAGATTCACTTTCTCAATTGCTACATTATGCTAACGTAAAAGGGATACAAATATATTCTAAAAAGATTTAAAAAAAATCAAGTAAGCCGAAGGATGTAGAAACCAAGCCAAAATTTAGCTGAGATTTATACACTGTACATTTTATTAAATATTGGGCTTTATTACAACAAATTAATTTAATTCTGAGAGAAGTTTCATTTAAAAATGTGGTTGTGTTGAAATTCTTGACTTTTTGCCATTCTCTTTTTCCTGGTTTCCATACTCAATCACTATGGGCAGAAAGATTAACTTCTCATAACAGAACAAAGGAATTTCTCAAGTGGTACAACACTCAATACATATAAGAACAGTCCTCCCAAAGTGTGGACACGACCACAACAGAATATATGATCAGAGAACATATTGCTTTTTATGGTATATTTATAATAGCTACAGATAACATTGTTAAATCATGCACATTACGTCTTTACTACCCACTAAAGGTTTCTACCTTACATATGGAAAGTATTCATATGTCCCATGGTTTGGCATCTAGCCAGGAATTAAACTAAGATGGAAAATGGCTGTCAAATTTTCAGACCACCACAGAAAAGTTGTCAGCTGTAATATCCATCCTGGAATCGTGGCGGTAAGTTCCTGGGACTTGATTTTTCCTGTGTTTTGATCAAGTCTATGATAGCTGACAGTACCGCACAGTCTCTGGATTTAGTGTCCTTCCAATCTACAGGATGAGGACTTTCAATCTTCTCTTGCAGAAGGATATCTAGCTCCTTTCTTAATTCCTAAGGTTGGAAAAATCACATGTTCAACAAAGGCAGATAGACTATTAAACTATGTAATACATAAAAGTGACTTTAGCTGTTACAAGGAAATTTCACAAGCTATTATATAAAAAACTGAAAACATTTAGTAAGCAACTAACTAAAACGTGGTTATGAGTACCCAGCTAAAGTGCAGTAAAGTTAAAACTTCAATCACTGAGCCATTTAGAATGGCTGATCCATAAATACCCGAAAAAATTTGGAAAAACTATGCATAAATTTCAACACTATTTCCTCTGCTGAAATAGAGCAAGAAATGTTTAATATAACATACATAATGGTACAAAAACCACAAGACCACATGCTAACTCCCATGCAGATTCAGACAACCATGTAAACGTCAGTCACCTTAACGAGATGGGCAATTCTTGCTGGAGACTGAAAGACAATCCATTCATCTACAGCAATAGTTTCCTGATCATTATCTTTCTGGATGGAAATATCACCTCCAAAGAATAAGAGACAATATGGGGAAACTTCTGTGCAGTCATATAAGTAGATCTGTAATGAGAATTAAAGCAAATTAATACATTCACAAGTCAAAGGATTATTGCCACATTAATTCCCTACCACCAGTACTGATCTATTAATGTTTTCCCTCTAAATTCGGTATTAGCCTGCTAGTATTAACTACAGAGACTAATTTTAAAGATATACCATTTTATCTATTTTTAAAAAAGATTTTATTTATTTATCTGAAAGAGAGAGAGACGGAGCAAGCAAAAGCAGGGGGAGTGGCAGAGGAAGAGGGAAAAGCAGACTCCTCGCTGAGCAGGGACCCTGGGATCATTACTTAGGCCGAAGGCAGACGCTTAACCGACTGAGCCACCCAGACACCGTGAAGATACACCATTTTAAACTGGCCAATATTCATTAGTTCAGAGAACACAGGAGTTTTTATATTTTTGTTTCAATTCAAACAACAGCACTATACTTTAAACAAAATTTCTTGAGTGACAAAACGAAAGCACTACTGTATCTATATAAGCAGAATTTCAATGTTCTGACCAGTACTTATAGATATACTGACACGTCCACAAAATTCTCTATATGGTGTGAACTCCTGTACACCCTAAAATCCCAGTATTTCTTGAAAGTAGGCTCTGAAGGAAAACTATGCAAATCAATTAACTGTCCAAACTGATTAAAATACAAAGATCCATCATGACAGACATGCTACATATTAAAAGTATAGATTTGCCTAAAGAACTTGTAATTCATGTAAAAAAATATTTCAGAACTAATTTTATTTTTAATTGTGAAAAGTACATTAACAGTAAAAATACATCAAGACTGATGTTCAGATCCATAATTATTTTAAATAGTCACTTACACTACTTGTTCTCATCTTCAGATGGTAGATAAGCCAGTTGTAGTGAAATTCTGTTTGCTCCACATTAACAGATTTAGGATGAATAGCAACTAGTCCATCAGTTTTTGTGTAAACTTTGACCCTTTAAAAAAGTTAAAATGCAGCTTGTAAAAAAATTAATTAATTAATTCTGGGAGATTCCAAACCATCCCAGAATCTAAAAAGAAAAAAATTCCACAAATGAGGCCAGTTTATTTTTATAATATAAATTGGCAAATCCGTATTTGAGAACAAAACAATTTACCTCAATTGGAAGGAGTTTTTAATTAACGTAATTCAGCAGGGACATGTTTGATAGTTTATCTTTAAATAGCCAACAGTAATTATCTGTATTAAATGACAGCATAAAAGCTGATAATCCATTAATCCTTCCTATTTATTTTTAAAAGCATCTTTTCTCTAGTTCTAGGAATTCATAAATGCTTCTAACCAAAATCATGAATCACGGTCATTATTCAGAATAAAATCATAAATTATTTTTCCCCACCACAGTCTATTTAACCAATCCCACCCTATAGTCCTACACCACTAGAGCAGCAGCGGCTGGCGAACTTTTTGTACAGGACCACAGAGGAAATATTTTAGGCTCTGGGGGCGCTATGAGTCTGTCACAGCCTCACAACATTGCTGACGTAGTAGGAAAGGAGATGTTGACAACATGTAAACGAATAGGTGTGGCTGTGTTCCAATAAAAGTTTACACAAACGAGATTTTGGCCAAGCATGCTAAAATTTGCTGAACCCCGGGCTAGACCAAAATATAGCACCAATAAAACAGAACTACATTTTTTCCATAAATTCTTCCTAGCACGGCAGAGAGATATAGAACATGTATTTCAGGGTCTCTCTGTGAAGCTACCTGTAAAATCAGGAAGAGATAGGAAAAGAAATCTGATGAAGTACTGGTATCAAAAGTATCCTGGATCACTTAAAATGAGGAGAATCCAGCCACGATGATTAAAATTCATGCAACCCATAATTTCCTATGTTCAACAGGGTTTCTCAACCTATGCATTTTTGACATATTAGACTTGAGTCATCTTTGCTGTGGGTGCTGTCTTGGATGGATATTGAATTGAAGGTTTAATAGCATCCCTGGCCTCTATTTACTAGATGCTAATAGTACTCCCCCAGGTGTAACCACCACAAATGTCTCCAGACATAGCCAAATAAAATGTCCCTTTGCAAGTAAAGTCATTCCCATTGAGAAACACTGCCCTAAAACAATGTCTGCACATAGTCCACCTGAGATCTAGTACTTTGTCATGTACATATGTAGTCTTAGGGTATCTAAACTTTTTAATTTAATGTCAGAATTATTTTGTTACTACACAGTAGTTGTTTTAAAAACCTATGAGCTTCAATGTCATTATAATATATTGTCAAATAATCTTCCCACTGCAACTGGACAACTATGTTCTTTACAATATAGCTTTTAAAAAACATGTGGAATTACTTCCATAGGACATGGTGTTCAAATTAAGACATTTACTTATGAATCCACTAAGCCACTATTTTAATGTCTTGACAACTGATTCTAATCTAGTGTGCCTTCTAAAAGGGTGGTTACCAATTCACATACCACTAGTTATTTGAGACTTTTAGTTTCTCCATTTCCTCACTAGAATGAACTCATTTGGTAGGCAAAAAAATGCCTCACAGTCTGCAATTACTACTGAGGCTGAATTATTTGTATTTGTGTGTGTGTGTGTGTGTGTGTGTGTGTATTTAAAAGTTATACCTTATTTTTCAAAAGAGAGAGATCACCACAATTTTCATCAAAGAGGTAAATCACAAAATTATGTGTCTTAGAAGAAGAAAAGAAATCCTAAAAAATCTTCTCTAAGTAATGTCCATCCACCATCGATTTTTAATAGCTGGCTTAGTTTCCTAATATTTACTCTAGTATTATATTTTATTAACATTCTTTGTGAATAATAACTGACGCCAGATATATGCTGTGAGGGAAAGTGATGCCCGTGTTAAACAGTTTGCCTTCTCTTAAGTGATCAAAAGTAAAGAAGAATATGGTCCAAATATAAATAAGAACAAATTTATAATATAAACTCTTTGCATTAAGAGGATTTCAAAAGCTTAAGGAGAGAATTAAGTAATTCATAATAATCTTCAATGCTTACATTTTTCTTTTTTTACCCAAATTTAGTCGGATTTTAGCAACTTTGGGATATAAACCAGCACAGATGACAGCTTTAATTATCTTCTCATTATCTATTAGGAGTAGGTAGAGGGGAAAAAAAAAAGTAAAATACGGATATAACAAACAATGGCAGCAAGCTAATTTTTACACTATATTTTCTGCTTTACCTGAATTTATATTAGATTTTGGATCTTTAGGATTTCTACTGCTTACAAATCCAGCTCCAAGAAGATGCTCAGCAAACTGTCCTTTCATGTTATGCAGCATCTAGGGAGCAATGGTAACAAACAGAACTAGAATACCTTTCACAACAATTTATCGGAACTGTAAAGTATATACTCATCATTAGTTAAGTCTTCCTTGCTTTATAAAACAGTGGCAAAAATGTGATGTTTTTGGAGCAGAGGTTGCAAAAACCTGTTTTTATTAATGAAGTTTTCTTTGGAACAGTCACACTCCCTCAATCTATTATCTACAGCTACTTTTACACTATAAAGGCAGAAGTGAGAGACCATTTGGCCTATAAGCCTAAAATATGTAGTGCCTGATTTTTTTTTTTTTTTACAGAAAAGGTTTGCTTGCCTGCGATAGGGAATAACCACTGGTGTTTAAGTACTCCATTTTGCAAAAAAAAAAAAAAAATTCACTAATATGATTTTAAAAGTTATTCTCCATCCCGTATCTTGGAAAAAAAAATTCAGAAAAGCATAAATAAAATAACCAACATCCATATTTCTACTGTTGAGAATTAATGGCTGTTACATACTGGCAAGAAAGTTTAAGGTCTGTTTTTTTGTTTTGTTTTGAAAAAGAAACATAATTTGAATACAAATGATGCATGGCTCATTATAAAGCACACAAGTAATACAGAAAAGTACAAATGAAGAAATTTCCCTAAAGTCAGTACTATCAAAGTAACCATTAACTTAAGTAAATAATACTGTAGACACTTATCCATGTACAGAGAGAAGAATTATACAGAAATGCTATCCTAACAATGATAACACTATAAAAGCTGTTTTACTAAAAGTATTAAAATTAATTTTAGTTCAACTTTTGGGGGTGCTGGGTAATTTTATTTCAATTTAAAAAAGAAAGCTAAATAGAAATATAAGTTGATGAATCCTAAATTTTCACAACCATGAGACAATAAAGGATCCTTATAAACAAGAGATTATGAAACATAAAGTTGGTCTTATTTAATTGTATGTCCCTTTTATGAATCGTGAGACTTAGGCTTCCCTAATTTTTCTTATACTGACTCTCTATATCACTTCCTGGTTTTATTATCGTTACTTTATAGTGTTCAAAATAATAACCTTTATATTCTCTTCTGTACCTATAATTCCAATAGTTTTGCAATCATTCTGTATGTAAACAATATCACTGCACATCACTCACTGACTTAGCATGTACTCTCCATTCCTGAAACTCTCTTTGATTTATCCCTTAATAGACAGCATTTCACTGTCAGTGAGTTTTTCAAGAACAGTTCATGGATGTAGTATTTCAAGTGCTTTCTTGAATACTTGCCCTCTGTCTTTATAGTTGAATTAATATGTTGACTGGATATAATATTCTCAACACTTGGATTCAGGCATTGTTCATACTTAGAGTTCATGCTATTTTTTTTTATTTCAGGGAAATGTTCTTGTACATATCTCTGAATAGATATTCATAATTACACTTGAATTTCCTATGAAGAGACATCTACTGTCTTCATGATGGATCAGTCCTGTCTTCTTGTCTACAAGCATTTTACTTACTGCTTTAAATTTTTCCTTTTGCAGCTGAACCTACAAACTGTGATCATCCAGAGCCTTTCTTCTATGACAATACTTTAAAGGGACTTCCACTTTGTTCCCTGTGATTCTTTCGATCATGATGTCTTCTTAGGTCAAATCTTTATTTTACTGAATCCATATTCTTCTTAAATTGTTCCTTACTATGAAGGAGTTGTAAAGTATGTCCCATTCTTTTTCCCCTTTGATTGTAGTAACTTTCAGAATTTTCTAACTCTTCGTTTTATTAATGTTTGAGCAGTTTTGATTAGATTTGCTGGACATGCTAGATTATTTTTTCTTTTTTGTTTTTAAGAAAGATTTTATTTATTTATTTGAGGGGGTGGGGAGGTAAGTCAGAGGAGAGGCAGAGAGACAGTGAAAAGCAGACTCTTGGCTAAGTAGGGAGCCCGATGTGGGGCTCCATCCCAGGAAACAGGGATCAAGACCTGAGCCGAAGGCAGCCGCTTAACTGACTGAGCCACCTAGGCGTCCCTAGATTCTTGATTCTTTTACCGTCTCGTAGATTTGATAAATGTCCAGTACCAGGGCTCAAGCCACAGAGCTGGAATGTACAGGAATAGGGCAAAGTGAGGAATTCCTATTCTTACACTTCTCCAATTCAGTGTAGAGTCTTAAGTCTGATGTGTATCTGTCCTATTATCTGCTGTTTCACAAATGCTTCCTCCTGTCCAGTGTTTTCTCATGACACAAAACAAAGATAACCTACCCAAAAGTTAAGGTACAGATATTTAATATGTTAAAAGAAAGATACTATTTGATATTTTAAAACAGATTCTTTTCAGGCTGAATCATCAAAACAGGAACTAGAGGGTAGGGGCAAACCAGGAGCTAAGCTTTACTACATTTTCCTGCTATACTTTGGATCTTGTTCCTTTTCTTGGCTATTAGCTTTTCAGGTACCTTGTTTTGTTACAGTTATTTATTTAATAAAGATTCCTTCTCTTATATTGTATAATAATTTAACTTCCTATGGCAAACTCACACAATTAACATTTTGGTACAGATCTAACACAAAATGGGTATATATATACTCTAACATATCTGGGAATCATTTCAAAGTATTCACCATTACCTGCAATGTGTTTGAAGACAAAAAATACTCCCAGCAATAGTCTTTTTCATATCTGAAACCACGTCGCCTAGCTTCTTCCCAGCCCTAAGGGGCAAAGAAATAAAGAAAACTATTTATATTGTTCCTCAAGGCAAAAATGCTTACTGGTTTGTCTTTATTTTGGTAATAATTTAATCTTCTAATATTTCATTTCCTTTGTAAAATATTTCAAAGAATTTTGAAATTTATTAAAAAAAAAAAACAAAAAACCACGAACTCCCCATGATTCTAGTTAAGTGATAGCCACTAATGAATTTCCAGACCTTTCTTAATATAAACAAGTTCTACAGTAATATAACTATTTTATATAAAATGTCAACATAGGTAGTAATAAACAAAAAGAACATGCTATTGGACAATTTTCCAATGCTACTGTATATTTTTCACTTCACAAATATATACATGTTTTTTATTTTTTTAAAAGATTTTATTTATTTATTTGAGAGAGAGAGAGAGATCACAAGTAAGCAGAGAGGCAGGCAGAGAGAGAAGGGGAAGCAGGTTCCCCGCCAAGCAGAGAGCCTGATGCGGGGCTCGATCCCAGGACCCCGAGATCATGACCTGAGCTGAAGGCAGAGGCTTTAACCCATTGAGCCAACCAAGTAACCCCATATATACGTTTTTTAGAGAAGGGAAGATGGGGAAAAAGACAGAAAAGTTATTACTAGATGAACTCGAAGGAAAAAAATATATAAACTTTCCCATAATATATAGTACAAAACTGGATCTAGTACTACAGTAAAAAGATATTATCTCTAAAAAACCAAATTACATTTAAATTTTGCAAAGATGGGTGATACATCTTTTCCTCAAATAAGCATGACTTTTGGGAAGAGAAACGGTCTCTCTAAATAATGTACATGATTATGATACTCTATCAAAATGTTAAATCCAAATATAGTTTATTAATGAAAGAATGAGACCATCTTTCATGAAAGTAACACAAAGATACAAATGAACAGTATCAAATAACATCAAATAGATCTCTGAGATAAACTGTTGTTCTCTTGTTACTAAAACACAAATACAGACTTTTTTCCCCAAAGGGTAAATTTCATGAACTATCAGAAAATTGAAAAATCATGTACAATTTTTTTAATGTTCACCTAATTTTAAATACTTAGTAGTTTAATCATGATACCTATAATACAGATTTTAAAAAGTGAGTATGTTCCTCTTCGATTATGAGCTTTTCACTTGAATGAACTGTCACAACCTTGGACAAGTCATTTTTTACCTCAAATGCATTTACAACTGTCAGGTGGTCACTTTTAGTATCTTTTGCCAATTCTTTTCTTCTTGCATCTGCAATCTTTTCTTTGCCCTTTGGAAAGGAGGGAGAAAAAAAAAGAACAAATGAAGGCAACTTAAATTGTCCTGATGGTTAATACACAAAGGCATTCTAATAAAAAGCTATGAAGAATGATCTAAGCAACAACTATTCTCAGTCTATAAAAATGTCTAGCCTTTTATCTGTATCTTTCTTACCAATGGAATGACAAAGGGATCTTTGAAGCTGAGACTAGCAGCAATGGTGAGAACTGGATCTAAACAACAGAACAGAGCTCCAAAAAGAATCATTTTCCCAATGTGTGGCTCAACTGGTAATCGTGCTAAGTGGACTCCAAGGGGTGTCAATTCTTCTTGTTTATCCAAAGCATTCTGTAAAGCAAGGATTTGTGTTTAAAATAGACATTGTAAAGCATCACATTCAAAGCTATTTTAGTTTCCTTTAAAATAAATAAACAGCAGGAGAGTTCTCACTCTTAGGCCCAAATGCCCTAATATTATTCAGTACTTTTTCTTCATCAAAACATAAGTTCTGATGTCAAAAAAGGTTAGAAACTCAGATTAAAAAAAAATCCACAACCCATTTTACTCTAAATGTTAGAAGATAAGTAAGAGAAGTACCATTGGCAACCCTTCAATCAAATAAAGAAAATCACCCACTAGACTTGTGGGAAAAAATAAAACAAAAAGAGAGACAACTATTATATATTTGGAATATATAATGCAGAGCCTTGATCCTAGTAGTTTAAGAGACATCAGACAGGAAGGCAAGTAATAATGGGCATATCTAGAACACTTTCAATGGGGGTGGACTACTGCTCTGATTACCTAGGTAATTTAGTCTAATCATCCCACTGAGCATAGCCAGAAAAGCTGCTTGAAGACACTGAGGAGTTAAAAAAAAGAAGTACAAGAATTATAAATCTAAAACTTGGGGAAAAAAAGTTCAGGAAGGTAAGCCCACCAATGGGGCTTCTTTTTCCTGGCAGAAGCAATATAAATCCTCCCTGGAGAGTTATCAGCATCCCAGACTTCAAGTTTGTATCTACAAAGAATTCTGTAAATACAATATCCAGTATTCAATTAAAATAATTAGGTATATAAGAAAATATCAACAAAAAATAAAGATAAGAACTATAACACATGTGTATCCCATTAGACACAGACTTCTACTAAAGATTTATGGCAAAAAAGAGCCTTCATCTTAAAAAATCTATTTCAGAGAATACAAAGACAAAAAATTTATAATGCTCCCAACTTGTTTTTTTGTACCTGGCATAATCTTGGTACCAAACTTCACAGGGACATTTGGAGAAAGGAACACTACTCAAAAATCTTACGCATGAGAAACCAAAGCAAAATAATGGCAAACTGAATCCCAACAAGTCAGATTTGTTTCAGGAATGAAAGTTGGTTTAACATTTGAAAAATCAATGTAACTCAATACATCACAAATTAAGCAAGAAAAAGAAAACCATCTCATAATTTTTTTTTAAGATTTTATTTATTTATTTGACAGACAGAGATCACAAGCAGGCAGAGAGGCAGGCAGAGAGAGAGGGGGAAGCAGGCTCCCTGCTGAGCAGAGAGCCCGATGTGGGGCTCGATCCCAGGACCCTGAGATCATGACCTGAGCCAAAGGCAGAGGTTTTAACCCACTAAGCCACCCAGGTGCCCCAACCATCTCAAAATCGTATCAGAGACAGAAAAGGGATTTGACAAAATCAATTATCCATGCAAGATAAAAATCTTTTAGTAAACTAAGAATAGAAACGAATAGAAACTTCCTTAATTTGATAGTTTTCACAAAAAAAAAAATCAATAAACATGCTCAACAAATTGTTGACAGCTTTTCCTTTAAGAATAGGAACATAAGGGGGCGCCTGGGTGGCTCGGTGGGTTGGAGCCTCTGCCTTCGGCTCCGGTTGTGGTCTTGGGGTCCTGGGATCGAGCCCCATGTCAGGCTCTCTGCTCGGCGGGAAGTCTGCTTCCCCCTAGCCCCCCCACCCCCCCGCCTGCCTCTCTGCCTACTTGTGATCTCTCTCTCTCTCTGTGTCAAATGGATAAATGAAATCTCTCTAAAAAAAAAAAAAAAAAGGAATAGGAACGTAAGAATGCACACTATCATGCCACTTCTGCTCAACACTGTACTAGGGAATCCTAGATAATTGGAAAGGGATATATAAAACTGTATTTACAGGGGAGCCTGGATGGCTTAGTCAGTTAATCATCCAACTGTTAATCTCAGCTCAGGTCTTAATCTCAGGGTCAAGAGTTTGAGCCCTGCATTGGGCTCCACGAAGGGAATGGAGCCTACTTAAAAACAAACTGTATTTATAGATGTATCTGTGTGTGCAGGAAAAAAATCTACATATAATTATCAGAACAAGAGGGTTTTAGTGATTGAATACAAGATCAACATTCAAAAACCAATTTCAGGGGCCTGGGTGGCTCAGACGATTAAGTGTCTGACTCCTGATTCCGGCCTAGGTCATGATCTCAGGGTCGTGAGATCAAGCCCCACACTGGGCTCTGCTTCAGTTTCTCTCTCTCCCTCTCCTTCTGCCCTTCCCCTGTGTGTGCATACACTCTTTCAAATAAATAAATAGCTCAATCTTTAAAAACAAAACAAAAACCAGTTTCATTTCTGTATATCAGAGTCATAAGAAAATGAATAATTTGTTATGGTAGAATCCAGAAATACTACGGAGAAATGAATCTTAAAAAACTCTCATAAAACCCCTACACCAAAAAACAAAAACAAAAACAAAAAAACAAAAAAACAAAAACCTACACCAAATACCAAGAGAGATCAAATACCTAAACATATGGGATAAATCATGTTCCTATTTGATAAGACTCAGTATTGTTAATTAAGGCAGCATGGCGCTGGTTCAACACATACAAGAGCACTAAAGCAGAAGAGAGTCTACAAATCCAGACACTAGATCTAAGACAAAAGCTCTAGAACAAAGAGGAAAGGATGAACTTTTCCATAAATAGCATTTAGTTGAGTTATGTACATTATGTAATAATTTTGAATCCTACCTTACCAAACACATACAAATTAATTGCAGATGGATTAATATCTAAATGTGGAAGACCAAACAATAAAGTTAAATATATCTTCATGACTCTGGGGTAAGTAAGGACTTACTAAAGGACAAAAATTACTAACATAAAAAAAGACCAATATATGTGATATGTGACATTAAAATTAGAAATTTATTTATCGGGGTGCCTGGGTGGCTCAGTGGGTTAAAGCCTCTGCCTTCGGCTCAGGTCATGATCTCAGGGTCCTGGGATTGAGCCCCGCATCAGGCTCTCTGCTCAGTAGGGAGCCTGCTTCCCCCTCTCTCTCTGCCTGCCTTTCTGCCTTTACTTATGATCTCTGTCAAATAAATAAATAAAATCTTTAAAAAACATTTTATTTATCGAAGCACTATTAAAAAGTAAAAAAGCAAAAATATAGACACATGCAATACATAGCTGATAAAAGCTCAGATCAAGAGACACAAGAAATATAAAATGAACTCCTTACACCATAACAGAAAAACAGGCATCAATAATTTATAGAAGAGGCTTTCCAAATGGGCAACAAACCTACGAAAAGCTGTCAGCAAATTCATTATGATAATGTAAATTAGGTAATGATAATGCAAATTAGAACTACCACAAATCAGAACTACTGCAAACCTATCTGTATCCTCAGAATAAAAGATTCCCAAGGGCTGGTGCAGCTTCAGAGCAATGAGAACTACCACCTACCTCTGACATTGGTAGAATGTAAAGTGGTTCGACAACTTTGGAAAACTGTTAGTTATCCACCCAAGTTGACAAATATATGTTTATATACATATTGATAAATGCACACCTTGAGAGCCAGTGAATTCACTAAGTATATACCCATGAAAATACTTAAATATGTGTACCAAGAAAGTGAATACTGAAGATTACTCATACCAGCATTATACGCAATAGCCTCAAACTGGAAATAAGCAAAACGTCTTTCCGTAATCATACAATATGGTAAAAAACTGAAATTTAATTAATTTCAGCTAAAAGCAATTATGCAGATGAATTTCACAATATTAAGCGAAAGATTCCAGAACCCCCTCCCCCTTCAAAAACATCCTTTATATCCTGTGTGAGTTCATGTAAAGTTCATGAAATAGACCAAGTTAAACTAAGCTCTTTAAAGAAATGTACACTTATATGGTAAAGTGATTACCATTAAAGTGATGATAGAGGTTATCTTTGGGACTAAGGGACAGTGGAGTGATTGGTAAAGGGTAGGAGGGAGGCTTTTAGGATATTAGGTATTTCTTACTTCTTTAAAATGTAAGCTTCCCACCAGCAGAAGCAAGGAAATAAAGATCAGAACAGGAATAAATGATATTGAAACTAAAAAAACCACAATAGAACAGATCAATGAAACCAAGCGCTGGTTCTTTGGAAAAATTAATGAAATTGATAAACCTCTAGCCAGGCTTATCAAAAAGAAAAAAGACCAAATAAATAAAGTTACAAATGGGAAAAGAAAAATAACAACCGCTATTACAGAAATACAAACTATTGCAACAGAATACTATGAAAAATTATATGTCAACAGATTGGACAACCAGGAAAAAATGGATAAATTCCTAGAAACAGATCAACTACTACCAAAAATGGAACAGAAAGAAACAGAAAACTCAGACCACTAATCAGCAAAGAAATTGAATCTATAATTAAAAAAAAAAAAATCTCCCAACAAACCACGGTCCAGGACCAGATGGTTTCACAAGCAAATTCTACCAAACATTTAAAGAGTTGATACCTATTCTCAAACTATTCCAAGGAACAAAAAAGGAAGGGAAAAATACCAAATTCATTCTATGAGACCAGCATTATTCTGATACCAAAGGCACATAAAGACTCCACTAAAAAAGAGAACTACAGGACAATATCCCTGATAAACATGGATGCAAAAATTCTCAAAATACAAGCAAACCTAATTCAACAATACTTTAAAAGAATCATTCACCACAATCAAGGAGGATTTACTCCTCAGTTGCCAGGGTGGTTCAATATTTGCAAATCAATTAACATGATACACCACATTAAGAAAAGAAAGAATATTAAAACTATATGATCATTTCAACAGATAAAGAAAAAATACTTGACAAAACACAACTGTTTATGATAAAAATCTTCAACAAAGTAGGGTTAGACAGAACATACCTCAACATAATAAAGCCCATATACAAAAGTCTCACAGCTAATAATCCTAAAAGGGGAAAAACAGAGCTTTTCTTCTACCTTTGGGAACAAATCAGGGATGTCCACTCTCACCACTGTTATTCAACACAGTACTGTAATTCCTAGCCTCAGCAATCAGACAATAACTAAAGAAATAAAAGTCATCCAAATTGGCAAGGAAGAAGCCAAAGTTTCACTCTTTGCAGATGACATGATACTCTATATAGAAAATCCAAAAGACTCCACCAGAAAACTTCTAGAACTGATAAAATAAATTAAGTAAGGCTGCAGGATACAAAAGCAACATATAAGTCTGTTGCATTTCTATACACAAATAATGAAGCAGCAGAAAGAGAAATTAAGGAATCAATCTCATTTACAACGCCATCAAAAATAGGATACCTAGGAATAAATCTAAAGAGGTGAAAGATCTGTACTCTGAAAACTATGAAACACTGATGAAATAAATTAAAGAGGACACAAAGAAATGGAAAAGCATTCCATTCTCATGGATCAGAAGAATATTGTTTATAACTGCCCAAAGCAATCTATACCTTTAAGGCAATCCCTATCAAAATACCACCAGCATTTTTCAGGAGCTAGAACAAACAACCCTAAAATTTGTAGGGAACCACAAAAGACCCAAAGCAATCTTGAAAAGAAAAGCAAAGCTGGAGGCATCACAATTCTGGACTTCAAAAATAGACACATTGATCAATGGAACAGAACAGAAAATCCAAAGATGAACTCACAACTGTATGGTCAACTATTCTTTAACAAAGCAGGAAAGACTATCCAATGGGAAAAAGATGGTCTCAAACCCAATGGTTTCCAGTTGGGAAAACTGGACAGCAACACGCAAAAGAATGAAATTGTACCACTCTCTTACACCATACACAAACATAAATTCAAAATGGATTAAAGACCTAAATGTGAGACAGGAAATCAAAAAAATCCCAGATGAGAACATAGGCCAGTAACCACTTTGACATCGGCTGTAGCAATTTCTTACTAAATAGGTCTCTTCGGGCAAGGAAATAAAGAAATAAAGAAAAATAATCTATGCAGCCATCAAAAAAACTGAAATCTTGCCATTTGCAATGAGATGGATGGACCTAGAGGATATTATGCTAAGTGAAATAAGTCAATCAGAGAAAGAGAATTATCCTATGATCTCACTGATATGAGGAATTTGAGAAACAAGACAGAGGATCATAGGGGAAGGGAGGGAAAAATGAAACAAGATGAAACCAGAGAGGAAGACAAACAATGAGACTCTTAATCTCAAGAAACAAACCAAGGGTTGCTGGAGGGGAGAAGGATGGAAAGGATGGGGTGGCTGGGTGATGGACGTTGGGGAGGGTATGTGCTATGGTGAGTGATGTGAATTGTGTCAGACTGATGAGTCACAGACCTGTACTCCTGAAGCAAATAATATGTTCTATGTCAATAAAAAAAAATATTATAACTTTATCAAAATAAAAAGCTTCTACACAGCAAAGAAAACAATCAACAAAGCTAAAAGGCAATCTTTGGAGTGGGATAAGATACTTGTAAATTACAGATCTGATAAAGGGTTAGTATCCAAAATACATAAAGAACTTATAGAACTCAACACCCAAAAAACAAATAATTCAATTAAAAAATGGAAAGAACACACGAATAGACATTTTTTCCCAAGAAGACATACAGATGGCCAACAGACACATGCAAAGATGCTCAATATCACTCATCATCAGGCAAATACAAATCAAAATTACAATGATGTATCACCTCACACCTGTCAGAATGGCTAAAATCAACAACACAAGAAACAAAAGGTGTTGGTGAGGATGTGGAGAAAGGGGAACCCTCATGCACTGCTGGTGGGAATGCAAAATGGTGTAGCCACTCTGGAAAACAGTATGGTTTCCTCAAGAAGTTAAAAATAGGACTATCCTATGATCCAACCACTTATTTACCCAAAGAATACAAAAATACTAATTCAAAGGGATTATAGCACTATCTACAATAGCCAAATTACAAAAGCAGAACAAGTGTCCACTGATTGATAAATGGATGAAGAAGATATGTTGTATATTGAATGAACCACTATTCAGCCATAAGCAAGAATGAAATCTTGCCATTTGCAACAACATGGATGGAGCTAGAGAGTATTAAGCTAAGTAAAATAAGTCAGACAGAGAAAGACAAGTTACATATGATTTTACTCATATGTGGAATTTAAGAAACAGACCAAAGGGCATATAGAAAAAAAAGACGAGAGGCAAACCAAGAAACAGACTCTTAACTATAGAGAACAAACAGATGGTTGCTGGAGGGGAGGTGGACCGGGGGGGGGGGGGGGGGGGGGAATGAATGGGTTAAACAGGTGATGGTGATTAAGGAGTGCACTAGTGATAAGCACGGGGTGCTGTATGGAAGTGCGGAAACACGATATTGTTCATGTGAAGCTAATATTACACTGTATATTAACTAACTGGAATTTAAATAAAAACTTAAAAACAAAAGCAGGTTTCAGACTCTAATGCAGGCAAGGATTTGCTGGCCTCTTCATGATTCTGTTGTCTGCAAATGGCTAAGACTGGATCTTTAATTTAGCTCAGAGAGAGGAAGTCATCTACTCAGGCTTCAGAGTCCAGCTATCTTCTGGTTGTCTATAGTTAAGTTGATTCTCTGAGTGCCACCTAGCTCTATTCTATTAGATAAAAAAGCAGCAAAGCCCTACTATTCTATTAGATAAAAGCCTGGAGGGGAAGACAGACAAGTCAGTGGTAAAACTGCACTTACTACTCCCCTAAAATACAAGTAACCTCACTAAATCTAATACAAATTGCAACAAGATAATTTACAATGCTTTTTTATTTAAACAACTTATTATGTCAGAAGTTACTGCAATCTTCTGATATGACCCAAATTCTCAAAATTAATGGTCTAGATGGCTTAAATAAAGCTGAAATATGTAAAGTACATCTTCAGCTACCTCTAACACAGTATTAATCAAGAAAACTTGTAGCAACGACTGAAATGTTTTATCTCTGTGCAGTCCAATGTGATACTCACCCACCACATGTGCCTCCTGAGCATGTGAAATGTACAAGTGTGACTAGAGATACCGAATTTGTAATTTACTTCAAAATTTAAATTTTTGAAGTAAATTACAAAAAATCAAATTACTTCAAAAAATTAAATTACTTCAAAATTAAATTAAATTTAAATTATCATATGTGACTAGTGGCTACCTTACTGGACAACACAGCTCAAACCACTTTCTTTCTACTCTGAGCATTACCTCACAGCGCCCTTTTCCTCACTCTGAGCACTAACTCACAGCCAGTCCTGTGACTCTTCTCAATATGACCTTGTGCAGGGATGGCTAGTAGTCACTTGCCTAAGACACTGAAACTAGTTTTTCAAATCCTGACTTCATAAAAGAAACTAAAACGAAACAAAACAAACCTCTAAGAATAAAATGATAGGCAAGGGAATAAGGCACCTGTTAATATTCTTTCAAAAATACAAGAGCTGCCTTTATAAGATGTTCATCCATACTGTTATTAAAATACTTGAATTTGACAAAAGCTTTAAAAATATTAGGGTAATCAGAAGAGTCAATAAACCAACCAAATTCATTTGAAGAATACAAATGAACACAAAGACCAGTAAATTGAAAGATTTCAAGATTTTATGTAATTTTAAAACAAGCCTATAATGAAAAAAAAATTGTGGAAAGGGCCCAGAATGATAAAACTATCACAAAGCTATGGTTTTAAATCTTTCTAATTCACATGTCATATACTGAGCTGAACAGCCAAAGAGTAAATCAAATTTGGCACTATGTATTCATCACTGGTATACTTTGCAGTAATGAGAGTAAATTTTTTAATCAGGTGGCTTATGTGCACTAACATAAATCTAAGTCAGAATTTTTAAAAAATAAAATTTACCAGTTCCATCAGGTGTTTTATGGAGAGTGACACTGCTTCATCTGATGGTGGATCCATTAATCTACTCAGAAAATAAGCAATTCCACCTAGCCTTAAAATCTGGGGGAAGACAAATATAATTAAACATATATATACTGACATTAACAGTTTAGTCCTGCCTATCAATCACTTGATTAAAGTTACATGATTTACAAGTTACTACTTTCCATCACTTACCAACTCTATATTGATGGGAAAAGTAGCTGGTTAAAATCTCAACAATTAAGCTGATTACCAATTATCTTCAAAATAAGAAAGTTAATTGTATCAAAATATATAGAAGATGGTGAAAAATGGTGAGAAGTTTATCATGAGGAATAACACCTTAAGATGTTGTAATAGTACACAAAGTCAACATTTACTAAACACTTACTATATGCCAGGCACTGTTCTAAGAATTTTATAAAACCTTAAATAACTTGCCAACTAACAAAACTAGCTTGTCAGGGGAGGAGCTGGGATTCAAACACAGGCAGTATGGCTCTAGAGTGTACATGATAAAAATGTGGTTAATAAACTTTTGAAAGAAGTTTAAAAACAGTTTACTACACAGAAAAGAAAAATGTATGGTAATAATTCTTCACAGATAATATGCTACTTTCTTCTACACTAATGTTGAAAATTACAACCTTACCCCCATTTACTTTCTTAATTTTCCCACTTAATTTACCTTTATTTGTAAACAAAGTTCTTCCAAAGGAGTTCTCAAAATTTCTGGTAGCTGATAGTCATCCAGAAGGCTTGCTCTAAGACCATTATACAGATGATAGCAATGACCGGGCTGAACTCTTAAAAAATAAGAAAGCATTACTAATGACTTTTTAGAACGCCAGAGAAAATAGGAAGCAGGGAAATTAACCAATATCGATTTAATGTAAGCTATAGCATAACAAAGTTACTTAATATTTCATTTTTATTAATCATATATTCTTTCTCATCAGTTTTTAATAAAACTCTAGATCCACTATCCCTATGCGCTAGTTTTAAGAAATAGATTCCCCCCCAAATAATAATCTGGTTCCCTATTTCTAACTTAAAAATTCCAGCTTGCTATACTTAGTAACAGCACTCTACTGGGGTTTACTTCTCTATATGCCCTGTGGCCATATTATGTAACAAATCCTGGCAGTATGTTAACCTGTCTATATTATTTAAAAAACTTTTAAGTATGTGCTATTTAGTGAACTCTCAGAGGGATGCTGGCAATTTTTTAATTGTTAAATTTGTCATTAGTGATGTGAATGGACAATGTTAAGGATAGATGTGTAGGGATGCAGGGTATTCACACATCTTCAAGCAGAAGAAACATTTCTATGGGATCTTGCTGCTAAAGAAGGGGGACATCATTTTCCTATGGGAATACAAATAAATTCCAAAAATATTAGCTATTTCTGTCACAAAGACACCCACCTACAAAGTCTACAAAGACACCCACCACCTATTAATAAAACATGCCCGAAGAAACTAAGAGTGCCCCATTGATGACGCCATAATATAGTTTGCCCATCTATAGATCCTACAAGGAACTACTGTCCATTTGAATTAAAACACTGTAATTCTATGGTTAACTTCTACCAAGCTAGTGGAAATGAAAAATTACATGAAATATAATACTTCATTTACTTTATTTCTATAATTGTTTTAAGGATCAAACCAAAGGCTAATATGTTTTCTTTTCACATATAAAAGTGTACCAAACGGTGAATACTTCTTGAATCAATATCCAGTGGTGGTAAGTCTATATGAGAAAACCTTAGTCTTGGTGGATCCTGAAATCAAGTTATCCCCCACCAGCTGATCAGAAGAGTATAATTCTTAGAGTAAGTCAGGACATTGCCTCAAGAGCACCAACCTTATAATCTAATAAACTGTCTCCAAGTTATAATGGGATAATCTGAAAAGATTATAGCAAATGAGTCAGCAAATGAATCAGATTACAGCAAATTACATTTGTACATAGTAAAGTACAAATGTAAAACAAAGCACTAATAAAATAATCTATAAAGTTTCTTCCAAATAAATGATCTATAAAGTTTTTTTTTCAATTCTCCTTTCCTTAGTTAAGTCAATATCTGAAGATTGATAGAAACCTTTTTGTTCTACCTGTAAGAGGGAAAAGAGAAAACTCTCTTCTCTAATTCCAGACAGGATTCTACCACTCAGATGAATAAGGATGTAAAAATACTGTGAAGTATGCATCAAAATGAACAGTAAGTGCAATTTTTGTGTTAAAGGCAAATCATTTTTCCTACCATTAAGACAGATTTTTTTTCAAAGATTTTATTTATTTGACAGAGAGAAAGAGATCACAAGTAGGCAGAGAGGCAGGCAGAGAGAGAGGGGGAAGCAGACTCCCTGCCGAGCAGAGAGCCTGATGCGGGGCTCGATCCCAGGACCCTGAGATCATTACCTGAGCTGGAGGCAGAGGCTTAACCCACTGAGCCACCCAGGCGCCCCAAGACAGAGTTGTTTTTACTTCTTATGCTACCACCACATCAACGGGGAAAAGGAATGTTACTTGTGTTTTCATTGGTAACTAATAATGAAAAATTAGCATACCTATAAAGTACAGGATTAGGAGCCCAGACTGGAGCCAGACTATCTGGGTTCAAATTATGAATCTGCTACTTATATAGCTGTGTGACTTTTAATTTTTTTATACCTTCATTTCCATACCCTTAAAATGGAGACAATATTCTAACTCATTACAATGTAGTGAGGATTAAGCAAGTTAATACATACAAAATGTTTAGGACATAACATGACATTCAAATATTATTACTAGTTATCATGATTATTAGTAATATGTGCTTTTAAAAAAGAATAAAAGCAAAATTATACGTAACAGAATAAGAATAAAGAATATAAATTCTAAGTAACTACACTGAAAAATTAAAAGCAGAAAAATCATGAAATAGAACACTTGGCAGATATTTGTCCAAAGAAACTATGATTAAGACAACTTTCAGACAGGGATTCCATCTTACCTTCCAGCTCGACCTTTCCTTTGTTTGGCATTAGCTTTACTAACCCACTCAGCAGACATTGTACTGATGTTGTTTTGTGTGTCAAAGTGTGTTTCTTTTATTTTTCCACCATCTATCACATAAACTACATCATCTATGGTAATGCTATTTGGAAAATAGAGTATAAAATATTAAAAACACATCAAAAGCACATAACCTCTAACAGGGCCTACAGATAGGAATTTTGAAGAATTTTTTATTGGTCAAACTACCTTTGGCAGTTTGGGATTTTCCCCACTATTCCCACATTTACAACATCACAGGAATCAAGCACCTAATTGTATAAGCAGCATCAGGAGCTGCAGTGGTAGCCAACTCTACAGATCACATGAGAAATTTATTTGCCCACAGTCTAACTTCACAGCTTACTTGATGATTTTTGTACCTAGCTTTGTGGGTCCCAGTGCCATGGTTTAATATCAGCTTCCACAGAAAAATCTGTTTCAGTGACTGCATGGACATATTAATACCTCCAAGGGAATACAAGAAATTTTAAAGGCTATTCACAATTGATTATCAAACAACGTGACCCCGAACCAGAAAAGGCAAAACCGAAATTGACCTCGACTCCCACAGTTCTTTAAGAAGACTTAAAAAACAAAACAAAACAAAACAAAACACTAAAAAGATTGTTTGCAAAGAAGGCTTAAACCATTATAGGATTAAAAAATAAAAACCTATGCTCCATGCCATGATTAAATTAAAATAACTTTATGTAAAGAAATTATGAAGTATCTTTTGGAGAGAAAAGAGTCTAAGGTATGTCAATAATTTAATTGGCTCAAAAATAATACAATCACCAGTAGTTGACATTTACCTAGTCTCTGCAATATTGGTAGCAATTACTATTTTCCGAACACCAGGAGGGGTTCTTTTAAATACCTGTAAGAATAAATAAATCAAAACCCGAAAAGTAATTAATTCCTAATACATCATTCTTGCAATTAGAAGAATTACTTCAGATACTGTTCATTTTTACCATTGTGTGTTTACTCATTTACATATGCATCTAATACAAGTAGATATATTTTACAGGTATACATCATTTTCAGTACTATAAAATTCCCTTTTGGTAAAACAAACTAAATCTTCCAGACTTTGGAACCTTATCACAAACAAGATTTCAAATGAAATATGATTACTTGAATTTACAGAATCTTTTTTTAACAAAAGCTGAAAAGAATAAATGTCTTTTTGTGTAGTCAAACTTTTGAGACAGTTTAGTTTAGCAGTAAGATTACAAATTATCCAAAACTGTATCCCTAAGGGCACCCATCAACCAGGCAAATGCCAAACTCAGAAGAATGGATGTCTAGTTGTACAACCATATATAAGTTTTTGAAATCAGACTGAACTAAAAAAAAAAATCTTCAAATGCTGACTCCTACAAACAGCACCCTTCACAAAGCCAGCCAAGCAGAAGACATACAGTCAAGTACCACTTGGCTATAATGCAAAGAAATGCATGAATTTCTCATTTATAAAAATGATAAGAGAAAATGTATTCCAATCTAGTCATGTAATCTTTAGCAAAGGAATACATAATTTGCTATTATGGAGTCAGAGAGGAAGCACTTCCACATTGGACACTGTTCTGTCTGGTCTTTGGAATTAAGAATCTTCTCTCTTTACTCGTCTTTCTTTAGGTATGCATTCTCTATCTAATTAAACTGGCTAAGCCTTAGACTATGGTATCAGCAGGAAGGGTGTTAAAAGTGCCTCAATAAAAAATGTACTATTTTTTTTTTCCAGAGAGAGAGGGGGAGAGAGAGAAAAAGAGCACATGAGCACACACATGCATGCGTGCAACAGAAGGGAGAGAGAATATCAAGCAGGCTCTATGCTCAGTGCAGAGCCCAATGCTCAGGGCAGAACTCACCTTGGGGACTGATCTCACCACCAAGATCATGACCAGAGTCCAGATCAAGAGTCAGGCACCTAACTGACTGAGCAACCCAGCCGCCCCTGTATTGATATATTCTTAGAAAAGAAGTGGAAAAAGTAGAAGGGAAGACAGATTTTCTTCTGATCCATATCATTTTACTTGGGCCTATAGACACTGCAGTCCTGAAAACTATCCTGCCATTGAGAACACAGTGTTCATTCTCACTAGGGATATCCCTGAATGTGACAGAGAGAAAACAATCAAAACCATAATGATATATTATTGATCAAACAGGAAATCTTATGCCTACAAATATACTAATTCTGTTAAATCAAAATCTCAAACATCAGGCTTTAGTATGTCACAGATAACTGAAACCCAAACAAGTTATTGGTGAAACCAATCTTTAAACCTTTCCCTAATGTTGACAAAACTAATATTTGTTAATTACCCTGTTATTCAAGTTATTTTGCAATTATCCCCTGAAGACTCATTTGCAAATGTTCTCAAAGAAGTACTTTTTATATACTTTTACTACAAAATTCACCTTCGAAAAAAATAAAAGAAAATAAAACACACAACAAATAGCCCTTAAAGCTTGTCTCAATTTCAAAGACAGAGAGTGAATAAATTTAAGAGCATACCTGTGTCTGGTTAACTGTAGGCATCAGTGAATGTAGGGGTATAATAAGAAACCTGTCTTAAAATTAGAAAAGAAAATTAAACTTTAAGATAAATAGTTGCAGAAAATCTGCAGCAGAAAGACATGGAACAATGAGTTGAGATGCTAAGCCACATAACTCTTAATTTATATTCCTACGTATAATCAGAGCAACTTTATTCTTTTTATTTTCTTCTTTCCTTAATGCTCCAACAAGTTCTTGCTCACATTTTACTCTGTCAATTTATCTCACATTGATAAGCATATTCCCCAAATTCCTAAAAAATGCTTAAACTTAGAAGCAATCTTTTAAAATTATGCTAGAAAAACATCATTAATTCCATTCCCATCACCTAACTGCAGACCAGAAAATTTTGCTTTAACATGAATGTAAGTTTATAGACTCTGGGTGAGCCTCACTATCTTAATTAACAGAGAATATGTCATTTTTTTACAGCACTTTACTTAGGAAGTTTCCTAATTTCCATGTCCATTTTTATGCTAAAAAATAATAGAAACATCACTGGTTAAATAATGCATTCCAAAAGTGAACCACATTTTTAGACAATTTCATTAGAAATGTTAAGAAATCATATTCCTACTTTTTAAATTTCAAAATGAAACAGCTCAGTCCATTTGTGGTTATTAGCCAATAGGGAGAAAGTCTGGTGAAGTATCAGTGATAGAAATGAAGGAGTGTTAAGGAAGCAAGGGTAGATTTCATGCTCAGTTATGGTTACAAAAAAAAATGCAACCTCACTTAAATCTCTAGCAAGTGTCCAAATGACTCAAGATAGCTGTATTTCCCTTAAGAAAAAAAACCATTGTTATTCAAAGGAGATATGATGTCCCCAGACTCTCTAGGCCCCTCTGAATAAGGGTTACAAATCTTAAAAAGTAGTAAAAAGAGGTCAAGCAACTGACACAGTTAAAAAGGATGCTCTGAATTACTTATCTCTGAAACAACATAAAATACACATCAACTCAATCAATACTCAAGCCAAAAATATTTCTCAAACTGGATAAAGCCTTAAAATATAACTTACAGTTTTTAAAAAGTACAGGTAAGAAAGGATCAAATGAAATGCCAGTATCAGGATTCAGATTCAGACAAATCTAGGAAGTCTAGGTGGACCTAGTCTTTTCCACAAATCATTACCATGGGGAAAGTGAAGAGGGTATGAAAGTGATTATCGAGAGTAAAAGATTCATCTGGTTAACGTTTTTCTGTAGTGAATGAACTAGCTATAAAAGACACTTTCCAGGGAAAATCTGACTACAGACTGGATTATTAGATGATGTTTAAGAGTTAGGTATGATAATGGCATTGTGGTTATATAGAAAATTGTTTTTATTTTTAGAGATGTATATATTTTTGGGGATAATGGGATAGCTGCAATTTACTTTAAAAAGGAAAAAATTAGATCACAAAAATAACTGCTGCACAGAAATCAATGGAGTATGATGTGCATTATGATTCTCTAAGTTTTCTATAAGTTTAAATGTTTCATTACAAATTAAAAAAATCAGCAGCCAGGTAAAACAATAAAAGTAAAAATCATTCTGTTGAAGACTGTAACTGGGATAAACATAGTTTATACTGCTATAACTATAGCAGTATATACATATAGTTATACAACTATAGTAGTCAATGGGAACAAAGTCTACACTCTTAGGAAGAAATCTGGTAAGCATTCGGTAAATTGAGTTTCAAGATTAACCTTTCAGTCAGTATAGAGTTAGAATAATTTTTTGACCCTTCTACAATGGCTAACACTGTATAATGATTATTAAGCCTAAATTCTGAAAATATAACTTGAGAAAAAACATTCTTGTTAAGCTTTGGACAGATTTTCTTTAAAAAGAATTGAGCTAGAATTAAAGTATAAAATTAATACCTCCTTCCTTGAGAATAATTAAATTAGAAAGCTTATAAAAATTACAATAATCTATAAGATCACACCCTTTCCACACTCCCTCAGAATTTACTGTATTACATTTTGGTATATCTTCCCTATATTTTTCTTGTAAATACAAACATATACTCATATTTTTTTGAAATAAAAAGTAGATCATACAGTAGCAATTATTTTGGGGGTAAGAGAGGGCCAACATTAGAAGGTTCAGCAAAAAAAAAATTCCAGTTGTTTAAAAAAAAATTTCAGTTGCACTGTTTAATCGTGACTAGTTTTTCAACATAGAAGGAATTTCCTTTCCACTGACAAGGAAAAGAGAAATCAGTATTTCATTACAGAGAAGTCATGGTTATCAAATAAAAGCATTTTCCAGCTAGAGAACAGTAAATAACTTTTAATTACAGACAATGTCTGAAAGGCATTACTATAGTGGGATTATCAAAGAATAAAAAATATAGCTTTACTATTTCAGTCAATATAATTAGATCAAAATATTTTTAGTGTCTTAGAAAAATGTGTCAAAACCACCTCAAAAGGTTAAAGTCAGAACTATCAAATACTAAACAGAATTTGCTTTGTATTCAACCGATTTGAAGTTAGTAATTATTCCTGAACATGCTCTGGCTGAATGGGAGCCATAAAATGGGAGAAAAATGGTCCCATGTATTTCTCTATGATGTAAGAGATTATGTCCCTCAAACATGCTATTAAAGCATCAGAATCACCTGAGGAATTTTTAAAAACTAGAAACGTTCAAGTCACATTCTTAGATTTGAGGATCTGAATTTTAAAGAAGCACCACTAGTGACTCTCGTACAGTCCGAGCTGAGAAATTCCGGGCTAAGGGATAAAATTCAACCTTCTTTTCTGCCTAACTAAATGCAGCAGTGAGTGAAAAAACATCTCAAGCTCCAACATCTTAACTTTAAGGGCTCAATATTATTAGGCAAATTTAGGAAAAAGAGCAAAAATATTCTTATCATAATACCAAATTAAGAACTTTACCATATACCTAACACCTTCATTTTGTGACCTAGAACTTTATTTTTAAAAAAGGGAGAGAGAGAGCCAAGTTTTTAAAAAAAAACCCAGCCTGGGCTTAAGATCACTAAGTTCTTATAGTAAGGTAGCCTTCGAAGCAATACGTCTAAAAAGAAAACAACCATATTACATATGATTTAAGTACTATTTTTGGAATTGCAATAAAATACATTTCTGTAATACCTGATTTAAACATCACTTGTGACATCAAGAGATCATGTAAAGTGCTGATATTGTCCCAGCCTGGTAGAAAGACCAATATTGCACCATCCTGTATGGCGGGGAAATAATCATTACAAAAAAATCATGTAACAAAACACAATAAAAGTAAACTCCTGTGCACATTTAAGTCTTCATTAAAATTTTATTAGCTTAAGAAATTTAGTTACTGATTATAATTGAAGACTACAAGCTCATTTTTTTAAAAATAGGGTTTACAATCCATTATTTCATTTGTTTAGTCTTTCCTTCAAATAGATCAAATGCCTAAATCTTGGTTATTTTGAGGTTCCTATTTCTGGTGTGAAAGCAATTTCTTCCATATGCTATTTTTAAAAAGCATTTAAGAAAATTATTCTTCTTTCCTCAGGATCTTGTTACATTAATACAATTAAAATTATGTCACCAAAAAACAAAAACTAACCTCTTCTTCTAAAACAATGTGTCGGATGAGGGCAGCAATCAAATTCAGATCAACTTTATCATCATCCATCATTTCCAGAACATCTACAGTACTTGCAGAATACCTATCAAGTTAAACAGAAATCATCAAATACCTGATAAAGTTTCCTAAGGTTCAGCTTGCTATAAAATCCTAAAATTAACTCTATCGGCAAATGTGGAAACACAACTAACATATAGGAAAGAATTACTGGAATAACAACAGCTATGAACAAGTTCAAGAAGACAAGCTCTGCTTTTTTTTTACTCATTTAGAGCCTATGCTCTAAAATTAAAACATCACACACACACACACCAAAAAGCCCACTTACCTTTTTCGCAGTTCCCTTACATAATCTGGCCAGCGTTCTTTATAGATTGCTTCTTTTTCTTCTTTTTCTTGTCTATTTACATGCCCTTGCATGAAACCCCTCTTAAACTGAGACCTGTGTTCTTTTTGTTCTGGAACATATCTAAAATAAAAACATTCTTAAATAGCTTCACTTTTGGAAACTCTTCTGGTTTTAGCAAACATCTATGACTTTTTACATTTGGATTTTAAAGAACATTTTCATTATGCTTTCTATTGAGTGCTAATTAAATGTTTATTTACAACTATTCATTAATATATAAAATTTGATATTTTAGAGGTCTACCAAAGTATATAAAACCAAAGTATATAAAACCCTCTATCAAAGTATATAAAAATCTCCAGATCATTATTAGCAGTCAAAATAAAGAAAAGTTAACACTAGAGTCACTTTTACCTTTTAAGTTTGCTCTACAAAGTTAACATTAACTTAAGTCCAAAATAATAGTAAATGCCTAGTGGAAGACTTGGATTTTGAATACAGGGTTTAAACCTGAGTGCACATAAGAATCCCAGAGAGCTTATAAAATATAGAATCCTGAATCCTATTCCTTGTAATTTGGATTCAGTAGGTCTGGTTGGAGTCTGCTAATCTAGGAATTTTAATTAGTGCCCCAGGAAATTCAGATAATTTATCTATGGACCTATAAACTCATGCTTGAGAACTATTTAGTTCTGCTCAGTCCTACAGCCAGAGCTCAACAGTAGAGCCAGAATCAGTACTCTTATGTGTCGGTCCAGTATTATGCCATGACTCCATCATGCCGTAGTGACTGCCAAAAACAGAGGTGCATCTGCCCAAGAATGCCACCTAATTTAAGTGGGTTTGGAGAGGCATGGGGGTGCATCTGCCCAAGAATGCCACCTAATTTAAGTGGGTTTGGAGAGGCATGGGGGTGAGAAGAGACGACCAAAAAAAAAAAAAAAAGAAACTAACTGCACTTGAACTTCAAGGTCCCTCTGAGCTGGCCTAGGGAAGAGAAACACCTAGATCCAACAGGGGGATTTGGAGCATGGGCTTTAGAATTAAAGAGAACTGGACTGATGTCCTCGCTCTGCCACTGACTACCTGTGTGACCTTGGACAAGGTATACACCTCTGCCCTTTGGTTTGCTTATTTGAGAAATTAATACTCTTATAATTGCACTGGCACGAGAATAAAAGAATAATCCAATAAAATAAAGCACAGTGCCTAACACACAGTAGGCACCCAGAAAGTGTTAATTCCCTTCCCTATTCAGTACCTGTGACCCAGGATTCCCCTAAGTCTTTGATACATATAAAGGCATCAACTTGAGGTACGGCAAACTGAGACAAAGATTAGTCCTAGTCAGCAGGATGGGCCCACAGTTGCCTCCTTTCCAATTAATTCCAAAAAAAAGAGGTACCCTTCAAGTTTCACTGCTTTCCTGACTTGCTGTCTACCCTTGCTATATAATCTCATTTCCAGTACATTCTTTACTTCCACCGAAGTAAAGGTCAATCATACTTTATATGACAGCTTCTGTGTCTATCCACATACAAGCTTTGAAGATATGTACCAAGTCTTTCCTTGTTTATGCTCAGACAATAGTGCACAGTGCAAGGCATAAAGTTTAATAAGAATCCGATAAATAAACGTCCACACAAAATTCAGCTTCTCTCCATGTAAAATATGTTGTAGGATCTTCGTTTTCACCTTCCCACTATCACCACCACTTCCTGATTTTTTCACTTAACAAACAAGCTGTGATCTTGAAAAATCCCAAGTGTTTCTACATCTGTTTATATATTTATTCCCATGTTTACTACAGGCCAGGCACTGTACTGTGCATTAGTTACAGAGATGAACAGCTCTGTTACTGAACATCTCATCTCATGAACATGCCTCAAGAGGCATGACTAGGGGAAGAATGCGCATATAACCAGATTTTTTTTTTTAAAGATTTTATTTATTTGACAGAAAGAGATAGATCACATGAGGCAGAGGCAGGCAGAGAGAGAGAGGGAAGCAAGCTCCCTGCTGAGCAGAGCACCCAATGTGGGGCTCGATCCGAGAACCCTGAGATCATGACCTAAGCTGAAGGCAGAGGCTTTAACCTACTGAGCCACCCAGGCACCCCCATAACGAGATTTTGTAGAAAACTATATATGTGACAGAGAAGACCAAGGTGCCAAAAGAATTATTAGTACAGAAGAGATAACGAAGACCTTAGGTAGGAGAAATAAAAATGAGAAGGCATGTTCAGGAGAATGCTCTCAGGTTTGTGTTGTGGGGCAGGCGGGAGTATAGAATGATTTAGACTAAGTTAGTTACTAAGCATGTAAAGCAGGTAACATATCCTGGTACATAACTGCCAGAAACTAGACACAGGGTGGAGAATCATACCAATAACCACTGAAAGACACATTATTTCATTTTAGCTTTGGATATAAAATAACATTTTTCGTTGCAAAGATGTGAGGTTCAGGGTATCTAAGGTACTAGAACGCTGCTGAGTACAGTTAGCTTCCAAGTTTAGTATTAGGAAGAGCTTCAGTTCTGAAGCTTCAGTTCTGAGAGCTGTGAAAATATAGAACTATGGTCATAGAAACAGGATTACACAGTGAAGCTATAAAAGACCGAGAAAAGGCTAATTAAGAACCCTCAGAGGAAAGGAATCCTATTTGAAAGGTAGGCAATGGAAGCCAGCAAAGAATGAAAACCAGGTAGGAGAAACAGAAGAGAGGTTTAAACACTAAGGACAAAGGTTCCCGAACGCCGCTGCTCAGGGATCTTTAGAAAATTCTGATGTCTGGCTACCAGCCCAGACTTTGTAATTATGGGAGGGCGTATGAATGGGGCATCTGGATTTTAAAAGACTCCAGGTGATTTTAATGTGCAATCAAGTCTGGGAATCACCAATTTAAAGAAAAACAATGTCTTAGAAGGAAGTAGTTAAAAAAGAGTTTCTGAGACTAAAGTTCTACAGAACAAAAGGTGACACATTAATATTTTTTAATCTTTTTATTTCCTAATATTTACTTACCTTATTTTTTCAATTATATCTTCCAAAAGATACTCCACAACCGGAAAAGTAAAACCAGGTATGTGTATCATTGGACAGTTACCTATTATGGCACACAAAACATAAATCTGTACTCAAATGTTAAAAAAAAAAAAAAAAAATCAACAGACTATAAAGAGGTCAATAACTCTCTTACTTTTCTTAAGTTCAGAAATGGTCCTGGCACTTTCACAGTTCTATCCTATTTTTTCATACCGAGTTTAATGAGAACTAGCAATCTAGTCTTCACTCACTACCGTTTTACTGCTACCGAACTGTACACAATCTCGCAGTTCTACAAAGTAACCCAAAATATCAAAGATTAGATAGAGCTCTTTATGTTGGACTCAAAACTCATTAATTGAGGTCTATTTCCTCTCCATCATTAGCCAAGACGGTACCATCAGAACCCAAGTTTTATTGAAATTAACTTAAGAAGCACTACTCCTATGGCACCCAGAACTAGGAAAAGAGAAAAAGTAGTTAAAACAAGACCTAACAAAGTATTAAATTGTTACCTACTATTCTAGAATCACCAGTTAAAATAACTGTCTCCTAGTACTATTATTTGTTACTTAATATTTCATACCAAGCAAAACAAGCAGTACACACTATAAACAAAGACCAACACTGCATCACAGATCAAAATATCTGTAGTGGTATCACAGCTCTGCCTCTTCCAAGTTTGAGCAAGTTACTCAATGTTAGCTCTGAATAGCTCGTCCAGCACACAAAAAATATGACATAACAAAAGCAACATATTTCATGGGTCTCTAAAGGTCAACAGGGCTGAATATAAGAATATTTAAATATAGCTCTATTCCATTTTAATCCCTCCCCATCATTTTCCTCTCCTTCCCTCATGATTATAAGGCAGAAGAGGCATAATATTAAAAAAATGTATTCTACAGCTAGTCAAATTTAGTTTCAAAACCTCTCAACCTTCTCTTAATTATGCCATTATAAGGCGTATTGGGAAAAACACCTATAAAAATGGGAACAATAGCACCTCATAAGGTGTTATGAAGATTAATGAAGACAAAAGTGCCAAATAGAGCACATACCTGGCATACTAAAGGTGTTCCATAAATGGTAAGTCCTATAATTATTAGCAAACTGCCACCCTAGCCTGTGATAGTACATAAATGCCACAGAACAGTCACAAAAAAATGTTCAAAAAATTATCCAAACCTTGACTTCAATGATGCCACCTTAATTATCTGATGGTAGCACCAAAAATCTACACATCTTTGCTCTAACACAGATGATACTGCCTTTTAAAAATAGGCTCATTTCTCTAATCTGTTGAAACTAGAAGGATAGTCTCAACTATTTAAGACAACTTACAATATTCTCCTGAATACTTAAAATAATTGCTAAACTCTCATTTTAAATATTTTGTACCTAGCAATGTATTACTTTTTTTTTAAACTCTAAATTCAGTGGCTTTGTGGTAACTTTCTAAAGCAATAATCGTAAAATTTACTTACCAAAATATTCTGAAAACTTCTCCGCATTTAAAGTCGCACTCATCAATATTACTTTCAGGTCAGGTCGAAAACTGAGAAGATCTTTAATAACCGTCATTAAAACATCTGACTGTAGATTTCTCTCATGGATTTCATCAAGCACAATATGACTAACACTGGACAAATGTCTAAAGCAAAAGTGTGACGTATGTAACTTAGTATAAAATTTAAAAACTGAACCATTCTAACCTCAACAATTAGTAAAATCCAATTTAATAATTACATCTTTGATAATGTTTAACAAAATGTCTGTCCTGAAGTGAAACATACTCACGAGTCTGACTGGAGCCACTGCAGGATGATTCCTGTCGTGCAGTATAAGATAGAACCCTGTTTCCTTGGCAACCGACTGTGAATGAAAGACACGAGTTAACAGTTTTTGGGTTTCTTTACTAACAAATTAGTACCACAAAAGTTTAAAAGAAAATCTTCAATAGTTTTAATGAAAATCTTCACAGTTAAGTTTTTGGTCGTAGGAATGCCTACTGCAACAGAGTAATATGTAATACTTCATTCAAGTTCACTATATGTTATTTTCAGCGTCATGATATAACATTAATGATGTCTTCTTAAAGGCATAACCATTAATATTCAAAAAACGACTTAGTACTCAGGGGCCTCAACTTTTGTTCAGTGCTGGAAAGTCAGTTCACTTAAAAAGGTAAATGGAATCCTGAGCCGCAGAAAAGGACTACAGAAATATAGTAGAGTGAATAGGAGGTTAATGATACCAAAATCAATACAGTCAGGATGGTAGTAGCAAAAGATAAAAGACACCAACTCCTTTCACATGCAATGATAGTCTACTGATAAACACCCAAGAAAAAGTTATTTCTCTAGCTGTTTCATAATGTAAAGCATATTTTAAAAAGCATATTTAAAACTCACGTTTAGATTTAAAAAGTGAGTTGCAAGCTTCCTATACTGTAATGTTACTTTAAATGTTAATTTTAACAGTAATCAGCATAACAACAGGGAACACTTTTTTCTCTTTAATCTCTAACTTCACAGTTTCACTAAAATCTACCTGTACGCAATAGGTGAACATTCTTTACCTCTGGAGACGAATCTGATATCCAGTACTGTTACCATTGCCACAAGATTCGGCCCTTTCTGCAGCCACCCTCTCTGCAACCTTTAATCAAAATAAAAGATATTTAAAGGAAAATATAATTTACTTTAGGAAAAACATCTCGAACATCTCTGAAATCTGGGATCATCGAAAAAATGGTCATCAGTTTTTCCTGAGACAAATACTAAAATCCCAAGGACCTAAAAATGTGTTGTCCCTTAAAAGCTCCCGACTTACTTGCTTCTTAAATTTACTTTTCACCTCCTCTTATAAAGACCTCCAAGGCCAAATTCTCTCTCATGATTATTTTCAAAGTGCCTTTCTACAGCATCCTCCTATTCATTCTACCTTTCTTTTTGACTAAGAGTTAAAGTCATGGGGGTACCTGGGTGGCTCAGTTGTTAAGCATCTGCCTTTGGGTCAGGTCATGATCCCAGGGTCTTGGTATCAAGTCCCGCATCTGGCTCCCTGCTCAACAGGGAGCCTGCTTCTCCCTCTCTCAATCCCCCTGCTTGTGTTCCCTCTCTCCTTGGCTATCTCTCTGTCAAATAAATAAATAATAAATCTAAAAAAAATTAAAATCATAGTCTAAACTTATAAAACTTGTGTATAATTTTGAGGGTAAATACATGTTGATACTTATTTTCCTCCAGTTTTTTGTTAGTTTCTTCATAGTAGAGATTGGTGTTGCTTAATTCCTGGTTCTTGGTTGTTTCCTAAAAGTTATGGCTGCCAAAGATGAACTTTGAATTGATGAAATGTTATTATAATCCAAGAGTGATTTATGTAACTAAAAGCAACAACAGGGGCACCTGGGTGGTTCAGTGGGTTAAAGCCCCTGCTTTGGCTCAGGTCATGATCTCAGGATCCTGGGATCGAACCCCGCATTGGGCTCTCTGCTCAGTGGGGAGTCTACTTCCCTCACTCTCCCTGCCTGCTTCTCTGCCTACTTGTCATCTCTCCCCCTTTGTCAAATAAATAAATAAAATCTTTAGGAAAAAAAAGATTATTACTGTACTACTTTAAACAGTATTTCTTAAAAATGAGTTTAAAATGTATACGGTATTTCCTCCAAAATACTGCCATAATTGGTAATGCAGTTCCTAAGCAGATTCTGTATTAAGTGACTTAGAGATAATAGCACCATCATGTAACTAAACACAACCATAAGCCTTTTACATATAAAATTATATTAATACTGAAATAAATTTACTATACACATCAAATGCTGTCAGAAACCCAAACATCTTTAAAGAACATATAACCCATATATTTAACTAGGTCATCTAACTGAGCAAACAAAAATGCTGTTTGCACTACACATATACTTAGAACTGTTGACAGGATAAACCTAAAACAGTCCCTTATTTTTTTTTTAACGATGAATTCCCTCTTATTCAACTGCATTAAAAAATTTTAAAAATGGGAGAAGGAGCAAGATGGCAGAGAAGTAGGAGGCTGAGATAGAGTCGATCCCAGAAGTTCATCTAGACAGTTATCAAATCATTCTAAAAGCACACTCAACAGGAGAGAGGAGAGAGGAAGAAGAGCAATTCTAGGAGCAGAAAATCGACCACTTTCCGAAAGGTAGGACATTTGGAAAAGTGAATCCAAAGCAACGGGGAGAGACCTGGGGGGGAGGGGCCGGCTCCCTGCAGCCTCAGAGCCATGGAGCACAAAATCGGAACTTTTAGAGTCTGCTCCGCTGAGGGATATCGCTCCAGAGGCTAAGATGGAAGTTTAGCCCTCGCGAGAACAGTGTGATTTCAGGACCCACGAGATCACAAAGAGACTGGGGGTGTCTGAGTGCGGCAGAGCTCCCAGATATTGGGGCGGAGAAGCCGGCGTCAGAGAAACAGCCCCGCAGTGTGTTTTCAACTGGGGCTTACCCTACCCGTGGCCGCGGCCCTTCGAGCAGGGACCACATAAGGCATTCCGGAGAGACCCCCTTCTTCCTCCTTGGGGAGGAGCAGCGCAGGAGCTGGCAGCGGGAATCTGCTGGGTTTGGACACTCCAGACGGGGCCACGCGCCAGATAGAAATGCTCTTCCACCGGTGACTGAGCTCGGAGCTTGGGTGGGGACCCAGGAGACGGGAGTGATTGACTGCTTTCCTCTGAGGGTGCGCTGAGGAGCGGGGACTCCAGCGCTCATCTCATCCCGCTGGAGACTGGGAGCCACCATTTGTATTCCCGGCCTCTAGGGCCTTCCAGAAAGCACTAAGAGAACAAAGACTCCCGAGAGCAAACCTGAGGGAATTGCTTGGCCCTTCCAGGGCAAGGGCGGGGCAATTCCACCTCAGGCAAAGACATCTGAGAACCAAGTTCAAAAGTCCCCTCCCCCAGAAGATCATTGAGAATATCCAGCCAAGCGCAAGTCCATCAATCAGTGAAAACTGTGGAACTCCAGAGTACTTTTCTCTCTCACTCATCTATTCTTAGCTCGATAAAATGACAAGGCAAAACTTACCACAAAAAAAAGAACAAGAGACAGTACCGACTGCTAGAGACCTAGTTAATACAGGCATCAGTAATATGTCAGAAACAGAGTTCAAAATGACAGTTATCAAGGTGCTAGCTGGGCTCAAAAAAAGCATGGAAGAGATTAAAGAATCCCTTTCGGGAGAAATAAAATCCCTTTCAGGAGAAATAAAAGAACTAAAATCTAACCAAGATGAAATCAAAAAAGCTATTAATGAGGTTCAAACAAAAATGGAGGCTCTTAATGCTAGAATAAATGAGGCAAAAAAAAAGAATTAGTGACATAGAAGACCAAATGACAAAGAATAAAGAAGCTGAGAAAGAGACAACTATTGGACCACGAGGGAAGAATTTGAGAGATAAGTGATACCATAAGATGCAACAATATTAGAATAATTGGGATTCCAGAAGAAGAGAAAAAGGGATGGAAGGTATATTGGAACAAATTATTATAGAGAATTTCCCTAATCTGCTGAAGGGAACAAGCATCAATATCCAGGAGGCACAGAGAACCCCCCTCAAAAATCAATGACAATAGGTCCAAGTCTTAGTGACAAAGAGAAAATCCTGAAAGCAGCGAGACAAGAAATTGGTAACATACAGAGGCAGGAATGTTAGGTTGGCAACAGACCTATCCACAGAGACCTGGCAGGCCAGAAAGGACTGGCATGATATATTCAGAGCCCTAAACGAGAAAAATATGCAGCCAAGAATACTATACCCAGCCAGGCTGTCACTGAAAATGGATGGAGAGATAAAAAGCTTCCAGGACAAACAAAAACTAAACGAATTTGCAAACACCAAACCAGCCCTACAGGAAATACTGAATGAAAGGGGTCCTCTAAGCAAAGAGAGAGCCTAAAAGGAACAGAGACCAGAAAAGAGGAGAGACATTATACAGTTAATAGTCACCATACAGGCAATACAATGGCACTAAATTCATATCTATCAAGTTACCCTGAATGTAAACGGGCTAAAGGCCCCTATCAAAAGACACAGAGCATCAGAATGGATAAAAAAACAAGACCCATAGATCTACTGTCTACAAGAAACTCATCTTAGACCCAAAGACACCTCCAGCTTTAAAGTGAGGGGGTGGAAAACAATTTACCATGCTAATGGACATCAAAAGAAAGCTGTGGTGGCAATCCTTATATCAGATAAATTAGATTTTAAGCCAAAGACTATAATAAGAGATGAGGAAGGACACTACCATACTTAAAGGGACTGTACAACAAGAAGATCTAACAATTGTAAATATCTATGCCCCTAATGTGAGAGCAGCCAATTATATAAACCAGTTAATGACAAAGTCAAAGAAACACATCAACAATAATACAATAATAGTAAGGGACATTAATACCCCCCTCACCGAAATGGACAGATCATCTAAACAAAAGATCAACAAGGAAATAAAGGCTCTACATGACACACTGGACCAGATGGACATCATAGATATATTCAGAATATTCCATCCCAAAGCAACAGAATACACTTTCTTCTCTAGTGCACATGAAACATTCTCCAGAATAGATCACATCCTGGGACACAAATCAGGTCTCAATCGGTACCAAAAGATTGGGATCATTCCCTGCATATTTTCAGACCATAATGCGATGAAACTAGAATTCAATCACAAGGGGAAAGTTGGAAAGAACTCAAATACGTGGAGGCTAAAGAGCATCCTACCAAAGAATGAATGGGTTAAGCAGGAAATTAGAGAAGAATTAAAAAAATTCATGGAAACAAATGAAAATGAAAACACAACTGCTCAGATTCTCTGGGACACAGCAAAGGCGGTCCTGAGAGGAAAATATATAGCAATACAATCCCTTCTCAAGAAATAAGAAAGATCTCAAATACATAACCTAACCCTACACCTAAAGGAGTTGGAGAAAAGAACAACAGATAAAACCTAAACCCAGCAGAAGAGAAATAATAAAGATCAGAGCAGAAATCAACGAAATAGAAACCAAAAGAACAGTAGAACAAATCAACGGAACTAGGAACTGGTTCTTTGAAAGAATTAATAAAATTGATAAACTCTTGGCCAGACTTATCCAAAAGAAAAGAGAAAGGACCCAAATTAATAAAATCATGAATGAAAAAGGGGAAATCACAACCAACACCAAAGAAATACAAACAATTTTAAGAACATATTGTGAGCAGCTATACGCCAGCAAACTAGACAATCTGGAAGAAATGGATGCATTCCTAGAGACACACAA
>CM052799.1:97232220-97340983 GCA_028533885.1 Nasua narica
GCCCATAAAAAAATAAGTAAATAAAAAAGAATTTAAGAGGTAGGGCAGGGGGTTGTGGGGGTGGGGAAGAGAAATGAAACAAGATGGGATGGGGAAGGAGGCAAACCATAAGAGACTCCTAAACTCACAAAACAAACAGGGTGACTGGGTTATGGACACTGGGGAGGGCATGTGCTATGGCAAATGCTGTGAAATATGTAATCCTGATGATTCACAGACATGTACCCTGCGGCAAATAATACATTATATGTTAATAAAAAATAAAAAAAAAAGAAAAAGAAAAAAGAAAAAAAAATTTAAAAATGCAGTTAAAATACTGCAAGGCTTCCTGCTTTCACCACCAGTGTACTTACTGAAAAAACAGAGAGAATCAAAAAATACTGAATTAATTAATTAGTAAAATTTAAAGCATCTAGGGGTGCCTGGGTGGCTCAGTTGTTAAGCATCTGCCTTCAGCTCAGGTCATGATCCTGGGGTCCTGGGGTTGAGACCCCCATCCGGGCTCCCTCCTCAGCGGGAAGCCTGCTTCTCCCTCTCCCACTCCCCCTGCTTGTGTTCCCTCTCTCGCTGTCAAACAAATAAATATAAAATCTTTAAAAAAAAAATTAAAGCATCTGTATGGACGGACGTTTTTTGCAGCTTATAATCCTATAAAAATTATCAGTTTCCTTTTTTTTTTTTAAAAAAAGATTTTATTTATTTATTTGACAGAGAGAGAGCGAGAAAGGGAACACAAGCAGGGGGAGTGAGAGAGGGAGAAGCAAGGAGGTTTCCGCTGAGCAGGGAGCCCAATGCAGGCCTCGACCCCAGGACTCCGGGACCATGACCTGAGCCGAAGGCAGACGCTTAACAACTGAGCCACCCAGGCACCCCTAACAGCTTTCTATTCTTCTAGTTTTATACTAAAATTTGCCTGGACTTATACTTAAACACCTATTATCAGTAAGAGGTCATTTGAGCTTTTGGTGTTTACTACCAAATATTTGCTTTCATAACAACATATCCTAAACCTAATTAAGAAATTGCTATAAACCTTTAAAATCTGTTTATTTCCAGCAAGACTGGGAGAATGGAAAATAAAAAGTGGGGAATTTTAAAAAGTGAGACATTACTTACTGAAATAGCACTAATTCTTCTTGGCTGGGTACAAACTATCCTGCATGCAGATCCTTTTCCTCTTTCAATGTAGTTATCCAAAATGAACTGAGTAACTTGAGTAGTTTTTCCACATCCAGTTTCACCACTTATTACTGTTACTTGATGATTATCAATCATATTTACCAATTCCTATTTCAAAATGGGAAATAAGTGAAGGACATCATATGGTGACAAAGTCCGAAAAGGTAGTAATCACAATTGTATCAAATGAAGGTATCTGCTTTTAACAAACATACTAATGCTTTTAAAGTTTTGCTAAATGCAATGCTGGCAGTCTGGGTATTGGATCTACCAGTTTTCAAAAGAAAAGCAGCACTAAATTATAAAAAGAAGAAAGGTAGGCACTGTTAAGAAAAACACATCAACAAGAACAAAAGACAACAGGTAAGTTTTACGCATAAGAACATTAATTAAAAAGAATGCTGATTTGTAAGGCTACTGAGTACAAGACAAATCCCAATACCTAAATAACACTAAGGACATTAAGGAGTTATATATTACAACTCATACAATATGGCTTTGCCTCCAGAAAGTTTTGTACACAGTCTTAGAGAACAAGAGTGTAATTTATCTTAAAATTATTTCCTTTCAGATAATTACAATAAAGTTTTTAAGTACCTAAATCAAATTAGCAAACTTCAATTATCTGGAAAAATTCATATTTGGGAAAGTTCTTTTTTCTTAAAAATTATAAATACTAGTATTTTAATAGTAATATTTACTCTATTAATAAAACCATCCTACTATTTCAAAGAGGTATTAGAGGTAACTATTACCTACGAAAGTTTATTTAGAAAACCCAAGTTTAAAAATTTTTCCATCTACTCTAACATACTACATATATCAGAACAAGTTCCAAGATTGAACACTGAAATTATAGCTTGTAAATACAGAGAAGCAGTATGGGACTTTTTCATTCAACAAGTATTTACTGGGGGTTGATAGAGTATCAGGCACTGTACTGAGTCAAGTAATACATACTGAACACTCTGTCCTCAAGAACTTAAAATGGTCTAGGAAAGAAAGACACACTGGCAAGTCATAGCTAAGTGCCAAGAAAACCAAAATCAAAACAAAGAGATGCTGAGAGAACAGAGAAGGATGGGGGACTGTATTATTCTCTCAGGTGACTGCGTAATAAAGCATAATAAATTAAAGCACTGTTTTCAGTAGTGCTTCAATTTTAATTAAAATGTTTGGTCTCAAAGTAAGAGCAAGGATATTTACCCAAAGTAACTTATACATAAAAATTCTGTTTTTGAAGTTCTAAAGATTTCACTTATAGACAGAAATGAGAAGACAAGGAAAACTGTTCCATGACCATTTTTTTCTTTTAGGCCTTCAAAAATTCAAGACTAAAATGAACTTTCGTTAATACCTTTAGGGGAAGATCCATTTACATTTTTTCTTGACGTAGAGATTTAAAAAAATTGTATTTAAGTATTTTTCAAATCAAATTAAATAGTGTGCATTCATTTTACCTTTTGCATTCCATATGAAGGCAGCTTTTCCCTGAAATGCTGAAAATTAAAAAAACTATTTTTAATATTCACAAAAGAAAGGTAATCAAATTATAATCATGGTAATCAGAATATATCATAAATATGCTAGAATCCCAAAATATTTTTATTACCTTACAGCTTATGTCGAGTGCCAAGACCTAAAAAAGAATTTTTTATAAAAAGGACTAATGTACTTAGCAATCCCCTTTATTTTTGAAACACTGAAAAAGAGAATTCTATTACTGTCAACAGAATGGAGATACTTTCTTAAAGTGGCAGTAAAATGAAATCTCATCTGTCACTGAACAGTATTTTTATAATCCCTAAATTACTTTTACCACTTTTTCTGTTTATTTTACATATTCATCTTCGATTTGTTTTCCATATCACATTCATTCCCCCCCCATCCATCCACCATTTCATAATCCACTAGGCACTGGATCAGATTATTTCTAGGTACTGGCTTTTGAGAATAAAAGGAAACTTAAAACAAGTAATATCTGAAACAGGAAAATCTGGTACTGCCATCTAAGAACTGTGATCTTAAGGGCAAACTTGGATCCCGAATCCCTCAAAAGTCTTATCTCATAGGGTTGCCACGAAATCTGCATGAAGAACCTTTATTAAAAAAAGCCAAGTAGCCATTTCTGACACATAAAAGCTACTTAACAAATTTTTGGTGAATTCCAACTGGAATACTAAAGAGGAAATGATTAATTTTTGTATCTTTGATAATATCTTTCTAATTTTGAAAACTTTTATGCAATCTCAAACCTACACTCCATAAAAATGACATACACTTAGGAGTGCTATGGTTTACAATGACCTATGTACATGATAAAACCTCAGTAGTATAAAAAAAATAAACCACAGCTTTAACAAATTCTTTACTGAAAAGGAAAAAAAACACATACAACTAGAACTATCCTATTGGCATCCTATTCTTTCCAAATTTTTATTTCTTGAAACATCCTTATTTTTTGCCTACTTGTCAAAATAGGAGACTGAAAAAATTCCCCACTATTTTTTTAAATCGAGATATAATTGACATATAACATTATATTACTTTCAAGTGCACCAACATGATTCAACATCTTTATATGCTGTGAAATGATTACCACAATAAGTCTAGTTAATACCCATCACCACACAGTTCCCATTTTTTTCCCCTTCAGATGAGAACTTTTAAGATCCCTCTAAGCAACTTTCAAATATACAGTGCAGCATTATAAACTATAGTCATCATGCTTGGTATGGCCAATCAGGTAATTCTTATCAGTACCATAAAAAATGAGAGTCAATATGATGACTTAAATGAATTCTAGCAATTTGAAATAAAAAGTTGCCACAATTATCTCGGTAGTTTTTTTTATTATAATATTTAAATTATTTAAAACATTTACTGATTTCTAAAAGTACTTCCTGTACTCAAATGTAACCATCTCAATATATAAGGATATATAAGGAACACATTAAACTTGAAACTAGCATTTTAATCACTTTTGCTTTTTAAATCTGTAAATGCTGATGAAGACAGTTAAAACCCAGTATTCTTTCTCAAGACAGACAAACCAAATTTCTAATTTCCTAATTTGGGTCTGTAACCCTGAGATAACAGAGAATGAGATTACAAGCTGTCTGAGGGCAAGGAATGTCTTAATCTTCAGAAAACAGAGCACAATGGCAGGCATTTAGCAAGTGGAAAATTAATGTTTATTAAATGAATGATAACCAAAAAAAAATACAGCATATTAGGAGAAAGGCTTAAAAAGTTGAGCTCTTAAACACAGCTGAATTTTAGACCTGATTCAGCTGTGCAACTACAGATGAGCCATTTAACCTAAGATTCTTTTTCTTCCTCCATTTAACAGATGTGTAATCTCTTACACAGGGCTTTTGGGAGGTTTAAATGATGTAGCACATGTGAAGTGTCTGCAAGTGCCAAGCCAATAAGAAGATCATCAATTATTTTTATGTTTTTGGACATTCTTCTCCTAACTTCCTTTGAATTAGATCACTCATCTTCAAAATTTGAGTTCTGGCCTCCATACAAAGCAGATAGTAGCTAACTCTCCTTCTTCCTAAGGCTATAAAAGAAGCTCTTCTCTCAACCACAACATTCTGAAATAATTCAACTTGAAATCTCCTGCCCTTGAATCTTATTTTTACTAAATAGGCATCAAAGAGCTGCAGCATTCCAGCCCTGGGCAACCTCACCTCACCTGCTCTAATCAGGATATCCAACCTGATCAACGATAGTCAATGGATCCTTTCTTTCCTGTGGAAGATGTGGTATTTTGGCTTTCTCGCCAAGGGCAGTAGATATGTGCATATTAAAGGTATGGCCCTCAAAATTTCCTCAGTATTTTCTCTTAAAATACAGGTGAACATTTTATTACATCTATCTCTAGAATATCCACAAAGCACAAATCTTATGTTTTAACATGAAGGGACCTTAAAATATCTTGCATAGCATGGAAAGAACATATTGAAAAACTCAGGAGAACTCCTGCTCTTGTCATAGTCCTATCTTTAAATGTTGAACATAAGCACATCATAACCTCAGGGAATTTAATTTTATCATCTGTCAAAGGAAGGAGTTGGATAAAATGGTCTAGAAGCTTTAAAATTCTAACCACCTTGTTTCTTATATTTCATGAAACTTTTAGGCCTAGAAAAGTTAAACTAATTCCTTCTCCTCACTATATAAGCTTCTGTAGATGAGACAGGCTACCTTAGTTTCTACTGTAGTGCAATGACATTTCCACGGCTCTTCTCTAGTATACAAGAAAGAATTCCCACAAGGGATGGTCTACTGAAATATCAATGATCTATACTGTGTAGTACCTCTAAACATTAATCTATTTTTATCCAGTGTGAGAAGAAATGACAAATAAAAATTTTTTCCACATCTTGCTTTTCCATTACCTGCATTTCAATATACCGAAGGTCACTTTTTTTCTTTTGTAAATCTTCCAATAGTTGTTGGTCTAAAGTTACATCTGGTTCATTTTCTTGCAAGAGATATTCAGAATCTCGGTCAATATATTTGTCTCTGATTCTATATGTTCTCTTTTCTTGACTGATCAATTTCTTTTCCTGGTTCTCAAGTTTCTTCTCTGAGTTGGGTTTGTTCTCAGTAGGAGATTCAGTACCGTATCTATTTTGAAAAAATAAAAAATGATAAAAGGCTAAATGAAGAGCCACTCAAACCCTGAAACAATATGTTATTTATTTCAAAATCACCAGCTTCTATTTTTTTCTTAGATCAATTAAGAAAATAGAATCTTGCAATGAATTCAAGATTTCTCTCCCTGTAAATAATACTACCATAATACCAAGTTATTCCTTGTGATAGTTAAAAAAAATTAAAGTTCACACAATAGTCATCCATACACCATTACTTACAGTATTTTTCTCTGATTTTCTGAGCTTTATTTCACAACTTCATCTTTTTCCTGCCACTTTCTGAGTGCTATAAATGGGATGCTATATTACATAGGTTCCACAAAAACGTCTACCAATTTTTCTTCTAAATGATAAAAACTCCTGTGATCATCCCAAAACAGCAACAATTTAACTTCTTCCAGGTCTCTCCCACAGGATAATTTTGGAAATACAAGATGATGAGTAGGAAAATAGTAAATAATAATTTAATAAATCTCATAACCAAATAGACTACCCTTACCATTTAGCCTTCTGTATTATGAATATGTTGTTTAATCTCTCACCAAATATACTCAGTCTATATTAAGAAAAAAAAACTTATTTCAAAGTTAAATTACATTTCCTGAAGAGCCTAAAGATGTCATTTTCTATCATTCTTTCCCTAGCCAATGCTATGAAGAAATGCTACTATGTCCACTCTGTCAAAGAACATGTTTTTGTTTTACCCGTGATCTTCAGGAGCAAACCAGGAGATCTGTGCTTCCGAGTCTTTACCATTCTTTGCCTGGACCGAATGCAGCAGCTGCACAATCTGTTCTTCTCGTTGTTCATCCATGTGTACTACAGCTCTCTGTTTTGTGCAAAGCAAAAAGTATCCTGATCAACATTAGAAAGCACGAGCAAAATTACTTCATAACAAAAAGGTAAATTTATGTCCAACAAATATATATAAAAGTTAAATTACCCCACATTTGCCCTCTAGTCCAATTTCACTTCATAAACCTAATGTTAACACTTTTGCATTATCCTTCTAAACCTTTTCCTGCTACATATCTATAAAATTACCTCTAATATGAGGGGCAAAAAAAAAGTACATTTATGTCCTTTACTAAAACTTTGGTTCCTTTATCTTCTACCCTCTCACATACTAATTATTATCAGTTTTCCCCTCTTAAATTTTCAGATACTCACAATGCAAGTTTTTAAAACACAAATGTTTGGAAAAAAAAAAAACTGAAGTGAAACTGGAAATATTTTGGTTGATATGAGCATTTTCAAGTTCTTACACTAAAAAGATGAATATTTGTGGGAAGCATTGTAGAGAACAGTGAATCAAAGCCATTATTTATACAGAAGAAAAGGCTAATAAATGCTAAATACACACACACACACACACACAAAGGATAAATATTTGAAGAAGGCTGAGCTGAGACGAATAAAATTGATCAACACTCATGCAGATGGTCTAATGTGGCTATGATGCAGTTGCTTCATAGAATGAGAATAAAACAAACAAACACCAGAGAAGACAGAAGTTACACTGTACACAGTAAGAACAAGAATTTCTAAAACTGCTCTTCTGTAGTTGTACATTATAATTAGTTGAATTTAAACCCAGTAGTTAAGACAGGGTAGATTTTTCTTCAAGTGTGCAGACAGGAAAGATGATCAAGGTATTAAATGGAAAAAAAAAAAAGTCAGTTGCAGAAAATATATGCAGCAGGATCTTATTTTCATTATTATTAAAATGGGTTATTGACTTTACATTCTACATTTTTGCAGTATTTCTTCCAGATATATTTCTGACACATGGTAGATGCTGCAGTGAAGTTTGCCAAATGAATGAATGACTGAATTTATCTTTTACAATAAGTATGTGTGACTTTTGTGTTAAAACCATTTTTCTCTTTAAAGAAATACACAAAAAGAATACTCGGGAGTTCCAGAAGACTTTTTCAACTTACTAAAGAGTCTTCAAAAAGCATCATTATACAATTAAAAGTCCAATCTAGTAAAACTATGGCTGATAGGAAAGGCTTACGAAATTACAGGTTGCAACAAAATCTGCTTATAGACAGGTACTAGAGCCCCCTCATTTTTTTAACGTTAAAGCATGAAAATCTTTTTAAATGGTTTGTCTATCATATTAACCTATCTCTTCTTCATAGCATAGGATATACTCCACTAGGACTAGGAGCTTGTACCTGGCTTCTCCTCGATTCTGCCCTATGCATCTTTTTTTTTTTTTTTTTAACCTCTGATGATTTTAATCTGTAATCACCTGTTGTAAAAAACCATTACTGTGAGTACACCAGAACCTAAGAGTGGTTTTGGGGACTCCCAACATAGAGGATCATTATTAGAACATTTTTGTCCTATGCTTTAAATTCTGTAATGCCTTCAGCACTTGTTAACATTTATTGCTCTGTGTACCTACAAGGGACAGCTATGAGTTAAGCTTTTTCTTGGCAGTTAGAATCTACAGCAATACTTTAATGATTAGAGACTACACTGGGAAGGAAGCCCCAGGACATAAAGTCATTATCAAGCAAAGTTGCATTAGTTTTTTCAAACACCTCAAAGGCCCAAAGGCATGGTTTCTTCCATTCACTTTCAAAATGGGAAAGATTAAGATCAAGCATTTTTTTATCTGAGGAACAATTTATTTCCAACTGAAATCCACACTATAACATTACTTCAACCAACCAAAACCATATGTTGAAGTTCAAAACACAATGTTGAAGTTTTTACCTCTACTAGTACAGAAGTTCTCCCTACCTTGCTATATGAATTTTAGATATTCTCAAAAAGGCAGGATGATTAAAAAAAAATGAAAACCCCTGAAAACAAACACAATTTATACTTTTTAATGAAAACACAATTTATACTTTCTGTAAGTTATTTTTAACAAGGTTCTTCCCACAATGAGGTTCCAGAGGCTCCAGGAAGTTGAGAATTTAGGAGCGCCAAAATTCCAAACCTGCATCTAGTTTTGTTTTTTTTTTTGGTAGGTTACCTCCTCCTACCTAACCTTCTTCTAGCTGCATTACCCTTCACATTACCTCACCCCCAGCATGGAGGATTTCAGTCACGTTTTGTGGTTCATGGCTATTTTATCATGGTATTCAATTTCTCCCCCTTTTTTGGGTATCCTTAAATATTCTTGAAGCTTTGAATCATAAGTTCCTGGCAAAGGAGACCCCCTATGATTTCCAGCAAGTTGTCTATGTTTATGAGCTTCTAGTTTTCTACAATTATTTTAAAGCAATTCCACCTTTCAGTTCACCCTCAACATTTTACACACAGTATTTCATAAATAAAACAGAAACCAAAGTAAAGTCAACTGTCTGCCACCAAACCTAAACCCACCAGTACCAGAATCTATCTTTTTGCTCTCTTCCTATTAAAAGGGAAGTGGAGTCGTTTTCCTGCTTAAGGTTAATCTCTTCACCTAACCTCTGCATCCCAATTCCTTTCACATCCTCAGGGCTAATCCTTCTACTGAGATTTACCTTCCTTTCCTGAATTTCTCTCTGGTAGTCATTAGACTGCTGATTAATATTCTGGTTTGCCTCTTTCCAGTTATATGGTAGAACTGCATTTTCCCACCCATGAGTTAAGCATGGCCATGTGCCTTACTGGCCAGAAAAATGAGATGAGAGTCCCAAAGAATCAGGGCAATTTACAGTATTCCCTCCCATTGCCACCAAAACCAGCTATTTTTTAGATGGGTGGAGCTCCGTGAGCCATACTCTTTAAGGAGGGCTCTCAACCTAACTCGCAATGATCCAGTAATGTGAGTAGAAAAACCAATCTTTGTTGTTATAACCAACAACCCATTACGATTTGAGGGCTATTTACTACTGCAGCATAATTTAGTCTACCTGATAAATGTTTCTTCTCCACTGACTCCTTATCACCAGTACATGAACAAGAATATAGTCAAATCTCTTTCAAACAAAAAAATCCTCTTTTGAATTCTTCCAACCCTAACAGCTACTGCCCTCTCTTCCTTCTTTTCATAGTAAAACTGCTTGAAAGTACTCCACTTCTTCATCTCTCCTTCAATAGCCACCCCACTGCCATTTGGCTTTTACCTCCACTGCTCCACAGATAGGGCTCTCTCATCAAGGTTACCAATGACCTTGTTGCTAAATCCAATAGACATTCTGAGCTCTTACTTATGTGACATCTCTGTAACATTTGCCACTCTTGCCTACTTTTCCTTTTTTATATACTCTTTGCTCCTTAAACACTGCTCCTGGATTCCAAAACAACACCCATCTTACTTTCCTCTTCTCTGGCTGCTCCTTCCTAGGTAAGAATCTAAGCAGCTTCTCTTACTCCACCCCTTAAATTTTTGTGTTCTACACTGAACAACCCTAGTGATCCACAAGCTAGAAACACTGACACCATCTGGGAGTCTGTAAGGAAAACAGAATCTCTGGCTCCATCCCAGTACCACATTTTAACAAGGTACCTGTTGATTCCAAGGCACATTCAAGTTTGAAAACAATGGTCTACAGAATTTAGGCTTGCACCCACTCCTGATCTTCTCTGGTCACTTCCTACTACCCACAGGACTATGACCTGCCAGTCTAGATTTCTCTAGGTATCAGATTCACATGGCCTTCTACCTCCCTGAAATCCTCGTGCTTTTTTTCCATAGATTTATTTTAGAGCAAGAAAGTGTGCATGTGCGTGTACACCGGGGGGGTGGGGAGAGGGAGGATCTCAAGAGGACTCTGAGCTCATGACCTGAGACAAAATCAAGAGTCTGATGCTTAACCAACTGCGCTACGTAGGCGTCCGGAAATCCTCGCCTTTTTTAGCTCTATTAAGTGAATGAAACTCCATCCTTAAGCTGAGTCCATCAACTTTCTCCATCAAGCCTGTTCCTTATATAATCATAAAGATGTCATTTATTAGTACTTGCTTTCTCCATGCCTCCAGAAAAAAGCAGTTTTTAATCTATCTCTTAAATCACTTTAATTTGTCCACTTTCCTCCATCTCCACTCCCAATGTCCTAATTCAAGCTATCATTTCTCACTTTAATTACTGCAAAGGCTACAAAATTGGTTCCCTGTCCCAAGATTGCCTCTTTTCGACTCAATTTCTATACTGCTGCTAGAATGAATTTAAACACAAATTCAATCATTTTTTTTTTTTTTGCTTCAAACGATTTAATGGCTTACTGGAGTTCTTAGGGAAAAGTCAATGCATTTCAAGGCCCTGCTTATTTTTCTAGTCCTAGGCTTTTCAAATTGCAGCTTAAAAACCAAAGGATCATGACCAGTATTAATTAAAAAAGAGAAAGCAAAAAAGGTACCAACAACACACCCAGAGCAGTATACAGATAAATTAAGTATTATTTTATGACACTTTTTGTTCAATTAAACATATGCGTGTACTGGGTTCAAACTAACATATATTCCTTTCTGTGGGAAGTGGTCAACAAGTTTGAAGGTCACTGCTCTACCTTCATCTCACCACACTAAACACCCTATGCTCTATTCTTTCAGTTCCTTGAGTGTGTTCCTCTTAACCTCTAAATTGTGGCACATGCTGCTGCCTCTGCCTGAAAATCCCTTTCCAAATCCCCCAGTTCCAAACACACACACACACACTTAGCTATCTTTCAACTTTCAGCTTAAGGGTTACTTCCTCTGGAAAACCTAGAATCTTAGTTTGAGTTAGGTGACAGCCCATATTCTCATTATAATACTTTAACATTGTACTCTATCCCTCTTACAACCCCTAACACACCACAATTTCTGAAAGATAGCGACTACATTCTATTAACACAGTGCTTAAGATAGTACCTCAAATATTTCAGATACTCAACTAAAAATAAAAAAGTTGAAAGAAAAAGAGCACATTATTAGAATGCAGTAACTTGGTAAACACAGGAATTACTTAAAAAGTAATTAAAGCTAAGGAAATTGGCTGGAAAGCAATCACGTATGGCTGAAGGTGGTCAAAAAAAAAAAAAAGGTAGGATAAACCAATCATTGAAAAGGTCATATTTAGATTGAGAAGATGGAGATGAATTTCAGAGAAAATGGAATGAGACCTGTAATAAAAAACAAAAACAGAAGTGCATTTACAAAAGCTATAATTACATCACATTGGGGACATGCACTCAGTACACAGAAGGAAATTTGGTATACTGAAGCTATATTACCAAGATTTCCTGTAAAACGTGTTAGGATGCAACAGAAATGTATTCAACTCAGACAGAAGTGATCCGGCTTCCAATCCCAAGTTGTGAGCTAGAGAATGAGATGATTTAATTTTTGCTTTTGAAAGCACCATGAGTAATTCTACAAAGGACATCAATGGAAAGCAGTAGTGAAAGCTAGAAAACTCGTTAGTAGGCCAAGAACACTGAACAAAAGAGTGGCTTGATCTGTGGGGTAACTGCTGTGGAGAAAAGTGGTTGGATTTGGGGTATATTAAGAAGGCCAAGCACACAGATGTGCTGAAATGGAAGAAATATTAAAGATAAATCCCATTTTGGCCTTGAAAGTGAGTAAATGGTAGTAACATTTACCAAAATAAAGTTTGGGGAGAGGGTAGAAATCCAGAGTTCCCTTCACCATGATCTACCACACAACTAGCTTCAGATGGAAATAATAATGAACAGTTTTTCCTGATTAAACTTTTCATCTGTTTACATCTTACTTTCCCAACCAAGATATTTCCCAACATCATTACTTCTTCAGATCCCCATGGCAACATGCATAACACTTTGTGGGAAACGGGCTAAATAAAATGTAATAAAGAATAACCTTCCAGTTATAGCAATCAGCCTGTATTATTCTACCAATTTCAAGATGACTTGATAGGCTTCCCTTCATTTAAAAAAAATTTGCTTAATGAACAATTTTGGACAGACGTGTGTGTGTATGTGTGTGTGTGTGTGTGTTAAGAGAGAAGAATGTGATAAGGTGTGAAGATAAATGGATAATGCCAAAAAACACTTCGATGAAAAGACATGGATAAAAGACAAAAAAATAAAATGATTTAGAAACAAAAGCCTAAACAGAGATTTAGTCACATACATTCTATATCTAATATGAAGGATGTTTTTAAAGTTACTAAAAAGATGTCTCAGACTTATAGTAAGAAAACTTGTTTAATAAAACAAACAAAAAAACGCGATTAAAAAACACTGAAGTTCCCATCAAGTGAACTTTGATGCTTCCCTTATTACAGATATTCAAATGAGCAATCACCAACTAAATCAAATCATCTTTCTGAAATTTCTTGTTTCCAGGATCCTAAGTTTCATTCTCAAAGAGGAGCTGCTAATCAACAGAACTCTCCTCAGCCCAACATAAAAACAAAAAAACCCCTAGGTTTATGGTTATTTTAATACTAAAAATGAAAGCTAGACTATTCTTCTGAAAGACCTACATTCAAAATAGTGCTTGACAGCTTTTATTCTGCGCAAACCTATGTTACAAGGAAGGCCGCTGTTTTTGAACTCTTCAGGCAAAGAACTTAAATAAGAGTGGCCACAATTTTTCTAATAGAAAGCGTGGCCAAGGATACTACGACCCTGACACCCTAATAAAGTTAACTTCGGATAGGACCTGAACCTACTACCTGTTTTGTTCACCGTTCTCACATCCTTAAAGCAAAATATACATTCAGCTTGCATAAATCCTACCTGCTAAGCATGGCTAACGAAAAACGACAACATATCCGCTACCGAAAGTTTTTGCAGAATACCTTTGCATACACTTCACTTCACACAGCACATGCACCAGTTAAGAAACAAAAAAAGCAAGGAAAAGGTTAGAGGCGGCGGAAGGGGAGAAAATGTCCTCTTTCATCCCTCTCCACTATCAAGTCTTAGATTTACCTCCTGCCTCTCCGCTTCCTTGTTCTTCTGTCCCTGTTTCTTCGCATACCACAAGCCAATTTCGCGGCCTTTCAGGTGCCCAGGATGTCGGCCTCGGCCGCCTCGACCACCACCTCCTCCTCCTCCTCCTCCGCCGCCGCCTCCGGAGCCTCGGTTCCCTCCGTGGCCTCCTCCATGGCCCCCCCCATAGCTTCCTCCGTAGCCCCCGCCGGAGCTGCGGGGCCCACCATCCCGGCCCCAGTTCTGATGGTAATCATAGCTCATTGTCCCAGCGGACTACAACTCGTGAGAACCTGCAACCGCTAGAAATGGCGCCCGGGCCCGGAAGCGAGTGCACGTCCACTTCCGTTTTGCTTCCGGCGCCCAGCGCGAGAGGGAGGGCCGTTTGAGCGTCACAGCAGCTGCTTCCGGTGACGTCGCGGGCGGACGCCCTCGGTGGGTCGGGAAGGTGGCTCAGGTGAAGTCTTCTTGGATGTACCTTCTGTTGTCTGCCTTTGTACCTGTGGATGAAAAGCGAGCAGAGTCTCGCAAGTTTCCTTTACCTATGCTCAACATGTGAGGCAATGGGTTTTGGTTTTTACTTTCTTATTATCCGTAGTGAAGTCCGAAGTTTCCTTCCAGTTAGGCCCCGGAGAATAGACTTCTATTGACAATAAATGAACTTGTGGATGGAGGCATTTTCTCCTAAAAGTCTCAAAAGAAATGAGTTCACCGTATTTTTTTAGTAGCTACGTCTTGAAAACAGCTTGACACCTGTTTCAAATAAGTATAAACTGTCCCTGCCTTTCTTAAAGGATTATCATTATTTATTGCCTTTATCCAACAGCATAACAAGGAGCATGGCTGCCAAAAATAAAAAAATTAAAAAATGCTCAGGCAATTTAAATCAAGGCAGTTGAAGAATCATATATGTTCATGTGAAGCCATTTATTGTTGATTGACCAGGCCACTTAGTGTCTAGCACAGCTGTTTTGGCATAAATCAAGTGACTGGGCCACACAGGCCTGATTGTTTACCAGAGGACATCCAGTTCATTTCATATTTTAACTGATTTAAAGGTACTGGCATCAGCTTTCATTTGCTTACTGCCTTGGAAAGGCAAAAGAAATTACTGTGCAATGAGTTAAGAAAGGAAAATACTGTATGCTCTGAAGGGGTCCAGACTACACCTCTGTGGCATAAAAGTTAAATCTGAGCAGAGGCATTTTGGTTTCTGAAATATTTTAACTGCCTAAAAGCAGAGCCTCCTGAAACAATTCCAAGGAACTCAATTGTCATAAATCACTTCACCTGGGAGAGAAAGTGACAAAATTGACTGTTATCACTGGAGACTAGAAATCAGCATCATACCTAAGCAGGAATTGTCACGAGACTATTATATATTCCATATTTTCTCATAACAGCCATTTTTCTTCGTAGAAGTTGTTTTCCCATGAGTATCTTTTTCCTCCTCCTCTTCCCCTATTAAGATAGTATATAAGCCCCAAGTTCTAAACTTCTCCTTGAATCATATTTTTATATGAAGTCTCACTGGTATGTGAGTAAATCTGTCTCCTCTCTTGCTAATCTTTCTTTTGTTGTTTTAATTTTAAGGCTCCCAAGATAAACCTAAGAGAGTAGAGGAAAAGATTTTTTTTCCCAGCACCCATTAGATGTTACAGCAAAATAATTTAATTTTAGAGTCAGGTAAGCCCTTTTTAAAGAATAAGAAGTTAAACAGTGACTTTTGAGATAAATAGACCTTAGCCAGGCTAATGGGGAATGGAGAGATTGTTAGAGGTGGAGGAAACGATGTATGTATAGAGAGATGATAAAATGTTGGAGAGTGAGGGCGCCTGGGTGGCTCAGTTGATTAAGCATCTGCTTTCATCTCAGGTCATGATTTCAGGATTCTGGGATTTAGTCCCATGTTGGGCTCCTTGCTCAGTAGGGAATCTGCTTCTCCCTCTCCCTCTATCCCTCCCTCTGCTTGTGTTCTTTCTCTCACTCTTGCTCTCTCAGATAAATAAATAAAATCTTTAAACTATATATATTGGAGAGGAGAAAAGTCTACTCTTAAGCTTTAAGACTGTTGGAGAAGACCAAAGAGGTAGAAAGGAGCCTAATCACGGAGGACCTTATATGCCACATAGAGAACAATATTAAACTTTAAGAAGGAGAGTAGTTATTTTTGGCTGCTTTGAAGAGAAAGGAATGGAGGAGGCAAAAATGGACATGGAGAGGCTAGTTAAAAGGCTATGATTTAAAGAAGGCAAGATGGAATATGGAAAAGACTAGAATTAAGAGATATTAGGAGATTAAAAAAGAATGTCAGATTTGATGATTCACTGGATGTGGACAATTAGAGGAAAGGCTGAGATAACTCTGAGATTAAGATTTGAATGACTACCAAATAAAGGGATACCATATCCTGAAATGAAAAACACAGGATGAGGAGGATTTTTTTTTTTTTGAGTAGGGGAAGGGTTGAGTTAATGCATTTGGGGGGCGCCTGGGTGGCTCAGTCAGTTAAGCATCTGCTTTTGGCTCGGGTCATTATCCCGGGGTCCTGGGATTGAGCCCCATGTTGGGCTCCCTGCTCAGTGGGGAGTCTGCTTCTCCCTCTGCCCCTTACCGTGCATCTCCTTTCTCTCTCTCTCTCTCTCGTGTGCATCCTCTCTCCCTAATAAGTAAAGTCTTAAAAAAATTAAATAATACATGTGGAATTTGAGGAACCCATGAAACATACAAATTGAGAGGTCTAGAGAGTGGTTGGTTACGTGGTTGGTTAAAAACTCAGAGAGAGCAGACTGAGATACATTTTGGTAGTCCTTGACAAATATGATTAACACTATAGGAATGAATAGTTCCAATAAATGTATTGGAATTTATTCGGCATCCTGCTGTGACATGTATGTGAATTATTCAGTAGTTAAAATTGGGTAGGTATATTGGGGATCATTGGGGCAAAATTCGAAGGAAATAGTGTGGATTGTTGTTAGGTGAGACAGTTTATGAACTGAAGGATCTCCTCAAAATTTATATGTTGAAGACCTAACCCCCAGGGTAACTGCATTTGGAGAAGGGGTCTCAAAGGAAACAATTAAATGAGGTCATGAAGTTGGGGCTCTAATCTTATAGGATTAGTATCCTTATAAGAAAAGATACCAGAGAGCTCATTCTCTCTTACCTAAGAATAAAGGCCATGTGTGGACAAAGAGGCTGTCCGCAAGCCAGGAAGGGTGCTCTCACCAGGAAACAAGTCTGCCAGCACCTTGGTCTTGGACTTCCCAGCCTCCAGAACTTTAAAAAATAAATTTCTGTTGTTTAAGCCAGAATAATACCATAAACATATTGTACTTATTTATTAATAAGTAGTATTTATTTATTAAACCAATAAAGTGGTTTAATAGCACTGAAACCAGTGGTGTTTTACTAAGGCAGCCTGAACAGACTAATAGAGTAATAAGACCAATAGGGAGTAAGTGTGGAAGAAAACTAGCATATATTTGTTGCCTAGCATTTGCTAAGTATTTGGCTAGGCAGCAGAATAATGACCCCCATAGATGTCCACCTCCTAGTCCCTAGAACTCTGGATATGTTAAATTACATGGCCAAGGGAAATTAAGGTTGCTAATCAGCTGACCTTAAGATGGGGAGATTATCCTAGATTATCTAGATGAGCTCTATATAATTAAAAGTGTCTTTCAAAGTGGAACAAAGAGGCAGAAGAGAATTTCATAGTGATATGATATGAGGACTCAAGCAACTGCTACTGGCTTTGAAGATGGAGGAGGAAGGCCACAAGCCATGGAATGTAGGAAACATCTAGAGCTGGAAAAGGAAATGTATTCTCCCTTAGAGCTTTCAGAAAGGAACACATCCTACCTACCCCTAGATTTTAGCCTAGTGAGGACCCTTACTAAGCTTCTAAGCTACAGATTTGTGGGGTACTACATTTGTGTTAATGAAGATTCTGAGTTTCTGGTAATTTGTTATGGCAGCAGTGGCAAAGTAATATGGTATTCCATATTTCACATAATCCTTATGACAACCCCAGAGAGAGGTAGTGTTATCTCTATTTCCTGGTAAATTCTGTTATTTCTCTTCACCTTGTGTCTGTTAATCCTAAGCAGAATCTTAGTTATCAATTTAAAATTACTAAATTTTCCCAACTTCTTTAGCGTGAAGTAATATGGTATTGCTTGAGGCTATTGCTTTAGGCAGACACTTTAGAACAAATGTCACTGTAGTAAAAATTTGCACAAAAGGAAGGTTTTTAAGGAAAGACCACAAAAGTATTAACGGGAAGAAAAGTACCAGTTGATACTTCGGTTTTTGTTTTGTTTTGTTTCGTTTTCCTGCTTTGCTTGAAATCAGCAAGAATTCTTAGGTTACCTAATGCCAGAAAACAAAAGGAGTGACTGGCTTGTTATAATTGCCATTGTTACTCTTGCTGATGCTCTGCTTTATCCTGTGCTCTGGGCAGGCTAAAAAGATGTCTTTCTTAAATGTGCACTGATCATGGACTGGGCCCAAAATGCAAAACCATTGCTTTCTTTCTTTTCTTTTTTTAAACCATTGCTTTCAAACCCACAGCGTTTGGTATCTAGGCCCACAGGCATGGGCCTCCTAGTCCAGCCACTTCTAAAATGCAGCAAGGATGAGCCACACAAAACCACGCCACTATCAGAAATGATTACAGTTTTTCCAATCTTAGGGAATTTCTTATTCTCCATTTTCTTTACCCAACCCTGTGCAACAACTCTAGCATAATTTTCTATGTGTCTCATGTTCATGAGGGACTGGAGGGGATTTTTTTTTTAGTGTTTCTCTAGGAAAATGGAGCGCTCTTGACTCCTTAGTCCCCCTACCTCATACCTCTTCTTGATAATGGGGAGAGGGAGGGGACATGCTGATGAGAGTAATCCTAGATATATAAAGATCTGGCTATTTTGAGGTGGGGTAGGGGACATGGAGAAAATGGTTCTTTTCAAATAAAAAAATAAAGGAGAATTATTAAGTAGCTCAATAGAGTATCTTGTCACATAAAATTTTAGAACTCAGATTGGGAAAATTGAAAGAATTTGTGGAGAACATTTCCTGACTGTAACAGTTATAGTAAAATTATAAATTTAAATATACAAGTATATATATAAATTATAAATTTTAAATTATAATTATAAAATTATAAATTTACTTAAAATAAAACTCAGGTGGACCAAGAAAATATAGTGTATCATCATCATTATTTATTACTGATCTAATGTCTAAATTCCTTTCTTGCTAGACAACAATAGTGGAAACATCTTAAAATTGCTAGCTAATTTTCTCTATTTCAGGTAATTATGAGGTTCTTCTAGTAGGCCTTTTTCTCTCTTTCTTCCCCCTCTCTTAGGGGAAGACTTACTAACTGGGGCTGAAATCATTTGGAGACCTCTTCATTGAGAGAGATGGCCATTGATCTTGGTTTTTGCCTGGAAGTGAAGTTGGCTATGGGCTGGAACACTTACATACAGTCTCTCCATTTAGTGTCTCTGTGTGGCCTAGTTTTAACCTCCTCACAGTATGGGAACCTGGTTCCAAGAGTAGGTGTCACAGAACAAAGTGGAAGTACCTGACATTTTTAGTAAGTAGCCTCAGAAGTCACCTAGCAACTAGTTACTAGTTGAGATGGTAATAGATGTCCCCCCCAGGTTTAAGGGCAGTGAGGCCTCACCACAGTACGGGAGGTCAAATTATAAGGAGAGCATGCGGGATGGGAGATACTGTGTCCATCTTCAGAAGATACAATCTGCTGTAAGTGCTAGTGCAGGTCCTTCCAGGCACCATCATTTTGACAGCTTTACAAACTTCCTGTGTTGTATCACAGACACATCTGCCGCTATCCATAGGACAACTAGAAGTAGGAAAAAGGATGATAATACTTCAAGTGATTTACTGAGTGCTTATTATATGTCAGGTACTATGAATAGACATATTTTGGTCTCTATTTTATTACAGTTAGGGTAAGAAAGTCAAGGAATGGAAGGACTAAAAAGAATGAGACCTCCCCAAGGCAAGGATCCCACTATCACTGATATATTTCATGAGAAATAATGTAATCTTATGAAAGTTAGAAAAAAATAAGTGTCTGCAGCATCATTTATTCCTCTTTGCTTGAAAAACTTCCATTTTCAATCCCCGAAACCTCATTTATCTGTTTATCAGAGACACTTTTGAAATACTAAATCAACATATTTTCAGTCCTCTCCCCTATAAGTCATGTTCCCCAGTAGACATTTCACAATTATAACTCCAGAGAGGGAGAGTACCTTAAGTCTACCTTAAGAAAGATAATATGAAGGAATGAAAATCCTTGATACATAGGAAGTAAAAAAAAAAGAAGGAAGTCTTATAAGGTATGGGTGGGGGTGGAAGGGAGGGGAAGATGCATTTAAATTTTGACCTCCCTCCTTCATCTCAGCTTTCAACATATTTCTTGCTTACAGCTTTGAAAGCATATTAAATGTTGAATTTTTTTTTTAAAAAATTCTGGTTATAAAATATATCTGGTTATAGTTTTTAGTATATCCAGTGTTTGGTTAAAGAGAAAAGTTAATTATTGAATCCCTGCATTCCCTTGGAATTCTGGGAGATTTTACTTTTTCATTATCTCAAATTGATCTGTCCTCCTTTATGTCAATTTTGTCAACTCCTATCACCGGTTTCCTTGCTTCTCTGACTTTTACGGAATCTTTTAGATGAGTCAGGATTTTGTCCTGATCTTCATTCTAAAATTGGTAAACACTGAGGAGTCTTGATCTAAGAACACCGAACCTGTGTTCTACCCAGATCTATCAAGGGTATTCTTCTTGAACAAAGAAGAGAATGATACCATCGTCATAGTAGGGTTTCCATAGAACACAGAGAAGTTGCAGATCCTTAATCTTCATTTAGTATTTTAAAATTTTATAAATAATGGTATGACTAAAAGTTTTTACAGATCATCTTATCTGCTTGGGCTCTCCTCATCCCTAATCTTTCTAATATCCACTCAAGAATAACTGAGCTCTGGAGAGTTTAAGTGTAGGTCAAACAGTGGTAGAATCAAATCAGAATAAGAGGTTAAAACTAAGCCTTCTGATTCCTAGCCCAATGCTCTTTCCACTGTACAATCTATACACTGTGTAGATTGTGGATATGTCAGTTAGAGTCTCTATAGAAAATAGATGGGTGTCTGCTTTCGGCTTAGGTCATAATCCCAACATCCTGGCATTGAGCCCTGCATCTCATTGGGCTCCCTGCTTAGCGGAGTGCCTGCTTCTCCCTCTCCAGCCTGCTTCATCCTCTCCAGCTCCCCCATGCTTGTGTTCCCTCTCTTGCTATCTCTGTCAAATAAATAAATAAAATCTTTGAAAAATGTATGTTAAAAAAAAAGAAAATAGGTAACAATCTTAAAACAACATAATTCAGGGAACATTTCTATATATACATATTAAAAGTGTGTATAGAAGTACAAAAGATCTTTTAAAGGGACTATAAAAGATTTCATTAAGCTGGAATTAGTAGCAATAGAGATGTTATTATTTCTAGGCCCCAGGTGAATGAAGAAAGGGAAGGAGTACCAGCATCCTGAAAGAAAATGGCAGAGAGTCAGCTTTCTGTAAGAAGCAGTGACTGCTGATAAAAGGTAAGATCCAGTCCAAGGTGATTTGTCAGGGAAAGAGGAATAAATATCCTGACCTCACTCTCTTCCTTGTCTCTGACCTTTGCTGGAAGTCCCCTTTGTCCAAACCCAGTGGGAAGCAGAGAACATTTGCTTCTGTTTACATGGTTGGTGCAAGTCAGTCTCTTGGTGTAAGAGAGTAGGATGGAGAAGAGTAGAGAAATTTGCAGGAGAAAAGTTAACATAACCAGTGCTCCAGTCCAGAGCATACTTTGATGCTTTTAGTTCCAGTGAACTGTAAATATTTCAATAAGAGGCAGATATCAATCAGAGAATTTTCTGTCCCTTTATTCTCTATCAAATGCAGATATTATCCGTTTTCAGCCTCCTCTTTGAATTTAATTGTCCAAACATTCAAAGGCTCCTGAGGCACTGCTTTCTTTGTGATTTGGGGTATTTTACAGTTAACAGTAGGAGTAGGGGTGTCCTCACCTTTAAGCTAAGTTTCTGAAGGCACTACATACTTGTTCTCCTTTTATTACCTTCTTTCAGGGTCAGGCTTGATGATATAATAGTGAAATAATTTCCTTATTTCACTCAAAATACTGAAAGAGAATATTTTTAAAATTCTCTAATCGAAATATAAAAAGCAAATGAGTACTTTTAGTGGGAAATGTATAGACATTACCTAGTTTCCTTTTTAGTTACTATAGGCATCCTGTGTTTTGGGGGAAAAAAATATAGATGAGGTATAACTTGCTTTATAATGATAGAGTGATTGTGTGGTTTATTGTCCAAGTCTGTAAAAGTTAAAAAGGATGCTATTAATTGTTATGCCAGAAAAACAAGTGTAAATTGGGACCAGCCCAGGCAAACCAGACATTTTGTCATCGTAACTATGAATTATTGTTACTAGCTGCTTAATTCCATCTGTTTCTCATGAAAGGAAAAAAGAAAAAAAAAATGGATGCCAGGATCCATGTTAAAGATCTTGAGCATCTTGCATAACATACTTTCCCTTGAAAACTACATAATCTCATTAAAGTAGTGGATTTTTCTCTGTCTAATGTAAGCAGACAATCTGGGAGTTTAGGAAAAAAATATTATGAATGAGTCCTGAGAAAAAAAATTTTAATCAATGGATTTTCATCTAAATAATGAAAATACATCTAAATAATGAAAAGTCTTAAGGCTTCTATTAAGCAAGTAGATATGTATCTTTGCTACTGTAACCAGGTGACCATGGATTTGTCCAAACCCTAATATTTTTTGACCCTCACATTTTAAAGCTTCTGGGGATTATATTTCTGCTAAGTGGTAGAAACTAAAATTTGCTTCGGAGATATTTTTTTTCTTTTTTTCTGGAAAAATTACTCAGTGAGACTATGTGTATGTGAAGGTAAAGATTTTCCTCTAATAAAGTGTTTCAAGATGATGTGAATCCAGGAATCTAAATTGTTCTGCATAATATTGCAAAATATTGTCATTGTAGTTATTTCGTATTGGGATTTTGACTGCCAAGTTTTGGCATTTTGAATGCCAAGTTCCTGCTTACTCTTGAAAAGAACATGTGTTTTTGTATATGTGAATGTTTGCTCATGTGTTCTTTATGCATCTTAAAGTGGAGATCCCAAGACTGTAGGAAAGACATACAAATATGATTTTCTTTGTCTCGTAACTGGAGAAGAGATCATATAAACAAATTGACCTAGGTTTGGAGCACTATAGTCTGGTCTAGAGTCAAGGCCAAATAACTCAAACTTGGGAAAATGTACCATTCTTGGATTATAGTATGCAGTATCTCTACATCTCATGATACCACGAGTGGGCACTATTTACATTCTATTATAGTATGGTATATTATTGTCTAGTCGGGATCATAGTAGGTGGCAGAGACTGGCTGCTAGCTGTTCACCACATTTAGGTGTCTTCTTCCTGTGCACAGATAAATATATTTCTCAATCTCTTTTGAAGTTAGGGATGGCTGTATACTGAGATGTCTCCAATGTAGCAGAAGCTGCAGTGGCTGAGATGCTGTTCTTCCAGGCCATCCCTGGCACAGTTCTTGCAGGATCCTCTATGTCCTTTCTCCTCCTGCTGGCTTAATACAGATGAACATAATGATCATAAAAACTGAAAAGGTGGAACTGCAAGATAGAAAGAGCCTAGACCCCTGAACCATATCGTAGAGGAGAAAGCCTCCACGGGTCAGAACATTTATTTAACTGCTGCTGCTTTTCTTCAACTTTGTCTTCCAAATCTTGCACAAAAGCCTCTCTCTGACAGATGTTAAACCTGAAACTCACTGGCAAGAAAGAATGGAAAATATAGTTTTCAGGCTTCTAGTCTCTGTGATACATGGAAGACATTAGAAACATTGGGATTTTCCAAGGTGTTAACAGAAAATAGATTGCCAGAGGTAATTTTTTTCCTCAAGTTACAGGCTCCATAGAAAGACATTTAAGAAGTGTATAATTTATTTAGTAACCAAGGAAATCCTTCCTATTTATTGAATTAAAATACAATACCATCACCATCTCCACTGCTACCACCCTAATCCTAGCAAGTATCACCTCTAACTCAGACTACTAAAATAGTCTCCTGTTTCTTCTGTAATCATATTTGTACTTTCATAGTCTTTTCCCCTTGACAACAATAGACAGTGATTTTGTATTCAAACGTGTCATTCCTTTGCTCAGAACCCTCCAATCACTTCCTACCTCATTTAAAATTCACAGTCCATATCTGGTCTTCAAGGCACTAATGATCTATCTCTCCTTGCCGTTATCTGTCTTTATTTCCAATCACTTTTTCTATTACTCTATTTCTGTTTCTCGCTCATCATTACATTGACCTCCTCAATGGTTTCACAAAATAAAAAGGCATACTCCCAATTCTGGGAATATGATGTTCCCTTTGCTAGAACTATGATTTCCCTAGATACATAGTATGTTTTATCACTTTATTTGATTGATAAAATATTACCTTATCACTGAAGTCTTTCCTAACCAAAGTATTTGAAAAATTACTCCTTCCATCATTGCCCTGTTATTTTCATTTTTTTCTTAACATTTTTATTATCTCTGGTACCTCCTTTCTGTCGATACATTTAGCATTACCTGAGATATATACATGTATACATGTACGGTATATAAATGTATGTGTGGACCTTAACCCCATCCAAAAAGAGGTCTCTCCCCTCTTGGGGAGGTAGCCTGTAAGTGCCTGAAACGTGTCGCCTTATAAGAGTGACTTTGTCTGGGGTCATGGATCAGCCAAATAGTAACAGTGTGATTTAAGGTAGAGGCTTTGTGTCATTCCTTATCAACTTGACTTCTTTAGGAGCTGGAAACAGTGTGAACAGTGAACCATGCTTATCCCTACTCCTACTGTGATGGAGTCCCAATACAGACTCTAAACACCAAGATTCAAATGGGCTTTCCTTCTTGGCAATAATCCTTATATATTGTCTTACATCGATGTCTGAGAAAGTAATGCTGTCCATGACTCCATGGGGAGCAGACCCCAGGAGGTCTACGTTCAGACTTTTTCTGGATTCTCTTGTATATGCTTCTCCTCTTGGCTGATTTTAATCTGTGTCCTATAATGCACTATAACTGTGAGAATACAAATTTCTTGTGAGTTCTGTGGGTCCTTCTAGGGAATTATGGAAACTGGTAGTGGTTTTGGGGATATCCTAAGCTTGTAGTTGGTGTCAGGAGTGAGGGAAGTCTTGTGCGGACTGCTTTGTCTAAATTTACAGTTGGCTCAAACTCAAAACGCATTTTGTTTATGTTCATAGTCATAATCCGAAGTACCTAGAACAATTTCTAGCATATGGCAGGTATTCACTAAATGTTATAGTGAATAAATTAGTGAAAGTAGCTGAATAGAAGAAACTAAGACAAAAATCTAATGAAATTCAATACTAAAGAACCATGTTGAGAAAAGCTTCTACATAATGCATATCTAAATGGTCTTTATTTGATTCTAAACAATGCTTTGGTCCTCAGAATGGTTGCCTCTGTCAATCACAACTCTTTGGGATTATACATATGTTCATATTAACTGGGAGTCTTAGATATGTCTTTTCAATTTGTAGGAGTCACCACCAGATGGTGATATTTTTATTAGATAATAAGTAATTTTAGTCTTCAGATTCATCAGTTTATGGAGAAAAGAAATCAGCTGAAATATAGTACTTACTACTAATAAAATATAATAGGGTAAGCTATTTAAATATAACACGAGGTATCTACAAGGGTATTTCCTACAGAAACACATTTTTACAGTCATAATCACTTTAAAGAGTAAGTAGACTTTATACTGATGTAGCTTACTTACCCTTCTTCTTTCTAAACAAGGATTGGAAGGAGCCATTCATGCTTATTCATAGCCCCTATAGGTTTTTCTTTAGCTTCAACTACAATTAGCTTCGACAACCAACAACAATGGCAATGTAGGGCCCCATCCCAGGACCCTGACTTGAGCTGAAGGCAGATGCTTAACTGACTGAGCCACCCCTAATACAGCATCCTTAATACAGTAGTACTTTAAAGTGTATCCAGTGTATAGTTAATTCAATAGCCTAGGGCAATTAAATGGGAATATCCTAGTTTTTTGAGTTGTTTTTGTTTTTGTTTTTTGTTTTTCCAGTTCTCCTAGCATAGGCCCAAGTCCAGTGAGAAGAAAATAGTACACAGGAAGGAAGGAGTATTACTGTTTTCCAGTCCAGTTCTTGTGCTCTTTAAATCTTAACTTCCATCATTTTTGCTGTATATTAAAGAGCTATGCCAGTTATAAAGCATTTATTTCTATTTAAATTTTTATTATTTTCTTCAGTTTTATTATGATTCTATTTCTGATTTCCTTGCTGCCAAAAATTATACTGTAAAGCAACAAAATCACCTTTCTCTTTCATAAAATTATACATCTAGATTTAATATATCAAAACTTATCTTTTACAAAGCATTATTAGAATATTCAACTTCTTTTATAACAGGCATTCAGTGCCATTAACTTATAATATTTGATTGATCTGGCCATTCGTCATTATGTTAAAATAGCCCTCCATTAAGGAGCATCTAGGTGACTCAGTCAGGTAAGCAGCTGGCTCTTGATTTTGGCACAGGTCATGATCTTAGGGTCCTAGGATCGAGCCCAGCTTACCCCAGAGTTGGGCTCTCAGTGGAGAGCTCCTTCAGGATTTCTCTCTCTCTCTCTCTCTCTCCCTCTACCCCTCCCCCACCCCCCTCAACTTAATAAATCTCTTAAAGAAATAAAATAGCCCTCAATTTTAGGGATGTAAAAAGTCTTTTTAAGTAAAATATATTTGTGATAACATATTTGAATTTGAATTTATATGTTATACATTATTGGAGGCTTGCTTTATAAACTTTACTAATGGCATTACCTTTGCTTTCCAAGTTTAGAATAGGAGATATTGAGAGTAAACGAGACATAAAGTCCATTGAGATAATTACTTTGAAAATGAGTTCTTGATGGCAAAAAAAAAAATCTTCTGAAGATGAAACAATCTGAAAGCCCATATAAAGTAATTTAGAGTTCTGATTGAGAATAATAAAATATAAGCCAAAATAAATCATTTTAAAAAAGAATTCACTCAGTCTCTAAGTAGTAAGATAAGTGAGGTGTGGTGGTGCACAAAGTCAAATACCATGTGAAATGTCAACACAATAACTTTGGAAAATAAACATTTAAGTAATACATTTAATGTATGGTTAAAGAAAGATCAGGATAAAGCATTTTGAAGTAAAATCACTTCATAATTTTTGAAATATACATTACTAATAATCTGACAAGGTGATTTTTTCATTTTTGCAATGTAACACATTTTAAAATTAGTATTGAAATGTATACCTTATACTCATTTAATAAAATATATTGAATTTGCTTGAGATATACATGCCTTTGAGGAAAAAGCCAAAAAGCACCTAAAATTAGAACAATATTGTATTAAAATGTTCTATACTTCAAGAATGGCTAAGAAAGTTTGCCAAATCTGCAGCTTTAGAAACATGCTTTTATTTTTTTACTTAGTGGGATTTCCTCTGCTTTACTCAGAACTTTGTTAATCTGATTGGGCATACCTAACAGAACTTAATCTGGCAGAGCTTTTCCCCAATTTCCATTCAAATAAAAACAATTCTAGAAATGATAATGTGGACATTTATAACCTTTTCCAGTAATGTTTGAGTTATGGACTACTAATTCCATTTGTAACATACAACATTTTGTTTCAGGGGAATCTTGACGTAATGGAAAGATGAAAGGAAAATACATTTAAGAGAGAAAGGAAAAAACATTTAGTAAGCAATTCATACATTATAGAAATGAAGGAAACTGCTATTTACAGACTACGGGCATGCATGTTTCAAAGTTGGAGACTAGCTAGCTTGCCATTTTACATGAAAATATATTTCCTAAATATGGGTGTAAAGCTAAAGCAGTAACTGTAATAAGCTTGTTTTGCTAGGCACATGTAGGCAAGTCTCTTTAAATACAACACAGAGTTTTGCTACATTTTTTCCATTCCCGAAATATCTTCTTACCCCTTGCAATAAAGGCTAGCATTTTGTGTTGAAACACAAGCATCTGAACAATATATTCATTGAATTTATGCAATTTTCTGTTCACTCTGAGGATGACAAACAGGCAAAAACATTAGTAAATGAGGCCGACATTTAATCTAGAAAACAGCTTTAGTAATCAGATAAGAAACATATCTTTTAATTTCCACAGTGTGTGATCTACAGGTAATACATCAAAAGCACTTAAGTGTTTACACTAGTTCCAGCTGCTAGCCCTAAAGCAGTTAACTACTAAATCTGCAATGCTTATGTAAACCAACAAGTGATAAAGGAAATCAAATAGCCTCAGAACAAAAGTGTTAGGTTAGCAGTTTGAACTTGCAGACTCATTCTTGCCTTTATTAGACTAAATGATCACTGGTTACCCTTGCTTTCTTCCTCTCTTTTTCTGTAAGCTGTATTTAACAACTGGATTTCCTCCTGGTAGCCATCCTTCTCTTGATGCTGCCTTTTACTGTTCTGCCTGTGTGCTTCAACAGTGTCTGGAATGGAGATGTTGATATCACCATCGGGATTACTCGTGGGTAAAAAGAGAGAGTATGAGGCTGTTTCCCCTAAATCACAAGAAACAAATCTGTTTTCTTTCCGTGAGTAGCGTAGGGATGGAGATCTGACTTGTGTAGAGGACTGGCTGATGTTGCTAATGATTGACACAGTGTCCAGGGCTTCTTCATTATCACAAATTTCAAGAACTTCCAAGTGTATTTTCACACTGGTGTCCGCAAATGTGGAGGGACAATCTTCTGAGTTTGGTTCATGGCCAACACTTTTGGATCGATAGACTTCTATTTTCTTAGAGGCTGGGGTTATTTTTTGTCCTTCTGCACTTACCTCATAGGTAGAAAGAGAGAGGGTTTTCCCTGTAGGTGCTTGGAGAGACACAGTCCCCTGGAATGCACACAAGGGAATGGCAAGGGCACCACCAGAACGCTGGGGATAAAAACAAAATTGTTATTATTGAAAACTAGTTTCAGAAATTAGAACATTTAGAAATTTATTTTATTCATCAATATGATAGAGTTTTTTCTATTTCAGACCCATTTCCCTAGAAACCTTTATCAATGGTATTTAAATTCTGCCATCAAAGCACTATAGCTCAGTTTCTCCTTGGTCAAATATAACATCTAAATGAGGACAGTCAGGAACCTTTCTTCGAAGATAAAGGACATATTCCCGTAGCTTAAGGCAAATTTGTGTATCAATGGGGGCAGCAGTCAGTGCTTCCAAAGGGAGAATTTGGACATAAAATTGAATTCATATTTACAATCTGGAATTGCTTTTATAGTTTTGTTGTATTAAAATTTTGCGTAGGTTGAAAGAAATGCAGACTGTGTTACCAAAATGCACTTTTTTTCCTGTTTAGTATGTCACAGAGAATGTTAATAGTGAAACTGTGATTCAAATTAAGTATAAATTATATTTCAGCTGTTAGGTTTGAGTATTCAGAAGAGGAACCAAATGTCCCCAGAACAGTGCTATACTGTGCTTACTTTTCCATGGAGAAATCAGTCATTAAAGTAAATCTAATAATAGAGAATTCTCCCACATCTGTGCAAAAACTTTCTTGAAGATCAGAAACTTTTATATTTTATTTAAAACTTCATATGTTAAGATTTTTTAAAATCCGTACTCGCCACTGATAAGCGCTTAAGAAATGAAAGAAAACAGACAAACTCTTAGAATAGCCTGCATTTTATATTATTGATTCATAACTTCATACTTCCGGTAGAATTGTTTTCTTTTTGATTATACTAGCCTCGAAAGGTACTAAACTTCTGGAGCAGTGTTCCAAAAGCTAGGCCCCCAGACTAACATCATCAGCATTACCTGATAACTTCTAAGAAATGCAGATTTTTGAGCCCTCTCTAGACCTATTGAACTAGAAACTTTGGGAGCGGGTTCCAGCTATCTATTTTAAACAAGCCCTCCAAGTGATTTTTTTGCATTGTAAGATTTGTAATCCCTAATTAAAGAAATGTAGTCCAGAAAAAGAAGGGGAAGAAAGATGATTTTCATACCATCTTTTCATACCATCCAGACACTTTTCATACATGTGCCAATAACCTAAAAAGCTGACCTACCAACTGGATTGCCTTAAATGTGTCTTTACAGAGGAATTGGCATGAGGGTTCATGGTATTTTGCCAATTTAGGATGATCAACCTTTCTGTTTGCCTGTAACTATACCAGCTTTAGCACTGAAATTCTTGCATCTCAGGAAACTTCACAGTTCCAGAAAAACCAGGATAGCTGGTCACCCTATTTGCCTTGAGCATTTTGTATCTGGAACTAAGTGTGGCTGGAGCAAGCCCTGGACTACAATTTGGATTCTCTTCTATGAAAAGAAATTTTTAAGGGAGGATTTATCATGAGATTCATTTGGGTGCCTTCATGCCTAATTCTTTGAATTTAGGGACAATGAAAAATATAGTCTAGGGTGTGTGAGACATGTTACTGGGCTTTCCTGATTATTCTCTATGGAGAAGTCTTAAATCCTCTTTATCCATAAAGGGTCCTGGGAACCTAACTTTGTGGCCTTGTACCCTAAAGGGCTGAAAACTTTGAAAACTTACACTATAAATTTTAGTTTACCCTTTTGCTGAGGCAAAGAACTTCACCAACTGCACATGTGCAACTGAAGCAGGAGAAACAGAGGAACGATACTTGGGTTCATTACTGTACCAAAGCATTGTTTGAGTGGTAGCAACTTTTTGGCAAAGGGGAAATGGCCTTCATTTATTTTTTATTTATCCATTCATTGAACATTTGCTGAGTATTACATTAGTCCTCCCTACCCAGAGTTTCACTTTTCACAATTTCAGTTACCTGCAGTCAACTGCGGTCTGAAAGCAGACGATCCTCCTTCTGTCCTATGGTCAGAAGGTCAGTAGTAGCCTAACACTGTGTCATAATGCTTATGTTGTTCACCTCACTTCATCTCATCATGTAGGCATTTTATCATCTCACATCATCACAAGTAGAAGGGAATGAATATAGTACAATAAGATTTTGAGAGAGAGAACACATTCACCTTAATTTATATACTGTTATAATTTTTCCATCTCATTAGTAGTTATTTCTGTTCATCTCTTACTCTGCCTAATTTATGAATTAAACTTCATCATAGGTATGTTTGTATAGAAAAAAAACATAGTATGTATTGGATTTGGTACGAACAATGATTTCAGATATCCATTGGGAGTCTTAGAATGTATTCCCTATGGATAAGGGGTAAGTACTGTTTGTGCAAGATTCTGAACTTGCACTGGGTATACAGATGTACTGTTTCTTCATTCAGAGACTCCCACAGATATAATTGGGTGACAGAAGCATGTAAGAAAGAAAATAAAATTTTAGTTCCAACTATTTTAGTAGAGATAGGAATCAGCTCTGTGGAGTCCAGGAATGACCACTTTTGGTAAAGAGATTTCATACAGTGTTGGCATTTGAAAGTGATCTTAAGAATTAAGAAAAGATTTATAGTTTTAAAAGCTTTGCTTTCTGAATGATAAGTCATGAGTGGAAGAGCCAAATTGAAAACTTTCCATCTTGAGAAAAAATTTTATCAAAGACAGAAATTTCCATTTTTTTAAATGAAAATGGATTGAGATATTATTTAGTCAGAAAATTTGTCATTTAATAATGTGAATTATAAATATAAGCTCCTTCATTCTGAGAACTAGTAATATGAAAGCTGGACTTCCTTACATCATACTTTATTGCAGGACGAAAAAACAACCCCATCTCAATGCTTAAAAAATTATTTTCTCTTTGGCACGGTATACTGTGTAAACAAAGTTCTATGGAATATACTAGTTTAAAAAAGAAAAATTGGATGAGAAAACTGAGTGATCAGACAGTGTGATCAGCAGTACTGGCATGTCTATCTTAAAAGAACCTTCACTAGAGCATCAACAGTATGACCATATCTTTATCTGTACCAATGTGCATCACTGATGAGGAGTTAATATAAAAGCAAATGTAATAAAGAATTTTTTTGCATCTGATTTTATACATCCACATAATGCAGATTTCAACTCTCTCATGCTAACTTTACCTAAATGAACGAAAAAGCTTTACTGGGTTATCAAATGACATCTCATTAAAATTGGCATTTGAGAATTGCATAGCGCCGGAGTTGAGCTAAGTATGAAGTCTGTTATTCTGAAATAGTACATGAAGTCTTGAGTTTTCAAAATTACACTGTGAGAGACACCTGTGTGGCTCAGTTGGTTAAATGTCAGACTTGTTTTTGGCTCAGGTCATGATCTGATGGATCGTGAGATCAAGCCCCAGGGCCCCATGTTGGGCTCCATACTCAGCAGGGTGTGTGCTTAAAGATTCCCTCCCTCTGCTCTTCCCCCCACTCGCATGCACCTGGGTCTGTGCCCTCTCTCTCTCAAATAAATAAACCTTTTTAAAAAATTACACTGCATAACATTCTTATTTAAAGGGATAGTTTCCATTTGATAGTCACAGAAGTAAAAACACAGACTTCTATTATATAGAAGCAGATCTGAGCATACATCTTTGCACTATTAATCCAAAATTGGCATGTTAATTTCATCAAAATGGTACTGTCACTTTAAGCCAATTTAGCAGTTTTAATGTTGCTGGTTATAAAAAAATTTAATATATAAATTTGTTTTGGTTTTAGATTTGCCTAAGAACTATAAGTGTAAGGAGTTTTACCAAATATTGTTTGTATGTTTTATTTTTATTTTATTTTATTTATTTTTTTAAAAGATTTTATTTATTTATATGATACCAAGAGAGAGATCACAAGTAGGCAGAGAAGCAGGTGGAGAGAGAGGAGGAAGCAGGCTCCCTGCTGAGCAGAGAGCCCATGGGGCTAGATCCCAGGACTCTGAGATCATGACCTGAGCTGAAGGCAGCAGCTTAACCAACTGAGCCACCCAGGCGCCCCTGTTTGTATGTTTTAAAGCAAAATCATAACATTTGATTTGACAGTAAGATCCATAGATTTTTTTTTTCTTTCGGAGAGATCTGTCTATTAAGTTAAAGAAATATTCTTCCACGTGAGGGAAACTGAGAGCTTGAATGAAGGGAGAAATAAAGGGATAGAGATTCAGGGAGACATCTAACAATTTGTGTGAAATCAAGAGAATTTCCACCTCTTTTAGGATATGGAAGGCAGACTAAAATGGAGAGAGATGAGAAGCAAGAGAACAGACTAACTGAACCACCAGTATTAGGATTGGGTTAGCTGGTAGGTCTATAGCAACAGAATGAACGGAAGCCTGTCATATCTTGGGTTCATAGAATACACAAATAAATACCAAGCTCATAAACAATTGCATTTCCACGTGACTCATACTACAATAGATCCAGGCTGGAGAATTATAAGAATATGGAATAAGAGCACTTACCCTAGGTGAGTGAGGGAAAAGGAGATCTGGGCAGAGCTCAATTTTTATAGATAAAAAGAAATACTTGATATCAGTGCAGTTATTTAGCATTGTTCTAGAGGTCCTAGCTAGAAAACAGTCAAGAAATATTGAGCAGGAAGAAATAAAATTATCAAAATTTTCATGTGAAAATGTTGTATACTTAGAAATTCTAGAGAAGGGACTCTAAAACAGAACTAATTTGGGAGTTTTGTAAGGTCACTAAGTTGTAGGTAAATGTTAAGACATCAATAGCAGTTACCAATTAAAAAATATATTTTAAAAAGGTCCCATTCAAAATAATAACAAAATTATAGAAATGTGTGAGAACAATATTAAAAAAACACTATAATGAGAGAAATCCTGAATAAATAGGAGACAAAATATTTCCACATGGAAAAATTCTATTGTAAATATGGGAAATTTATTTTATTGTATTGATTTAATACAATTTTAATTAAAAATTTAATAGAATTCCAATGGAATTTTACTTTAGAACATGAAAAGTTCCTCCTAAGATTTATCTGCAAGAGTAAATGCTTATATATAACCAGCAAATTTTGGAAATGGATAATAAGGTATATTTACAAACATAGTATGAAGCTATAGTAATTAATACGGGTTGTTAATCGCAAGACATAATAAGTTAAGTAGTCAAGAAACAAAATATGGTCTATCACAGAGATGGCATTTCAAAATAAGAAAGGAATCAAATAGCTTTCCATTAAAAAATTAAATTAGATTCCTTTTCATGTTATAAACAAAAATAATTTCTTGAGTCTTAATAATACTTTTAAAATGCTGTGTGAAGAAGACCTTTACAAATCTGGAATGAAAATCAGAAGTGACAAAAGAGGAACAGATTTGATTGCAGAAAAACTGAAAATGTCTGTGTAAAAATGTATGCTGAAAGCAAAGGTAAAAAACAAATGGGCATCCCAGGAAAAAATATTTGCAGCATACATAGGACATAGTTGAATAGTTATAATATCGAGAGTTTCTCCAAATCAAGGAGATAAACATCCCAGGAGATAAAAAGAAGTGGGCAAAGCAATTAAAAGAAGAACTACGAGTGGAGAATAAACATATGAAAACATATTTGATTTCACCAATAATCAAAAAAATGTAAGTAAAAACAATGGGTCATTTTTAACATCTCAGGTTGCCCTCCACAAAAAAAGAGAGAAATGAATAAAATGATAGATGCCGTCTTTAGAGTACATTTTGATTGTATTTGATTATAAAATAAAACTACATATACTTACCAGAAATCCTATTTCTGTGAGTCAGTTCCACCACCAATATCAACACATACTATTGTTTATTTCAGCACTGTTGTAAGTCCCCAAATAGAAATAACCTAAATGTACTGGAAAACTTTCTTGAAAGAATAGAATAAAGCTATAAGTTCTGCCTGGGTAAAATAATTTCAATACATTTTGAGTGATAATAGCAAGTTGCAAAACAATATATAAAGTATGATCCAATTTTCTTATAGAAAAACATCTACCAGAAAACAACTCAGCAGGGGCACCTGGGTTAAAGGTGGCTCAGTGGGTTAAAGCCTCTGCCTTGGGCTCAGGTTATGATCTTAGGGTCCTGGGATCGAGCCCCGTATTGGGCTCTCTGCTCAGCAGGGAGTCTGCTTCTCCCTCTCTCCCTGCCTGCCTCTCTGCCTACTTGTGATCTCTCTCTCTCTCTGCTACTTGTGATCTCTGCTACTTGTGATCTCTCTTGAGATCTCTCTGCTACTTGTGATCTCTCTCTCTCTCTGCTTCTCCCTCTCTCTCTGCCTGCCTCTCTGCCTACTTGTGATCTCTCTCTCTCTCTGTCAAATAAATAAAATCTTGAAAAAAAAAGAAAACAACTCAGCAAATTATACATGTGTAGGAATAAAAGATATATAGACACACAACACATATATATACTAGGCACAGAAAAGATTTGAAAGGCTACGTACCAAACAATTATTTCCTCTGAAAGTAGATGGGGGGAGGACTTCAACTTTAATGGTTTATATATCTAAGTTGTTTGATGATGATGATGATGATTTTGCTTCTGGGAGTTTATTAGGTAATTGAGAAGGCAGAGCATCCAGCATGTGAGGTAGGGTACTGAGTGTGTGTTGCCTATGATGATGGCTCAAAGTCCAGTTTGGTAGTCAGTTTGTGCTGCATTTGGGGTTTGTGAATCAATACTCTACATTTGGGGTTTGTGCTATTTTTACGTTAGAAGTGAGGATACAAGGTGGGTGCAGGGTATTGTCTCAAAATTTTGCCCCGATAGTTTGATTGTTTAGAATAAGAGTCCCAATTGGGGTACAGTTTATTTTCTGTTCGGATTTTTTTTAAAGAGTAGCAAACAGCACTTTTGACAAGAAAAATAAATTTTTAAATTACCAGAAAGGAAAAGGATCATCTGGTCCTAAGCAGACAAAATAAAGTGACCAGGGTCTGTAATGAGTCAGATTCTCCTCACTAATTTTGCTGCAAAAACTATTATATAATCATTTAAGTCAAGCAATCGCTCAATGTAAACATTAAGTTCCAATAAAGAATCCCACTTCAGAAAAAAAAAATTATGTAATTTGAGTTTCAAACCACAATGTAATCCACAGATTTGAAAGCCATTCAAAAAATTGAAGAATAATTTCAAAATAAGACTAAAAGTAAAAGGCATTAAATCTTAAATGAAAATTAATATTAATCGTGAGGAGGTAAAACAAAAAATCCTGTTATTATTGATTTAATTTGTCTTCATCTTTGTACTGCGTTGACTAGTCCCCACCAACATTTATATCCACTTGTACTTTGTGAATATTATGTTATTTGGAAATAGGATCTTTTCAAACATAAACTAAAATGAGGTCATAGTGGATATGGGTGGGCCCTAATCCAGTGACTGGTGTCCTTTTAAGAAAAGAGAAATTTGGATACAAACTCACATAGAGGAAAGATGGCCATGTGAAGAAGGAGACAGCACTTAGAGTTATTCTATTGTAAACCAAGAAAGGATGGCCTTGCTGAAACCTTGACTTTGAACTTCTGGCCTCCAGAAATATGAGACAATTGATTTCTGTTGTTTTATACTATCTGAAGTTTACAATAATTTGTTACAGCAGCCCTAGGAAACTAGTACAGAGTTTTGTGCAAACACATAATGAAACATTTGCAAAGTTCCGCAACTGCCAGTTTTCTTCTGGAGACTGGAACTACCTGGCATTTTTGTCCAATTCATGTAGAATGTAATCTCTTCCGGAGAAAGGAACATTTCCTTGTGGGTCTTTGTTTTCTCTACCATCTATACCAGTGCCTAACACATGGTGGACCCTCAAAAAATAGTTGTTGAATGAATAAATATGTGCACGAATAAATGAACCTGCAACATTGACCTTGTAGAGTTTTTTAGATTGCATATTTTAACTACCTAAAGCAGAAAAAATAAGATCATCTTTCAAAAACATTGCTGTTTAAAATTTATTTTTTTTATTTTTATTTTTTTTAATTTATTTTTTATATTTTAACAGCCCTATATAATAAATGATGATAATTACAAATGCATCAGAAGATGCTATTAGAACATTTCCTTTTTATAAAAATTAAAATAGAATATTATGGGACCCAATTGTACATGAACGTTTATTTCATGATTAAAAAAATGATAAGATTCAGAGAGCATAAAACTATTCATTTCATAGTCTCTGCTTTCTTTCCATTTAAAATTCTATGAATTAGCATATGCTGTCAGGAATAATGATAATCCATTATTGCTGTACTCCTGAGCGTAGGTGGTTGGGAGCTTTTTTATTTGGAAATGAAAAGCAGTCTACACCTCACAAATGCTTCAGAAGAAGAGAGCATGCCATGTAAACACATTAGCACAAATAATCCACTCTGATAATTGATTCAGACTTACTGACCTTGGGCATATTGAACTTTTTATTTCTTCACTACAAGCCTCTAGGTGAATTCAGGGTGAAATTATAATATAAAAGAGTTGCTCCAAATTTCTCTCCTAACAAGGTAAGGTATTGTGTTATCTGAATCACTCAACTTAAGAAAGACATATTATAACATGTAAAATCATAGCACTTACCAGAAAACACAGAGTTCTGATTTCTCATTTTATAAAGGGAAAATTGACAGCCAGAGAGATGAAGCCACTTTCCCAGGGTTATGCAAGTAATAGTAGTAGGACAGGTGTCTTAATGCCCAGTTAAGTGCTCTTTTCCAATGTACCGTGTTATCACTTTAAAATAAATCTGCTTTAGTCAGTAATAGATCATAGGTTTTTTGCCCTGGAAACTAGAATCCTATCTCTAACTTATGAATAATCTAAGTGACTGACAATTTTAATCTAAATTAAAATCATATATATGATCTTTAGGTTATTTAGGTGGCTTTTAGGGATCTTAAAGTATAGATGCTGAGAAATTAAGTCAAACAGACCATCCAAGATGGTTAGGGGAAAAGAGATAAAGACACTAATAAACAAAAATATCAAGGAGAATGAGAACTTTGAGAAAAACAAACTGTAGTTTTAATAATATTTTTGGAATTTTATTTAGAACTGTGTGACTGCAATATTTTCATATATTCAACATCTAAAATATTCCTTGTGTCATCTTGCCACCTTTATTTAAATGTTTAGTACATTAGAATAAGGAGGACACATGAATTACTCAAGGAAAAGAGAATAAGGGCAAGAAAATAAGGGCCTTTATAAAGGTCACCGTGTATCATAGAAAGTGCTAGGGGTTTTAACACGTGTCCCATTTAATCCACACAGATCTTTAAACTATAAATTAAGCTTTTTTTTTAAATGATGAAAGTTTCACAACTGAGTAACAAAGTTGTGATTGATAGTCATCATAAATATTTACTGATTCTACTAAATACAAGCCATATGTCAGACTTCTTACTAAGCACTTTATATATATTTTCTTACTTGATTATCATATCAACCTTATAAAATAGAGACAGTCACTATTCCAATTTTATAGATAACATGATTGAGTCTTGAGGATATAAGTAGGTAATGCCATAGTCCAATCCAAATCTACAATTATCTGTCTCAAACCTTCAGCTCTTAGCCATTTTGCTACTTCAAAGCATAATGTTTGTGATAAAATATGAATAATACCTCAATCTCCTAATCCAGCTAGAACCCACTATGTTCTGTGGAAACAAGGGAGAGGTGGGATTAATTCATTCATACTAGGAAATGAAAGGAGTATTTATTTATTTATTTATTTATTTATTTATTTGACAGAGAGAGAGAGACAGTGAGAGAGGGAACACAAGCAGGGGGAGTAGGAAAGGGAGAAGCAGGCTCCCGCTGAGCAGGGAGTCCAATGCAGGGCTCGATCCCGGGACCCTGGGATCATGACCTGACCCAAAGGCAGACGCTTAACCAACTGAGCCACCTGGGCACCCCTGAAAGTAGTATTTAAAGAAGATACTTGAGAAAATAATTTCTAAATAGGGTTCTAGAAGATGATTTCAGTGGGCAGAAAGTAAGAAAAATGTATTCCAGGATGAGGGAATAGTAAGAGCAAAGGCAAATGGAATTTGAAAGAATGACATAGTATAAGGAAATGAGACTAGAAATAGAGGTTGGGTCGAGGGCGAAGAACTCTGTACACCAGGATAATGCGTTTTGATTATATTCCATAGGCAAGAGGTAAATGCTATTTTTGTTTTCACATTTATGGAAAGGAAAGAAATTAAGATATATGGAAATCTTCTATGTGCAGGCAGTGTACTTGGCACTTTACATGTGAAATCTAATTTAATATAATAATCTATAAGGGAGGTAAAATTATTTCCCTTTTACAGTAAGCAAAATAAGGTGTGGAAAGGTTAACCAACTTGCTCAGATTACAAACAAAGTTAAGTTTTGAACTGTGATTTAAATGCAGCTCAGATTCCACATGTTTTCTACTATCTCACTTAAACTCTAAGAAGACAATGGGCAACCCTGTGAAATGTGGATTGGAGGAAGGGGACCATGGTGTCAGGGAGACCTGTTAGCAGGTTTTTACAATCATTGTGTACAAAAGGAAAGGGAATCTGAGTTTCAAAACTGGTAGTAGAAATGGCAAATGTGGGATGGACTCTAAGGCAAAATTTCAGAGTGGTGAGGGTCATGGTAAAATACTGCTGTTGAATCACATACACCTGCCATAGAACTCAGTTGAGTCACTATCAGCTATCATCTTTACCTCTCTAAGTTTCTCTTTTCTAAAATATAAAATATAAATGAGTTAATAGATGTAAAATGATTAGCTGAGTGTTTCACACAATGTGCTCCATAAGAACTAGCTGTTAGATATTATTAGGAAGTGAGTAAGAGAGAAATCCATGATGTCTTTGAGATTTCCAGTGGTAGTATCTAGTACCAGTAACTGAGATGTACCTAATGTACATCTCAGTTGTACATCCTGAGGAGGATGTACCTAATGTAATGCTACTTTTGTAGTCTTCATCTCCTAATCAGGCAGCATATTCCTCTGCAGCATTTTACCCTAATGGTCTAAATATGCTAAATAAAAGCCAGAGATTACCAGAAGGGGTTAAAAACATGATGACTATATACTGTCTGCAAGAAACTCACTCCAAATATAATGCTATAGGCAGGCTGAAAGTTGAAAGATGAAAAAGGATACAGCATGGAAATATCAATCAAAGGGAAGCAGAACTGGTTATATTATTATCAGATAAAATAGACTTCAGAGCAAAGAATATTACAAGAGATAAGGAGGATTATTTTAGTAATGATAAGAGCAGTCTACCAAGAAGACACAGCAATCCTGTGTATACACTAAATAGAGTTGCAAACTGATAGAACTGAAAGGAGAGATAGTCAAGTTCACAATTACATCTAGGGACGTCACTACCCTTCTTTTAATAATTAATAGAACAGCTAAACAAAAATTCAACAAGGATATTAAAAAATACCATCAACTAACATGATCTAATCAACATTTATAGAAAATTTTATAGAAAGAAATACTTTTATTTATAGAAAACTATCCAACAAGAGCAGAATACAGATTATTTCCATGGAACATATACCAAGATAGATCTTATCTGGGGAATAAAATAGATCTCAATAAATTTAAAAGAATTAAAATTACACGGAATGTGTTCTCTAGCCACAGTGGATTCAAGATAGAAATAAATAATAGAAAGATAACAGGAAAATCTCCAAGCCTCTGGAAAGTAAAGACACTTAAATAATCCATGAGTCAGAGAGAAAGTCTTAAGGGAAATTAAAAAAACACATTGAATGAAAATTAAAATATAACCTATCAGAATTTGTGAGAAACATCTAAAGCAATGCTGAAAGGGAAATTTAAGGCACTAAATGTATACATTAGAAAAGAGGAATAGTCTTAAGTCAATAATGTAAGCTCGTGCTTCAATAATCTAGAAAAATAAGAGCAAAATAAAATTCAAGCAAGAATAAGGGAAGAAATCCTGGAAGGAACCCAGGATGAGAACAGAAATCAATGAAATTAAAAACAAAACAATAGAAAATAATGTGTAGCAAAGAACTTTTTTTTTTAACAGATTAATAAAATTGGCAAACCTCTAGCAATAGTGACAAAAAAAGAAGACACAAATTACCAATATTGGGGATGAAATTGGACATCACCACAATCTGTGCTGAAGAAAAGGGACTACTACAAACAACTTTACACATTTAAATTTGACAAGTTAGAAAAAATGGGCCAATTCCTTATAAAACGCAAACTAATACAATATACCTGATATGAAATAGATCATTTGAATAGCCCTATAACTATTAGGTAATTGAATTCATAATTTTCAAACTCTCAAAAAGAAATCACCAGGCTCAGATGGTTTCACTGGAGAAATCTGCCCAACATTTGAAGGAGAATTAATATAAATTCTACACAGTCTCTTCCTGAAAAATAAAAGTTGTAATACTTCTCAATTCACTTTATGAAGGTAGTTTTGCCTTGTTACTAAAACTAGACAGTACAAACAAAAACAAAGACAAAACAAACAAAAAAAATACAGATCTATATTACTTACTAATATAGATACAAATATTCTTAACAAATATTAGCAAATGGAATTCAGCAATTAGAAGAATTGTATTCCATGATTAAGTGGGGTTTATTCCAGAACTGCAAGGCTAATTTCAATATTCAGAAATAAGCTGATGTGATCCACCATATTAATAGGCTGAAGAATAAAAATCACATGATTATATCTATTGATATAGAAAAAGGACTTGACAAAATTCAACATCCATTCATGATAAAAGTAGCAATAGAAAGTAAGTTTCTCACTTTGATAAAGAACATCTATAAAAACCTTCCAACTAACAAATGTAATGGTGAAAGATTCCTTTCCCTTAAGATCAAGAACAAAGTTAGGAATGTCAGTTCTTACCACTCCTATTCAACATATTGCTCGAACGTCTAACCAGTGCAATAGTCAAGAAAAAGAAATCAAAGGTAAATCAGAAAGGAAGAACTAAAACTGCAGATGACATGATTGGTCTATTTAGATATTTTCAAAGAATACAAAATTCCTAGAACTAACAAATGAACTAACCAAAATTACCTGCAAGTTAAACATTGTATTTCTATATAGTCAAAATGAACATATGGGTATCAAAATAAAAGATAAAGTACCATTTACAATTGCTCAGAAAAGTGAAATACTTGAGTGTAAGTCTAACAAGACCTTTATAGGACGTATAAGCTAGAATCTACCTGAAGGGAACCAAAGATCTAAATAAATGGAGAGACATATTATGTACATGGACTTGAAGACTCAACATAGTAAAGATGTCTGTTCTTTCTGCATTGATATATAGGTTATGTAATACATATTAAAATCCCATCAAGATTTTTTTGCAGATATAGGCATGATTATTCAAACATTTGTATGAAAAGGCAAATGAACTAGAATGGTAAACTTTGAAAAAATGAATATAGTGGGAGTAATCAGTCTACCTAACTCCAATATAGCTATGATAATCAATACTGTGCTGTTAGTGGAGAGATAAATGACAGAACCCAGAATAGAAGACCTACACAAATATGCGCAACTGCTTTTAGACAAATGTGCAAAAACAATTCAGTGGAGGAAGTATAGCCTTTTCATCAAACGGTGGTGGAGCAATCCATAGGCAAACAAAAAACCTACAACTAAGTTTCATATTTTATTCAAAAATTACCTCAAAACGGGTCACAGTCTTAAATGTAAGACTGTAAAACTTTCATTAAGAACATAGGGGGAAAAAGACAAACCATAAGAGACTCCTAAACCCATGAAACAAACAAAGGGTGGCTGGGGACTACTGGGAGTAGGGATAGGGTGGCTGGGTTATGGACATTGGGGAGGGGTATGTGCTATGGTAAGTGCTGTGAAATGTGTAAGCCTGAAGATTCACAGACATGTACCCTGAGGCAAATAATACATTATATGTTAATTTAAAAATTAAAAAAAAATAAAATAAATCTCAAAAAAAAAAAAGAGCATAGGGAAAAAAATCTTTGAGATCTAAGGCTAAGCAAAGACCTCTTACACATGATACCAAAAGCATGATCCATGAAAGGAAAATTGATAAATTAGACTTCATCAAAGTTAAAAACTTCTGTGCAAATGCAGATTCAGATTCAGTAAGTCTGTGGTGGTCTGAGATTGTGCACTTAGTAAAAGCTCTCAGATTATGCTGAGGCTGCTGGTCTATGTACTATGCTTTTTGAGGAGCAAAGAACATACAGTCCGTAAGGCTCCTTACAATAAAGATGAAATCAGAGAGCGAGACAAACCATAAGAGATTCTTAGTCATAGGAAACAAACTGAGGGCTGCTGGAGGGGAGAAGGGTGGGAATGGGGTAACTGGATGATGGACCTTAAGGAAGGCATATGATGTAAGGAGCACTGGGTATTATATAAGACTGATGAATCACTGACCTCTACCTCTGACCCAATAATAATTATATATTAATTAATTGAATTTAGATAAAAATAAATTTAAAAAAAATATATATAAGGTTTTACAATTCTAAAACTACATGATTTCATGAGTAAATAGAGTTTATCATGTTAGCAATTTAGAGAAGTAGAGGAGAGAATTCAATTTCAGCTAAAGGAATAACTGAAACCCCCCAAAAGCCAACTTTATAGATAAACAGAATGAAAAACAAAGTTTTATTTTTTTAATACCTATTAATATATTCTAATGCCTTATTCAAATGGCACTTATTTCAATTGGTGAAACATTCTGATAAAATGATTAAGTTTCAGCATCAGTCTTCATTTTACATTAATCTTATGGCCATAATGTAAGATTCTGAAATGAATGTATCATTGCATTTAAATTATTTTTTTTTTGCATTTAAATTATTTTATTTTTACTTATGGAAATTGGTGTTCTCGTATTTTTAATTCATACTTCTTGGCTGTATCTGAGCCCATGAGCACAATCATCACAAGCTACAAGAAATCCTGTGAGAATTTTGAATTTAAATGTGTTGTTGCTCTTGGGATTAATGGATAGGTTTTTCTATTCTCTTGCCTAATAAAAACTAAAATCTCTTATCTCTAATGATGACATTTCAACTCAGATATGATATATCCAAATTTATTTCCATGTATTTCCAATTCTTCCTGCTTTTCTTTTTTTTTTTTTAAAGATTTTATTTTTTTATTTGACAGAGAGAGAGAGATCACAAGTAGACAGAAAAGCAGAGAGAGAAGGGGGTGGGGGGAAGCAGGCTCCCTGCTGGGCAGAGAGCCCTATGTGGGGCTCGATCCCAAGACCCTGAGATCATGACCTGAGCCGAAGGCAGAGGCTTTAACCCACTGCGCCACCCAGGTGCCCCTCTTCCTGCTTTTCTAACAAAATAAAGAATGAATTGTAGCTTGAAAGGAAGCACACATTGATTCTATTTAGAAAAAAAAATAAAATTTTATCAGAAATAAATGAATCCTAAGAAATAAAACTTTTTCTTATCTTAATATGCATTTGTTCAAATGGGTGTGGTGTCCATTAGAAATATCCTACTAAAAATGGTTGCATGAAAAATTTTTTTTATATTTCTTTGACCAGAATTAGATCAGGAAAGAAGATACATGTTTTCATTTTTAGACAACTTCAAAGGATAAATACAGTGTTTTTGGTAAGATTACTCTAGAAAAGGTGTTAGAATCCATGTTGATGGTATTCATAAAACTATAGAAGACAAAAATATTTTTATCAGACAGTATAATATAGTAAGAAGATCAAACAAACAAAAAACAAATCTGTGTAGATATAGATTAGAGGTATTCTGGGACAGGGAGTGGTGATAGACTGTGAATAAATGGGCATGTGAGATATAACCGATGTGATGAAAATATTCTAAAATGATTTATGGTGATTGCACAACTTCGTAAATTTACTAGAGATCTTTCAGTTGTATACCTAAAATTGGAGAATGATATGATATGTAAAGTATCCCTCAGTAAAGGTGTTTTTCGAAAGAGCATCTGACTGATTTGGGACACCCTGAAATACAGTACTTGTTCTGCCACTAAATAAATAGCTGTGTGACCCTAGACAAATAGTATGCCTACTATAGGCCTTTATTTCATGATCTATATAAAGGGGTAGTTGGACAGATGAACACCAAAGTATCTCTTGTATCTTTACATTTCAGTATTCTGTGACTCTATTTTGGCAAAGTTCGCCTCAAAAAAAGCACTTCTGTTCCTTGAAAAATATCTAAGTAGGGATGCTCTTCTGAAAGAAATTAAGATAAAATTAAAAATTTGCCAAAAGAGGGTGCCTGTGTGGCTCAGTGGGTTAAAGCCTCTGCCTTCCGCTCAGGTCATGATCCAGGGTCCGGGATCGAGCCCCGCATTGGGCTCTTTGCTTAGCAGGGAGCCTGTTTCCCTCTCTCTCTGCCTACTTGTGATCTCTCTCTCTCTCTCTGTCAAAGAAATAAATAAAATCTTCAAAAAAATAAAAAAATAAAAATAAATAAATTCTTCAGACAGACTTTAAAAAAAATTTTGCCAAAAGAAATTAAAGATCCACGCCCTTTAAAAGACCCTCTTTTTTTAAATCAGTCAGGCATCATTGCTGATGGAACATTTTCTTTGCTTTCAGAATATATGAAATTCAAGCCACAATGCACTCTGTACAATAAAAATATCTGTTATAGGAAGATAAAATAACAAGAAAGAAATTGAAGAAGTTTATAAACCAATGTTAGAAAGAAACCTGTAAGGAGAGTTTAACAGTGCTTCTGCAATTCTGATTTAAATCTCCCTTCATGGGAAACATTTCTTGACACTAGATATAGGTAAGAGACCACATAGAATTTTACATATGTGAGTGTGTGTGTTTATATATACATAAATATATGGGTTTGTGTATGTGTGTATTATATGTGTATGTATAATAACTTATAGTTTTTTCTGATGATAAAAATAATACATTATAGCTTATTTTTGCAACTGAAATTATATTAGAAGAATATGCACCAAACAGTCCCTAAGTTATAGCAAATTAAGGATGACTTCCATATGACTATAATTTTAAGAATTCTAATCCTTTTGAAAAAAGAATAATTCAACTCTATCTAGCCTATATAGATATTATGAGTTACCTAAATTAAAAGGATTTTCTTCTAATTTTTGCAATATTATTTTTTTTGCAACATAAGGGCAAAATTCTGTAGAAAGTTTTTATATATTTTGTGTGGAAGATCATTTGGTAAGGCTAATATTTATACCTTAAAAAAAGACAGTACATGCCATTAGGTCCTGGTGGTTTGTGCTCTGTGAGTGTAGTAAGCTGAGAATTACATTTTCCAAAAATCCCCTTCCTTATATGCTTCCAAGTTGGAATTGGCCAAGATAGGAACTTACTCAGTATTTGGAAGGTAGAAATAAGGCAGTAGCCATAAACATCTGGAACTCTTTTCACAGGCAGATACAGAGATGAACAGAAGAGGTGCCTGGCGGGTGCCAGCTTGTCATTTCCCTTTCCTGCTCCACATCCAGCTTTTCTTCCTGACTACTGGCATTGTTGACCAATAGTGGCCACAGATTCACCCCCAGGTGCTTGGCTGTGGACTCATTGAGGTTGTGGTTTATTTAGAGGCAATAATTTTTCGTAGACCTCTACACAGATTTCCCCTTCCTGTTCCTACATTGGTGGCTAGACATACTTGGCTTCTCAAACTATGACTGATTGGCAACTCCATCTCTGACTCTCCAGCTTCTCTTCCAGACCTTGACTTCCTGAGCTTTTTCCATAACGCTAAATAAGTCTCTTACTCCATAACACTCATAGTGCTTCTGCTCCCCAGACTAAATCCTGATTGATGCAAAATCCTATTCACTGGAAGAGAAATCTCAAGCTTAATACTAAAACAACAACAACAAACAGTGGTTTTTAATTAATTAAGAAACCCAAATGTACTTATGGATAAAGATAGTAGAATGCATGTAGCCCAATCACAGAATCTCATCTAATAATAAAATGAAGAAAAAAGAATAGCCATAGATTCAACCAGCAACCAAATAAAAGACTCAGCCTCATGTGTAAGCTTCTGAAGGTAGTGATCTCAAAAAGACACAAATGATGACATACTTCTATAAGCAGCTGTACAGGAAGAAGATAACTTGAAAATATTCTGAGAATTCTGGCTATAGACTCCATTTTGGCAAGAGGTAGTTTGAAGCAGAGGTTCTCAAAATGAGGGATTCTATATAGTCAAAATATTTTTCATTGTAATACTAATACTAAAGCTTTGACATTTTCACTGTTTTGACATGTTCACTAATGGTGCAAAAGCAATGATGGGTAAAACTGGTGGCACTTTAACATGAATCAAGGCAGTGGCATCACATTCTACTAGACGTTGTATGTTTTCTCACTGTATATGGGTATATATAAGCACACACACAGTCCAGTTTTATTTAATGTCCTTGGTGAAGGTTAGTATTATTATTATCCTGACTTTATACATGAATTAACTGAAGTGCAGAGATGTTCAGTACCTTTTTCTTTTTAAGAATATTTATTTAGGGGCGCCTGGGTGACTCAGTGGGTTAAAGCCTCTGCCTTCGGCTCAGGTCATGATCCCAGGGTCCTAGGATCGAGCCCCGCATTGGGCTTTCTTCTCCGCAGGGAGCCTGCTTCCCCCTCTCTCTCTGCCTGCCTCTCTGCCTACTTGCGATCTCTCTCTCTCTCTCTCTGTCAAATAAATAAATAAAATCTTTTGAAAAATTTAAAAAATTTAAATAAAATATTTATTTATTTTAGATAGAGAGCAAGAGCTCATGCCTTTGCAAGTTGGGGGAGAGGCAGAGAGAGAGGGAGAGAGATCTCTCAAGCAGATTCCATATGTAGTGGAGTAAGTGCAACTTGAGGTTTGATCTCATGACCCTGAGATCATGACTTGAGCCAAAATCAAGAGTCGGACGCTCAACCAAGTCATCCAGGTACCCCTCAGTACTTTTTTTTAAGGTCAAACAGATATTAAATAGTAGATATGAGATTCTAATCTGGCCAGTGTGGTTCTAGAAAAAAATTATATAATCCATTCACTCACTGTATTTTTTATTGAGTACCTGATATAAGCAAGACACTATTCCAGGGACTGGGGATATAAAATGACCAACTTTCCTTCTTTACTTCCTTTCCTCCCATCCATCCATCTATCCATCATACTTCTCTCCGTGTATGTGCCTAGAGAGCTTCTGGGTAGTATGATTATAAGTTAATTGCCTCTCTCTTCTTTTCTGTACTTGCTTTAATTTGAAAAAATAGTGAGCATGTTATTTTTATAAAAACAATAAAGTCATTATTCTTAAGACAAAACCTAATGCAACTCATTGCTCTTTTGAAGAAATACAAAGTAAAATTTCAAACCTTAAACTCAAAGGAGTATAAAAAGACTGCTCTATTCTTTCTTCTCACACTTAAATTTTCTTTCTTCTCTCTCACAAAGCAATAGAACATGACATGTGGAAATTGTTTTCTAAGAGTGATTTAGAAGGCAAGGTCTCCAAAATATTCCCATCCCACACAGCAAATACTAAAGCAATTCTTTTTAAAAACATTATTACAAAGGTTCTCTAGAAAAAATTAACTAAAAATCTTAGTGATATCATTGGATCTCCAAAAAGGAGAACGTTAATGATGCATTTATGCATGGAACATCACCCATAGGCACACTCTGGAAAGTAACCCCTTGCCTTTAGAGGAATTAAGTTCAGTGAAAGTAAAAATAGCTTATCTGGCTAGTCTTTCTTTTTCCTGGGGAGAGGATAATATACATATTACAATATCAGGAATATGTAAAAGTCCTTGTCCTAATAAGATTGACATGTTTGTAACATGCAAGATAGTGTTTTTTAATTGATGGAATTACTAAGATGTTGACATTTAATTTTTTCTGGATTTTGGTTTTAATTCACATTAGTTATTTGTGTAGTGGATGGGACTACCATATGCACAAATAGATGTTTTAACCGCACAAGATGAAAACTGGTGATGCTTTTTTTTTTTTTTTTTTTTTTAGGGCAGTGAATAGTGTTTTTCTTCCTCTTCTCTATCACTCTGTCAGTAATTACTAGTGTTTCAGAACACGTTGGCTGTCCTAATGTGGCAGTTCTAGGAATCTACAATAGGCCATCCAGGTTCTTAGATCCAGTGATTCTTTATATCATAAAAGTATTTGAAGAAAATTAAATCCATGGATTGAGCCTATTTACACTTCAATGGATCAGGCCTACAACCTGGCTTGTTCAGTTCTTTGGACCAACTGTTCTCAAATGGCACTCAAAGATTGATGCTGAACTGACCACATAAGAATCACCAGCAGAACTTGTTAAAAAATACAGATTTTTGGCCTCTCCTTGGGAGATTCTAATTCAATAGGTTTAGAACTGGAACCAAGAATTTATATGTAAAGGATTCTCTAGATGATGGTTATGTATGACCAGATTTGGGAACCATTGATTTAGGAAGATACTAGAAAATGAATATAGAGCTGTGATGTCACACAGAGTAAATAATTTCCTGGTTAATTTACAGACATTAAGAAAAGGACATTAGGGGTGCCTGGGTGGCTCAGTTGGTTAAGCCGCTGCCTTCAGCTCAGGTCCTGATCTGGGAGTCCTGGGATCGAGCCCCGCATCAGGCTCTCTGCTTAGCAGGGAGCCTCCTTCCTCCTCTCTCTCCACCTGCCTCTCTGCCTATTTGTCATCTCCCTCTCTATATCAAATAAATAAATAAGATCTTTAAAAAAAAAAAAGAAAAGGACATTAAGTGAGTGCTTAGGTGGCTCAGTCACTTAAGTGGCTGCCTTTGGCTCAGGACATGATCCCAGGGTTCTGGAATTGAGTCCTGCATTGGACTCCTTGCTCAGCAGAGAGCTTACTTCTCTCTCCACCTGCCGCTTCCCTTGCTTGTGCTCTTTCTCTTGTTCTCTGACAAATAAATAAAATCTTAAAAAAAAAAAAGAAAAGGACATTAAGAAATATCTTGTTACATGCATATATTCTCTGATTTCCCAATTATAACTAAAAAATTAAATGGGAATTTTTACTAAGTGGAACACCTAAAGAATACTAAAAAATATTAAAACAGGAGATAGACACAAATTTATCATGTAGCTAAAAACTCCAGAGCCACTCACAAGCATGAGCTAACTTGAGTGCTGATTATTGTTGAAGCTGTAGTGTTCTAGAGGGATGAGGAAGCCAGCTGCCATCAGAAGACATTTCTAGATAAATGTATCTGGGAAGTGGCCTAAAGAGATCTCAGAAGAAAGACACCTCAATCTCCAAGGAACTAGTACATTGGTTGTGATTTCTTTTCTTGTTCTTGATATATATTTATATATCATTTTCATACTTAATTTTATATTCATGATTTGTACACTTAAAAAAAAAAGATACGTCCTCCAAAAGATTCAAGTCCCACATAACCTCTATAAATGCCTGTCTCAAGGGTCAGTCAGCATTAAGAAATCACAGCAGGACTATCAGGCTTATTTAGAGAAATTCCACTGGAGAGGCATTAGACATGAGATCACTTAATAAACAGTACTGGATAATCTTTGAAGAATCCCTTAAGAGGGACTTGAATAGAGAGTACAAAGGTTTCGTGGGGGAAGAAAAGCATGGCATCATTAAGGAGGTAAAATTAGTAATACCTAGAAGACTGGAGCAAAGATTTCAAGAAGAAGTAGAGGAGAAATGAAGCCACCACTTTGAAACCAACCACTTTGGCCACATTAAGAATTTCCAACCCTGATTTGAATGAAAAAGGAGCCACCAAAGTGTTCTAAACAGGTTCTGATATGATGAAAATTACATTTTTTGTATATTTATTCTAAACTGTAGTCAGTAAAGTAGATTGGAAGGGTTCAAACTCAGAGGAAGGAAGAGGACCAATAAAGAGGCCGTTGAGAGAGAATGGTGATTTAAATTGGGAAATACAGTGATTATGGTGAGACATGGGAATAGCGAGTCATATTTAGAATGTAGGATTTGGTGACTGATTTGATATAAGTTGTGACAGAAAAAGAGAGTCAGGAATGTTGACCAAGTATCTGACTTGGGCAAGTGGCTGAGTGATGGTGTTATTTCCAGAAAGAGGGAACATAGAAGCAAGTTTGGAGGAGTGGGATAGGGGGATCAGGAGAAGATCAGGAGTTCAATGTTAAGAAAGCTAAAATTGAGGTGCCTGTGGTGTGTCCAACTAGAGAAATTCAGCAGGAGTTTAGATATTGTGGAATAGGGCTCAGGAGAGATTTGATCTGGAATATATATTTGAGTATATGTTTGGCTATATATTTGAGATGAAATTGAATCAGGAGAGTGTGTGAAATGAGAAGATCCTGATGAGAAGGTGAGAAAAAGATCCTCATGAGATCCTGAAATGAGAAGAGAGGATCCTGAGGAACATAAACATTTAAAGAATGGATAGAAATAAGGGATATCATAAAGGAGTCTAAGAAGTGGCCCAAAGTGGTAGGAGAATAATCAGAAATGTAACCAAGGAAAGAGTAGAAGAGAGACACAACAGTGTCACATGTTACTGAGATGTCAGGTAGGCTAAGGACTGAAAAGTTCATTGATGCCTGGAGAGGTAGGGAATACAAGATGGAGAATCAAGCCATCACAAATGGAATCAATGCAAAGATGAACATATATACTCTCTCCTCTCAGGGCCCAATACAAGGACAGTGGCAGATGAAAGCCACGGTGAAAAGCCCCTGGAAATTTTCAAAAGAAACCCATGACTTTCAACACTATTACCAAATGTTTTGATCAAATAGCTGGGTTTTATTTGACAGTTTTAGTTTAAAAAGGCCTTTCTTGCCATGCATGTTTATTTTCGTCAGAAGTGGTAATCAGATTTTTTTGTTGTTATTGCTGTTCAAGGAAATCTGATCACTGTATGTTTTAGGAATAGATATGATGAGAACAAGAGATAAAGTTCATCCTGCCTTCCACCTTCTTGTATACCAAAGGCCTAAAGAGAACATACATAGCTTGGTTCCACAATTCCATATCCTTTCCTGCTTCCTTCAGGACTGCTTTTTTCAGGCATCTATACTTTAACTTTTGGTCACTAGTACTATACGATGTGTGGACTTAAAGTAACAATAATATGCCATGAAAAGAGGTAGATGGCTATTCATTGCTGCATTCTCAGTACCTAAGACAATGCCTGGCACTTAGTAGGTTCTAAATAAATATTTATCAAATGAATGAATGAAAAGGGAGGAAGCAGTTTTAATATTTATGTTTAATAGAAGAGTAGGGGGGAAGGTAAAAAAAAAAAATAAACCTGCTACAGAAAATATCCCAATTAGAGTTTTCACCTGATCAGTTTTCAAAAATTATGCTTCCCCCTAAAAAAACAATATGAGCCCTATGAGAGCTTGACCATGTATCTAAAGTGGTTCACACAAATCTTAACGTTCTCCAAGAGACCCCAAATGGCAAGTGTTGGGGGCAAGGACTATAGTCCTTCACAGTACTCAGAAATAGAGGGGGGGTTTTAACTCAAACCATCTGGTCAGCTATCAAAGGAGAGGAACATAGACATGTCAAATTTGTTTGAATTAGTGTATATATCCCAGGGGCATGGTTTAATAAATGAAACTATTCTTGGCAAATCTTGGGAAGTAGGAAAAGTTTGAAAAGCAGTTGACTGTTGGTCTGGTCTCTTGCTTTTGTGATACCATCATCATTGGAGGTGCAGTCATCAAACTCTTGGGATGGGCTGAGCAAACTTAGTGGCACTTCCAACAACCCAGCCATCCTTTCTAACAGAATGTTATTGCACAGCCACTTAATAGCCTTGTTCTCTCTGGCTAGCCTTCCAAGTCTGCATGATGTGATTCAGTTTGAAGATAGTGAGAACTAGCTGCAGAGCTCCTTTTGATAGAGGTTTGTTCTAGAAATTCCAATATCCTATGCTACTTAGGAAATATTCAATATGAAATTTTAATCCAAATGTTCACCTAAGAGTCGCTTTTTAATATTGCTTGTTTCCTTTCCTTTTCCTAGTAAGGGTACACTATCTGTGTTAATATGCAGTTTTACTCGTGTTGAGTAGGAAACATTACCTCAAAAAAACCTTAAATGTTTTGAGAACATTTGTCCTCAATAGTTCCATGCCAAAATATGACATTGTGTAAATATTGTATTTTTTCATATGACTTTCATCTTTTTAAAAAGTTTTTTTCCTCCCCATTGAACTCTATTCAATGCCATCATCAAAGCTCATCCCAGGACATCTTTGTCAGTATTAAATCTGTATAAATTCCTGTACAAAATACCTTTAGGCTATTTTGTCAACTTGAAACTAGGACATTATTTTCACCAGAGGACTAGATGTGCCAGAATGTTAATTTTTAAAATGCTGAACAGATCTTAATCTGAAAGTTAATATGAATCAAATTATATTTGCTCATATAGTGGCAGGCAGTCCAAACGAAAATTATAAAAGATGAGTTATGAATTTTGTATATATTCATATCTCTGATTATGAAAAGTATAAAGACCTTTCTGTTTTTACTGTTTACTCCTTAATTCAACCTTTAGTTGCTAGAAGAGGCATTACTCACAAAACCCATAATGTATTTTCATTGTTTATAAAGAAGTCGTATAGTGAGGGCTCCAGTTTTCTGAGAGACTCATTTCCTCTGCTACAAAGTTGCTAAAAATGCATCTATAATAGCTTGTGCTTTTATAAATCAATTCTGTCTGTTCAAATTGCTCCTCCTTATATACATTATACAGGTCAGGATGAAGCCATGTGTATAAAGAGATTAGTTATTGGGATAAAAATTCAAAGTTCTGTCAGGAATAAAATAAACAATATTTAAGTATGTGTATGTCTATGTATGTGTTCATTGAGATTGTTTGTATGCATTTTTCATAACTTCTCTCAATTACTAACACCAAACAAATGTTATTTTGGAGAAATGGAGAGCAAATTCATATAATGTGTCCCATATTTCATGGTTTGCCTTAAGAAAGCTGGAGGGAAGGAGCAGTATATTGAACAGGGCATTCCTGTTCTAAGGAGCTATATCTAAAAATGCACAAGGCAACAAGGCTGTTACAATAAAAATGAAAGATAATACGTTCTTCCGTATTCCAAGAGATAAAAAACTCTTGCAGTGCTTCTGAGAAGCTGTTCATCCTAATGCTTAAAACATTGTTCTTAGAAATCATATCATGGCTCTGCCACCTTAGACATAGGTGACCTTGGGCAATTTCTCCTTTCCTCAGTTTCCTTTAACATAATATAAGGATAACAATAATGCCTATTTTGTAGGGTTATTTTGAGAATTACATGAAATAAAGCAAGAAATAAACAGATATGTATTCAGAAGAGTATATGTTTCAAGAAACATTATTATTGTAAGCCCTAAACATTGGTAGTCTGAGTTAAAAAAAAAATACATCAAAGATAACAATCAGTAAAATACATAGGGTAGATAGGGGTAGTAAATTGTGACAGGTATTTAGAACGTAAAAAAATCTGGGGTGCCTGGGTGGCTCAGTCAGTTAAGCATCTGCCTTCTGCTCAGGTCATGATCCCAGGACCCTGGAATTGAGCCGTAGGGACTCCCTGCTCAGTGGGGAGCCTGCTTCTGCCTCTTCCTCTGCCTGCCACTCCCCCTGCTTGTGCTCCCTCTCTCTCTAGTGTTCTCTCCCTTGAAAAAAAGTAAAAAAGATGTGAATTGGCAATGGAACATATTTTAAAGTACGTGGGAAGAAAATAGGTTGGATCATTACTTAATGTTTGATAATAGGGTCCTTGAACAAGATTAAAGTATTAAAAGAGATTTTAGGTAAAGGATGTTTTGGTTTTAAATTTATAAAGCATATCTGTATGCCAGTATGAGCAGTGTGCTCTGGGCTAGAACATGTTCATGCTGTGCTCTGCAATTGTTTTTTTATTTTTACAAACAGCTTTATTAAGATATCATGTACATACTGCTAAACTCATTCACTGTAAACGTATAGCACCATGATTTCTAGTCAGTTTATATTGTTACACAATCCTTGCCACAATCCAGTTTTAGAACATTTCCATTATCCCCCTGGAAAAAATTTCCTCATGCTCATTTATAGTTAGTTAATCCCTATTCTGGCTTCCAGTCCCTGGAAACCATTACTCTGCTTTGGGTCTATTTAAATCTTATGGACATTCCATATGGAATTTTACAATATGTGGTCTTTTGAGTTTGACTTCTCTCCCTTTGTGTAGCATTTCTGAAGTTTTTCCATGTGGTAGTATGTATTGGTAGTTCACTCCTTTTTATTGCTGAATAGAGTCCCACTGTATAGGTATAACACATCTTTTATCTGTTCTCCACTCAGTGTACATTTGGATCGCTTGTAGCTTTTGACTATTATGGATAGTGCTGCTGTAAACATTCATGTACATGACTTTGTATGAACATGTGTTTTCATCTCTTGGGTGTAATCCTAGCGGTGGAATTGCTGTGCTGTATAAGTTTATGTTTAACTTTTTTGGAGACCACCAAACTTTTTTCCAAAGTGTGCATACAATTTTACAATTCCCACTAGTATTGTATGAATGTTGAGTTTCTTTATATCCTTGTCAACACTTATTACTGTGTATCTTTTTGATTGTAGTTACTCTAGTGGGTGTGTTGTGGTATCTTATTATGGTTTTGACTTGTGTTTCTCTAATGATGTTGAGGATCTTTTCATGTGCTTATTAACCATTCTGTATCTTCTTTTTAAAAATTGGATTTTTTTTCTTCTCATAATTGTAAGTGTTCTTTACATATGGATTCAAATCCTTTATCAAATGTATAATTTGCAAATATTTTTTCCCAGTCTGTGGCTTACTTATTAATTTTCTTAATGGCATCTTTTGGAGCATAAAAGTTATTTGCTACCTACTTTTATAAATTAATCTATTTATTTACTTTGATGTTCAGTTTTATCAATTTATTTTTTATGAATTCTGTTTTGGTGTCATATCTAAGAACTCTTTGCCTAACTCAAGGTCATAAATATTTATTTCTTGTGTTTTCTTCTATAGGTTTTGTGTCTTTAGTTCTTATATTTATACCTTTGATCTATTTTGAGTTAACTTTTACGTATGATGTCAAGTAAGATCTAATTTCTTTTATTTTATGCATATGGATATCTAATTGTGAGCACCAGTTTTTGATAAGTCTATATCCTTTACCTATTGAGTTGTTTGGCCTTCTTGTCAAAAATCAGTCACCCATTAATGTAATTTTTTTTCCTGGACTCTTAATTCTGTTAATTTATCTATATGTTTATCATTTGTCAGTATCAAGCTGTCTTGAATATTGTGTCTTTATAGTAAGTTTTGAAATCAGAAGTGCAAGACCTCCAATTTGTTCTTTCTTTTGTGCTGCTATTTATAGCACTGTTTATGTTTAAAAAATACAAGATTTAAACACAAAGGCAATCCTGGTGTGTGTGTGTGTGTGTGTGTGTGTGTGTGTGTGTGTGATGTCTGTTTAGTTTTTACTAAAAACTAGATTTACTACCACAATTTACTACCCCCATCTACTAACAAAAACAAAATCAACAATAACAACAAAATGGCAAAAAACAAAACACCCTTCAACCCTCTTCTGTTTTTTAGAAAATAAAGATTAGGCACAAGTGGTAAATGCATATAAATGTTTTTGTGTGAGTATATAGTTTACATTATTTATTTAAAAAAAAGATTTTATTTATTTATTTGAGAGAAAGAGAGAGAGAACAAGTGGTGGGGAGGGGCAGAGGGGAGAGAGAGAGAGAGAGAGTCAGTCTCCCTACTGAGCAGGAAGCCCAAAGCAGGGCTAGATCCCAGAACCGGAGATCACGACCTGAGCCGAAGGCAGACACTTAACCGCTTAACTGAGGGAGCCACCCAGATGCCCCTGGGCATCTGGTTAGTTAGTTCTTTTTTACTAACACCTCTGATAAAGTGTATATGTTTTACTATTGGTGAAACCTGTAAGCATGAATGGTATGTAATTCCTAGGAAACTGAACTTTTATTCAGACAGTCTACTTCCAGAGAGTTAACTGTATGCATTTAATTGTACTGCAGAAACCCAAGTAATTAATTGCAAAATTATTGTTTGGTGGGAATATTTTTCTACTATTTGAACTGATGCACATTTCCCCCCAAATCCTCTGTTGTCATAGTCGTTTAATGTAAATAAGAAACAAAACCAAATTAAATTAAGTAAATAGGAAAGTTGTTCTTTTTCCAAGGGAACTGCTTCTATACTATTTATTGCTATATTTATGTGATTACATTAAATTATTTATGTGACTTACAGAAATAAGACAATATTAATACAGTTGATATTAATAAAACCATATATTGAAAAGATATTGATACCTCTATGTTTTTGGAGCATTTTTTACAGTAGCCAAGATATGGAAGCAACCCAATTGACCATCCATAGATGAAAAGATAAAGTAGGTACACACACACACACACGAATATTACTCAGCCATAAAAATGAGTGATATCTTCTTCCCCTTTGAAACAACATGGATGGACCTAGCTAGTATAATGCTAAGTGAAATAAGTCAGTCAGAGAAAAACAAATACCATATGATTTTACTCATATGTGGAATTTAAGAAACAAATGAACAAACCTAGAAAAAAAGAGACAAATGAGAAAACATACTCTTAAACACAGAGAACAAACTGGTAGTTGCCAGAGTGGAGGTGGGTGGGAGGATGGAAACATAAAGTAGATTGATGAGCATTGAGAAATGTATAGAATTGTTTAATTGTATTGTACCCCTAGAACTAATATAACACTGTATGTTAATAAAAACAAAAACAATATTATTTCATCTAAGGCTCCATTAAAATTCCCTTTTACATGAGACAAAATTAAGAGATTATTATGATACATTCTTTGTCTTAATTATTGTGCTCTCCTCTACTCTCATCCCAGCATGTATATACAATATACCATGTTCAGTTTACTGGTAAGAGTTCAAACATGAACATAGTGCTTCTCTCACAATATGGAAATATTAAAGCATGAATAACAATATAACTCATAAACATAGTGATTTTATTATCTAGATGACTGTCTTCATTATTATCAGGTTTTTTCAAAGAACCAAGGCAAATCTATTTGTTGAATCTTCTTGAGGTACTTTGTGATTCTCTTTGAACTTTAATTTAACTAAAATGTGGAAATAATAGCTCATTAAAGATTAAAAATAAAAATAAACATTTATACTGATGAGAATCCTACTATGGCTGAGAAAAATAGAAGTCACTCTTTCATCATGTTCTTCAGCAAATGGGCTTTTATTCTGCAAATATCCTTTTAATGCCTCCCCAGGTTAATTTCTCTTTTTCCTATCCTTCCTTTAGAAATTAACATGTTTTGGGGGTCCCTGGGTGGCTCAGTCCTTAAGTGTCTGCCTTTAGCTCAGGTCATGATACCAGGGTCCTGGGATGGAGTCCTGTATCGTACTCCTGCTCAGTGGGAAGCCTGCTTCCCCCTCACCCTCTCCCCCTGCTTGTGTTCCCTCTCTCATTGTGTCTCTCTCTGTCAAATATAAATAAATAAAATCTTAAAAAAAGAAGAAATTAACATGTTTCAATTCCTAACTAATAATTAACATAAATTCATTATTTCGGGCTCATAATTGTTGTGCCTAAGTAAATTAAGTCCAAACTGCCAGTATCCAATTCTATAAAAGCATTTAAGGGTTAAATTATTCATAGAGTTTTATTTTTTAAATCCATTAACTTAACCACCTGCTATTAGACTGTGTGTTCAAATAAGTCTCAAGCAAACCCAAATCCAACATCTTCTGAGCTAAGTCAATATCAGATATAGGATTTTATTTTTTTTTAAGATTTTATTTATTTATTTGACAGAGAGATCACAAGTAGGCAGAGAGAGAGAGGAGGAGGAGGGAGGCTCCCCGCTGAGCAGAGAGCCCAATGTGGCACTTGATCCCAGGACCCTGAGATCATGACCTGAGCCAAAGGCAGAGGCTTAACCCACTGAGCCACCCAGGCGCCCCCAGATACAGGGTTTTAAAGTAGGAACATTAAAGCCAATGAGAAGCCTAAGCTCTGGGGCAGGAGAATTTGGAAGAAAATTCCTACAGTTGGTATTTTTGGGGGTCCAGCAGATACTATGCTTTAAACTAGTAGTTCCCAAGTCTAGGTATTCACCAGAATCTTCAGGTAAACTTCTTTTTTTTTTAATGTATATTTTTTGTTCTTTTTTTTTTAAGATTTTATTTATTTAATTGACAGAGAGAGAGATCACAAGTAGGCAGAGAGGCAGGCAGAGAGAGGGGGAAGCAGGCTCCCTGTTGAGCAGAGAACCTGATGTGGGGCTCGATCCCAGGACCCTGAGATCATGACCTGAGCTGAAGGCAGAGGCTTTAACCCACTGAGCCACCCAGGCGACCCTCTTCAGGAAAACTTCTAAAGTACAAATACCAGGATTCCACACAGAAATTTTGATTTAATTAGTCTAGCTGGGGACTAAGCATCATTAGATGATTCTAATCTATAGTCAGGTTTAAGGACCGTTGCTCTAAATAAAATCTCAAAAAGGCAGCTGAGTGTGATATCATGGCTGATGCAAGTGAGATTTTTTTTAATGGATTAATATATATTCAATACAACATGGAAGCCACTGGGAGAAAGTTACTGCAGCATCAAAGTGCAGTCAGTGGACTTTGATACCTGTGGCTATTCATGTGAGTTTATCTGTTTCATTCACACTGCCATGACCTAACAGAAAATAATCTCAAAAACTGATGTGTTCATGTTGCTCATCATGTACTTGCTTTTCACATAACTTTTCAGATCAGCAGTCGCTATATCATTTAGACTTGAGAAGTTGAGCTTTTCCAGCTAGCATTATTCTTGAGTGCCAACAAAATAAGGTTTTACTATTTGAATTGCTATATTTTCAAGTGAATTCAGTTCCTTTGGTCTCCAAATACTTAGGGTTTAGTTTTACTTATAACCAATAATTATTTTGAAATGTCCCCTACCATACCAGAAATGTCTATTGCTTTAAGATATTGAATATAAAGTCATTGTATTTGGTTGTGGTGGGAGTGGGGAGCTGCAAGATAAAACAGACTTTAATATATGGCATGGAACTAACCTAACAACTTAACTAAGATCTAACTGGAGAAATAAAGGTAATGATTTGAAGTCCATTTATGTAAAAGCAGTGAAGTCATATGTTAAATCATAGCATTGAAAATTGAATTTGATGCTATGTACTGTTTTTTTTTTTTTTTGGTAAGTGAGTGACTATTTTTTATTTATTTTTTAAGTTTTTATTTGAATTCCAGTTAGTTATACTTTTTTAAAAGATGTAATTACTTCTTAGCATAAACTTTCAAGAGTATGCATTTGTCTTTCTAAGAGAGTAAGGGGAAATATTATTCTCAACCTAAATGAATCAAATTGATGTTAGAATTGCCCATTTTGCTGCCCAACTACTTCTATTATACTCTAAATAAGAAATCTTCCAATGGAAGTTATTCTGCTAAAAGCTAGTAAAATTTTTTCAACACAGGTAGATAATGTATTTCCCTGAGGGTTTTCAAGGTTTCTTATAACTATGGTATTATGATAGATAAGGAAACATTTAAAAACTGGATGTTAGAAAAAGAAGACGGGCCTTTTTTATTTTGAGATTTGTCAATAAGGCTGAACAAGATTAGGAAGAGTTGAATCTCTACTATATGGCTTCATTTGAGTAAGATATGATAGTTAGCAGTGGCATTTCAGTCATGAGTAAGACCCAGCTACTTCAAGAAGTAAAATTCTCCAGGCAACACCAGGGGCCATATGTAGCAGAGCTTAGCCAGGGGTGTAGAAAATACTCTGAAATCAAGGAAGGCTGATCATTGGAATAGGAGGTCTGTCTGTGGAAGCACCAACATAGCACCTAGGAAGCTCCATATCCCTTTGCCAAAAATCATTTTGCAGAAAGCCTACTTTAAAAAAAAATTTTTTTAAGTAACCTCTATGTCCAACGTGGGACTCAAACTCATCACCCAGAGATCAAGAGTCACATGCATAATTGACTGAGCCAGCCAGGCACCCCAAAAAAGCCAATTTTTATTAAAAGATCAATTTGTCAAAAGTAGCAATTATCAAGAGCTGATCCTGAGAAGTAGTCCTCTTGAATATATTCAATTAATAAATTTTACTCTAGCTGTATTTTAAGTAATGTTCAACTCATTAAATGCTGAAGGTCATATGGGTTATTAAATTTTCTTATGAGTATATTCTTGAATAATAGTTTCGTAAGTAGAATTTAATGTATTCAAGAAGGATATATTCTTGATCGTATTTAAGTAAGACATATTCTTGAATATAGTCTCAATAAGAATATCTCCAAACTCATTTACTACATTCAAGAATGTAACTTAAAACAAATTATTGATACATTGATAAATTTATTAATTTCAGTGAATTAGTCATTCAGAAAGGAACTCCTTCAGGGAATTGGCTTTTGGCAAGTTGCTCTCTCTTCTGTGTGAGCTGGAATTGGGATATCGGATGAGGGCTGAAATGGGGGTATCAAGATCTAGAAAAAGTAGAAAATGGCTCTAGTTTAGAATGTAGCAGGGGCAGCTCAGGACTCAGTGCCCAGGCCCCGTGTCTGGGGCCAGCCTGCAGGAAAAGGGATACTATATTAAGCCTGGATGAACGGAGGCATTTATAGCCTACTAAAACCCAAATTGCTCTGAAAATAAGTAGTGAGGCTGGATTTGCTGAAGATGAAATGAGTTGACCCAGCTGTGAGAGAACTGGGGAAGGTGGAAGCTCAGAAAACAGGCATGAGGCGGAGAAATTCCACCGAGCTGGCCACATTTAAACCATATCAGACCACACACTATCATTTCTGCTTCCTCTAACTCAGAGGTTATCCCAATAGGTGACAATGCCAGTAGGATTTGGCTGAAGCTGCAAGCCACTGTTTCTATACATATTTCTTTCCTTGAAAGGAAGCAGTATTTGCAGTTATTTTGTTTCAGTCCCAGGCAGTGAATATGGTGCACAGTACTGGGCACACTGAAATAGGTTAAAAAAAAAATGCTTATTGATATAATATGTGGACTCTTGAAAACTCTTGTCAAATCGTTTGAGACTTTCCCATGGCAAAGTTCTGACTTATGCTTTGTATGGCCAGTTCCCCAGTACTCAGAATCCCATATTCCATAGGCATATGCTTGAGAAACAGAGGTAGTACAGTCAGACTTTGACCTTTGAGGAGGAAATAAAGTTACATTGCAAGATACTTGATTGAAAACATGTCCTCTGCACTCAGAGTGCTGAAAATTGAAAGGAGGTTTAGAAATCCTTGAAGATTAAAAAGCTCCAGGCACTTCCCTAAAGCCTCAGGTGTGATGTTATTTCTAGTAAACTAAACTTGAAAGACATAAAGTTATAAATAACTCTTACTAGTAAAGCAAAGGCATAGCCATTTTCTCATGTAGAAACATTTCCAGGCTCTAATTACAGAACACAATTAGGAGCACCTCAAAGATTAAAAAAAAAAAAAAAAGAATTACTCAAAACCGAAATCTGTTTGCCTCATCAATACTGCCTCAAGGTGCATAGCTTTATAGTATATATAAACAACTTCAATAAGAAATACCAAACCAGGGGGTGCCTGTGTGGCGCTCAGTGGGTTAAGCATCTTCCTTCTGTTAAAGTCATGATCCCTGGGTCCTGGGATGGAGTCCCACCTTTGTTGCTTCTCCCTCTCCCTTAGCTCCTCCCTCTACCACTGCCCTTTCTCCTCTCCCTCTGTGCCTCCCCATCCACTGGTGCTGTCTCTGGCTTTCTCTCTCCCTCCCAAATAAATAAAATCTTTTTTAAAAAGGGGGGGGGGGAAGAGAAAGAAATACCAACTGAGGCAATTACATAGTTGCCATGGAAGTCCAAAAGTTGGGCTTATGTAACTGGAATAGGAAAACCCAAGTACTCTGGAGAGAGAACGTTTTTAAATTGAAATCTGGGGACTGTGCAATATATGAAAGAATTATAGACCATAGCATTTTAGGGCTGGAAAAGACCCGAGGTTACCTAGTTCCAATCGTGAGTTCTCCCTCAAATTTCTCATTCTTCCGGTGAGAAAACAAAGGCAAAGAACCTGCCCAATGTCACAGAACCAGAGCTAGAGTCCAAATTCTGCCCAGCAACAAGAAAGCTATTTAAGGTTCTGGACTTATGTGCCTTTATGTATGATTACTCTGTGTCATGTCAGGTCCATAATCAGAACTCCATCATCAGAATAATGACTCTTTTTGGCTACAGAGTAACTATGGAACAGTTCTTAGTGCTTCTCATAAGCAGAAAAGGGTGATATATGAGCCATTGTTGACTCTTTTTCACCTCTCCTACCAATTTCTTCTATGAACTTCCCCCAAATGAGCATATAAATAGACCATAGTTTTGAATGCATGATACTTGTTTTGTAAGTCTGGTCATGTGCATGCTTGTGTTTTGAGAAATACTATTTTTTAAGGGATATGAGTGTGTAGTCTATATCTGAGCTATGGGTTATATACGGGTCATTCCGTGTCTGGGGACTTGGTGTTCAGATGTTGTTAGGTTGAGAAGTTACTTGCTGGAAAGAAACTTGCAGTATGTCTGCTATATGACAGGGAAATAATGATGAATTTGGAGGTTATTTCACTTGATTTTTGTACCCAAATCTTGGGGACCCTTTGGAGATGGAAAATCCAGAGTAGGCACTCATATTTTTATAATAGTGCTGAGTACTAGGAAGCTTAAAACTCAGAAGAGGAACTCTTACATAGGCAGGAAGTTATTTGTAAGAATTTTAACAAACCAAACAATGTCCTCTTTGTGAATTAGTGCCTGGTCTTCTCACAGAGAGTAGGGGGTAGTGAGTCCTAGAGTCTGATACTCTGGGTAGAGTTTTGACTAGGCTGTTTACTAGCTGTTTGATTTGGGGGGAACTCCTGTTTTGTCTGTCTGTTTACCATAAAATCTGCATAGGTTCTCCCTGTGGGAACTGGTTGAGAGGCATAAATCTGAAGACCTCCAATGCATCTCCAAGGCAATAACTGTCACAGACTTCTGTCACTTTCTGACCCTGGTGCAGATAAGCAGAATGATTAATGACTCTTAACAAATATTAGTTGAATGAATTCATAAATACATACATAGTTAATTAACAACAAAAACCTAATGTTTCATACTTTTAGCTTGTTTCACAATACCTTGTGAGGTGAGTATTTTTATCTACCTTTTCAGTTGAGGATACTGAGGGTCAAAAAAAGGTTGAACAATAGTTATGGATCAGAACTAGAAAGTGCCAGCTTTGAAGCATGTGGCTGTGACTCCAGAGACCCACGGTTGCAACCCACATAACTACAAAGAGCTAGATGTCATTTCTAAAGACCCAAGAATACCGGTTCATTTTTGTTTTTAAAAGTATAGGGTCAGCATGACAAATTCCCACCAAAATGATTCACATCTGACCTCATCTACTCTACTGTGGGAGAAGGATGATGCTGTCTCATGGTGCAACTCTATGATCATATGAAAGTGCTATTTGTAAAGATGTTTTAAGATATTAGAGTTCTGGTGGAGCCTGTACTCACCTCTCTGACTACATAGGAAGGCTTTTGTAGTGTAAACCAATTCCTTAAGACAATGTGCATCATTCCTCAGGAGAGGATACTTCTCACTCTTTGATTCCAACTGGGGCTTGCCTCAGAGAGAGACTGTGCATTCTATCTGGGCAAGATATCCCTGTGAAAGATGTTGCTGAAGAAACTACAGGACTAGGGACAAAAAAGAAACATGGCCACTGCCAATATAATCCTTATGGAGCTGACACTAAGATTTGGTTATTTAAAAAACATTAATTTATAGTTTTCCTTGCAAGGGCATTTCCAATTAATAAATTGGGGATGTATGAATAAGAGAGTCAGTATTTTAAAAATATTATAATTATATATATTCCCCTCCTAATCATCTGGGATAAATTCAACTTTTCTCTTTCAGAAGGAGTTGAAGTGTATTTTTTTCTTTGTTCTTTTAAAAGAAATATCTGGGAGAATCTCAGGATTATGCTAACCACGTGTTAAATTTTAAAATGTGTAACTGAATAAATATATAAACAATACTTATCACTGCAATTTGTGAATCAAAATTTTATACCAAAATGTAATGTGAAAAGTTCCTGGACTTTTCATGCCTCTGTGTGTTGGAATGTGCTCTCTTCCTCCCACCCCTTTCTGGAGGGTGGACTATTACTCCTTTCATGGCTCATAATGAAAGTTGTGATGATTTCTGCTTTCCCTTTGGCAGTATTACCTGTGTCTGTAGCGCTTTTGCACAAATGGCAGTCATCAATTTTCTTGAACCCTTCCACCCTTCCTGGTCTCTGAATAACTTGAGAGCAAGTTATCTTATTGCCTTTGAATATTATATTAGTACCTAAGCTCTGGGCTCAATGAATAGTTATTGAGTGAATGATATAGGCACAGTCAGGTACCCTCACACTCTCCCCATACTACCTACGGTTGAGATACAGTGACTCAAACCTGACTGGACGCAAGCACTAGTCAGATCTCATGTCTTCTTTAATTTTGGTAGAGTAGGAGTCAGTGAGCCTAAATTATTTTCCTAGTTCAATCATCTGCCATCTCTGGATGTCTTGTTAAATTTCAAAAAAGCTGTACCTTCTCCTGCCTCATGGGAATGGTGGAAAATAAATAAGATCACATCTAAAGAACCAGAGTTTCTTATTAGAGAGTACATTATTATTATCACATCAAGCAAGCTCTCCCGAGTGCTGAAAAATCTGTCCTGAGATGAAAAAAACAACCTGGAAACATTTTCATTCTACCAGTGCTGTTTTCTATTATTAAACAGTACACATCCTGTGAACCCCTATGGTATGATTCTAGAAGAATGAAGCAAAGGATAAGATAAATGTGAAAAAAAATAAGCCTAAGCATTATTTTTGTGGAGGACCACTGATTTGTTGTAACTTGCTTCAAGGTGTGTAGAAGTATTTAAAATAAAGAAATAATTTTTTGCCCATTTTGAGTTGAAGGAAAGGATGTTGATATATGAACTATACACAGTTTCTAAAAGAGTGCACTAAAAAAATACCACTGGTTTTTCAGATGGTTTTGAAAAATCATGTTTCAGTTAATAAATTATTTGGAAAATACCAATGGTTCTCTGTTACCTTACACTGAAAACACATTTACATTTAGTTTTTCTCATCTATAAAAATGAACTCTGGCACAAAATAATTGTGAATTGCTGAGTAAAGAGCAACCTTCCGAAATATATGTATTCTTATGAATTGTAATTTGTGGGGAAAGTACCAATTTGGAATCCAATTTTCCTTTTGTTTTTCTAAGTGTATCAGGACAATTCAAACAACTTCTTTCTGTCTCGGTCTCTTCTTAGTTTTCCACCACACCACTAGCTCTTATTTCTCAATTTTCTGGGTTTCTAAATACTTGGATCTGCAATTATGCTTTTACCTGAGGACTCACTTAGGAATGACTTTCTGTTACCTTGGAGATGATATTCAGAAAACAGAGCTGTGGCCCCTTTCCCCAGAAAGGCCTGTAGGAAAATCTGGGAGAGTGGTTCCGCCCCAGAGCATGTATTCTTTTATTCATCATTATGGAGCACTAAGTTCACAGCAGGCACCATGCAAGACTCTGAGAGACACAAAGGTTCAATTGTAAAGATGGCAAATACGTAATTATAAAAACATATACTTAAAGACAGGGTAGAGAGAGAAAACAATCACAGAGGAAAACACAATCACTTATAGTAGGGGTAGAGTGTATCCAAACTTACTAAAGTCACCTGGGAAATGGTTCAAATCATTTTTGGAAATGCCCTTATCTCCTATGAGTCTTCCCTTCTAACAGGGGAAACAGTGGGTCTGCTGGGATCATCATATAGAAAAGCCAATGTTTTGTAGATATTTTAGTGCAGACTAAAGCGTCCTGGGTTTGGTTGGCACTAATCATGGATTGGGAGTGAGTAGGATGGAATTTGAGTCCTGAGTGTCTCTGATTTCTCCTTTATAATAACCTGATTTTTGGCACTAATGGATGCAAAGGAAAAAATGCATTTCAGCTATTTAAAGAAGCTTTAGAACATAGATGCTATAGAACAGCTCCATCCAACAGAACTTTCTGCAGTGGTGGAAATGTTCTATGACTTCACACTCCAATGAAGTAGCCACTAAACACATGCCACTAGCCATATTTCAAGCCACTTGAAATGTTGTCAGTAATACTGAGGAAAGAAACTGAAGAAATAATTTTAAAATTTTTATTTAATTGTAGTTTTAATTTAAGTCTGGACATATGTGGCTAGTGGCTACATTACTGGGCAGTGCATCTTTACAGCATAGAAGACCTGATCCCAAAAAACTGAGATGGAGTGGCCAATTGAGAATAACTAAATTAACAAGTATGAGTTATTTTAAAATACAATGGGGAGAAAGTTTTGGATACTATAAAACTTAAGCCCAAATCAAAGTGTTTTAAATATTCCAGTTGCATAGATATGCAGAAGTTCATTGACTAGCGTTAGCCAGTCAGCTGTCAGATGCCTTATGATAATTGTTTTCTAACTAGCATTCCAACTCACCAATAATTAGTTTCTGTCTACCAGTTAGCACTCAATCTGAGTCCTCCCTTCTTGCTTTGTAAGAAGAGTAATTGCTTTCTTATAGATCACAAGTCTGAAATATATTGTCTTAGATCCAGCAAGTCTGTAATTCTTATATATGGAAAACTATAATGAGGAAGAAATTTTTTAAATTGGAATATTTTACAAGGAAAAGTGAGTGCAGGGATACTCACCTGATAGGAAGCTAAAATAGCTCTGAAGATACTGACCTAAAAAAGCAAGTAAATAATACCCTCAAGAGGTATTTTTATTCTTTGGATGTGAACAGCAAGGTAAGGAGGTAGATTTGGGAAAATATCTTTTAAATCAGGTTGTTCAATAATTTCTAGACCAAGACTAAAACCATCAATGCCTAAAAAAAATCATATACTCTGTCAACTAAAGGTAATATTTTCCAAACCTTAATGTGTACAGCCAAAAAACTCAGATGTGGGAAATTAGAAGATCCTGTAAAAGTAATTTCTTGATAGGAAGACACAGTCAGAGGTTTCAGAATATTTATTTAATATTTGAAAGTGGTACATTTCTTGTCTGTTTATACTTTCCCTGATGCCTTAGGCTCAGATACGAGCAGTGGCTATCAAGAATTATAAATGCGCTGATGTGTGTCTAGTTTTGAATCTAAATCTAAATAGTACTGAGGTGGTTAGGATTTTATAAGGGTCTCACTGGAACATTTCATTCCAAGCAAGTTTTTTTTTTTTAATGTTGCCCACATGAGTTTCAACTCATAAATTAAATTAAATTTCTTCATATTAACCTCCATTTCTTATTTGGGAATCATTGTTTAGTATGGGATCGATACAACTATTGCCATTTTATAAGTGAGTTAACTTAGACACTAAGGGTAAAGTCAAGCATTAATTAATTGTCAAGGAATAGTAGAAATCACATGTTACTTGTTTCTATATTTAGGAATTTATATTTTTAAGATATAGCTAAAGAGACAATATTCTTTTTTAAAAATTTTTTAAAAGATTTTATTTATTTATTTGACAGAGAGAGATCACAAGTAGGCAGAGAGGCAGGCAGAGAGAGAGCAGAGAGCCTGATGTGGGCCTCTATCCGAGGATCCCAGGATCGTGACCTGAGCCGCAGGCAGAAGCTTCACCCACTGAGCCACCCAGGCACCCCAAGGGACAGTATTCTTAATTATATATACTCTACTGTATGTAAATACACATACACACAAAATATATATATGTATATTTATAAATTGCATGTGTGTGTGTGACTTTTAACTTAACTGTAATGGGAGGCTTAAAAGTTTCTGTCTATAATGAGTTGATTTTTTTTTTTTTTATAATGAGTTGATTTTATTACTCCTCTTTTGGTTGAAAGGCTCCCTAAACCTAAAACTTATTGCAATTCAGTATAGGAGCTATCCATCTAAATTGAACATTATGTAATTTGATAAGATGTCATATTCAGATGGTTTTAAAATCTAAATTATGTCTGAAGGTAGATAAAATATCATGATTCTACAAACATAATTTCAAAGAAAGCTTAACCCTAATAAAATATTTTAGGAATATAAATATTAAGATCAGATTTTTATTATATGCATAAGGACTTTGTAGGGGATAGAGATTCTTTCTCTTTTCCCTTTGTCTTTTTAACTCTTTAAGTCTTCATCAATCATTTCCAACAGTCTGTGGTAGGGAAGGAGACAGGTTTAAAAAAAGAGAGAAAGGGAGAGAGAGAAAGATTTCTTCTGTCAGTTCCTTCTTATTTCAAAGAATATAAATTTTAAAAAGATCATTAAACATTGAACCAGAAGATACAGCCTTAAGTTTTAAGCTTACAATACTGGCCATGTAACTTGGGTGTTTGCATATTTCCCACTGTTTTGTTGTCCGTTGGGAATAGTGGGAGGAGGGAAGTAAGTGTTTATGATTTAGATATTGCATTTGAAATGGATGCAAATTCAATCCTTATTGTTTGGGAAAAGTTGGGTGTCAAGCCAAGCTAAGAAGACCAATTGCCTAAATCAATTTTGGAGTGAGATGCCTAGTAAAGGACAGACTCTTGAATTGTAAAACAGAGAAAGAATCAGATTCTAAGAAGAGATAGAGTGAAACATACCAAAAAAAAAAAAAAAAGCAGGCAGGGAAGGAAGAGTGCAAGACAGTTGGTTGGGACACTATGGCTCATGTGATCAGACACTGAGTGTTATTGCACGTGTTTTATGTTGAATGAAGTATGCCAGTGGTATACTGAAACTGACTTAAATTGACCCATAAAAATTTTAGCATTTAGCATAAAAATTGAGAGCCAGTTTTTAAAAAGTATATTATATAAACTTAAACTAAATTATGTTAGAAAGATAACAAATACTCAAAATTCACCACTTCCCGTTTACTTTATTACATTTTGTTATTATATATGCTCTTGGAATTATTTGCGCCTATTATATGTATATATTGGAAATACTATGTAATGTGCATTTCTTCCTAACTGCATTTAGTGATGTTACAATGGTGGCTTGAAATCAGTCATGGTGGGGAGTATTTATACTGCAGAAGTCAGCAAAAGCAACAAATTAGTGCTTTATTTTTTTAAATTATGAATTGCTTAGACTTAAGAAAGTAATGGCAAAAGGATAATAGATATTAGAATTAAAAGTGTATCTTGCATATAAATTTTATGTTGTGAAGAGCACAGAAAATTGAAAACTGATTCAATAAAAGTCACTTATGTCATTGACTGCAAAAGAACATATGTCTTTGTTGTTTCACTTTCATCTTCTTAATGTATGAGAATAATAGCCAACGGTTTATAATAGAACAACATCTGTTTGTCAGTTGCAACTATGGAGGCTATGTGGAATTTACAGTAAAGAGTATTGTCTATTTTAAGATTCCCCCAAATGTTTAAAAATGACAGTCATTTAGTGTAATAAGTATCACCACCTTTAGAGGTGTCTGGGTGGCTCAGTGGGTTAAAGCCTCTGCCTTGGGCTCAGTTCATGATCTCAAGGTCCTGGGATCTAGCCTTGCACCAGGCTCTCTACTCAGCAGGGAGCCTGCTTCCCCCTCTCTCCATGCCTACCTCTCTGCCTACTTGTGATCTCTCTCTGTGTCAAATAAATAAAATCTTTAAAAAAAATATATCCCCTTTATTCTTAGACTAGTCTTGGACTCCTTTCTAATCACTCTGGATCGTATCTTAAACCCACATCCCTCCTGGAACTCAACTCTATGTTAGAATCAAAATTCCCATAAGTGTTTTCAGAGTTGCTGGCAGCTTTCCTCTGTCCCAAAGATACATGGTCCATTGGCCCAGGTAAGAGTGTTAGAAGTATTTGAAGGTGGGGCGTCTGGGTGGCTCAGTGGGTTAAAGCCTCTGCCTTCGGCTCGGGTCATGATCTTGGGGTTCTGGGATCGAGCCCCGCATCAGGCTCTCTGCTCAGCAGGGAGTCTGCTTCCCCCTCTCTCTCAGCCTGCGTCTCTGCTTACTTGTGATCTCTCTCTTTCTGTCAAATAAATAAATAAAATTTTTTTTTTAAAAATGAAGTATTTAAAGGCGTGGCCTGAGGTATCTTTGTGGCACTATTAGTAAGAAGTCCTTGTTATCTGACCCACTGAATTGTCTTTACTAGAGAGCAGGAAGATAACTCAGTCACCTCCACACTTTAGCTTGAAACATAATTGCTTTCACTGAAAACTGTTCATTTTGAAACAAACACTATTCTGAATAAAATGATAATGTAATACTCTTTGTTTTAATCATGAATTATGTTTTTTCACTCTAGTAGTGACTGGTCTCTTATGGAATATTGGAGATGGAGCATGGGCTTTAGAAATAGGCAGGCCAGAGTTCAGTGTTGCCTCTACCTCTGTACCCCTGTATCCTCATCTCTAATATAGGTAAATAATAAAACTGCTATTGTGAAGATTAGATAAGGTAATGTATATCAAATATTTATTTCAGTGTATTCACCATATTTGATACTATTACGTTATCCTTGCTTACTTGCTTGCTTTCATTCATTCAGCAGCTAATCATTGCATGCATACTACGTTCCAGGCACTATGCTTTGTGCCAATGATAGATAAAACAATTAACAAAATAAATATCCACTCTGTCATTGCAAAGTTAATTCCCACATAGAAAAGTTAAATAAATGAGTAATAAGTAGAGGATATGATATGAATGTCTAACTGGAAACCTAGGAAAGACTTCCCAGAGTAGAAGGTATTTAAACTGGAGACCTGAAGGACAGGAGTTAGCCATGTAAAATGGGAAAGAACACATCCAGAAAAAGATCTGTCAGGCTCCAAAACCTAAACACTAAAGGTGTTTCTAAATAAACAAAAATGAACAATGGGACTTGTTTCTGTTAGTGTGCAGCAGACCTCTCTCTTTGGTCCTGCCTCGCTCCACATTTGTAATCAACAGTTTAAATAAAAATATGAAGGGTGACTTATTAAATCCATCGGTGATTCAAATTTGAAAATGATAGTATAGAATTCAAGTCTTAGAATCCTCTGAAGGCATTTTATAATAGCACTACAAAGGCTACCAAAAGTAATGGAAGAGTGGACTAAATGGAACAAGATGAAATTGAACAGAGATAAGATATAATTGAGTCCCAACAGTAGACTACAAATTTACAAAATGGCTAAGGATAAGAACATAAGAAGAAGAGCATAAGGATGTTAGCTGATATTAAACACACCAGCAGTGCAATATGACTGCTTAATAAATGAATGTGATCTTAAGATTAGGATGCATTAAGAGAAGTACAGTTGACCTTGAATAATATGGATTTGAATCACACAGGTCTACTTATATGCAGATTAAAAAAAAAATACAGAGCAACAGGGGCACCTGGGTGGCTCAGTCAGTTAAGCAGCTGCCTTTAGCTCAGGTCATGATCCGAGGGTCCTGGGATCAAGAGATCCCACATAGGGATCTCTGCTCGGTGGAGAGCCTGCTTCTCCCTCCCTCTGCCTGCCACTCTGCTTACTTGTGCTGTCTTCCTGTCAAGTAAATAAATAAAATCTTAAAAAAAGAAAAAGCCAGTATAGCACTGTAAATGTACTTTCTCTTCCTTATGATTTTCTCAATATTTTCTTTTCTCTATCTTACTCTAAGAATGTAGTATATAATACATATATAAAATATGTGTTAATGGACTGTTTATGTTATTGGTAAGATTTCTGGTCAATAATAGACTGTTAAGTTCTTGGGGAGTCAAAAGTTATATGTGGATTTGCAACTCTGGGCGTGGGGGCGGGGAGGGGGCATTGGTTCTCCTAATCCCTGCATTGTTCAAGGGTCAACAGTATAGGTCATAGCATAAAGGAGAAAAGACAACTTGAATATTCTGAATCTGGGTCTTGCATAATTAAAGGACTATGGGCCCTGTAAGTGAATTTATGATGAGAAAGGTTGACGTCAGTAACAACATTTAGTTAGTACGGATGAGAAAAGACAGCAATATGAAGAATTGAATAACCATGTTCCATTAGTTTAACAGGAAGTGGCAGAGATAGGAGAATCGTTCTGGATCCCAAGAGACAGAAACAAGAGATGGTGAGAGGCTTAGGGCAATGGATGCTCATCAGAAATCATCTGGGCAAACTATTTATTTTTAACTACTTTAAAATTATGAAACATAACACACATTCAAGACAGCATTAAGGATAACTATGCAGTGTAAGAGAATATAATCACTCCCTAAGATGACAAATAGAAAATTCCCAGCACCCCAGGGGACTACATGTGTACTTTCTTGTGTACTTTCTTTCTAAAAACAAACACTACTTAAACTTCTGTGATAATTACCTCCCAATTCTTTTTTATGGTTTTACCATTTTTGAATGTATCCCTAAATCATTTAATTTAGTTGTATCTGCTTTTACGCTTTATTAAATACAGTCATAGAGTATATAGTCCTTTTGTTGTTTCTTTCATATATTTTCAAAACTCATTCACATTTTGTGTAACCGTAGTTTTTTAAATTTCATTGTTTTTTGGTTAGGGGTTGAACCAGATATTGAGGGGCCTATTTGTCTTCTTTAAAAAAAGGAATACACAAATATTGTTTTTGTTAATTTTACAAAAACCTATGTCCATATAACACATTGCTAAAGTCCCTCCCAGCCTGGGAAGAGATTAGGCAAGCTTCTTTGGCTTCATGTAAAATATACTTTTCACATGGTACTCTGTTGTAAAAATATTCAATTTATTTATCCATTCTAATGTTGATGGACTTTTAGTCTATCCCTAAGTGTTGAGGCTATTACAAAAAGAGCTTCCAGAACGTAAACATGTTCTAGGGTAGCACTATGCAATAGAACTGCATTGATGGAAATGTTTTGTATTTTTGTTGTCTTATACAGTAGTAGCGACTAGTTATATTTGGATATTGAGCTCTGGAACTGTGAGTAGTATGACTGAGGAATTTTAAATAAAAAATAAATTAATTTTAAAAAAGATATATTTGGGGCACCTGGGTGGCTCAGTGGGTTAAAGCCTCTGCCTTCGGCTCCGGTCATGATCTCAGGGTCCTGGGATCGTGCCCCGCATAGGGCTCTTTGCTCAGTGGGGAGCCTGCTTTCCCCTCTCTCTCTGCCTGCCTCTCTGCCTACTTGTGATCTCTCTCTCTCTCTCTCTGTCAAATAAATAAATAAAATCTTTAAAAAAAAAGATTTGTTTATTTGAGAGAGAGAGAGAAGGGCCAGTGGGAGAGGGAGAGAGAGAATCCCAAGCAAATTCCCCGCTGAGTGTAGAGCCCTGTGCAGGACTCTATCTCACAACCATGAGATCGTGACCTGAGCTGAAATACAAGTAGGACACCTAACTGATTGAGCCATCCAGGTGCCCCTAATTAATTTACATTTAAATAGATCTATGTGAGAAGTGGCAACTGTATTGAACGATGCAATTCTAAGGTGTGTGTCTAAGAGTAGAATTGCTAGGATGTGAGGCATGTATGTATTTAATCTTTGTAGATGTTCCAAGACTATTTCTCATCAACTCTTGGCATTGTTAGATGCTTTAGTTTTGGCTATTCTTGTGGGTTGCAGTGGTTTTTCATTGCTATTTTAATTGAGATTTCCAGATTATTAATGATGTGGTATACCTTTATATATGTGTATGGTTATTTTTATTTCCTCATATGTGAAGTATGACTTTAAATTTCTGGTCATATACTATTGGGTTGTTGTCATTTTCATACTCATTTACTGGTGTTCTTTATAAAATATATATTCTAAATGCAAGTCCTTTGTTGATGATACATTTTGCAAATACCTACACATAGAGTTTTTAAAAACACTATCGAAATCTTGCTGCAGACCAGTTAAATCAGAATTTCTGTTGGTGGGACATTTTTAAAGCTTCTGCAGGTGATACTAATCTGCCTATGTGAGGAGAATGGATAGGAGTTAGTGTAAGAAATGATTTGCTAACTATGAAAATTATCTCTCTGAAACAGTTATGATAGTGCTTATGTGGACTATCTCTGGAGTCAGATAGCCTGAGTTTGCTCCTAGGTTGTGAAAGACTTTTCTGTGCTTCAGTTTTTCCATCTGTAAAATTGGATAATAATATCTACCAGATAGTCTTTGTGAATACTAACTGAGCAATTATATGTAAAGTGCTTAAAACTGTGTGTGGTACATAGCCAATTGCTCAGTAAGTATTAGTTATCATCATATTATCATCATTATCATTATCATCATCATTATCATCATCAAAATATTAAATTACCTGCTTTACAAAGTGGTGAGAGCCAATATCATCTTTAATGAGAAAGTATCAGAAACCTTTCACCAAGATCAGGAATAAAGCAAGGATGCCCTGTCTCTTCCACTACTCAAAATTGTTCTGGAAGTATTAGCCAAGGCAACCAGACAAGAGAAATTAAAAATAGGTATAAGAATTGATAAAAAAGTAAAACTATCTCTATTTGATGATGATATGATAGTATACCTAGAAAAACCTAGATAATTTGGTGGTATAGCAGAAATAAAATTAATAGGCAGAAATCAATATCCTTAATATATACAAACAATAACCAGTTAGAGAACATAATGGTAGAAGAACCTAGTTTACAATGAAAATAAAGAAGATTGAGTATTTTGCAATAAACGTAATGAAAAGTTATAAAACTTGTAAGTAGAAAGCTTTAAAATCTTCCAGGAGAGGGGCGCCTGGGTGGCTCAGTGGGTTAAAGCCTCTGCCTTCGGCTCAGATTGTGATCTCGGGGTCCTGGGATCGAGCCCCACGTGGGGCTCTCTGCTCAGCAGGGAGCCTGCTTCTCCCTCTCTCTCTGCCTACTCTATGCCTACTTGTGGTCTCTCTCTCTCTTTGTCAAATAAATAAATAAAATCTTTTAAAAAAAAATCTTCCAGGAGAAAGATAACAAGAGTAGACTAGAAGAAATGGAAAGACATCCCTGTTCTTCTCAGTTGGGACAACAAAACGTTATAAAGATGTCAGTTCCCTCTGAACTAATTTGTAAATTTAACACACCTTGATAAAGCTTTTTTATGGAGTTGGACAAGTTGAAAGTGAATTAGATATAAGGCAGAAGTTCAAGAATAGCATGAGGGGCACTGGGTGGCTAAGTGGGTTAAGCCTCCGCTTTCAGCTCAGGTCATAATCTCACGGTCCTGGGATCGAGCCCCTCATCGGGCTCTGTGCTTCCCCTCTCTCTCTCTCTCTCTCTGCCTACTTGTGATCTCTCTTTCTCTCTCTATGTCAAATAAATAAATAAAATCTTAAAAAAAAAATAGAATGAAAAATACTGAAAAAGAAAAAAATACTGGGGATGGGGGGAGAGATGAACCAGCCCTACCAGACATTAAAACTCACTTTAATGGCCTCTCCAATTAAAACAGTGAGATAATAGATGAATAGATAGTGGAATAGAATAGAAGGCACAGAAGTAGACCCAACTAGGTATGGAAATGTGGTATAAGATAAAAGTGATATCTCAAAACACTGTGAGTAATGATGGACTTTTAAAGAAATTATACTTTTTAATAAACGATGGGTAACTACTTATAAAAAAGACAAATATATTTATACCTTACAGCAAATACGAAAATAAATTCCAAATGGATCTGGTATCCAAATGTAAAAATTGAAACCATACAAGTACTAGAAGAAAACATGGGTGAATTCCATTTTGAACTGATTTTCTAACTATGACTCAAAATCCAGAGGCAATTAAATAAAAGACTAATAATTTTTACTGTAAACAAATTTTAAAAGTATGCATTCTAAAAAAAACCCCACCATAAACAGAAGACAACTGACAAACTGGGAAAATATCTTTGCAATATACATCACAGACAAAAGACTAATATACCTAATATATAAAGAACTCTTAAAAATCAAAGGATAAAGGGACAAAAATCTGACAGAAAAATAATGAAAAGATAAAAACAATTTACAGAAAAAGACAAAAAGGGCTCTTAAACATATGATAATTATTCAAACTCATTTATAATAACATACATATAATTTAAAACAATTTTGAGATTGTCTCTCAGTCTGACAAAATTTTAAAAACACCATAATATAGTTACTGAGGTTGTGAGAAGAGTCCTTTGTTACGTATTTACTAATGGGAGTGCAAATTGATATGACCCTTCTGGGAGAGAATTTGGCAATTCCTAATAAAACTACACTTATTTTTGATACAAAAATCCTAATTTTAGGAATTTATTCTGAAGATACACCTCCAGCGATATGAAAATACATATGCATGATGTTTACTGCAGTATTTTTTAATTGTAAAATATTAGAAACATTGTAAAGCCCATATAAGAGAGTGATTGAATTAACTATGGCAATATCCACACTATGGATAATGATGCAGCTATAAAAAATGAAATATCCCTATGAACTGATAGGGAGTGACTTCTGTGATATACTGTGGGTTGGTTGGTTGTTTTTGGTTTATTTGTTTGTTTGTTTAAAGATTTTTACTTATTTGTTGGAGAGAGAGAGCATAAACGGGGGAATAGCAGGCAGAGGGAGAAGCAGGCTCCCCATTGAGCAAGGAGCCCGGTGAGCGACTCGATCCCAGGACCCTGGGATCGTGACTTGAGCTGAAGGCAGCCTCTTAACCGACTGAGCCACCCAGGCATCCCTATGATATACTGTTTAGTAGAAAAAGTAAAGTACAAAAGAGTATAAGCAAAGAAAAAGGAGATATAAGAAGGTATGCATGTATCTGCTCATCTTGCAAAAAGAAATATAGGGTCGTTAAACCAGAAACTATGAGATTTATTACGCACGGATAGGTAGGTACAGAGTGGAAAGAATGAGAAAATGGAAACAGGGACGAAGGAATAAGAGAGGAAAGCATATGTTTTATGGGGTTCTGACTCTTAGAATGATGGTAATGTTTCACATACCTAAACATAAATAATCAAAATCAAAAAGAAAGTGGGAAGAACTCAAAATGTAATATAAAATGAAGGGAATGAAAATGAAAATAACTAACCTAAGTAAATGAGGAAGATCATATTTTGACTATAAACTGTTAGGTTAAAGATAAAAAGAACTATACATAATTATTATACTCTAGTTAATACCTTTTTTTTCACAAGAGTGTAGGTTCATAATTCTAAAACTACTTTATATGTAGACCACGATTGAGCAAATAAATAAAAACATTTGTGGAACATGAGAGCCAGTTGTTTCACTGCCAGAAAAAGAAGTAACAAATAAGAAAAGGGAAAGGCATGAATGAATCCATTGGTGTTTGATTGGACTTAGAGGTATTAGTGCAAACCCATGGTATTAAATTATTTATACAGAGGAACTATTACAGAAATACAGATGTGTACATGATTATGTATATATCCATTTCCTAGATCTGTCCAGTGATAAGGTCTAAAAGCAAGACATTCCAGTAGCAATGAGCATACCTAGCACCCAATGTTGTTTCTAAGTAGCATTTTCCAATAAAAGGAACCAGAACTCCTTGGGAAAATGGTCGATTCTAAGGATAGGTCAGGAATAAAACAAGATGAGGCTAGAATATCTTGTGCTGTTAGAAAGTAAGGACGTGCTCAAAAAAGATGAGGATAGCCACTGGATGGATATAGGCATCACCCTGAAAGAGCTTCCAGTGGCCAAATCTTCCAGTGGCCAAAATAAGAATAATAGTATGGCTTATAACTTACAGATTAAAACAAGATCTTTGAGCCCATACTGATATAAATAAATAAGCAAGTGAATGAGAAGAGATAGCTTTTTCTTACAGGAGAATTCCAATAATAAATATAAAAGAAATGATGGAAATAGAAAATTACCTTCATGTAATTGTTGCAAGCAAGATTCATCAAGTAAAGCTGAAATTAGTGGGCAAAAGTATGACATGAAACGTAATATTTGCATAATTTCATAATGTCTTCCCATCAGATACTTATAAATTACAAAGGGAAAATAGTAACTTTACATGGAGAAATCTGGAACATATCACCTTTACAAAATCAACATCATAAGACATATCAACATGATATGTACCTCTTGATCTGATGAGCTGGGAAAGGCAAACATCACTTCTGTGGTATTCTTGCCAAAAATGCGTTACTTCAATTGAATCAATAGAAAACATAACACAATTGAAAGATATTCCAGAAACAAAACAAACTAGCAGGTCAAAAGTTGCCAAAGCCATAGAAGACAAGACTGAAGAACTGATATAGATTGGAAGAGACTGAGGTGTAATAGCAACAGATGCAACATGGGATCTGGGTTTAGATTCTGGAGCAAAAAGAGGACAAAAGCAGTACAACTGGCAGAATTGAAATAAGGTCTATAAATCAATTATTAATTTCCTGATAATTATGTTTTTGCCATATAACATGTTAACATTAGTGGAAGCTGAATGAAGGATATATTAGAACTCTCTGTACCATTTATGAAACTGTTTTGTAAGTCTAAAATTAGTTCACAATAAAAAGTTTGAAAAGTGTAGTGAATTTCTAGACATTTGAGTTCAAGTAAGGGATAACCACTCAATAGGAGGTCATAGAAGAGATTCAAGCCATAAATGGGTAGTTCCAGTACATAGCCTTTTAAGGTCTCCTTAAACCACAAGGTGTTTTTGAGAATGATAACAAAATTCTTAGCTAAAAGGGTAAATTATAAAATTCCACACAAGCTTTGATCCACTTATCATTGAAGGTGATAAGTAATCCCCTTGAATTTGTAGAAAGTCAACAATTAAACAGCTCAGTTTTACTTCATTTCAGCAAATGATACATGCTGTGAGGATTACAAATTTGTTATGAAATATTTGAAGTAGTTTACAATGAAACCTTCTTACCTTCAACTATCAAGACTTTAAGTACTTGAGAACAAATTTACTCTCATGGATGAGTTTTCAGCTACACTCCAAACAGCCATTCTAAACTGTACCAAGTAATCTCAAAAAGTGCTTGAACAATTTAAAGCAGATGGAAATTATACTGTTATACAAAGAAAAGCAGATTCCAAAAGAGTATATGCGATGTGATCCTGTTTTTGTCAAAAATAAGAATATATGCATGGGAAAGAGCCTGAAGTTATACATGATAAAATATAAATAATGGTTAACTTTTGGTAGTTGGAATTGGGTGTTATTTCTTTGCTTATCAGCAATTTCTAAATTTTCTACAATAATTATATTACTTTATAATCACAAAACTATTAATGTTTATAAAAAAAAAAGAAAGCAGTGTAACAGTGAGTAATGAACTGACCACTCTAACACATGGATGTAGCTAAATATATGTATACTCTGACAGTCATTTGGTTAGAACGAATGCCTTCAAGCTACAAATAGAAGGCGGTAAGTGAATTTTTCCCCTACAGTTCATTTAAAAATATCAAAAATAACTCAGAGAACAGGTTTAAGCATTTGTAGTTATTAAGTTAACAGTGTTACAGGAAACACTAATATTTTATGCCTGATATTTTTTTAAATGAAAAGAGAAAGGGTGCCTGGGTGGCTCAGTGGGTTAAAGCCTCTGCCTTCAGCTCAGGTCATGATCTCAGGGTCCTGGTATTGAGCCCCGCATCCCCCTCTCCCTCTGCCTGCCTCTCTGCCTACTTGTGATCTCCTCTCTGTCAAATAAATTAAATCTAGAAAGAAAGAAAGAAAGAAAGAAAGAAAGAAAGAAAGAAAAGGAAAGAAAAGAAAGGAAAAGAAAAGAAAAGAAAAGAAAAGAAAGAAAAGAAAGAAAGAGAAAAAGAAAGTAAGAAAGAAAGAAAGGAAAGAGAAGATGCACTGTTTTTAGGAGAGGTAAGAGATATGTGTACAGGTAGCCCCCTCACTTATCCAGGTATCACTTTTTGTGGTTTCAGTTACCCACAGTCAATCACGGTCCTGAAGCAGGTAATCCTCCTGAGGTATCATCAGAAGGTTAGTGGTAGCCTAATGCTGCATCACACTGCTTATATCACTCACCTCACTTCATCTCATCGTGCAACATTTTATCAACTCTCATCATCACAAGCAGGGGGAGTACAGTACAATAAGATATTTTGAAATAACTTTTATTACAGTATATTATTGTAGTTGTAGTTATTATTAATCTTTTACTATGCCTAATTTATAAATTAGACTATCTAAATATGTTTGTATGGGGAAAAATACAGTAAATATAGGATTCTATGTTATCTACCATTGTAGGCATCCACTGGGCATCTTGGAATATATCCCTCACAGATAAGGGAAGACTACCGTATTGGAGTATTTTCTTCTAGTTTTATTTTACTTTATGAGACATATATTAAATGGAAGGAATTAACTTTGCCCTGCCCTATAAACTAGTATTAATCTTCCAGGGATTAGACACTAATGCAGTACTTCTTAAATTTAATGTGCATTTGAACCAGCTAGGGATTTTCACTCTCTGGGATGGGACTTTTAATTTTCATCAGAGTCAGCTAGGGGTTTGTCAGAAATGCAGAATCCTGGAGCCCACCTCAGATTTACTCAGTCATGATCTACCTTTTAGCAAGATCTCCATTTGACTTATTTGTACAGTAAAATTTGAGAAGCTCTAAAGAACCCAAAATAATCTAGTTTGACTTGGTTTCCACAGTTTTTTTTTTTAAAGATTTTTTATTTATTCATTTAACAGAGAGAGAACACAAGCAGGCAGAGAGGCAGGCAGAGGCAGAGAGAGGAGCAGGCTCCCCGCGGAGCAAGGAGCCCAATGCGGGACTCAATCCCAAGACGCTGGGATCATGACCTGAGCCAAAGGCAGTTGCTCAACCAACTGCGCCACCCAGGCGTCCCGGTTTCCACAGTTTTTTAATGAAAACTATTTAAAGAAATAATATTTAAAAGTTATAGAAACCAGGATTGCTGCTTCATTCTGTTAGCACACACAACTTTGCTTTGTAAAACTATTTTTAGATAGTTAAAACATTTTCCTTAAAATGAGAATAAAATTTCTTTGATGCTCAGGTGACTTTAAAGTTAGTTCTTATGTGTTTTTTCATCCTTATGCTAAGTGGTTTGTATAGCTGATTCAAATGTAATCATTTCCCCCTGGCTTGGTCTCTTCTTTGAGGATTGTTTCAGCCTCTGTTTTTCTATATTCTACTGGCATAATGGAGGACCTTTCACTTTTCAGATGCTTTGATGTGATTATAAAAGAGATTAAGTAGCATAGTTACAGCATATCTTTATTTCTGATTTATCGTATTAAATGCATTTCTAAAGCTTTAAGACAACACATTAAAAGAAAAGAAAATGGAATTCATTGATGGGCTTTTTATTAGAAGAGAAATTAGAGTGATTCCCCACAAGCCACCAAATTATTTTATAAGTCCAATTTTCTTTATTCATAAATGACAAAACTTTTAGGTTCTGGAAAATCATTATTTCATTTGAGGAACAGTCACACCACAGCTATCATATTAAAACTTTGTAAGTGAAGAGCTCTGACATTTCTATTTTTTATGAATATTTTAACAGTGAACTTCTTAGGATTCTACCTACTGGGGATCCAAAAAGAAGTAATTGTGTGGTTAAGTTTAACACTAAATTTCAGTCTTACAAGCACTTGCAACTCTGAAAGATTTTATGGGATCACATTTAAACCTACTGAAGCCATTCTATTACCATCGTCTTTACACCTTAACCTTATCTGATGCTTTCACTTCTTCAAGGATTTCCAACAAAATTCACTGAGAATTTGTTTACTAACATAAACTGTAATAAAAAAGTAAACAACATGTATTGTCACTCACTAAGTATATTTTAAAATCAAGCCTGCTTGGGGGCACCTGGGTGGCTCAGTGAGTTAAAGCCTCTGCCTTTGACTCAGGTCATGATCTCAGGGTCCTGGGATCGAGCCCTTGTTGGGCTCTCTGCTCAGCAGGGAGCCTGCTTCCCCCTCTCTCTCTGCCTACTTGTGATCTCTCTCCTCTCTGTCAAATAAATAAATAAAATCTTAAATAAATAAATAAAGCCTGCTTTTTTTTAACCTTAAGAATAAATAATACACACTATAAATTATAGAACAATTAAATGTGAACCGATAGATGGAGCCTAAATATTTGAAAGTAAAACCATAAAAAATTAGGAGATCGTATTTTTGTAAACTTACCAGTGTCCACTGCAATTTATGTATCACTTTAAGACACTTAAGTTAACATTGCTTTCAGAGCGAAGAAGGTATTTGGGAGAAAAGGATGAAATGAAAGTGCTTTCTAAGTCACCATCTACTCCCATGAAATATCTGCTGGCGAAGGATAGGTTACTTTATGGAGTTTTCATTATCTTTTCCAACCTAAATGTATTTGGGTTATGTGTTAATCTTCAAGTATGGAGGCGGTCTTGCTAAAGGCAAGTCATATCCATAACATCAGCCTATAATTTAAGGATTTCTTACTGCTGTTTGAAAATTTATAATAGTATTTCATTTAATTTCAGCTAGTCTCTGAAAATATAAATTTTATCTTTCCTGAATATTCTCAATTTTATCACTAACCATTTTTTCACAACCACCATTTTAGGTCAATTTCCCAAACGCCTTGTTCTTTACAGATATTAAAATATTAATACTTAAGCAAAGCCTTGTAGTTGAAAGGTATTGATTGGCATTTGGTCTGGATTGATCGAAATTTTGTGCTTTCTAGATATCATTTTCTTTTTTAATTTATAGAGGCTTATGGGTAGCTTGTGTTTCATGGTGCTCATAGTACAGTATATTATGTATAAAGTGTCTGATCCTTTCATAAGTTTCTAGGGTAGTTAATCAAACTCCAAACTATAATCAAGACTTTTAAATCAGTACTATAAGTTGTGATATTTTAGATGATAATTTCCAATGTTTTGATGAAATACATTAAAAAAATGGAGTCATTTAAAGTAATGTCGAGTGGGAAAAAAAGCAAGTCCCAGAAGATTAGGTACAGTATGACACCATCTTTAGAAAGCTCAAAATAAGCAAAACTAAATAATATATTGTGTTAGAAATATACCCACTTGTGATAAAATAATAAAACAAAAAGCATGAGCAAGATTCAGGATAGCTGTAATCCCTAAGAGGTAAGCATGGGGATAGGACAGAGAAATAGCACGCCAAGATAGTTGCAAATTATTGGGATACATACACAAACACACACACACACACACACATTTTGTCATGAATATTACTTAACAATTTTTAAGTGCAAGAAAACCAGGAGGTTTATATTATTGAGGAATAAATTGATGATGAAACTCTAGGAATTGGCCTCTAAGCTGGGGCACCATTTTCTGCAGAACTCGATCCCAGGACCCTAGGATCATTACCTGAGCCAAAGGCAGACAGTTAACCCACTGAGCCACCCAGGCACCCCTATCCAACTTACTTTTTAAATGGTGATATGAGAGTAAGACTAGTAGCTTTAATTATCACTGAGAATAAAGGAAGTCTCAGAGGATTCTGCCCATATTCATATTTGGTGTTATGTGGTCATATTTTGATCAATGAATGCATTATTCCTTGCACATATTTCTGGAGTTATGTTTTTGTTTTGACAGTGGGCTTTTATTTTCATTGAATCTTGTTTAAAAAAGCCTCCTCTCCCTAGTAAATCAGTAGTGTGGGAAGCAAGGGCAATTTTAATTACCAGATATGAGAGTTTGGAGTAAAGAATAATCTCATATCAATATTACACAACAGTTTTAATAAAATAAGTATCCCTCATTATTCTAGGCAGACTGGAACCTAGGAGAAAATGGGATGAAATTAATGTGCAAATTCTTTCAGTTTTATAAAACATAAAACCATTCTTCTATCCTTAAAGAGATAGAACATTTAGCAGAGCTTGCAAAGGCTCCCTATGGTATATTCTGGAATAGATCTTTTTTGCCCCCCCTGCTGAGTACTAGAGGGACTAGTTCTACCAAGACTAATAGGCAAGCTGTCTAGTATAGTTGCAGCAGGACTACCTTCCTCACCACTAGCTGTATAAATATTTGCCTTTAGGTAAAAAAGAAGACTTCCTTTGGGCATTTGTGGAATAATACTTTTTGGGTGGGAGAGGGAAGAATAAAACAATTTGAAATAAGTTCTGAGAGTCTAGTCTGAATTTAGACAGATTACTTAAAATTAGAAAGCTCTCAAAGAAAATGTTTAGCTCTGCCAATCCCAAAAATACAGATTTTGCATGAAAATATGTCATTTAAAAAATTTAAACATCCCTCAAAAGAATACCTTGAAGCTAAAAAAAAAATACCTTGAATAAAATTTAATATTATGGAAATAAAGCAAGTGAAATTAACCTTGGACTTGTTTGAATGAAATAAACAGCTGATCATTTTTTTCATGTATATCATATTTGGTCTCACTTTTAATTTCACAGAAAGAACAACCTTTACTGTACCTGACGAGGGGTTCTTTCTGATTTACTCCTACACCATTCCCAGTCTGAAAGGTCTGGTTTCTGACTCTCCTCATGAGAAAGTCTTCTTTCTGGCCCTTCCAAAAAGGTAGTTTCTTCATAGTTAATATCATCTCCTGTTTTTTCAGAAAGCAGTGGATTAACACCCTTTTCACTGTGGCAATCCTGTTTAGCCTCTGTAATATCAGTATTCGTGCATTTGTTGATCCCTTTCAGTATGGAACTGTCCTGAGAGGGTGCAGTGCTGATTTCCACTTTTATGGCATTGAAGATATTACGAGTATCTCTCTGAGAGTCTTTTGTAGTTTTGCATTCAGAATTCATGAGATTGTGATAGGATATAGAATTTTCATCATCATCATAGTAATCTTCACGCGCTATTTTATAAATCCCATAACTCCGTTGGAATGATAGATTGAATTCAAAGCCTCTCCTCTTGGCTAAGTAAAAACAAAAACAAATGTCCATGGTTAGGAAGGTAGATATAAACAACAATAGTGAATATAAATAGGAAAATGCAAACTGATTGCTAAGAATTTAAACGGTATCTTCATTTCCTTTCAATTATGCAAAACAATTATACCTTATCAATTCAACTTGTCAATGATACTGTCTTATCACTTTGGACCTAACTTTTCTCACTTGATGAACTTAAAATACATACAATTCCAAGAACCCTGCAGGCTTTAAAGCAGTTTAATGAACAAAAATTTAACCATAAATTCGAAAATTCTCACACATATTCATTTTAGTTTTAGCTATTTCAGTCTACCAATTATCTGTACATTTCTTTATTTGGGAAAAAAGGTATTGTTTATAAATTTTATTTTGCTAGAAATTATTAAGAAGGTCTTAATATTATATGAGTTATTCAGCTGATAATATCACCAACAGATATGACTGTATTAAATATTTTGATGTATGCCACTCCTGACATTTTTAAGTTTATAAATGCATACATTAAAAATTAGAAAGTGTTGGGGCTTCTGGGTTCAGTGGGTTAAAGCCTCTGCCTTCAGCTCAGGTCATGATCTTGGGGTCCTGGGATTGAGCCCCACATCGGGCTCTGTCTTAGCAGGGAGCCTGCTTCCCCCCTCTCTCTCTGACTGCCTTGCTGCCTACTTGTGATCTCTCTCTCTCTCTCTCTCTCTGTCAAATAAATAAATAAATAAATAAAAATCTTTTTAAAAAATTATAAAGTGTTGCAATACAGTTTTTAAACTTTTTAAAATAACATTCATTTTGATACAAATAAATTTGGAATGAATTGTAAAAAGTTGTGAATATATTTATACTTCTTTGATCTAAAGCATTTTACAGCATGTCTCTAAACCTGATTAATTACAGGTGAATTAATCACATTATAATTACATTGTAATTAATTAGTGAGCTAATTAATTACAAATGAATTCAGCAGGAATGCATAAAACTTTTTATGATTTAAGCCAAGCGAAATGTAATGCTACTGTAATGCTAATATAGTACTACTAGTTGGTAGATATGGTACAAAGTCTTAGTAGAATAACAAGTAAGAATGTAAAAGAAAATGATACAATTTTTATGTGTGAATGTCATTAAATACAGATCATTTTATGTATTAAGAATGAAGTTACAAACCCTTTAACCTAGAAACAAAGATAATAGAAATAAGTCCAAACTTTTTTTTCCTTTCTAACAAAAAAAAAAAAAAAGGAAGTTACATCAAGGTGATAGACAAAATGCAATTTAATGTTTTGGTTTTCATCTTTCAAAACATGGCTCATTTCAAAGTATTTTTCTTCTTGGATAGCTCTGTGTCATATACCAAACATTTAGCTATCCTTGGTAGAAAAATTTGTGAAAAGTTGTAAAATTTCTATGGGAATGACAGAATTTGATTCATTTTACAATATATCCTAGTGCCATTCACATACTGATTCTATTATTGAAATTTTCCCAGAACTGAAGATTTACAAAGCAGTTGTGCTGACTGAAAATAGAATTAATAGGTATCATTCATTATTTGAGCCAAAATATTAATTGTTTGAGACAGAACACAAACAAGAATTTCTGTCCAAAAAAATGGAAAAATAGAAACATATGTTAGTATTTATATACTCTTATGTATAGTTCTATTTACTTTTTCTAGTAATATGGTCCACTAAAATTAAATTGAGGTTTTTAACTTCAACCGTGTGAAAACTGAAGGAACTAAAAGGATGTTTTAATTATTGATGGGTTTCCCTTTTCTCTAAAAAAAGATACAAAGTGGCAAATTGTCAATTCAAGGACAGTAAGCAAACAAAAACTCATAAAATTTTACCATATAACAAAATAAAATTGATGTCTGTGACTATGTATCTTATTAGCTATGTATTATAATTATGAAATATGTAAAGAAAAAGTGAGTAATGTTTTTGAAGGAGTGTGTAGACTGTCAGTGCAGAATCTGCCTCCATGTCATGAAGTACAAGAGGTGGGCTGAGGTAGGTTCTGAGAAGGAAGTGCGATTGTGTTGGACACCATAGAGAAGCAGAGAACTCCAGGGCTAAGTTATGCACATAGGTCATATCCTTTAACACAGCAGCAACCCTGCATTACAAAGGGCTTATTGATTCTATTTTACAGTTGAGAAAACTGAGGCTGGTAGAAGAAACCAATACTTAAGATTACTTAACTGGTGTTTCAATTAAAAAGTCAACTGATTCTACAATTCAAGTTACTAACCTGTATGTGAAATTGCTTTACTGATAATTAGATCCATGAGAAAACCAAAAGTAAATTCTGACTGAGGTAACTAATGGAGATAATAGGTTATAACAATATAACAATTGACAATGTTTGACTAATAACTTACCAGAAACCTAAAGACCATCAGAATACAGTGAGGATCTTTTGAAGTCTATACTATACTTACAAAAAAATTATTTGTTCTGAAAAGTTAAACCCTGGACAAAACATGAATTAGCTTTAGTCTTTGCTTTTAACCACATCTTGTAATTGCAATTTTAAACATGAGTAATTTTACCAGTTTATAAAAATAAATAATTCTTTAGAGTAATACGTCTCTTAGCAGGTACTTTGATTTTATTTAAAATAAAAACAGTATCTGATTTTATAGAAATCTTTAACTATTTAATTTAAAAAGAAAACATCATCTCATGCCAACAAAATGAATGTGAAAGCCATATCCAGCGCATGTGTCTTCCACCTGAGACCTCTGTGTTAAAATCATTTTTCTAACACTTTTGTTTTGAGACCCTAGTAATACAGGTTAACGTTGGAAACAGGAGAGAATTATTAATCTGCAAATTATTTCCCATTACTGACATGCATTTTTGGATTGCATGTCTCCCCATTTCTATTCACTAAGACTGAGATGTAGAATTATACTTACATCTGCAAAATGAACCTATGGCAAATATGAGTTAGGAAGTTTCCTTATGTCTGAAGTTCCCTGACAAAGAATGTAAAGGGGGGAATCTTAGAAAAAGCCTTAATGTAAAACAGAAGCCATATTCCCAAAGAATCAAAGCACTTGATCAGGCACTTGCCTACCTGAGGATGACCATTTTTGGGATTTTGAAATTCTGGTCCCATGTCATCCTAGTAATAGGAAAATATATGATGGGTTCTCAGTGAAAATACATCATTCTTGTTCTCAGAATTTCCCTACGGCAGAACCTGGGATCATAAAAGAGAATGGAGCCATTTGGACTACAAGAATTTTATTTTGTTTTATTTTTCTAAAGATTTTATGTATTTATTTGACAGAGAGAAAGAGATCACAAGTAGGCAGAGAGGCAAGCAGAGTGAGAGGGGAAAGCAGGTTCCCTGCTGAGCAGAGAGCCAGATACTGGGCTCCATCCCAGGACCCTGAGATCATGACCTGAGCCGAAAGCAGAGGCTTTAACCCAGTGAGCCACCCAGGTGCCCTGACTACAAGCATTTTAAACTAATGTTTCTCATAATGTTTGATTTTTGAAGCCACGGCTCTTTTTATAAACCTACATATTTCAGGGAATTTCTTCCCTGAAATTTTAAATACAAATAGAGCGATGGTTATTTTAGGGGAAATATATTATTTTGATTCTGAAAGCCATGATTTTAATTTCAAACATGAGATATTAATGTAATTATTGATTCTTTCAGCCTGCCATAGGCTCTTCTATCTTGTGCAGTACAAGATAGAATACTTCCTACACCATTTACAGTGATGGGTCTGTTACATTGCATTGTTTTCAGCTCCGATATAGGTGTCCTTTACTTCTTAAAAATGACTGTCCTACATCACTTCAATAAGACTTTTCATTTTCTCTGACATTGGACTTTCATTGTTTCTCTCACAATCTTAAATACTATAAAACAATTCTGGCTTACTAATTCAGTGGCAAAATGTTAACATTTGATAGAATGTTAGAACTTCCAGGCTTATAAATGATTTTTATATATTTCTGTGTGGTTCAAAAGGACTTTTTATTAATTTATTGTGTCACTGTTGCTTTAGATATTAATCTCTAGAAGCACAAAATTGTTACATTAAGTTCCGTGGTTATTTTATTTTAAAGACATAAATGAATCTGGACTCTATTAACAATACAACTTTATGGCATCTTTTAAACTAAGGAAATCTCTTGGTCATTTGAAAAATATCTAGACATATTAAGTTTTAAATGTCTGACCAGTTCATGACTAATTGATATTTATAAAATCACCCTGTTGTAGAATTGATTGCAGAATATATACTTTCATATTCTCAAGTTTCTATACCTATGAAATAGTCTTGAGATAAACTATTTTTGTTTACCTTTTTTCCTCTGTTAAAGAGTAATATACTTTCTTATTCTGAGCAAAGGACAATTAATGAAACAGTTAGTTCAGCATACACTAATGCATTTTTAGATATTAAATGGTAGAACATCCTATCTTTTGTCTGGAATGACAAACTAATATTCTTTTTCTTCCTGGCAGAGTCAAAATACAAAGGTCATTCTTTAACTTTTCCTGTCTCGGTATGGGAACAATCACACTGTACAGAGTTTCATAATTGACCCCACTCCCATTCTAGGTATACATTTTAAAATAGTTTTTTGTTTTTATTAGTGGCTGTTTAATGTAACTAGAATGGCTATATTCAAACACGAATATAGATGGACAGATTCTGCCACCTTTTCCCTTCCTGAAACTGAGAGTTTTCTGTGTTTTCTGAAATTAGAGGCATACACTTAAATTTTTTTTCCTTTTTTTTTTAAGATTTTATTTTTAAGTAATCTCTGCACCCCATGTGGGGCTCAAATTCAAGACCCTGAGATCAAGAATCACATGCTTTACCAACTGAGCCAGCCTTAAAATTTGTTTTTGAACTGTTTTCAGGCACTCTACTTTGAAAACTTTCCAAAACCCTGGAAGAATACAAGAAGGACAATAATAAAAATTCTGTTCCATTAAATAATAATGGGCTATAATGTAATGTGTTTTTGACTCTTCAAAGAGTTCAATCTGTTTTCAGATGCAGGCTTTTTTTTTTTTTTTTAAAGATTTTTTTTTTATTTATTTGAGACAGAGAGAGAGAGAGCATGAGAGGGGAGAGGTCAGAGGGAGAAGCAGGCTCTCTGCTCTACAGGGAGATGTGGGACTAGATCCCGGGACTCCAGGATCATGACCTGAGCCAAAGGCAGTTGCTTAATCAACTGAGCCACTCAGGTGCCCTCAGAGCAGGCTTCTTATATGTAGACTTGGGAAGGGACTTTATGTTCTACTTTGGGCTAAGAACTAAGGTGGATATCTAATTATCTAAGGGCCTTTTTGATTTCATGCTGTGTTGAATAAATTCTGTCTATTCCTTTCTTCCCTAAAATAATTATTCAAGGTACAAGCACTTCACAGAGTTGTTTTAAACCTGCCTCCTTTAAAACTTACCCCAACACTGTACTAAGAATTGTCTCACATTATATATATATAATTGTCTCACGTTCCTCCCTTTATTTACCATTTGTATTTGTCCTTGGATTCATCATTCCCTACTCAGACAACTTCTCAACAGACTACTTTTCTTTTCATTTCTTTTTTTTCAACAGACTACTCTCCTGTGTTTGTGTGCTTATTGCCCCCAACCTTCACACTGTCAAGGACTTACGTTTTTCCCCATCAGATGCCACTGTATATGCGTTCTGCTTACAGTTGATGATGCAGCCACAGGGCAAGTGGGTCCAGCGTTTGGACAAGACAAACACTGGGGTTACAGTGGTGGCCAGGAGGGTTAGTAGAAAGCTGAGTGTCTCCAAGGGAGGGCTCTGAAACCCCACCACGTGCTGAACCATCATGTGGATCTGCAAAGGCAAAGAGCTTCAGACCTATCCCAGGATAAAATTTTCCACTTTTCTAAGCCTTTCCCCCAAGGATGCTGCCCCACTCCCCCTTCCCCAGGCTCCCTTCCTGCCTGAGAGCCCAAAACTCTGTTTTGGTGGTGGACCGCTGGAATCCCTTGGGATGAGGCCCTATGATTTAGACCACAGGGTGGTTTCCACTTCTGGGTGCCAGGTCTGTGCCCCCTGCCACAAGTCTCTTCCAGGAAGCACAATTACAATGCTGGGGACTCTACTAGGAAAACAGGCAGGCAAAGTGGAAACCTGCACCTGGTACTCCAGATGGCCTTTGTCACATCTCTGGACCGCCCTCCCCACCCCCAGCCTGCTTGTCACAACAGGGCTCCACCTTCCCAAGTCAAAACTGTTCGCCTTCCTAAAGGCTTGAACAAAAAGCCGGCTTGGCCCCCACTCTAATCTTTCTACTTGTGACCGTGCCTCTCCAATCGCTCTCCCTGCTGAGGATGGGCGGTGTCCTTACTCGGCAGAAATAGATTGGAAAGAAAGGGATGGCAGAGGGTTGGGGGCAGGGGGTGGAGAACCCCTTTACTACCTCCCTTTCTGGATATTCCCAGATATTGCTACAAGAGACGAGAACCATAATAGATCTAGGAAAACTCTCCTGCGCCCAAAAACGCTCCCTGTCCCACCCTCCCCAATTTTGAAACGAGAAGCGCGTAGGAGCAAAGGCTTCCTTCGCAGCCAACCAGCTCTACCCGTGAGCTGCCTTGCTCCAAGTGCGTCCCTAAAACCGAGCGAGGCACAGTTGGAAGCGGACTTTAACTGCGCGTCTCTTGGGGACTCTCCCAACCAGGGACGCTAGTCCCAACACGCATTCACACTGTCTGGTACACACACCCGCACGCTTGAACAACTACACTTTTACCATCATGGGCAGCCAAAGGATGACTTTTGTCAGCGCTAGGATCAAAGAGAAGCGCTTCTGTGCTACGCTCACGGTGAAGCTCCTGGTGCCATAGAGAGTCCCCCGGTTCTCACGCATGCAGGCTCCAACCACAGCGGCAGCTTCGTGTCCCGGCCCCTGCCCGGGCGGTGCCCTCGCTGGTGGACCCGGTCCATATACAGTGTCGGAGCTCGGAGAGCATCCCCCGGAACACCGAAGCGCAGGGCCGGTAGCATCATCTGGGGACAAGGAAAGCACTCTCCCCGCGCCTGGAGGGGTCCCAGGAGTGGAAGCTCCGCGGGAAATTTCCTGGTAGTTGGCGTGGAGTCTCGGCGGCTCCTCCGAACACAATAACTGGTGAGTGAGAGGGACCGAGAGGCCGGCAAGGAGTCCGAAGGCCGAAGTGTACACAACGAAGAGGAGCAGCACGTAGGAGCTGGAGCAGTCCGCCAGACAGCCCCAAGGCGTGCGCACGAAGGTGCCCCAGCCGCAGAGCGGGAGCGCGGAGAGCAGCAGACTGGCGGCCCACACGGTCAGCACCACGCCGAGCACCTGGCCGGATTTTCTGGAGGCTGCGTGGCTCCCCACAGCCCTGTGCATCGAGTAAAAGTTGTAGGAGACTAGGAGAGTCGCCTTCAAGTTGCTCGAGAGCCCCTGGCATAAATACAGTAAGGCAGAGGTGGTACACAGAGACTGAAAGTAATCAGCGTCCTCCTTTGGCCACTGCAAAAACATGAAGATGGTCACCGACAGGACACTCATGAGATCATCCCCAGACCAGGAAGCCACAAGCATGGACACAACGGTTCTGTTCTGCATTTTCAGCAAGGAAACTAGTGAATAAATGCTGCCCGCCAGGGCTGCAAGAGTCATTAAGCATGTCAGGCAAAAAAGATAGATATTCGAAGTTCTTTGCGGATTTAAAAGGTTCGTCGAATTATTTTCTTTCCACAGGCTAGAGTCATTTGTTGATAAGTTACTGGAAAATCCAGACATTGTCTCTGGTTAATATCTAATTTCCCTTTCAATGAGTCTGTAAGTACTCTCAAAATAAAGCATGATTGTTAGTTGCAAATCAGATCTCATTCTCTCCTACCAAGTTTCCCTCTACATGTTCCCCTGTCAGTCCAGCAGAAAATTATCAGGCATGTCTCCTTTAGATCTGACTCGACCCATATTTAAAAATTGGGTTCCATTTAAAGCATCAATAAGAAACTTTTCAACATTCCAATTAAAAACAAACCAAAAACTTCCTTGTGAAACCATTAAGTTTCTGGCATAAAGGCAAAAATCTCCTCAGGTAGATTGAAAAACAATGATGTCTGGCTCCTTTTATGTCCTTATGGAGCAGAGCAGCTTGTAGCTTGAGGTAGTCAAACTCTATTCACTTTTTAAGAGCAGTAAAGCGATGCATTTGGTTCCAGAGCTGGGTTCAAAGGCAGAGAGATTATCAGGTAGGTTTCAGCTTTGCGGGTTCAGAGAGAGACACACACATAGGCAAAAAGGAGAGAGACACACAGAGAGAAAGAGAGAGAGACTGAGCACAGCTCCCCGTCGAACTGCTGTGTTCTTCAATCAGCCTGTGATCCTCGGAGCTGCAGGAAGGAGGAGTCAACTCCAGGCAGGAGAGAAGCAGGAACAAAAGGGAGGGGAGCTCAGTGTTATGAGAAAAAGGATGTACATCTTCTCAGCCTGCCTCACGCAAAGCGAGAAACAATGTCCTTGCTAAGCCTTCCTTTGTGGTTTTGACATATAAAACTAGCCCAGATACTCTCTCAGACTTGATGTGAATGACAAATATCATCTTTGAGAGGTCTAAGCTACTCCACTAAGAGGTTGCTTTTATTTTTATCTAGACTTCTCTGATTCATAATGCTTTAGAGGAAGAATAGTCTCAGTACCAGTTTTAAAAGAATAGGATGTACCAGATTTGTTTTTTAAATATATATTGTACTTACTAAGAATGTCATAATGGTCATTACACTAAACAAAATTTTGCAGACTCTTTAAGCAGAGCCATACCAGCTTTAGGCATGTAACTATTTCCTGTCAATGTTGTCCAGTAAGCAAGCTGCCATTGGAATAAATAATGTTTTCTAGTTGTTAAAGTCAGATGACATTATGTAGGGTCTAAAAGGGAGATTACCCCACAAAAACATTTTTAACCAGAGTATTTGGGGTGTTGCTCATATAATAACTGGATCTCTGAACTCATTAAAAAATCGTCGGTTTTGCAAGATGAAATACTTAGCAAAGAAATAACAGATAACAGTAGTTCTGTTACCCGAGTCAGGTATTTGAGCTTGACAACTGAAGAGAGGCCAGACCCAAAAATCAAAGACACAGGCAAGGCTTTATTGGGATCATGGCTTCACCTGAAGGGTGATGCACACCAAAGGAAAATAGTTAAGTCTAGCCTCCCCAACATAGGAGAGGCCCTTCTCAGAGAAGTTCCCTCTCAAGTTCCCACCCCCACCAATATACTAATGAGGGAAAGGGAAAACAAAAACAAAAACAAAATAAGGACCTCTTCCTAATTGGTTGGAGGGGACTCATCCTGATTGGTTGATATTGGCAGGCAACTTCAAACAGCTCCTTGGTGCTTTTAGGAGTCCAGGTCCTTTGTTTTAAATCCGGCTAGTATATGTAGCTGCATCCAGTTTTGCTCCGTAAAAGAAACAGTCTAACAATAACGGCCAACAGAAAGCCCCCCAAGTGCATAATGTTTTTCACTTGGGGCTTGTTCCCATGGTCCCTAACTGTCTCAGTTCTGGTCAGGCATTTCCCAGGATGCTTTAGGGTAGCATTCCAGCTCAGTGAGGGTGCCTTTCCCCATACAGTGCTGGGGCCTGAAGGGAAGCAGGGAAGGGAAAGAAGGAAGTTGATATGGTAATGATCTAAGTGAATGGAAGTGGTAGTAGAACTCTGATCATTCCTTTCATTTTATAGGTAACTGAAGCTACATTTTAAACCTGAATCTGCTCATGTGGAAAGTGATTGTATTAGTCATTGCCAGCCAGACCCATCAGTAAACACGGTAGGCACTTTGCTTATCTTGACATGTTGTTTAATTTCCCCTTTGCTCAGCAAATAGAAACCCAACCCACCTGTTCCATCTAGCTCAGCACTCCAGTTCTCCCTACTGATAGTAATAGACTTTGCAGTGCAGTGTGGGTTAGAAGAGTCTGGAGATAAATTCATGTTAAAATAAAGTTGCTTCAGAAAGCACAAAATGATAAACAGGACTTTCTTTTAAAAATCATTTTCAAAGTTCTGTGGTATGCTCTTCTGTGTCTTTTCTGAGACCTATTCTTTCCTCCTATAAGCAAAAATAATTCTTTTCAATATGGTATTTAATCCTGGATTTTCAGTTGAATTGGACAATAAATACGATACTCTTAATATACAATGAACAGAAATTGATGGTAGCTGTTATAATACCATTTGAGGCCTGGAGACATTTCCTCCATTATTACCGTCAGTTTGGGGTTTTCCATTCAATATAAATTTGGAAAAGAGACATCTAACCTCTTTGTCAACCTGGTCTCTCGGGTATGACAGAAGAGGCAAGAATCTTAGCACATTTCCAAAAGTTGATGGTAGAATTGCAGCCTGTAGGGAGCTAGGAACGATTTCTGAATGTGAAGTTCAGACCCTGCTATTGCTGGCTATGTAATCTCAGGCAAAAATTATTATACTTTCTCTTCTGTTTCTGTGTCTGTTTCCACATCTGTAAGATAAGGGGGCTTGGTGGGAGTATTTTTAGGCCCTTTCAGGTTCTAAAATTAGATACAATTTTAAAATCAGGTTAACTTTATCTTAATTTTCTTTTCTGCCTATTTCATAATAATCAATATTGTCATAAAATGAAAGAGGGAACCTGTAAGACCTGATGCTTGGATTTGCCATGCTTTCTCTGCCCCTGCTAAGCTGGGATGGAGGCCCTTCCCAACGTGACGATGATATAAGCTTCAAGTAGCCTGGAATGTTGGGCCAACTGAAGGATCATAGCTGCCCTGGAGATCTGAGTGAACTAATATAACCTTTGTATGAGTGAGAAGTAAGTTATTGTATAAGTCAGTTGATTTGGGGGGCCAATTTTTACTGAGTGGTAACCTAACTCATTCTAATATGGTTAGGAATACCATTACCCCCCACATAGTAAGTGGTGGAACCAAATTTAAAAATCATAATCTGGCTTTGCATTCTGAATCACAACAGACATACATTATCTAATTATCCCCTCTTAGCACCTCATGCTTAAGGACAGGTCCAATGGATGTTGATTATCATAGAGTTGTTCCTCAGATGGAATGTTTGAAATGTTTCATTTTTCAAAATGCTAATTTATAAACAACTTTTTACCAAGCTTTATATTTTATAATACATATATATTATATATGCATATGTTATGCATCTATACATATAATACATATATATTTTATACATGAGTTTCTTGAAAGTTGTAAACCCTCCCCTTAGCCATATTCTCATTTTCTTTACAATATTGTCTTGAGCTTAAAAAAAAATTTAAAAGTCACTCAATACTTTCAAATAACCAGTATAACTTTTAGTAGACCATTTAGTAGACCATTAGAAGAAAGCGTTCTAAGAGGTTCCTTTATGCCTTAAAAAAATTTACTCAGTTCCTGTGAGTGAGCCTCCTTCCTCTGTCTCACTTATAATAAAGCCTTATATATTTAAATTACTTAATAATATGATTAAATTCTGTTTCTAAATTACTTAATAATTTATTAAATTTATATTGACTTACATAGAAATTATGGTTATACCAGAACAGCTGAAGTGAAGACTTATTTATTGTAGTCCCATTGCTGTTTTGGTTACTTTAAAACATACACCGAATATAGCATTATAACCTATAAAACAACCTACAGAGAGTTACATGGCAATAATTTCATTAGGCTTTTAGTTTATGAAGTCCTTGATATAATTATACTTTTGCAAAGCACTGAAGGCAATTCATTTCTCTAAATGTCTACATCATTTATATCTGAAAATCCTGAAAGAGTAGAAAATAACATAACAAATTCTAGTTGAATATGGCAGAATAACATCCTATTGGGCCTTAGCAATAAAAAAGTAACCACAGGCCCAAAAAGAAACTTTTAGTTTTGTTTTATGATAATTTAAAAAAAAAGTATCATGGGGCGTCTGGGTGGCTCAGTTGGTTAGGCGACTGCCTTTGGCTCAGGTCATGATCCCGGAGTCCCGGTATCGAGTCCCATATCGGACTCCCGCCTCTGCGGGAAGTCTGCTTCTCCCTCTGACCTTCTCCCCTCTCATTCTCAGTCTCTCTCTCTCTAATAAATAAATAAAAAATCTTTAAAAAAAAAAAAGTAAAAAAAAAATTTAAAAAAAGTATCATGAATAAAGTTAATCATGAAGGTATATTTTTGTTTCTAGAAATATAATATTATGCAGACAAAACATTTTAGAGGACTGGCCCAGCTTTAAACTCTTACTAACTTATCATCGAAACTTAAATGAAAGATCTCATAATGTTATCCAATATATATGCATACACATATATAATATTAAATAAAATCTAAATTTTATAAATATAATAAATATATAAATTTATGATATACATTATTGTGTGTATATGTATATATAATTCTATAAAAAACATGCATATTCTGCTTTAGCTGATGGTTTTCCAGAGAAGTAAGTAGCAATTTGGCATCATAGACGAGCCCAGATGCTGTGATTTATTTTTTTTCAATGTCTCATCAGAAACCTACAATATTTAATATTATCTAAGAATTATAAGTCAGGGCATAATTTAATGTGGCTATAAGTCAGAGACTAACTTCATGAATCTAATCTTTAGAAACCTGCTCAATACACTGTGAACCCAAAAATGTCCCTTGATATTTGTGGGGTTGTTTCAAAGGTTTCTCAAATGGAAAATTGCATGATTTTTTAAAACCTCTTCCCTGGATTAAACAAAATTTGGTAGTAGGTATGTATGTATGTATATATGTTAATGTATGTTAGTATATGAATGCTACTGTATATAATATGTTAATGTAGAAGAGCTACAGAAAGAAACAAGGTTTGTTATTAAGGGTCGATGCTTACTCAGTGTTTACTCATTTTGGACAAGGACCTTGACTATGATAGTTATTTAAGGTCCACTAGCCATATAATAAAGATGATATCTGGAGGAGAGTTTTTATATAAAACTGTGTGAAGCTGTTGAATGGATTGAGAATAACAACCCATTCTGTAGAATAAAAATATAAATACTGGGGCATCTGGATAGCTCAGTCGGTTAAGCATTAGACTCTTGGTTTTGGCTCAGATCATGATCTCATGGAACATGAGAAGGAGTGGGGATGTTTGGGACTCTGTCTCAGCCCTGCCTTGGGCTCTGCATTCAGCGAAGAGTCTGCTTGAAATTCTTTCCCTCTGCCCTACCCCCACTCATTCACACTCGCTTTCTAATAGATAAATCTTTAAAAATACATACAAATAATATTTGTCTACCCTAAACATAATGGTAACTATAAACTTTCACTCATTCAACATCTATTTGATATCTAAAGGTCAGACATGGGGCTTCTGGGTGGCTCAGTCATTAAGCATCTGCCTTCAGCTCAGTTTGTGATCCCAGGGTCCTGGGATCAAGCCCCACATCGGGCTCCCTGCTCGGTGAGGAGTCTGCTTCTCCTTCTGTACTCGTGTTCTTTCTCTTTCTCTCTCTCTCTCAAATAAATAAATAAAATCTTAAAAAAAAATAAAATTCAGATAGTGTACATTATGCTTTCTGCCCTTGTGAAGCTTATGATCCAGTCACTTTTCATACTGTCTTCTTCCTTAAATTCCCCTCTGATTAACCTTTCATTCCAAGAGATTCAATACAATTAATATTTAATGCTTAGGATTACAATGTCCTCTGGCACAACAAATTGAATAAGCATTAAATTGATAATGCAGGGGGTAATACAGGGGAACTCCTGTACCTTATTTTCCCAAAGTCTATTTGAACTACAAAGTTTAAGGAAATTATTTCAACATTTAGTATCTCAAGGATAGAATAATGTCCTGAGCTACGTACTATCACTATAAGTGATATACAAAGGAATCTGATATTAATTTTTGATTTCTTTTCACTAGGGACTTGAGGAAAAGCCTACTTTTGTGAAAGTAGCTATGAGATTAGTTCTTGGTTCTGGTCTAGTTCGGATTTCTTTTCATCTTGAATTAGTCAATGTTATGCTGATCCTCAGTTATTATGTGACACCCCTACCTCTCCCCACCATCATTATTCCTGTTCCACACCAGTGTGTACTGGCACTTTACTTCCTTAAGTAAAGCCTTTTTTAGTATTTTCAGATGAACTTTTCAGTCTCTATATCTATAAATGCTCAAGGTTTGCTTTAAAGACCTAAATTTCATTGACCATATTCTCAAAGATGGTTGCTCTTTCTAGTCCTTTGTGAAAGGAGTGCCACTCATTTCCCTAGGGAATGACTCTTCTGTGCCTCAATGCTGTGGTTTTACTTTCTCACCTGGCAGAGTGAGAAAGGGCAGAGAGCTCTATAAGAGTGTCATTGTCTTGCCTTGGGCTGTTAACTGTGGCATGGAAATGGGTAATATGTTTTATTTCATATCTTTGGGCAGGAAGAGTATTTTCCTTATTGAGCTCCTAGGTTACTTCATTAAGTAAAGAAAATCACTTTAAATGATTTCTTGGTTTATTTTAGTGGTTGGCAAACTATGGTCTGTCTTTATAAGTAAAGTTTTAAGGGAACATAGCAATACCTGTTCATTTAAGTCTTTTTATGGTTACTTTTAAGCTACAACAACAAAGTTGAACCCTGAGTAATTGTGATAGAGACTGTGCAATCCACAAAGCTAAAAATATGTATTATCTGGTCCTTTACAGAAAAAAATTTGTTGATTCTTGGTTTAGCTAAAAGAGGAGCATTTTGATGCAAAGTAATCTCAAATTGGTAAAGTGTTCGGGTCATTTGTGAGAGCACATCCATATCTTATGTATTCTAAGATATATAATAATATATATTATATTACATGATGAATTATATATTATATTTATATGTAAATTATATATAATTAGTAATAATATCATAATAATGGCTAACATTTATTTAGTTCTTATAATATGCTAGACATTCTTCAAATTTATATACATGTATTAATTAATTTCACAATTCTATGATGTATTAGTTTTAGCCCCATTTTCCAGACAAAGGAACTGAGGCATTGAGAATAAATAACCCACCTAAAATCACACTGCTGGTAAGTGAAGGGGTTAGGTTTTGAACCTGGGTAATCCAGAGACAGAACCCTTACAGAGGCTTACATAGGCATGACTTTATGTGCTTTATTTTCCTGCCCTATTCTCTAGATTTCTTGCCTTTACAAACATCCTGGGAGCTTCAATAAATCAGAGGGATTGCTGGGGAAGAGAATGTCCTGTGGCAACACACTTTTCTGAGGTCCTAACTCAGTAATAGAATGAAGCAGATGGCTGCCCATTGTTTCTTTTCATTTGATATCCTCGAGTTCCAAGAGTTTTAAGGAAATTATCTTAGTAGCTCTTACTTCCCTAAGGATTAGTGAAGTTTTATCCATATTCTACAGCTGAGAAGTTAGAGCACGCAAGCAAAATCATGTATTCAAGATGATACTATAATTTGGTGACTAAGATAAAAATTGACCTTCCTTCTTTCCTCTTTTGCTATTTACTCACAAGGACAGAGTTGTCTCTGAGCTATGTTTTGGGTGTATTTGAAATGGAAAGTTTATTTATTTATGAAGAACATATAAAATCCTGAATGAAAGAGAGACCTGGTATGGGCTTAGAAATAATAGTCCTAAAGAGGAGCGCCTGAGTGGCTCGGTTGTTGGGTGTCTACCTTTGGCTCAGGTCATGATCCCAGGGTCCTGGGATCAAGCCCTGCATTGGGCTCCCTGCTCAGCTGGAGGCCTGCTTCTCCCTCTCTCCTTCTTGCTTGTGTTCCCTCTCTCGCTGTGTCTCTTTCAAATAAATAAAATATTAAAAAAAAAAAAAGTCCTAAAGAGGTAAAAAGCAATATTGATTCCCTGGTCATTGTGGTAGAGAAGCTGGAATCCAACAACCTGGATGTGATTTCTAACTCTCATCAAGCTTGCTCTGAATCCTTCAACAAGCCACTTAATCTTGTCTACGGCTCAACTCCTCTATCTTCATAGACAGGATAATACTACCTATCCTGAAGAACTTTAAAAGTTCAAATGAAAAGCATCATAAGAACTTAGAATAAATAATGATGAGTTTCTGGTATGCTTATCTTCATAACTGAAAGTTATCTTCAAAACATCACCAGCTCTGGGTTTCTGGTAGATGACAATGAAGGGAAAACAGTGTGATGAAGCATTTATCTCCTTCCTTTCCTTCCAAGTCCAATACATAATCAGAACCACAAAGTCACTGTGCACATTGTACCACTTCCCATTTGATACTGAAATTAAAATGTGCAATGAAAAGAGAGAAGAGAAAAGGAGTGGGTGTTGGGGGGGGTTATAGTAGATCTGAGGGATCTAGGCCGATACGTTGTGGTGCTGATGGTGGTAGATGTTGGGGTTGGAGGAATCTGATCAGCCTAGCAAGGTCAGGCTTGAAAATGGGTTAGATATAACTGTAAAGCAATGACAGAAAAAACCCAAATAAAACAAAAGAAAACTGCTCTCACTATGCAGAAGTTAATTCCTATTAGCAGTTTCATGTGTACACATGTATAGAATCTATACACATATGTAATCATACTTACATCTTTTGTTTTTTTCATGGATCAAACCGCCTTGGAGATCATGTCATATCAGCATTTCATTCTTATTACATAACTGTTTTGTATTTGATTATAGGATGTATAATTATTTAGTTCCTTATTGAAGAACATGTGGATTCTTTTTCTGATTGTTTTGCTCTAAAAGTAATATTGAATAAACATCCTTGTGCATATATCAAAGCATCTTTTTATAAGTACATATATAAGGTAAATTCCTAACATTGGAATTTCTAGGCCAAAGTCACTTTAAATTTTGACAGATTTGACCATGTGCCTCCCAAGAAGTTACACCAATAACAGTAACATAAACCCAAATATTCTTTTTTTTTTTAAATATTTTATTTATTTATTTGACAGAGAGAGAACACAAGCAGGCAGAGAAGCAGGCAGAGGCAGAGAGAGGAGCAGGCTCCCTGCTGAGCAAGGAGCCAGATGCGGGACTCGATCCCAGGATGCTGGGACCATGACCTGAGCCGAAGGCAGCTGCTCAACCAACTGAGCCATCGAGGCATCCCCATAAACCCAAATATTCTTAAGACTGGCTGTTTTTCTCATATTCTCACCAGTACTGAGCATTATGAAAAATTTTTTTTTGGTCCATCTGCTAGGTTAAAAAGTATGGATTTATAAGTGCCTGTTGTGTGTGAAGGTAATAAAAGGTTATATGTTCAGATATTTGTTCTGAATTTTTCAATTATATTTTGATCTTGATGATTAGTTTTTATTTATTAAAAAGATTATTTTATTTAGGCTAATGAGCTTGGGAGAACATTCATTAATGAGAAACAACTCAAAGAAAAAGAAGAGGGCCTGAGTTGTATAGAGGCAAGTAAACAAAGGAACTACTGATAAAGGTAGAGGTGGTCTCATCTGGAAAAATGCCAGAACATGGTGGCTCTTTGTAGTTAGTCATATCCAGAACATAAAGAGTGGGAATCTCTCAACCATTGCTGTTTTCTTGGAGCAAAGGACTCCAGTGAAGTTCAACATTTTCATATTCCCCTTTTGTTCAAAATAAATTGAACAAAAACTTGTAGATTTTACCCTACTTGCAAGCTAATAAGTTAGCTTGCTACAGTTTTGTGACAAAATACAGGAGATTCCTGGATCAGAAATAAAGAACTTTATTACAGCAATAGCAGTATAATATCAATATTTTCTTGTGTCAGCTTCTCAAGCCCAACTTTCCACAGAGTAACACATAGAAGGCCAAATGACTACCTATACACACAATAGAGATTGTGTTACAGGGGAGAAACTCTGAACTAGCTTAGGAAATACAAATAGTTTATCATGGTCAGTGAAGGAGCAGAGCAGGGCTGGCTCGTTTTGCTTACACCCGCCCTCTTGTGTGTGGCCCCCGCAGGACCTGCCTCTGGGAGGGTCAGAGTGTGGCTCAGCCCTCCTTTGAGCTAACTGGTCCAGACCGCCTGTGGGTTGGGTTTGAGTTAGCCAATAGGAACACAGAACCCCTGACCGGGAAAGAATATAAAACTCTGCCTTTTGCCTGCCAAACTTGCATGCCAATTCTGGCCAGAGTGATAGGCTAGTTCAAATAGTTACTAAGCAACTTTCTGTGTGTTACAATCTCATTGGCCACTGGCCCCTATAAAACTGTTGCGCTTTTTGAAACTCGCTCTCTTTCTCTACATCACACTGTTGCGTCGGTGAGTGTAGGAGACTGAGCTCAAGCTAGCTTGAATAAAGGGCTCTTTTGCTTTTGCATCAGACTCGGCTTCCCGGTGGTCTTTGGGGATCTCAAAATCTGGGCATAACAGTAAGTATGCCTGCCCTTCACTCTGGAGGGAGACACTATTTTTTATTCCAAGGCTGTAAGCAAACCTGCCTTCTACTTTGGATACAAACATCATCAAAAAGAGACTATAGAAAGATAGTTCTTTGCTTGTAAGACATGCGGAAACATGAGATATGCATGGTTAATTGTTTCCCAATAAGAACAGAACAAGTATACCTATTATTACCATTACTGTTGAACATATTTCTGGGGGTCCTAACCTATGTTATGAAGAAAGGAATACGAACAAGAGTTTGGAAGGGATGGAAGTTAAGAAAGAAAATTAGTATTATGTGCAAATGATATGATCATAAACCTAGGAAGCAAAAGAACCTCCAGATGAATTATTTTTTTTTAAGATTTTATTTATTTATTTGACACAGAGAGAGAGAGAGAGATTACAAGTAGGTAGAGAGGCAGGCAGAGAGAGAGGGGGAAGCAGGCTCCCTGCTGAGCAGAGAGCCCTATGCAGGGCTGTATCCCAGGACCCTGAGATCATGACCTGAGCCAAAGGCAGAGGCTTAACCCACTGAGCCACCCAAGCACCCCCAGATGAATTATTATAACTAAAAAGAAAATTCATCTGTTAGGCAAAAGATCAATTTTTAAAAATCAATAGCAGCACTAAACAACTAGAAAATGTAATAAAATGCTTATTTTCATAATTTCAGCCCTTGAAGCACTAAAAATCATGAAATGTCTGAGGAATTAATTTAACATAAAAACTCAAACCCTACTTAGGAAAAACTTTAAAAATTTAACAGAAGTCTAAAAAAAAGATTTAAATAAATGGAGATATATCCCATGATTCTAGATAAAGTGACAGAGTATTACAATGATAAAAATTCCTTCTAGGAATGCCTGGGTGGCTTAGTGGGTTAAAGCCTCTGCCTTCGGCTCAGGTCATGATCTCAGGGTCCTGGAATCGAGCCCCACATTGGGCTCTCTGCTCGGCAGGGAGCCTGCTTCTCTCTCTCTCTCTGCCTACTTATGATCTCTCTCCTCTCTGTCAAATAAATAAATAAAATATTTTTAAAAATTCTTTCTAAATTTATCTGTACAATGCATTTCCAGTCACAGTGCTAGTGAAATTTAAAAAAAAAACAGACTCAATAAACAACTTAAAATTTATTTGGAAGAATAGAGGTCCATCAATAGCCAAGTCAGTGTTATAAAAGAGAAATAAATACATACAATAAAGCTATTACTCTAAAGGTGGTGTGATGTTAGTATAAGAACACATGAACTACCAATGCAGCAAACAGAGAGTTCAGAGATGGGCCTGTGCATATCTGACAACATATATTACAAACATGTCCCCATGAACGATGACCTACAGAGTAGTTGATGTCCTGCTTTATGGAAAAAAATAAAAATGGATCCTGACAATGTACCACATACCACATTTAAGGGTGTTTTGGAATAAATGAAAGAGTTAAATGTAAAAGGCAAACTATTAAGATTGTTTGTAATCCAGAGCAACGAAGGTCTTACTATTTAAAATTGAACACATACAAATCAAAAGGGGAAAAGTTTGATGAAGTTTTTTACATTAAGAATTAAATGTTTCTGCTAAAAACAACAACAACAAAACACCAAATACCATAGGCAAGATTTGTAGAGAGATTACAAAAGGAAAAAATATTTTTATAATTGCTAAAACCAAAGAAAAACAAAAGATGATTAATATCTATTAAAAGTAGTAGCTTTATGTGTAACTGGCTAATTTCATGTAGCACAATGTCCTTAAGATTCATTGATATTGTCACATATTGGTGAATTTGCTTCTTTTTTAACGCCGAATAATATCCCCTTATATGTATAGCTCCTATTTTTTTTTTTTTTAAGATTTTATTTACCTATGTGAGAGAGAGAGAAAGAGAGAGCAGGAGTGGCGGGTTAGAGAGTAGGGGAAGGGCAGAGGGAGAAGCAGACTCCCCACTGAGCCAGGAGCCAGCTGCAGGGCTCATCCCAGGACCCTGGCATCTTGACCTGATCCAAAGTCAGATGCTTAACTGACTGAACCATCCAGGTACCCTAGATCACATTTTCTTTATTCATCTACCAAGGCACATTTAGGTTGTTTCCACATCTTGGCTGTCGTGAATGTTGCTTCACTGAGCATGGAAGTGCAGATATCTCTTCGAAATGGCTAACAGTACTGTATTGTAAATAAAAACACATTACATCCTTAAGGAGTAAGGGAAATAGGATTGGGGTGTAGAAATAAAAGACAAAAAGAAAAAGAATTTATTTCATTTGGGTTTTCAAATATATTTGCATGAGTTGAGCAAATCATTCTCCAATGATTTGTGTGGGTTTTTTTTTTAAGATTTTATTTATTTATTTGACAGATAGAGAGCACAAGCAGGCTGAGTAACAGGCAGAGGGGGAGGGAGAAGCAGGCTCCCTGCTTTGCAGGGAGCCCTATGCGGGACTTGATCCCAGGACCCTGGGACCATGGCCCGAGCTAAAGGCAGTCGCCTAACCAACTGAGCCACCCAGGCGCCTTCTACAATTATTTTTTTTTAAGATTTTATTTATTTATTTGATAGAGAGAGAGAGAGATCACTAGTAGGCAGAAGCAGACCGAGAGGGGGAAGCAGGCTCCCTGCTGAGGGGCTCCATCCCAGGATCCTGAGATTATGACCTGAGCTGAAGGCAGAGGCTTTAACCCACTGAACCACCCAGGTGCTCCCTCTCCAATGATTTTTATGATTTTCCCATATCTTGGCTATTTCTCTCGTTTTAAGTTTCATTTTGAAAATTTTTTCGTTTTGGCACTTTACTTTCTTGATTAGATTGTAATAGGTAATCTATTTTCTTGCTTTATTTAAAGCACCAGCTTCTGGACTTATTTACCAATTCACTGTTTTTCTTCTTTTACTCATTAAATTTAAAAAAATCACTTTATTTTTATTTTTTAACTTCTTGGGTTGAATAATTAGTTAATGCCATTTGTTTTTGTTTAGCAATATGAATGCTTAAAAGTTAAACATTTATAAAATTATTTTTAAAAATATATACTTTGTTATAGCTAAATCTCATAGGTTCTGATTTGGAGTGAGAACAGAAGTATTAATCTGTATGTGCTGGAACCAGATGGTATTTTCCAATTGTGAATATTTTGCTGTCTATGGAAGAATAATTCTGGAGTAAAGTAGCATCTTCTCTTTTGAGCTCAAATTTATCTTGTTCCTTCATTTCCAATCTCCTGTATATGTTAATTTCATTGGATGACCACCAAATTAAACTCTTATTCTAGTTTCAATGACAAGCCCTCCTAATCACAATAGGATTTATCTGCTGCTTGAAAATGAATAGTTTTCTGTTTTGGGTTTTGATTGTTTCTTGGACTTCGCCCTTGCCCTCTCGGTAGTACTAGAGTCTTCTTCAATGCCTCCTTATAGAATGGGCAGCAGATTTGCATAGAATGAGCAACACAAGAGAGGAGGTGAAGGAGAATGTAGAGATTCATATTATTTTCATTATCACCATTTAAAAAATTATATGATATTTGGGCTGTTTTTCATTTAGATCCAAAATTATTTGAAGGAGTTTTCATTTTAATTTCCAGATGGGAGGATTTTAAAAAAATATTTTCTACATATTTCTAGTAGTATTATATTGGATAAGAGAAAATGACCCACATTATTTATTAATTTTGGAATGAATTTAGGTTTTCTTCATTGTATAATATTTAGCTCATTTTTTATGAAAGATCCATGGCACTTAAAAAAAAGAAGGTATATTCTCTGTTTTAAGATACAGCCCTTCATAGACTTGTATAACTCTGCTCTAGACTATAGTGTTGAAAGACAAACTGAGGCATAATAAAATATATCAAAGTTTTAAAAATTTTATTTTAGCAAAACTTGGTTTTTGTTGGGCAGCCCCAAACCAGAAGTGGTTAGGAGTGCTTCACAGAGAGGAGCTAGGGCAGCTACTTACATGGAGAAGGTGTGGCAACAAAGAAAGGAAATGATCCATTGACTGCAGCTTAAAGCCTAGTTGGCTCTTTGTAATTGGTTGTCCTTAGTAAGGTTTCTATTTCCAAGCCTGGAGGCATTTACAGGTTTAGCTTTTGGTTTGCTTATGTAGACCATGATGGCTTTAGAGCCACCTCCATCTAGTGGCCTCCTTATTTAATTAATTAAACAATGGAAACATGCATTTGCCTTTTCCTCTTCCCACCACCTTCAGTAAAAAATTTACTGATTTGGACACCTTCATTAAAGATGGAGTTTTATTCTCTATTTTTCATTCTCCTTTTTGGGGGGAGGGGTAGTTAGTTTTATAGAGGTGAGTTAAGTAGAAAAACCTTTTCACTATTATCTTTGATTAGAAATCCTCCCAATAAATTGAAGGAGCAGAGCAGGGCTGGCTCCTTTTGCTTACACCCGCCTTCTTGTGTGTGCCGCCGCCGGG
>CM052799.1:97341483-97389302 GCA_028533885.1 Nasua narica
GGGCGTGGGGGGGGAGTGGGGGGGGGGCTCGATCCCAGGACCCTGAGACCATGACCTGAGCAGAAGGCAAAGGCTTTAACCCACTGAGCCACCCAGGCGTCCCTACACTCAAGCATCCTTAAATGATGATGCATCTTAGTACTTTACATTACTTTTAATATTTTTTATTTATAAAGTGATTTACAGTTTACCAAGCAATTTCACCTACATTGTGATCATTTTTACTTCTACTACAGTATAGCTGGTTTAACAAATATTTACCAGCATTCATTATCTTTTGCCTTTTGCATGTGTACACTTTTCATTTTACATTTCAAAATTTTCAGTGCACAAGAAATTACTATGGTGTGTAATTTCCCTCAGATTTTTTTCTTTTTCTCGTCAAGAACAATCTCTTTTTTGGGAAGCTTATGATTCTCTGCGTGTTAGTCACCATCATGAACATTTCACTTTCAGAGAACATTTTAAATAAAGAACAATGTTTCTGCGATTACAAATTGATTTCAACAAAATTTGTAGAGTTTAAGATGCTGTGTGTTCAGCTAGATTTATTCACTAGCTAAATGTATCTCTTACACGAAAGACTTGTCATGCACAAATTGGCCAAAACTATTGATAAATTAATAAATGGCATGAACATTTTGAATGCTTATAAGTACTCAACATGATGAATGTTGCATTGAGAATGACATGGCCCAGCTTTGTGTCAAAGAAAGAACTGACTTTCAGTTGCTGGGAATTGCTTTCATGTTTGAAGTGTTTATCTGAAGTTGATGTTGACAGGAACATGATATTTTATGGGGCTTTAGAGATCTTGATAACATGGAAAATATTCCTTGTGAAGTTAGCTGAATAAAGAACGGGTTTCTTCCTTAACTCTGTGGTTCTGAGGCTGTGCATTTTATGGCCCCAATAGTAGCTGGGTTGTGAGTACTTTTTGAAGGAGACTCTGGAGGTTTGCCTGTGCTTTGGAGGTATGGCTTGAATACTTTAGAATCTAGTGAAGTGTTTCTCTGAAGCTATCAAGATTGCTAGTATGGTGAACTTTTTTGCCAAGCAAGATTTCATGTAAGAATAATTAGAGATAGCACATTGGGGGCATGGTAGGTTTTGTGGTAAAAATCTCAAATAACTGATGTCTTTCTGTAAAGAGTTTGATTGATTGCCTAGAGACACTGAGACTTTGTAATCCAAGTAAATAGATAAATCAATTTACACCATTTAAACCTGAGTTTGACACAAATCCCTAGATGTGCTATGTGCAATTTGCATCTAAGTGTAAAAGTCATAGAATCATGACTCATTCTTCTTACCTCTTCAGAGTTAGTGGTTGAATTGTTTTTCTGTAAGTCTAGAGAGCAACTATAACACAGATGATGGGTACAGCCTTTTAAGTTTACCAATAAATTGTTCAAGAACTAAATTGGTATCATGATATTTTCAAGATAGTTTTTATAAAGACTCTTCAGAGACTGTTAGGATTTTCATAGCATTTTGGTATTACAGAGTTGTGGTGGGTGACTCAAAGTTAAAAATAAATTTGGTCTAGTGCATTAAGCTCTATATTTTGGTAATTATCCTAAAATGGGGGTCAGTCCATATCATTATAAATAAAAGCCTAAGACACAGAATGAATGGATTTTAAGAGTAGACAGTATTATTATGCCCAGAAAAGAGGTATAGGGTCTCTGGAATAGCCTCATGAATTAAAAAGAAAGTATTTTATTTTTCACTGGAAGAGCCTAAATTCTCAATCTGCTGTTATAATCAAAGAACTATAGAGCTGCCAAGGACCTTTTGGATCATTAGTCAATGCCTTATTTTGGAGAGTTGGAAACTGAGGCTCAGAGAGGCACGTGACTCATCCAAGGTCAGGAGCTAGCTAATGGTAGAGCTGGCCCTGATTCTAAGTCTATCAAGAATTAAATAATGCTTTAATTTCTTTTACAGCATTTTTAAGAGTATGAAATTTCTCAGTTCTTCTGCTAGGCCAATGGAAACTACTTCAGAAATGACTTTCTGGTGCTCTAAGTCTTTTTTTCTTCTTCTTCCACTTCTAGTGTTTGTCCAACTTCATTTCCCTTCATCTGCCCCTCCCAACATCTCTAATAGATTTTTCTACAGGCCCAGACCCACCTGATTTTCTAGCTAGATCTGAATGAGGTAAGATGTATAATGTAGTCAGTCCTATTTATCTTCTGTCTCCAGCTAGGGACACTTTGGCTTAAACCACCATCTCAAAACTGTTTATTGTTCTTAGAAGATATCATTTGACATCTTATTTTCTATATAGAGTAAAAATCAATGAGTGAAATGAGTAATCTATCATTAGTTTACTTATTCAACAAATATTTATTGAGCAATTACTGTGGGCCAGACATTGTGCTAGGAAGCAGGGGTACCAAAATGAATAATCCATGATGCATACCTTCAAGGACTTGGCAGTCTAGTTACAAGGATTATAATGTTGTGTGTGTCTCCTGGAGGCCTGGGTGAGGCTCACCTGAGGCAAATTACCTCTCTCCTACCAGGGAGCCCTTATATGCATCATGGTTCACACCAAATATTCCATACGAATTTTTAAAATTTTCATTTAACAAACACACAGCACCATGTGCCAGGTACTATTCCAAGAACTTTACAATTGGTAATTCATTGAATCTTCAGTTAACCCTAAGAGGTAGCTTCGATGGTTATTCCCACTTAAAGATGAGGAAACAGGCAGAGAGGAAACAGAGAATTTAATTGCCTAAGGCCGCAGAGCTAGTAAGTGGTGAAATTAGGATTTGAACCCAGGTAGTCTGTGTGCTTAACTACCACATTAAGGATATAGACTAAATGAAGAGGGAGCACTGATGAATTCCATTTTTTGTAATAAAAAGGGGAGGAGAACAGAAGGACATGAGAGCTTCTGGAAATTAGTTTAAGATTCAGAGAATGAAAAGGGTGCTGAGAGAACTTTTGAAGATTTGATGTGCTGGTGTGTTTGCCTACAGTAAACTATAGAAAAGCTAGTTAAATAAAGGTCTGGTGTGCTTACTTTGAGATCCAACAGAAAACAGTTAGCCTGGGAAAATGGCATCAGATTTTCATTTAAACCTTCCCCCTTTTATTTGGTGAGTATCAGCACTATCCATTCAGCCTCCCCAACCAGAACCAACAGTCTACCATAATTGGGCACTCACTGAAGTCACCTGAGGGACACTTTTTAAAAATCCTGGTATGTGTATCAGAGTCTGGCCCAATTAAACCCAAATATCTGGGGTGGGAATTTTCTTTTTCTAAGCTTCCCAGGCAGTTCCAACGTGCAGCTATGTTTGGGAACCAATAGCTTCAAGTGCTTTTCAAACTTTAGCATGCATTGGAATCCCCAGAGGGGTTATTAAACATGGATTGCTGGCCCCCATATCCAGAGCTTCTGATTTAGAAGGTCTGGAGTGAGGTTAAAGAATTTATATTTCTACAAAGATCCTAGGAGATGCTTATGCTTCTGTTCCAGGTATCCTGCTTTAAGAACCACTGGCCTAACCACTTCTCTTACTTCATAACCCCCTTTCTGATCACTCACAAAGTCTCTTGAATTCTACCTTCTAAATAACCTCACATCCAGCTTTCCTTTCCATTCATTTGTCTCTGGCCTAATTCTCCCCTCTTAAAATAGCTTTCTTCCTGGGTTCCTGTTTTCAGTCTTACCCATACCAATTAATTTCCTCATTGCTGCCAGAATAATCTTTCTAAAAATATGTGTATTATGAGACCATGACTCCACAGGTTCGAATTGTTTGAAATGTGAAATCCAGTGACTCTTTTATAGTCCACTGTATTTCTCCTAGTTATTCCATATTCTAGCCAACTTTCTTGGTTCTTTCCTGACCCCCAGGAAAAACTTAGCACCTCTTGTCCATCTTGTACAGCATTGAATTTGTACCTCTGTCATAGTATTCATATGTCATACACTGATTATTTAGACAGAAGTCTTCCCTTCTTCACTGTGTAATAAGTGGGGATAGTATTGTGTGTTATTCATCAATGTATACCAAGGATTTTTTTTTATTATGTTAGTCACCATACAGTACATCATTAGTTTTTGATGTAGTGTTCCATGATTCATTGTTTACGTATAAGACCCAGTGCTCCATGCAATCCGTGCCCTCCTTAATACCCATCACCTGGCCAACCCATCCCCCCACCCCTCTCCCCTCTAAAACCCTGTTTGTTTCTTGGAGTCCATAGTCTGTCATGGTTCGTCTCCCCCTCAGATTCCCCCCCTTCATTTTTCCTTTCCTTCTCCTAATGTCCTCCATGCTATTCCTTATGTTCCATGAGTAAATAAAATTACCATATGCTAATTGACTTCTCTGCTTGACTTACTTCACTCAGCATAATCTCCAGTCTCATCCATGTTGTTGATGCAAAAGCTGGCATCCTTTCTGATGGCTGAGTGATATTCCATTATTCCATTATATATAGTCCATTATATTCCAAAGACCACATCTTTATCCATTCATCTGTTGAAGGGCAGCTTGGCTCTTTCCACAGTTTGGCTATTGTGGACATTGCTGTTGTGAACATTGGGGTGCATATGGCCCTTCTTTCCACTACATCTATATCTTTGGGGTACATACCCAGTAGTGCAATTGCCCAGTCATAGAGTGGCTCTATTTTTAATTTTTTGAGGAACCTCCAACACTATTTTCCAAAGTGGCTGCACCAACTTGTATTCCCACCAACAGTGTAAGAGGGTTCCCCTTTCTCCACATCCCCTCCAGCATTTGTTGTTTCTTGCCTTGTCAATTTTTGCTGTTTCAACCTGTGTAAGGTGGGTATCTCAGTGTGGTTTTGAGCTAAATTTCCCTGATGGCTAATAATGAGCATTTTTTTCATGTGTCTGTTAGCCATTTGTATATCTTCTTTGGAGAAGTGTCTGTTCATGTCTTCTGCCCATTTTTTGACTTGATTATTTGTTTTTTGATGTTGAGTTTGAGTTCTTTATAGGTCTTGGACATCAGCCCTTTGTCTGTAGTGTCATTTGCAAATATCTTCTCCCATTCAGTGGGTTGCCTCCATTTTGTTGACTGTTTCCTTTGCTGTGCAGAAGCTTTTTATCTTGATGAAATCCCAAAAGTTCATTTTCACTTTTGTTTCCCTTGCCTTTGGAGATGTGTCTTGAAAGAAGTTGCTGTGGCCAATGTTGAAGAGGTTACTGCCTAGGTTTTCCTCTAAGATTTTGATGGATTCCTATCTCACATTGAGGTCTTTCTCCATTTTGAGTTTATCTTTGTGTATGGTGTAAGAGAATCGAGTTTCATTCTTCTGTATATAGCTGTCCAATTTTCCCAGCACCTTTTATCGAAGAGACTTTTTTCCATTGGATATTTTTTCCTGCTTTGTCAAAGATTATTTGACCATAGAGTTGAGGGTCCATATCTGGGCTCTCTATTCTGTTCCATTGGTCTATGTGTCTGTTTTTGTTCCAGGACCATGCTGTCTTGCTGATGACAGCTTTGTAATATAGCTTGAAGTCAGGCAACGTGATGCCCCCAGCTTTATTTTTCTTTGTATACCAAGGATTTAGAACAGTGCTTGGAGAAAGGAAGAGTCTGATAAATATCTGCTGAATTAATGGCTTGCATTTATAAACTAATTTACTCCATGTTTCTCCTATACTTTTGGACAATTCTTTAGTGAGGCTTTGAGTAAACAGAAACTTACACTTGATCCTTGCCAATGTAATTATTAACATGGTAGTTTTCTTTTTATTTTTTTAAAGTTTATATATTTTTAGTAATCTGTACACCCAACATGGGGCTCAAACACATCACACTCCTCTGACGGAGCCAGCCAGGTGCCTCTGTAGTGATGTTTTCTGATATAGACTACCTTCTGAAAGAAATTGAGCTTTTGAAATCTTAACCATGTATAAAAGTCAACATTTTTTTCCAGAGCAGAATGTTGTAAGTCATTTTATGAACATAATTTAAAATACGTAACTTTTGATTTTTTTCATTGTAGTCAGATACATTTTGTATGTGCATAGTAAATTGTGATCTTTCATTAATGGGAAATATTTATGATATCAAGCATACCATTCAAAACATTATCCTGTAACTTTGGCATTGAAATTTTATCCAGTTTATATAATTGTGATAAATTAACACAGTCTCAAATTGACTTTAGAAAGAAGATAATGATGTATATTTTTAAGAGTTCAACTTTAAAACTCTAAATTGTGAGATCTGACTAAAATTAATCATGATGACATAGACTCTAAATCTTTGAGTGGAAATTTAGGGTTTTTTCACATGTTGATTTATATTTTATTCATGTGATTTTTCCAACTTTTATGTGTATCAGAATCAACCAGAGAACTTTATAATAACTCACAAGTTGCCCCACACCCAAACACAACATATCAGAATCTCGTGGGGGTGGGGCATAGGCATCTACATCTATAACAAGTGCTCAGAGTGATTCAGACACACATAAAAATTGTTTTAATTGTTTTGTTTCATTATTTTCAACTACTTCTAAAGGGAGCTTATTCCCGATAGTTTTTCAACACTTAAGAGAGAGGTAACTATTTACTAGATCTTTGTGGCAATCTTTATATTGTTGAATAATAATAAAAACCATATAGAAAGAAAAATGATCACTCTTCTCTGATTTATACCTCAAGGAGAGTGACAGTGAAGAAAGCCCTTTGCCAAGATGTGAAGCCAATGACACTTTGGACTATAATAATCTCAAGAAAATAAGCCAAGAACAACATGGTGACCATTATAAAGACTGATATTTTGAAAATCTTCTTTAGTCATTGGTTTCTTGCTATTAAGCTGCCAAAGAGTCTAAATATAGGTTCCCATACTGCAGGATCATTAAATAAATTAATATTTAAGTTAATTTGTGACACAATGATATATTTCTCTCTTCTTTTGATCATACTTAGATCAAAATGTTAGCTCAACATGTTCCCTTTTGTCAACACATAAATAATTCTTACACACAAGCTTATTGTCAAAGCCAAAAGGATACCTGATTCAATGTTCCTTTTTGGGGTGAATTTTACACTGTTAACCAAATCATACACACATGCATACAGGGAATCAAAAGGTAAAGTATGTGAGTGTCTGATTAATGCTTAGCTAAGGCATGGGTAGAAATTTAGTTGTGATTTAGGATGTAACTGAAATTTATAAAAGGCAATGTTACTCTAACTGAATCTTAGTTTATATAAAGTCACATACTAGGCTTAAAACAAAAGTTGCCTATTTTCTCCGTATGGTAGATGTTTGTTTTTTTGCTACCCAGCATTTGTTCTCCAAACTCTGGTGAAACACCCCAATTTTCCTTTTTGGGAGAATTATGTCTCTATTGTGTGCAGTGATGATGCTTCTGGTATAATCTCAATTTACCACATTTCCAAGAAGATTCTGCTTTGTCTTTTTAGCAGTGCTAATTTTGGATGCTTCCCTGGTCAAACATATAACACTAATAACCACTATTTGTTGGACAACTCTGATTTGCAAGACAGTAAATATTTCAGTGTGTAACTCTCAAGAATAAAGACTGCTTAAAAAAAAAAAAGAAATTCATTCATTTATTTTAGAGAGAGAGAAAGAGTGAGAGAGAGCACAAGTGGGAGTGGCAGAGGGAGAGGGAGAGAGAATCTCATGTAGACTCCGAACTGAGTGCGGACCTCAAATCGGGGCTTGATCTCATGACCATGAGATCACAACTCTGAGATCATGACCCAAACCAAAACCAAGAGTTGGATGTCCAACCTACTGCACCACCCAAGTGCCCCTAAAGACTGCTTTTTAAAACATAATCCCAATACTATGATCACATCTAAAATAAAAAATATTAACAAGAAATTTTATCATATCAAGTACATAAACTGGATTTATATTTTTCCAATTGCCTAATATTTTCTCTCCCCACCCCCTACTTTTTCTTTCTTTTTAACAGATTGTTTGATCAGGATCGAAATAAGATCTGTGCATTTAGGTTAGTTGCTATGTCTCTTAAATATTTCTTAATCCATAGATTCTCCTTCAATCTTTTTTTCTGCCTTGAAGCCTTATTTGTTGAAGAAACACATCTTTTGTCTTGTAGGTATTCATAGTCTTGAATTTGTATGTCAAATTTCTTCATATGCTGTCAAATAACAAGTTTTTCTGTCCTCTGTGAATTGGTAGTTAGATTTAAAGGTTTGGTAAGATTCAGGTTCACCTTTTTTTTTTTTAAATACTGCATAACTAATGTATATTTCCGCCAGGAGATGCATAGTATCTAGATATCTTTCTTTTTGTAATGCCATTAGCCATTGATACTTACTTTTCAGATCCATTAATTCATTAGAGGTTACAAAAATCTGTCAGTTCATCTTCATTTATTAGCTGTGATAATTATGAACAGAAACTCCTTCACTAACTGTTGTATTGTCCTGGGGGATAGTATGTTTTAAACAGCAGAAAAAAATTCTGGATTCTTTCCTTTTGTTTACCAATTTTCAAAATAATGAATTAATATCCTAAGATCTTTCCAAGGTGACCAGTTGTTATTATCTTTGAAATATTATTGTAAACTCATGGATATAAAATTTTTAATTTTTTCTATCAGTTATAATTTTCTTGATACTCAAATATTCCCCTCTTTGTCTAGTGAAAGCCTCTTAAAGTTGGCCCTTGAATCCTTTTCACACAACTCTAGTAGTCTTTGATAGTTTCCTAGCATATTGGTATATGGATAAGAAGTAATATTATAGGCTTGTCTTATATGTTTCTGCTCCAGATACAGCAATGAATAATATTACTATTATTTTTAATAAAGGAAAGTTTTAGTGTCAACTTGAATTGACTAATGAAAGTCACTTAATAGATGATCCTGCCATACAAGTTCTCAAAGAATATTTGGTGAAGATAGAACTGAGAGCCCCCTTTAAACGAACATTTGGGTAGTGAGCTTTTGAGGGAGTAATGGTCATTCCTGTTTGTATTCTTTGGATTGATTTGACACGTTTAATGGCTCCATTCATGTGGATGGATAAGACCACACATAATTGGGGAAAAAAGTCCATTTTTACCTATTGGGTCTATATATTAGGCTCATTTTTTTTATCTGTCCTTTTTATATATTTAGCCCTGTCTACAGACCTAATACCCTGAAACCTTTTTTCCATTTCTCTGCTTTAGTCCTTTGGGATTGACTGTCTCTGTCAGTATTTTATTTGTCTCTTGAGCTGCCCTCCTCCCTGGAAGCTTGACTCTACCTCTGCCTAGGCTCCTTGCTACATAAGATGGGTATGGTCCCACCTCATTCCTCATTTAAGCTGGCCTCTCAGAACCCCAGCATAGGTAGACATCTGTTCTCTCTTATTCTTATGGAGGAATTTAAATATTTGTCAATATTATAATATGACAATAGATAGTACACTTGAAAAGATGATATTATATAACTTTGCCAGTTATTTTTTTGTGAGAGAAGAAAGATACTACCTTGGACCAAAAGTTTGTAATTCTTTTTTTTTTAAATAATATATATATTTTTGGGGCGCCTGGGTGGCTCAGTGGGTTAGAGCCTCTGCCTTTGGCTCAGAGGCTCAGGGTCCTGGGATCGAGCCCCACATCAGGCTCTCTGCTCATCAGGGAGCCTGCTTCCCCCCTTCTCTGCCTGCCTCTCTGCCTACTTGTTGTGCTCTCTCTCTGTCAAATAAATAAAACATTTTTTTAAAAAATGTATATTTTTAAGATTTTATTTATTTATTTGAGAGAGATAGAAAATGAGCAGGAAGGAGAGGGTGAGAGGATTTGAAGCAGACTCTGCATTGAGTGCGGAGCCCAGCCCCAGGCTCATTTAACAATCTTGAGATCGTGACCTGAGCTGAAACCAAGAGTCGGATGCTTGACCAACTGCGCCACCCATGAGCCCCAAGAATAATTTTTACTACAGAAAAAAGAAGAAAATCTCCCAAACTTAGAACCTCTGACTTATTTGTTTAAAGCTACATCTGACTTTGCTATTGAGACTTTGAATTGTATTCCAGTGTCTGCATACTTTACAAAAGTAAGTACAGAAAACTTATTGCCTTGTTTCAAGTAAAAGGAAAACATCTGTGGAAGCCTTTCCTAAGTATGTTATTCTCCATTCGTTAAGGACTCCATGTTTCCTCAGTGAGCAGGGTTGCCCAAAAACATTAAGAAGCCACATGATAATGATACAGTTAGTTATATAAGACATCTCAAAGTTGTGACTAATTCTCTGTGATAGAACATATAAGCAATGAGGTGAATTTACAAAGAAGTGATAGCAGAATCTAAGAAGAGATGTTAAGAAAAGAAAGGATATTGTATCTAGCAAGATTAACAAATCATGCAGTTGCCCCTTTTAATACTTCAAATCCTAAAGGTAGATTCAACAACAACAATAACAATAACAATCATGTAGTGATTATTTATTATCTGTCTGTCACTATTAATACCTTATTCATTTATTGCATTTAACTTTCATAGTGGCCCAGAAGGTAGAGAATATCCCATTATGTAGATAAGAATAAAGTCTCACAGAGATTAATTACCAAATGCTGTATCACTCAGCTAGTTAGTGATGGAGCAGAAATTGAAAATCATAGTTTCCTGAATAAAAGGTTCACGGTCTTACCATTAATACTACACTATCTTGAAATTGCCTTAAGAGGGTAAAAATGTACTTATATTTCATGCACTAATCCCATCTCCTATTCCTTTTTACTTTATGTTGCAATAAAGTAAACTCTAATTTCTGATATTTATTTCATACTTGTTGGATATTAGTATAACATGACTAGATAAAATTAGTGTATATACTAATAAATATAGTATATTAATATAATATACTAATATACTATAGTATATTAATATAATGACTAGTAAAATTAGTATAATGACTTCAGAATAAGTAATTTCATTATGTTGGCCATTATGTGTGTTCTAGCAGTCAGAGAAAACATCAATTTTAATATTATCTTTACTTTGCTTGAAGCATTGTTAATCAAATGAATACATTAACATTTATCCCACGAAAGTTTTCAGACTACAATGAATAATGTATTTTTAAAATATAATGTAGTAAACTATAAAATAGGGGATAATTATGTTGAGTGCATTATGGTATTTAATATCAAGATCTGTCATAATGTCAAACAGCAAAAGGGAATGAAGCCACATATATGATGCAAAATCATTTATCTTTTATGAATCTGGTGAAACAAGTGCTAATGAGGTACTCTTAAAATACCTTTGGAGAAGATGTAAAAGATAATGTAATTACAAAGATAATGTAATATCTTTGGTGCCCCATCGATGAAAATACATTGACACAGAAAAAAGAAGTTGTGATAAACTTGAAAAATTAAATGCTAGAAATCTTGAATTTGAGTCATTGGGAAAATTTTAGTTGAGGATCGCCACTTAATACATCTTAATTTAGATCACCAACATGCTTCCTAATAGTCAAACTTAGTCGGTTTTGCATGATGCTAGACTATCCGAATATTGTTGAATAAAATAATGTTTCTGGAAAAATTTTGATTAAATATGATTTAAGAAGACACAGTTGATTAATTCCTATAAAGTACTAAAATATTTTAAAAAATATTCTGCTTTTCTGGAAGCATTTGTTATTTATTATAATCAAAAGCTTTAATTGAAAACCATTGTTTTGGGGTGCCTGGGTGGCTCAGTGGCTTAAAGCCTCTGCCTTCAGCTCAGGTCATGATCTCAGGGTCCGGGGATCGAACCCCGCATCAGGCTCTCTGCTCAGCAGGGAGCCTGCTTCCCCCCCTCTCTCTGCCTACTTGTGATCTGTCTCTGTCAAATAAATAAATAAAATCTTAAAACAAAAAAAGAAAACCATTGTTTTGATCATTTATTATGAAGTTTATTTATTATTGCTACACTAGTGATAGATATTAAGTACAAATGTTAAAAGCACCTTTGATTCTCTAAAGAATATGCATAGTAATGGTCTTTTAAATAGCAATAATCAAGAAGTTTTTATTTTAAAATGATTCATTTGATTAGAGGAATACTTTTTTCCTGGGAATAATTCTTCTAAAATGTGGCTGAAACAAAACAACACAAGCAAAAACCAAACAAAAACACCATCACAAACTGTTTTGAACTCAATGTTTATGTCTTCACAAAATATGTATGTTGAAATTCTACCCTAAGTGGGATAGTACTGGGAGATAGGGCCTTTGGGAAGTGGTAATATCATGAGGTTAGAGGCTCAATCAATGGGATTAGTGCCCTTGTAAAATAGTCCTCAAGGAGCTCTTCACTGTTTCTGCCATGTGAGGATACAAGGTGACATTGGCTGTGTACTTCCTCAGAAAGGGCTCTCACCAGAATCTGACCATGACGACACCATGATCTTAAACTTCCACCCTTCAGAACTGTGAGACAGTAAGTTTCTCTTCTTGATAAGCCACCTAGTTTTTGTTTTTTTTTATAGCAGCCCAAAGCTAAGATACGAACTACATTAGTTTCCTAAGGCTGTGATAACAAACTGCCACAAACTTGATGGTTTAAAACAACAGAAATTTATTCTCACAGTTCTGGAGGCTAGAAATATGAAATCAAAATGTAGGCTGGGCTGTGCTCCCTGCTAAAGGTTCTGGGAGAAAATCTTTCCTTGTCTCTTCCAGATGCTTATGTCCTTAGGCATCCCTTGGCTTGTCACTGCATCACTCCAACTTCTGCCTCTCTCTTCCCATGGCTGCCTTTACTCCTGTGTCTCTCTCCTCTTTGTGTTTCTTTTAAGGATAGTTGTCATTGAATTTGAGGCCTACTGGATAATCCAGAATGTTTTCATTTTGAGATTCTTTTTTTTTAAAAAAAGGTCTTATTTGTTTATTTGACAGAGAGAGAGATTAGAAGTAGGCAGAGAGGCAGGCAGAGAGAGAGGGGAAAGCAGGCTCCCCACTGAGCAGAGAGCCCGATGCAGGGCTCTATCCCAAGACCCCAAGATCATGACCTGAGCCGAAGGCAGAGCCCTTAACCCACTGAACCACCCAGGCGCCCTCCATTTTGAGATTCTTAAATACATCTCCAAAGGTGCTTTTTCCAAATAAGGTAATAGTCACATGTCCCAATGATGAGGATGTAGACCTTTGGGAGCCATCATCACCACTGTAATAACTTCACCCAAACTTCATGTTTATAGTTCAAAAACAGACTTTGGCATCTTTAAACTGGAATTAAGTGTTGGCTCTACCACCTACTAGCTATGTAATATTTGGCAAGTTACTGGTTCAGTGCATACATTTGGAAACTAAGGATAAAAATAGTGATCCTATTTGGGTGGCTCAGTAGGTTAAGCATCAGACTCGATTTTGGCTCAGATCATGATTTCAGGGTTGTGAGATTGAGCCTGTGTCAGGCTCTGTGTTGAACATGGAGCTAGCTTGATTCTCTCTCTTCTTCTCTGCCCTCTCCACACCCCATCTAAAAAAATAAATTAATTAAAAATAATCACTTTCTTTAATAAATAGTATATTTTCTCAAGAATTTTCCCTGTAGATTTCTATAGGGAATAAAACATTTCATTTTGTTCAAAATGAGCTACTTTAGTTAATATTTACCATGTCTATATCAGTTATTTGCTGTATTTTCAGTACATTCATTTTTATTTTTCATATTTATTAGTCATATTCCAGTCTTCAACAGTCACATAGAAACTATAGGCTAAAATGCTGAAATGTTCTGTAAATCATTGCATGCTAATTAAAGTCAGTATTATTAGACTCTTTTAGCTTCTTTTTTTCCAGGAAGATATCTAAAGATAACCGATGGAAATGTTATATTTAGAGAAACATTTAGACCTATCTGCATTATAAACACAAAAACAAACCAACTTGTAAGTTTCAGAACCAAGAGTGATTTTGTGAGAAAAATGCTCACTGATATTTGGAAAGTTTGTAAATTTTTTTTAAAGATTTTATTTATTTATTTGACAGAGAAAGAGATCACAAGTAGGCAGAGAGGCAGGCAGACAGAGAGGGAGAAGCAGGCTCCCCGCTGAGCAGAGAGCCCGATACAGGACTCGATCCCATGATTCCAAGACCATGACCTGAGCCAAAGGCAGAGGCTTTAACCCACTGAGCCACCCAGGCACCCTGGAACGTTTGTAAATTTAACTAAAAGTATTTTATTTCAGTAGAACTATTCATAAAATGGAAATATCTCAAATAATCTTTTGTACTGTTCATGATGTTCTTTTACACTGAACAAATGATCATTTAAGAAGACAGCATTCTATAGGCTATTGAGTACACAGCATGGTGGGGTGCAATTCTATGTGTTGGCTAAAAGCAGAGGGTCAGATTTGCTCTGTGTGAACCTGCAACTTGGTACCTCAGTTTCCTCATCTAAATGTGGAGTACATTGTCACTTAAAAGGGTTCTGTGAGAAAACAATGATATCATCTGTATGGAGTGCTGAGGTTTAGTATATTGTAAGTGCTCAAAGTTAATTTTTATTCCATTACTATAATTTATGGTACTATCTTCATAGACAGTTTCTGAAATGCTAAGCCATTGCTTTTCTAATGCCTCCCTAATGGCGTTTCTTTGAAGAAAACCTGATAATATTTAGTCATTAAATTCAGCTGTGGCTGCCAGATCTCAGTTCTGATGGGATTTCTCTATGTGCCAGTTCTCATTCTAGATGAGCTGGAGGAAGGTCTTAGTTGGCCAGAAAAGGGATTAAAAAGCTGTTTTCTTTTAAAAGTTAATGAATCTAAATTGTCCCGAAACCTATCATGAAAAGTTTTTAAAAATATTGTGATATTCATTATGTAGAGGAAACTGTGGGATTAAATAGAGTGACATTTATCCTCTCCTCTATCTTCTACCCTATAGAACTAGATGATCACTCCATCTTCAACTATATTCAACTTAGACCAAACTTCTATGGTTCCAAGATGCTACGTGTTTGTAACAGCTTCTCTTCCACAAGAAAGGTTTCTTGCACCCCATAAAGTCTTGTAGTTATATTCCATACCTCTGTGAATCACTACTGGCTCTGCCTTCCACTTTCCCTTATGTGTTTGCTCTGCAATGTGGTTCCACGTTCTTCTGTAACTAACCAGATTTTTTGTACTGGACAGGAGGGTTCTGATTCTGGTTTTACTTTTAGATAATCTCTCTATTAGTTTTTCCTCTTGGTTTCTATGTTCTACAGCCCATAGAGCAGCATTATTCTACTCCATCCCTAGTCTTGGCCCCTAGAGCGTTGGTTTTGGTAAATTATCCCAGCGGGTACTCTTATCTGTCCAGAGATAGGGAGTTAGCAGGTGTCCTAAGTCTTGAGTATTCCAGTGTAGAGGTTTTCCTGAAGAACTAAAAGTTCATGTTCATTTTTATGTAGAGAGGCCCAAGCTTGTATGAATGAGGTCTTTGGGGTCAACTTAGCCCCCAACACCCCTTCACCAACCATGAGAAAATGGGATGATGCTGGAATTCTGAATACCTTTGGTTGATGGTAACAAGATTATAACAATTCTCATAAATGCCTCAAGTGTGTATAGCCACACTCTAGGGCCTTGATTTGGAATTGCACAGGCCTCTTGATATGGTGAAACAAAATTTTGAGGGATATTTCTGAAGATTGGACTTTTAAGAGTTAAAGAAATATCCAAAGATGATGCCCTTGTTCAGAGTTGATTTCCCCTGCCAAAACTTCTGATGCATTTGTTCTGAATCATACAGTTACCCTCACCCAGCCTTCTTGCATCTAACAGTACTCATGGCTTAGTGGTATACTTTTTAGAGAATTTCCCGGCTGAGAGCTGGTTTCTGTGGAATATGAAACCATGCCCCCTAAGGCAATACCAGTGCCACAGTTAACAACTCTGTAGCCCTAGTCTAAATTATCAACACCAATTACTAAACTAGCACATTCTTTTGGAATACATTTTTTTACTCCATAAATTTTATTGGTAAGTTTTGTGGGATATACAGATGTATGGATATAGTTCTTATTCTTGAGTAGATTATGAACTATGAAATTTCGCAGAAACAATGAGGTGATAAAACATGTTTTTGTGCTCTAAGATATCAGAGAAGGAAGTGATCATTTCAGGTTGGGTGCAAATAGTTCTATAGGTGGTATAGATTCATGCTGGGGCTTGAACAATATTGAGGGTTTGCAGATATGGAAAATATTGGATGGAGAATATTCACATTGACCAAACCAAAGATTCACACTGCAGCTGGAACAAAGCTGATTATATCATTTTTATGCTTAAAACCATTCAGTGTTTACCAGTTATGCTTCTCAAATTTGAATGTGCACGTACAATTAAAGGATTCAGATTCAGTCGGTGTGCAGTGGAGTCTGAGATTCTGCATTTTTAACAAGTTTCCTGCTGCTGCTGCTGCTGTTGCTGCTGCTGGACCTCAGATGAGACTTTGAGAAAAAAGGTTCAGTATAGAGGGGTGGAGGTGAGGCAGACTATAGCCCATCGACCAAATCTAGCCTACCATCTGCTTTTTGTTTGTTTGTTTGTTTTATTAAAGATTTAATTTATTTATTTGACAGAGAGAGAGAGGGATCACAAGCAGGCAGAGGGGGGGGGGGAAGCAGGTTCCCTGCTGAGCAGAGAGCCTGATGTGGGGCTCGAACCCAGGACCCTGAGATCATGACCTGAGCCAAAGGCAGAGGGTTTAACCCACTGAGCCACCCAGGTGCCCCTACCATCTGCTTTTTTTTTTTTTTTTTTTTAAGATTTTATTTATTTATTTGAGAGACAGAGAAAGTGAGAGAAAGCATGAGAGGAGAAAAGGTTAGAGGAAGAAGCAGACTCCCCGTGGAGCTGGGAGCCTGATGTGGGTATCGATCCCGGAACTCAAGGATCATGACCTGAGTTGAAGGCAATTGCTCAACCAACTGAGCCACCCAGGCACCCAACCATCTGCTTTTTAATACAGTTTTGTTGGAACACAGGCCAGTTCATTTGTTTACCTATTGTCTATGACTGCATTTACACTACAATGGTGGCATTAAATAGTTGAGAGACAATATGGCCCACAACACCTAAAATTTTACTTTTCTACTTTACAGAAAAGGTTTTGCCAATCTCTTCTTTATACAGTAGGATAAAATCTAAATTCTTTAGGAAGGTATGCTGGGGCCAGCAAAATTTGCCTTTAGCCAATCTGTCCAACATGTTGTTCTACACTCCACTCCCTTAAGAGTACATTACTGCCAGAAGATCAATTTGATGGTCCCCAATCCAACATGGTCTTTCTCATTTCTCTGCTTATGCCTTTTGCCTGCAGTGTTTCCTGTTATCCCCACCTTGCTCACTCACTCATCTTTCTTCATTTCTGATGATACGTCTTCTGAGAAGCTTTCTCAAGGCTGGGCTAGATGTTTGCCTGTGCTTGCTGTTGAATCCAGTATTCCCATCCATCAGAACACTGATTTTTTAAAAAAATTAAAATTCAAGTTAGTTAACGTATAGTGTAGTATTGGTTTCAGGAGTAGAATTTAGTGATTCATCACTTACACATAGCACCCATTGCTCATCCCAGCAAGTGCCATTTTTAACTCCCCATTTAACCCACCCCCTTCTCCCCTCCAACAACCCTCAGCTTGTTCTCTTAACTATAGAGTCTCTTATGGTTTGCTTCCCTTTCCGTTTTTATCTTATTTGATTTTTCCTTCCCTCCATGTTCATCTGTTTTGTTTCTTAAATTCCCCATATGAACCAAATTATATATTTATCTTTCTGAATGACTTATTTTGCTTAGTATAATACACTCTAGTTCCATCCATGTTGTTGCACATGACAAAATTTCATTTTTTTTGATGGCTGCTGAGTAATATTCCCCTGTATGTATGTATATATACATATATACCACATTTTCTTTACCATTCATTAGTTGGTAGACATTTGGACTCTTTCTATAATTTGGCTCTTCTTGATAGGGCTGCTATAAACGTTGGGGTGCATGTGCCCCTCCAAGTCAAGCACTTTTGTGTCCTTTGGATAAATACCTATTAGTACAATTGCCAGGTCATAGGGGAGTTTTATTTTCCATTTTTTTTTGGAACTTCCATACTGTTTTCCAGAGTGGCTGCACCAGTTTGCATTGCCACCAACAGCAGAGCACTCATTTTTATGCGCAAATCCTGCCTGTTTGTCTATCTCTCTCACTGGAAGGCAGGGATTGTGTTTCATAGTACCTAATATACAGTAGATATCCAATAAATATTTAGTGAATGAATGAAGCAGAAATAAGTGTAGCACATTTGGGATAGAGTAAAGAGAGAGGTTTAATGAAGGATTTATTAAGGAGAGTGTTGGGAAATAAGGTTGAACAGAATAGGATGCAGCCAAATAATAATGACCTTGAAACTAGGCACGAGAACTTGCTTTTCTTATTTTGGGTCAGCAGTTCTTCAAATGACTTCTAAAAAATTCTGGGACTATGAGAGGCTCTTTGATAACTGGTCTTCATGGTTAGACAAATTTTAGAAACTCTCCACAATATATCCTCCTTTTATAGATCCATAATTCACAGATTTTACAGTAAAAGAACCAGTTTAATATTGTTTAATCCAGGATAATTCTTTCTTGACTGGGATCTTTTTCTTTGTTAAAATGGCAAGTGCATTTTGAGGACTCTATGGAGTTCACTTTGAGAGATCTTGATTTGGTCACACAGAGCTGAAAGTCTACAATAGAAGTGATATTCTGTGAAGATACTCCTGGCAGATACAGAGTGGATGCATTGGAAAGGAAGGGAATGAGGCACAAAGATGTGTTCTGAAGTCAGGTATGGGATGATGAAGGATGTACATATATCCATGTCATGCTTAACAAGGAGGGTCAACATTTTTTTGACTACTTCCTGCAATGGATAGCTTTCTAATACAAACAGTAACTCATTTTACATTACTGGAGGAAGTTTTGCTTTGATAAAACTATTTGTTTTTCCATGTTTTCTTGATTAGCAGTAATTCTCAGTTTAGAGTATTCTGATACACAACAGTAATATAGGGAATCCAAAGTCTGTAAATGCTAGATGAACAATTAGACTCTTTATCTTTAATTTCAGAAGTATACCATCTGAAAATATATCGAGCATGATATTTGAAAATCAAACTAACATTGTTTAATAATGTTTGTCTTGCATTTTCCAATTTCGCAGACATCCCGTGAAGTATTATACATTCATATGTCTGGCATGCTGGTAAATGGGACGTAAGGGGGTGATGTAAGGACAATAGCTATAAGTGAAAAACTATTAGAAATTTTCCATAGTTTTTTTTTTAATGGCAATTTTTGAATTGGATTTCAATACCTATCCTAAGTCTATCTGAAGTACTAGAATATTGGTAAAAAAAAAAAATCTGTTGTGTTTCCCAAACAAGTTCCACTAGAAATTCATGAAGTGTTACAATGAACACACACACACACACACACACACACACACACTCACACACATTTGGAAAACGCTGGTTAAACAGAATTATTTGCTGCAGGAATTCTTTGGGCCTCCATATGATAAGGTGCATTGTAAATCTTCAAGAAGAGATTTTAATATGCAGGGTTTCTTAAGATCATTTGACCATGGGATCTTTTTAATAAGAAATACCATTGGGCACCTGAGTGGCTCAGTCGGTTAAGTGTCTGCCTTTGGCTCAGGTCATGATCACAGGGTCTTGAGATAGAGCCCCGCATCAGGCTCTCTGCTCAGCAGGAGCCTGCTTCCCGCTCTCCCTCTACCTGCCACTTCCTCTGCTTGTGCTCTCTCTGTCAAATAAATAAAATTTAAAAAAAAGAAATACCATTTACCTTCACTAGTATTTTGTAGAACACCAATGCTGCACTAGTATATAAATGTGCCCTAGACGCTTAATAGAATTACTATACAATTATAATAGGGGACAGCTTCAGAACCACATTCCCTTGCATGGTATCTGGCTCTGTGAGTCTATAAATATGTGATCTTGGGCAAGTTGCTTAATCTTTTGCAAGTCATTTTCTTCATATATAAAATTGATACAATAATTCTGTAAATCCATCTGTTATAGAATTGTTGTTAGGATTAAATAAGATAGAGTAAGCAGAGTGCTTAGCCTGGTAGCTGGTAAACTGCAACTGCTGGCACATACTGTCTCTTACTGTAATACTGTTATTATCACAACTTGGATCTACTATTTGACTTTAGCACTACCAGTGTTTGTCATTATCCCTCTAGAGTTTTCAGGCGCTGTGACTGTGACTTTCAAACAGCCTATTATTATGTACTGATATAGAGCACTGTGGCAAAATCAGCTTTAGTGTTAAATGAGATAACATTTTATCCTATAATTTTGGAATATTATGTCTCAGTAAATTTTAGAAATATTTCTCACTTAATTGTGGTGCATAGTAGCTGAACTTACCATTGTAGCCCTCTGAAATCCATGAAACAAAGAAAGAATTTCTCATCTCATGAAAAGATGACAAGAATATTTAAGTTTATTTCCTGAAATTTATCATTGTAAAATAACAAAGAGAACTACACATTTCTAGAATAGCTAGAAAAAAAATCTTCTTGTTATTTATACTGTTGATGACAGAATGCCAGGGAACAAAAGAATCCTCAAAAAAATATAGTCTTCCCTGTGATATAGGACTCTAGGAATTGAAGAAAAGCTTACCATTGCACAGATCTTAATACTAATATCAATGGTGGATTATAGTAGTTTATATTTTTCAAAACTTTTTAACATTAATGATCTCCTTTGGTCAAATATATTCTTGCTCTGGTAACCCTAGATTTGGAAATTGTACCTGGATTTATTCTGAAAATCTATGCATGCAAGGAATATGTAAGGTCAAAATGTAGCAGAAATTTGTGGTTATAGCTTTGGTTTTTTTTCTTATTTTTTATTTTATTTTTTTTAAGATTTTATTTATTTATTTGACAGAGAGAGAGATGACAAGTAGGCAGAGAGTCAGGCAGAGAGAGAGGGGGAAGCAGGCTCAGGCTCCATCCCTGGACCCTAGGATCATAATCTGAGCTGAAGGCAGATGCTTAATTTACTGAGCCACCAGGCACCCCAAAATTGAGGCGGTTTAAGAGAGCGGTATCACCCCTCAAACCTGATGACCAAAACTAAAACTCTTAAGTGAAAAATAAAGAACAATTTAAAAATATAGCTAAAAAATTACAGGTGAATTACTTATCTTTTATCTTTTACAAATAACTAAAACCTAAGTGTAATTTTGTTCTTGTTTTCTGTCCTCTATGTGACATTGGCGTTATTCAACTTGAGAATGTTCATTTTCTTTGGAATCACAGTAGCAACAAACTGGGTCAGGAAGGAATGCCTGCCAAGGCCCATTACCAATCCTGTCTTTGGCAAGCCCTTAGACCTCTCTGAAACCTAGTTTCTCATCTGCAAAATAGGCCAAATAATATTAACCGTACATTGTCTACAGTATTATTATGAGGATTAAAAAAAATCAAATCAGTGTAGGTGAAACAGAAGTGAAAGCCACAGATCACAATATAAATGTTAAGGATTATTGTGGGTCATAAACCATTTGAATTGTTCTTGGCCCCCAGATCTTTGCAAGGCTGGCTCCTCGTTGATTAGGTTTTAACGTAAATGCCATCTCTTCAGCAAGGGCTTCCCTGACCAGTTAATCTAAAGTAGAAATCCACAACCTCTACAAGTCACTCTTTGCCCTGCTTCCCTTTTTTATATCACTTGTGATTAGCTGAAATTTGCCTGCTTATGGTTTATGTGTTATTTTCTGCTTCCCTGTCCTGTAGTGTGAGCTCCGCGTGGCTGGAACTGCTGTCTGTTCCATTCATTGCTGATCCCCCAACATACAGAATGGGTACAATGGAGGAATGTGCTATTTATAATCACTTCTGTCTCTAGCTACATCTGGTCAAATGGATTTGGGGCTTAGAGATGTCACAAGCTGAACATTTTCATGTAACTTTCTATGGGCTTGGCAACAAAAGGTTTCAGAAAGTACCACATGCATCCTCCCAGCCTGAACTTGAGCTATCCCAAAGAAAATTGTTTTCTCTGTGGAGTCATTTTCACCTCATGAAAGGTCATTTTATTCAAAATACTGTGCAGAATTCATCTCTCTCCGGACCACCATAAGAGATCGATTGATTGATTCATTCATTCTCATACAAGATTTATTCCCCAGCACCACTCCCTCCACCCCCAGCCCACCCCCACCCCAGTTCACAGTGGAAGACTAAGGAGTTTCAGAGCCGGATCCCCCAGGTACAAGAAATACCTCCTGAAGATTTTGCTCTCCTTCCTCCCTCCCTCTTGCCAACTTCCAAGGCCTGAAGCTACACACACTCATGCATACACACCCAAACCCACTCCTCTTCCACACTTCCCTTTTTTTCCCACATCAGAGCTCACCTGTGAGACACTGGGCTCTGTCCAAAGTCTGAGAACCATACAGTGGGGAGATGCCATTTACCCCTGACCTTCACACACACGAGTGACTATGAAACACGCACCTAGCTCTTCTCCCTTCTCTTTATTTCACTCCTGGCCTCTACCTTTTCCATCAACCAAGAGCAAACATGTTAGCACATTCCCACCTGCAGCACACAAAAATGGGCTCTGTCTAACATCCCTTGCCCAGGTATGGGGGTGTTGGGGGTGTGGTCCCTGAGGATCAGCAAAGGGTTAATGCAGAGGGCGAGAAGACAGAAGAATTTGGCCTGAGCTCTGACTGGGGAAGCAAAGAGAGGCTGTAGGCTTTATTTATTTTTTGATTCTCCCTTTTACAGTGGTTTAGACCCCTTTGTTGGTATTACTCTTTGCAGAGCCAGCCAAGAATTGTGATCTTAAAGCTGCTAAGTCATTCTGGCTTTCCCAAATGGCACAAACATACTTCACATATTGGTTAACAAGCTAAGCAGTTTATTCCTATCAAATAAAGAGCCTCAAAGTTTATGTGACTGGAGAAATAAAATATCCATGCCTTATAAAACTAGTGAATGCACCCCAAATCTTTATAATCACTGATAAACTCTTAAACCATCTAGCCTCCTGTTAGTCTTTCTGGTTTTCTGTCTGCTGCGCCTCTCATCATTCCTTTAGTCCAGCTGTGCTTGGCCTCCTTGCTGTTCCTACAAGCCTCTAAAATCTCCCTTCCCCCAAATATCCACAAAGCTTACTCCCATATAGCCCTCAGTGTTTGCTCAAATGTCACCTTAGAGATGCCCTCCTGTCCACCCTTTTTTAAAATCACAAAACCTGCTCTCCACTCCTTATCACCTTCTCTGCTGCTTCATTTTTTCCATAACTTATCTCATCTATTTGGTTTATCTGTGCATATTGTTTCTTTTCCTTGTAGTCTAAGTTCTATGAAGGCAGGAATTTCTGTATGTTCACTGCTGTGTACTGTCTAGTGCATGGCAAGCAATCTATAAATATTTACTGAATTAATTAATGAACGAAAGAAGAAATTAATATGCAAAAGAGAGCATAATTTGAATAATTAAAGCTCAAACATTTCATTAAAATTAATTATATACAGTTCTCCAACACTTGAAGCTGAGTGTTAATTAGATTGCTGCAAGGAACAAAAACTGCGGGGTGACTCCAGGACACAGGATTTTATTTTAAAGGATTTAGAGAAAGTAAGAAAGTAAGGAAATGGAATGTCATTCAAACTACCATTCAGGGTATAGTTGCTGACCTAGTGCTATGTTTTTGAACTTTATGGTTCATCAGAATCATCTGGGGTGCTTATTAAAAACACAGTTTGCTGGACCCCGCCCCATTGAGTAAATCTGTGTGGGCCCTGAGAATTCGCACTTCTAACAGTTCTCAAGTAATTCTGATGCTGCTAGATTGGGTCTGGACTTTAAGCAAGCTGGCCTAGTAACATAAAAGTCACTATGCTGACCACAGGGCAGTCGAGGACTAGTGGCTTGGTTCATCTGTGCTTCCATATTCCTATTTCATTTTATTCTGACACCAGTTCTTATTTGGATCTCAAGTCCTTGGTTTATGCAAGAGAATCTAGTGCCTCCAGACTTTTGCTTTTTCTATTTCCCTCTGTATTTGTACCTGTCAACTATGTCTGCTTCTCTCATTTAAAGTCCCCCCAGGATATTCCAGTCACTCTTTAGTAGAGAGTAAACCACAGGGCTCAGCTCTCGTAATAAACACCTCGCAGTCCTCTTTGGTCCTGCAAATATCCTGGACTAGCAAGGCCATGTGAAATAAGCCATAATCACCTATGTGTAACACATCTTGTCTAACTTTGTTCAGAAGAGGTCTGAAAGAATGAAAACACTTGAGGGTTTTCAGAAGAGTGCTCTGTACATGATAGGCAACTACCATGGAGTACCTACTTCAAAGTAATTATGGATATTTTGAAAGAATAAGAAGAGAATGGCTTATTTTACTGCCAAGTGAACCATAAATTAGCCTAGTTATACTGGACAAATTTTTTGTTTGTCTCTGGACTCAGTTTCTCCAGTGATAACGTGAGGGAATTTGAAGTGATAGCTGCAAGATCCTTTCCAGATACAGCATGCTGATTTGATTAATCTAATTTGCTAGTGTATGTACATAGATACATAACTAGATCATTCTCAGTCTCTGGGGTGTTAGGACCCAATCTCTTTTGGTTGAACTTTATATTCTCTTTTCTTCCAGTTTTGGGTTTTTTGTTGTTGTTGTTGCTGTTTTGTTTTGTTTTTGGAGACTAGATATAGAACCAACTTGTCTGCCAAGCAGTTCTGCCGCTTATCAGCCATTTGGTAAATTTGCCTTGGTAAATTTCTTTGTCTGAGCACCAATTTCCTCATCCATAAAATTTGGATTATAATAGCTTCCTTATAGTGTTATGGGATTAAATGAGTGATTATGGATAAAAATACTTATAATAGTTGGGAATGGGTGCACCTGGGTGGTTCAGTCAGTTAAGCAACTGACCTTTGATTTCGGTTCAGGTCCTGATCTCAGGCTCCTGAGGTCGAGCCCTCCCTTGAGCTCCACGCTCAGCGGGCAGTCTGCTTGGGGTTCTCTCTCCTTCCTCTGCCCCTCCCCCATCCCTTACTCTCTAAATCAATCAATCAATCAATCAGCCTTTTAAGAAAGTAGTTGGGGATGAAATGGTTTAATACATGTTCAAGTATTTAGGAAAGTATCTGACACATAGAAGAAACTATATAAATGCTCTTAAAACTTATTTTCATATACAGTGGTCTCCACATATCTGTGGTTTTGTTTTCTGCAGTTTCAGTTACCAGCAGTCAACCACGGTCTGGAGGCATATGTTCCTTCTTCTAATGAATCAGATTGTCAGAGGTCAGTAGTAACCTAATGCTACATCACACTGCCTGCATCATTCACCTCTTTATCTCATCACATCGGCATTTTATAGCTCACAGCATCAGAAGAAGGGTGAGTACAGAACAGTTAAGATATTTTGATTTAGAGACCGTATTCACATAACTTTAAATACAGTATATTGTTATAATTGTTCTATTTTTGTCAGTTATTGCTGTTCATCTCTCGTTATACCTAATTTATAAATTAAACTTCATCACAGTTATATGTGCATAGGAAAAAACATAGTGTATATGGGATTTGGTACTATCTGCGGTTTCAGGCATCTGCTGGGAGTCTTGGAACATATTCTCCACAGATAAGGGGGGACTACTGTATTTTCATCTGTTTTTAATATCTTGTCTGTTTTAATATCTTGTCTGTTTTAATCGTGCAAAGGATTTTTACTTAAAATTTTGCTTTGAATATGAAGTTATCAGAAATTTCTATAGTAAAATGCTGTTGTAGTGAGAAAAGTTTGAAGTGTTTTATAAATACTTATATTCTTTTTTTAAAAAATTCAGCTAGCCAACATAGAGTACATCATTAAGTTTTTGATATAGTGTTCAGTGATTCATTAGTTGCATATAACAGCCAGTACTCATCACATCTTGTGCCCTCCTTAATGCTATAATCTTAAAAAAATTTTTTTTTAATATATAGAGAAAGCCCATGTGTGCACTTGTGGGAGCTGAAAGGGTGCAAGGTGGGGCAGAGTGTGTGGGAGAGAATCTTAAGCAGGGTCCATACTCAGCATGGGCTCTGGGCTGGATCTCATGACCCTGAGATCATGACCTGAACTGAAAGAGTTGGATGCTTAACCAACTGTGCTGCTCAGGCACCTCAGTACCTATATTTTTTAAAAAGATATTTCTGGAAGCAAAGAGGCATGTAAAGACATACCACTCTGTAAAAGATAAAACTGTGAAACCTATCAATAATCCTCACCAAAGGCTAGAGAGGAGAGGAGGAGATCAACCACAAAGTGGCACAAGAGAAATTTGAGGGTGACAGCCATAGTCTCTTATCTTGGTTGTAGTCTTAGTTACATGACTGAATATGTTTGTCAAAACTCATGTACAAAGTAAGGAATCAGTTTTACTGTATCTATGTTGTAACTAAATAAACCTGACATTTATCTTAAAAAATGCTTCTTTTGATCTGGGAGATTTTGTAGAACATGCAGCTGTGTATAATTCTGATCCTGCAAATTGATTTCCTAAACTTGAATTCGTTTTTATTTCCAGTGTTTGAAATGTAACATAAAATGTCAGTAGAAGCACTACCAGAGCTGCCACCATCTTTGCAGCACTGGCAATCCTTCCTCACGTTTAGTTAGATAGTCTGTTGTACTTTCTTATCAAAAAGTTCCAACCTCTTGCACCGCTGCCTTAAATGCCATCCCTACTTCACCTTTGTCTGCTCCTACTCATTTCTCCTTGGGTGCTGTAGGCTTCCCCTCACCCAGAAAATGGGAACAAAGGTGCCTATTTGATATATTTGTTGATGTTAGTTTGAGTGATACTATTTCATACAGGTTATTTTCTAAATTATAACTGCTGGTATTCTGAATGAAGATTCTTTTATGAATATCTTATATTTATTAACTTAGATAAATTTTATATTTTGTAGATATTTTTTGTTGTCCATTTAAAAAATCATATTAAAGAAGCTCCTGATTGCTATTTTTAAATTATTAAAATAGATGTCAAATTATATGAAACTTTTTTCCTGCATCAACTGAGATCACATTTTTTCCTCTTCATTTTGTTAATGTGGTGAATTATGCTCTTTTTAAGTGTTAAAACAACTTGATTATTATCGTCTTGATTATTATATTTTATTTATTTTGTGCTTATTGAATATGATTAGCTAACATCTTGTTTAGGGTTTTTGTGTCTATGTACATGGGTGGGGGTTGGACTTAATTTTCTTTCCTTGTGGTTTCCTTGTCAGCTTTTGATATTAAGATTATGGTAGCAAAACAAGTCAAACAGTTTTCACTTTTCTCTTTATATTCTAAGGGTTTTTGTAGGATTGAGGACAATCTTCCTTAAATGGTTGGAAAAATTCACCAGGGAAGCCATCTTGGCTTGGAGTTTTTTTAAAGAGGTTTTTAATTATGGATTTAATTTCCTTAATAATCAAAAGACTATTCACATTTTTATATCTTTTTTGTTCATATTGGTAAATGTTCTTTATTACAATTGTGTCCCTACCACTTAAATTTTCAATATCTTATCAGTGTAAAGTTGCATATAACATGCTCATATATATTTTCAGTGTTTGTAGGATCTATAGTGATGTTCCTTGGGTGATATGTGCTGTCTCTAGTTTTTCTCCATTATTCTTCTAAGAGTTTTACTAATGGGTTATTCTTTTCAAAGAATCAGACTGTGGCTTTTTTTATTCCCTTTGAGTGTATATTTGTTTATTTCATTAATTTCTGCTCTTGCCATTCTTCCATTTTCTTTGACTTTATTTTGTTTTTATTTTTCTTGCTTCTTGAGATGGATACTTGGTTCATTAATTTTCAGCCCTTCCTTTCTGATTTTGCATTTAAATTTAAAGGCTATAAATGTTCTTTAACACATCACATGTATGTGTTAATGTCTTTAACTACATGTAATTTTAATCACATGTAAGTTAACATGTTTTTAATTACATCACAAAAATTTGGATATTTCATTTTTCATTATAATTTTATTATAATCTAGATTTAAAACTTTTCTAATTTTTACTAAAATTCATTATTTGACACATGAGTTATTTAATATTTCTTAATTTCCAAATATAAAGATATTTGCGAGTTGTCTTTTTATTATCGATTTCTATGCTTTAGCTTCGCTAAGGTCAGATTTTAATCACTTGAAATTCGCTTTTTACCCAGTATATGGTCATTTTTTATATAAATGAAATAGTTGGCTTTGTCTGGGATTTAAAATCTGGTATCCACTGATTTCCAAGAAGCCCATAGATAAGAATTCAGGAAATTTGTGAACTTAAATAAGCAAAAAAACTACATAATTATTTTTATTGGCCTCTAACTGAAATTTAATGTTTCCTTCAATAATGGATCAACAAATCAGAATTGGCTCCAAATATAGATATTTTCAAATCACAAAACTGTTGTAAATAGCTTAAATATTTTTTTCCTCACTATATTAAGATATGGTACTTATTAGACTACCTGCTAGATCATCTTGTATAATGCATCAATAAGAAAACACATGTACCATAGGTTTTTTAACATTTTGTTAGTTGAATTTTAATATAATTGGTTTCCTTAAACGTTGTGTTCCATAAAACGTTCCATAAAACGTTGTGTTTTATGCATTTGAGAACATTACTCTGAAAAAGATCCATAGGCTTTACCAGACTGCTAAAGGGTCTCATGGCACATACATGTGCACACACACACACACACACACACAAAGGTGCACACACACACAAACAAGGTTAAGAATACTATTGCAACAGGAGGAAAGGCAGAGTATATGGATACAGAAGCAGGTAGTTGAGCATATTTGGCACTGGAGAGAATTTTGTGCTATTGCTTTAATTTTCTGCGTGCTATAGATGTCAAGGTCATCGAGAGAGTGGAAAAGGAGGGAGGAGATAATGGAAATTTGAGTATAGGAAAGAGGTGTGAATTAGTTTTCCAAGAGAAAAGAAAGTTAATTTACTAGGAGAATGCAGCTAGATTGCCAGGCAGTGCTGAATGCCCACTTGTATTTTCCGACTTCAAGTGAGACCACAATTGTGTGTCTTTAACCTGCTCTGCTCAACTGTACAGAATAGAGCAGTACCTAAGTCTTTACTCACTCCCGGCACAGTGGAGGGAGGCAAGAGTTGAATTAAACAGAACTAGGATTTTCCAAAGGAGAAGGATGAAGGGAGAGAGGAGCAAGGAAAATGAATGACCTATATAAAAGAGTGATACCAGAAATGGATTCCCGATACTCAGCTGGATAAAGAGAGAAGTGATAACATAAAGGAGTTTATGAGCAGTTGTAAAGTCAGTAGATAGAAGGTTTCTACAAAGTGGATGAATTGGTAGAGTGAGGGATACTGCAGTAAATAAACTAGAGAGAGAAGAGGTAGATTCAAGAGAGAGAACGAAAAAAAAAGTTCTTAAATACACTAATAGAAATTATAGTGTAAAGGAGTGAGAAGCAAGTGAATATTTTAAGGAGGTTTGTAAGCTTACAACTGAAATTCTGACGTTGAAATCATTGCCCTCTTTTCCTGATGGTCTGCTTCCACAGTTTCAATGCCTAACCCTCCTCGCATCATCTTCTCTGTCTCTGATTTTCCTGAAGAGAGGAAATTGGTTTCCCTCTCAGTATTCCTGAGATTGATGCTGTTATAGAGTAGCAGTTTGCAAATTAGTAAGACAATGGCCTAGTGTTAGTATTTACTTTGTTTTTGCTCTGTACTCTGTACTATTAGGCAGTTTTTGTGTGTCTTTCACACAAAATCCTATGACATGTAGTTGAGTAAACTGAAGCTTGAAGAAGGAAATTAGCAGGATTAATGTAAAACAGGTATACCTAATGGAGCTGGAATTTTAAAAAAGTGTGTGACTATAAACTGTTGATTTTTCCATGCTATTACCTTGTTCAGGACTCTTGCTTTACCACCATTTGTAGGATATGTTTATACACAAGCCTAACTATGATCATTAGTGATGGTTCCCTGGAGAGATCCATTCATGCTCTTAAATGACACTGAAACATAAATCTTACTTAATTTTGCCATACCTTATTAAATTAATTGAGCCTTAATTTTTTTTCTTTTTTCCCCTTCTTGTCTATCTTCCTCAAGCCAGCAATCTATTTTATTTATTTTATATAAATAAAATGTATCCCCAAGTCCTTCTGCTTAAGCATATTCAAAATTTGTCTCCCTTTTTCTCTCTTACATTATATTCATCTCGGTGCTATAATTTCTGTAAATTGTGATTCAAGCTATTCCTATACAATGTCAGAATGATCAATTTGTTATGTAATTCATAGAGGGAAAATCAAATTATCTGTTAAATAATATGTATATCTAGTATGTTGTAGAGTGACTAAATTTTTATGCTGTCATTGGGTTGGTTTTGTGCTGCCTAGATTTAACCCATGTATTATGAAGATAAAACACTTTAATACCAGACTTTTGGTTCAGCTGAACATATTCATTCATCTATGTATCCACCCTATACTAACTCCAAAGTATTGAAAGGATGTGATATAAGAATTAGTGTTGTTTCTAAAATTTCTTTTAGCTATGGGAAGTCCTTAGGAATCATTAAATGTTTTTGAAGATACTATTTATTTATTTAATTGAGAGAGAGAGAGAGAGAGAGAGAGAGGAGGGGTGGGAAGAGGGAGAAGGAGAAAAACTCAAGCAGACCCCATGCTGATTTGGAGCCCAATGTGGGGCTTGATCTCACGACCCTGAGATCATGACCTGAGCTAAAATCAAGAGTCAGTCGCTTAACTGACTGAGACATACAGTTGCCCACATCAGGAGATTAAAAAAAAAAAAGTGACGGGGGAGTCTGCTACAGTCCTCTCCTCTATCAGCTGAGCTATTGAAGGGACTAAAGAAATCAGAGAGGGAGACAAACCATGAGAGACTCTTGACTATAGGAAGCAAACTGAGGGTTGCTTTAGGGGAGGTGGGTAGGGAGATGGGATAACTGGGTGATAGGCATTAAGGAGGGCACGTGATGTGTTGAGCACTGGGTGTTATATACCACTGATGAATTACAAAACTCTACATCTGAAACTAAAGATATACTATATGTTGGCTAATTGAATTTAAATTTAAAAAATAGTGATGGGAGCCCACTCCTATGTATTTTAACTTAGTGGTTCCAGGGTGGAGGTGCATTACTTTTGTGGCAGTAGGGAAAGACAACCGCCCCCCTCCGCCCACCGAGGATGCTATCACTTGGAGGCATGATTTATCTATCAGAAAACATACTGGGTTAAGCAGTCCCAAGCCAGGATGTGGGGCTTGCCAAGTAGAGCATGGGATGGATTTTAGTGTTCTTTATCTCTTTGGTCAGACATTTGTGCAGGGCCCCAGTAAGCAGCCCTGGATCTTAGCATCTCGAAAATGCTCTCTTTCTGTCAGTTAGGGGTGCCATTGTACTAGAGGCTCTCCTTAAGTGAAAATTGGCTGTAGGCCTCTGCCTCTCTGACCACAGTGTACATTTATATTGGGGAAACTGGAACTTTTGAGTTATTTTTCCCACTGAATATGTTTTAATACTGTACAGAATTAACTCCCTTCCATCCCCTGTGTTTGTATGATGCCAAGTAATAAAACAAAGTAAATATATTATCTACATATACCATTTGTGTGTTCCTAAATTCCAGATTTACCTAAAGTTTTCATAGGTGAGTAAAATTAATAGCTTTAATTTTAAAGCTAATAATTACAAATTTAGTAAATTTATTGCCTATTCTGAACTGACCACTATTTACTGGGTTCTGCTAGGATGATACTCTGGTCACAAACATAAGGGTATGAAAAAAGTCTTGCCTGGCAAAATTAGCACTTAGGACTAGAAAAGCTTATGGTTATAAAATTAAACTTTATTTTTTTTTTTATTTTTGGAATTTGCCAACCTGTTTCTAGAAGGGATGGTATAAATTTGTCAACTCTCAGAAACAAATAATGCCAGAAGAGCAAAACAGAATTGATCAGGAGGCATTATCTAGGACATAGGATAAAAATGACTTTGAATTCTCAAGGAAAAAACCCAACAACAATTACTTTTTAGAGACTTTGACTATTCCCAAGTTACTCTGTCCATGACAAAGGTAATGATTTTGAAAAGTAAATGCAACAGCTGAAAATAGGTCTCCTTTAAAAAAGATCTAAATGTAATTGTCCTATTCAGGAAGTAGAGATGGATTTTGCACTTTTAAAAATGAAATCAGAGTTCTAAAGAGAAAAAACAAAGTAGAGACAAAAGTGTAGAAAATAGTTCAATAACCATGATGAAAGTTACTAGGATGATCTCAGGTCATAATTAAAAATAAATCTATACCTGAAACAGACTCTAAGGTTTTAACAACAAACTAACCATAAGTACACATTATTTTTCTTGGAAATTTCATATTGGTTATCATTTTTCTACTTTATAAAATCTTGCTATGCATTTTTCTGGTGATAATTGGAAGATTACTCCTATTTTACTCCCAATTCTCCAACTAAAAAAAATTGTTTTTAAATGTCTAGTATCATGGGCATTATACTTATATAATCCTACCTACCATTCCTTTACTTATTTATATTTTAAAAAGGATTAAATATTTAAATATTAAATGTTATTTTTCTATGAAATTCATGTAAGAAAACAATATTCATACCTATTTTTTTTTCAAATGTTAGAATTGTCCCCAGATTAATGTTGAGATTGCAAAGAATGAGCTGGATTTCTGATGCCATAGTTGTGTTGTCTTACGGAGGCTGGCAAATGAACAAGTATCTAGTTCAAGATGATTTAATATTCAAAACCAAATGTGCAATTTGAAAAGAAGCCATGATTATTTCAGTGAATATTACTGACTATTTACTACATACGAGGTTCTAGGAATGTCAAAACGAAGCAGGATATCACCAGTGGGAGGAAGTTCTTCCTCATTAATATGGTTCTCAAATGTCAGATAATGAATTATCTCAAAACTTGAATCACAGAGGTCTCTGTGGGTCATATGAATCATGATTTCATTATGAAAGTTATTTAAATACTTAAAATAACAAAATATGTTATTTTCTCCTACATCAGTAACGCATTATACTAGATATTTATGAGACCATTTTATTTAAAAGTAAAACACAGATATAGAAACTCTTCACAAATAGATGGATAGTTTATTGATGTATTTAAGGAAAGCACCGTGTAATCAGTAGCAAGTCAAGGAATAGAACTTTGTTAGCTTCCCCAGAAGTCCCCCCATGTATGCAGTCCCTCAAAAATGATCACAACTTTACTAGTCAAGTGTCCTGAGTCTTTCAATACATACCACGTAAGTGGGAGATGGGGGGAAATAAAATGAAAAAACTACAAATTAAAAGAGACTTTGAAAACACTTACTCTAACTCCTAAAGTGACCACTTCCTTCTTTTCTTTATAGTTTTCTTGTCCAAGTGTGAATTCCTAGAAAGTATAGCTTAGTGTTGCCTCTTGAAAAATTTTACTTGAAATGTCTTTAAAGTCTCTTGTAACTTGCAGTTTTTTCATTTCGTGCCCCCCCCCAACTCCCACTTACATCGTGAGTAATAAAAAACACTCAGGACGTCTGACTAGTAAAGTTTCCTGCTCTCTGGATTTGGCTGATTTCCTTTTCGTGATCAACATCATCATGTACCTCTGTCCTCGTAAAATGATAACTGGTACCTGGAGTTCAATCCATTGAGTGAATTCAGATTGGATCCCTTTGGCAAGACTCTAGGTCCTGGCATAGTCCTTCATCAGAAGGCATGTAATGTCAGCTTATGTCTTTTTTGTGGTGTTAGAAGATGCTCAATGCCCAGTAATCCAGTGGGCTCCTGAGTCCTTTTGACATGACCTTACAAGTTTTTGATAATTTCTTCAGTGTATGGTTGGACAAGCTTTCCAGGCTCACCATTCACATTTTAATGTGAAATTTGCCTCCCTGTGATTTTTGAAGGGGTCTTTGCTCAAATAGCTTTTCTCCTTTCACAGTGTTTTTGCATAGTTTTCCAAAAGACGGACACTTACTTTTTGAGATGTCCTGGCTGTCTTCCCCTTCCCCACTTTTACCTAGACCTATTTCCTTCATCTTGTTTCATATACCCTGCTTGATTTTGATACTACTTCCAGCAGTTTGTCCTCAATGTGGACTCTCTCCTAAAAAAGAGCCATGGCAAGTTGGTTTCAAGAGTATCCAGGCTCTAGGGGCTAAACCTCTCAATCCTTTTAGTTCCCCTCATGGAATCCTTTTATTCATCCAATATTGAATTGAGGAAAATCTCTCCTGATTTTAACTCTTGTTTCTAAATCAGCTTGATGTGTTTTCCAGTGATTAGCTGTTGGCTCTTTTGGGATTTTCTTATTCTTAGATCCAACAGATTCCCTGCTTCTTTCTTCTGCTTTCTCTTGCTCGAGTGCTAATGCCATCAAGCCTTGTGGCTATAGTTTGTCTTCATCTACTTCATATTTTGAGGCTCATGAGGGAAGTCTGTCAGCTAATGTTTTCCATGGCTTATTTAGTATAGTTCTCTGGTCTGATTTTATTCATGGCTTGTTGCTGTCCCATCTTTCCAGAATCTTCTTACACTAGATTTTGGTGTAATTTGTAGCAGGTTCCAAATTTTAATAAACATATATGGAAGAAAATTAAGATTGAGAAGGTTCTTTTCATTATTATCAGTAGTTGTTTTTTGAAAACTTCAGAAAATTGCATTTTTTGTTATTTGTATCAACAGAGCAGGGGATACAGATAGGGGATTTTGATAGGGGATACTGTTCTCAGAAAACCTCTATGAAGCTAAGACAGTAATACAGGGAAATAGTTATAGAAAATAAAATAATATATTAATAATACATTAAATAATATACCTATAGTCAGAAAATAGACTCCATGATATTTTTGCCATGTAAATATAATAAGAATATGATGACTTAATTATCTGATGAGGACCTACTTCTGAAAGTTTATTCCTTTTGAAACAAATACCTCTTTCTAATGTCATTGTGGAACACTTTTAAGGGAAAGGTGGGAAAACTATTTCAAGGTTGTTCTTTTTAAAAATAAGATCCCCATAAAGACATAAAGCTCTGGGAGACTGAAATTGCCTTGCTGGATGAGCGGATTGAATAGCTTGGAAGGCAATATCATCTCTTTCAGGTCATCAGAACATCATTTAGTAATCACTGATAATACTGCTAAAGATAGTATCCCTGTGGTTCTTAAGAGTTAATGCAGCTTCCAGGGAAGGGGGAGGCAGAGTGCAATAAGCAATGGGATTAGAAACATAAGATCTTGCTCCAGTCCTGATGTTGCCACTTATGATGTATGTGATCATGGGCAAGGCTTAATTTCTTTAAGCCTTGAATTTTTCACCTGTAAAATATATATTATTTGTAATTGGTGACAAAGTAAAGGACCATGAGGTAATTTAAAATAATTATAAATGTTATTATGAAAATACCAATTTCTAGGGAGTGGCTGATACACAAAACAACTGCATCTTTTCCTCAGTTTTCAGTCTTCAGTAAATGGCACAGCGCCCATTCAGTTGCTCAAGCCAGAAGTTCTGATTATTCCTTGTCCTTTCTACTGGCATCTAAATGATCACCAGGGCCTAGAAAGTCAACTTCTTAAAAGTCTCTCAAATCTATTTGTCACTATACTTATCATCACTACTGTTTAGGCCACCAATGCCTTTTGTCTGAATTATTGCTAGAGGATCCTCTAGCAATTTTTTTTTTTTTTGACATGAGAACATTCTTTTTTTAAAAAAAAAGATGAAAAATGAGCAAATATATACAAAATACTGTCAACCCTCCTGGGCCAAGAGAGCAGCCATCACTCTGCACCTCTTGCTTTCTGAACTTTTCTCCCTGTCGCCTGGAGCATGCCTCTTGCACAACCCAGCATGCTGGTCTCTGGGGCACTTGTGCCACGACTCAGTGTGGCTCCCATCTGGTCTCTGCAGCTGGAAAGAGCCAGAGTTCCCTGGACTGTCTGTCCCTGAGGAGTCCCCACACTGGCCAGGAGCGAGAAGCAGAGTGCCCCGTCTTCCGGTCCCATTTCTCCACTCCCCCCAGGATAATACTGCTTCCGTGGGTGTCCCTCGGGGCGGGTCCCATCAGAGTTTATGAGCCAGCAGGGTGGTCAGCTTGATCTTGCCATCCATGGATGCAGTGAGGCAAGTCCTGCAGTCCATGGCTGTGCTCCAGTCCACGGTGACCACAGGACCTCGGTGGCCACCCAGGCTCAAGCAGCTCTCCAGAACCTTCTCATCCCCGCCCAGCTTGTAGATGACGCCCCCTGTGGCAGAACACGTCAGCATGTAATTTCCCTCCGAGTTGAAAGCAAAGAGGCGGCCCCGGGGTGCTTGAACCTGCTTGTAGCCGCTGTAACCCGACAACACAAAGGGCCCCGTGGCGTCCGCGGGGAGGCCGTACTCGGACACCTTCAGGCCACTCCTGTGGATGTTCCACTGGATGAACATCCACTGGATGAACTCTGACTTCCTTCAAAATCTCATGAGTCTATCTATGATTCAGTTTCCTCTCTGAGTGAAATGTTATCCCTTATGTAGAAGGAGGTTAAATGAAATAAATCAATGGATATGAAGAAGTTAAAAGTACTCAATTGCTGTAGTTGAGGCACTGCTAGAATATAGGAGACTCCTGCTCAGTTCTGGGTAGCACCTTTAGTAGAACTCTAATCAACCACCTAAGGGCTGTCTCTCTTTGCTCAGAGTCTACTTTGCAATCTCTGTGTCTCCTGAGGAAGGCTTGAGTGTCATGATAATGACACCATCACCCTTTCCCCAAATAGACTTCAACAAATTCCTGACTAGAGTTGATGTCTACATACCCCAGCTTCCTTGCCCTCACGGAACACTTTCAGGCATGTGTTTGACTCCAATAGTGGCAGGAGTTATAACTATTTCTTAAAAATTTAAGAGACAAAGCATCCTCCTACCTAAAACATTTTTAAAAACTTTAAAAATGATTATACTCAAAATCTGCCATCTGATGGCTATGTTTAAGTGACAGCTTCTTGGCTGGCTTTTCTGACCTTTAACAAGCCTTGTGATGTCAGTGTTTGTCATCTTCATCATCCCTCATCTCTTCTGCCTGCAGGTTACTCATGTTTTGGATGTCAAGGCAGGGCAGCTGCCTGGCAGTTCTGAATGACTTTCATTTGGTTGTCAATGAGGAGTAACAGCCGTCTTTGAAATGACTTATCACCTTCTACAGTCTTCCTACTGCTTGCATTTCATAAGCATTTGAATCAGATATATTCAAAGTATTGTTTAACAATAGGTCATATTTTGGGTGCCTGGGTGGCGCAGTTGGTTGGGCGACTGCCTTCGGCTCAGGTCATGATCCCGGAGTCTCAGGATCGAGTCCCACATCGGGCTCCCAGCTCCGTGGGGAGTCCGCGTCTCACTCTGACCTTCTCCCTTCTCATGCTCTCTCTCACTCTCTCTCTTTCCTAATGAATGAATGAATAAAATCTTTAAAAAAAATAGGTCATATTTTTAGTTATTTTTGCTTTTGTTTTCCAGAAGGACACCAGGAGTCACATTTCCCAGCCAGCTGGCACTCTGGCTGTTAGTTCTTAAGGACACATTAGTAAATCTTACAGCTCTATGAACTCTGTTCTTGAAGCAAATGCCCATCTTGCAAGACTCAAAGAAGAATTATCACCTCAGGGTTGAAAATCCTTCTTTGAGAAAGTTAATGTCCTCTTTCTGCATGGCTTCCTAAATTAGGATTATATTTTAATTTCTACTTTATATAGTTCCATCCCTATGCTAAGTTGGAAATAAATATCCAATGGAGATAAAAGTATTAATTTATACCGTATCACTCAATTGTACAATGGCAATATTTTTGAAAAGTTTCTAATAGAAACTTATATTCTAGTTATTATGTTAGGTAAAACCTTTCTTCAAAATCGCATAACTGTCAATTAATTATTTATAAATCAATAGAAAAATATCTAAAACAGAAAGACAAAAAATGCTTGATATTTAGCAGTAGAATCATCACGGAGAGTTGAATATACCTGCTTCTGTGGGATAAAAAATGAGGAAAGACAATCCACCTCTCCCTGCCCACAGGCCTTATGAAACTATTTGACTCCAAGTTATATCCATGTCTTACTTTATAGAAATTAAAAAGAGGGCTATAAAGAGATTTGGAAGTCCAGAAGAAAACATTTTTTTAAAGTATATGTTTATTTTTATTTTTTGTTTGTTTTTAAATTAAAATTATATAAGAATTTAGCTCTATTTAATTTGAAGAGAATTGGTTGATAAGTGATAACTTAATAAGTGCCATAAGTCTCTTTCAAAGATTAATATAAGAAGGTAGGAAAATATATCATTTGTTCCCTTTATTGTTTCAGTTTAATTCTTTAAAAATTTTTTTTACTATTTAAGTATAGTTGATAAACAGTGTTATATTAGCTTCAGAATCACAGCAGAGTGGACAGTTCTACATATTATACAATGCTCACCACAAGTGTAGTTACCAGCTGTCACCATACAGTGTTATTATAACATTATTGACTATATTCCCTATGCTTTAATTTTTATCTTTATCACTTATTTATTTTATAATCAGAAATTTGTACCTCTTAATTCCTCCACCTGTTTTCCCCATGGTCTCACCCTCTTCCTTTTGGCAACAACCAGTTTGTTCTTTGTATTTATGAGTCTCTTTTGTTTTTTGTTTGTTTTGTTTTGCTTTTTAGATTCTTGGTACTTATCTTTCTATGACTGACCTATTTCACTTAGCATAATACTCTCTAGGTCTGTCAGTGTTGTTGTGAATGGCAAGAGCTCTTCCTTTTTATGGCCGAGTAATATCCCATGGTATATATTCAAAGGAAGTGAAAGCACTTCAAAAAGATATCTGCACCCCACACATTCATAGCCACATTATTTACAGTAACCAAGACATGAAAACAACCTAAGTGTTCACTGATGATGGCTGAATGAATAAAGAAGTTGTCACACACACACACACACACACACACACACACACACAAGAATGTTATTAAGCCATAAAAAATGAGGCTATCCTACCATTTGTGACAACATGGATGGACCTTGAAGGCATTTATGCTAAATGAAATAAGTCTGATAGAGAAAGACAAATAATGTATGATAAAAAAAAAATAAAACAACAAAAAACTAGAAAAAGACATCACATTTGTGGTTGGGTGGAAGGTGGGGGGGAGGGGAAATTGTGGTCAAAAGGTGCAAATTTCCAGGTGTAAGATAGATAAGTACTAGGGATGTAATATACAACATGATAACTGAAGCTAATACTGCTGTATGATATATAGGAAAGTTGTTATGACAGTAAATCCTCTGAGTTCTCATTACAAGGAGAACAATTTTTTTCTTGTCTCTTTTCTTTTTATTGTATCTGTATGAGAAGATGGATGTTAGCTGAACCTATTGTGGTAATCATTTCTTAATATATGTAAATCAAACCATTGTGCTATAATACCTTAAACTTATAGATTAATATATGTCAAATATTTCTTAACAAAACTGGGGGAAAAATAAAGTGTGGATTATCTGGCATGATTGCCAGTAAACCTAAGATTTCAGATTCAGTAAATCCAAAAAAGAAAAAAAATACTGTGGATAATAAGAATAATAAAAATTGTTTCTGCCTTCTCCTCAGATTCTGTGGGCCCTTATAGGACTAGAAGTCCTTGTAGGCCAGAAGACGTAAAGGACCCATCAATAGCAGATGAAATTGTGACTTGTGTCTTGTAGTTCTCATAGTAGAGGTCTCTCACCTCCTTAGTTAAATTTATTTCTAAGTATTTTATTGTTTTTGATGCTATTGTAAATGGGATCAATTTATTTCTTTTTTGGAAAACACATTATTAGTGTATAGAAATAATACAGATATTTTGTATGCTTAATTTGTATCTTGCAAATTTACTGAATACATAAATTAGAACTAACAGTTTTTGGATAAATCTTTAGGATTTTCTATATATAAAATCTTATCATCTATAAAAAGAGACAGTTTTACTTCTTCCTCCTCGATTCTGATATCTTTTTTTTCTTGCCTGATTGCTCTGTTAAGACTTCTATTCCTTTGTTGAATATGAGTGGTGAAAATAGGCACTCTTGTCTTATTCCTGACCTTAGAGGAATGGCTTTCAATCTTTCACCTTTGAGTATAATGTTAACTATGGGCTTGTTATATATAGCCTTTATTATGTTGAGATATGTTTCTTCTGTGACTAATTTGTTAAAAGTTTTTGTCAGAGACAGATGTTGAATCTTGTCAAATGTTTTTTCTACATCTATTGAGATGATCATGATTCTTTTCTTTCATTCTATTAATGTATATCACATTAATGATTTGCATATGTTGAGCCATCTTTGCATCCCAGGAATGAATCCCACTTGATTATGTTGAATGATCCTTTTAATGTGATACTGAATTTAGTTTGATAGTATTTTATTGAGAATTTTTTCATCCATATTAATCAAGGATATTGGCCTGTAGCTTTCTTTTCTAGTAATATTCTTTTTTGGTTTTGGTATCAGGAAAATGCTGGTTTTGTAAAATGAGTTTGAGGGTATTTTCTCCTTTTCAATTTTTTGCAGGAGTTTGAGAAAGATTTGTATTAGTTTTTCTCTAAATATTCGATAAAATTTGCCAATGAAGCCCTCTTGTCCTGGGTTTTTCTTTATCAGGAGATTTTTGATTATTGGTTCAGTCTTAGTAATAATTGGTCTGTTCAGATTTTCTATTTTTTTTATTCAGCCTTGCTAAGTTGTATATTTCTAAGATTTTTCCATTCCTTCTAGGTTGAGCAGTTTGTTGTATATAGTTGGTTATAGTAGCTTCTTAATGATCTCTTGAATTTCTGTGGTATCTGTTTTAATATCTCCTTTTTCATTTCTAATTTTCTTGATTTGGGTCCTTTCTTTCCCTTGCTTGGTCTAGTTAAAGGTTTGTCAGTTTCGTTTGTCTTTTCAAAGAACCCTCTCAGTTTGGTTAGTCCTCTCTATTGTTTTTCTGTTTTCTAATTTGTTTTTGCTCCAACCTTTATTATTTCCTTTTTTCTGCTAACCTAAGGTTCAGTTTGTTCTTTTTCTAGTTCCTTAAGGCCTAGAGTTAGGTCGTGTATTTGGGATCTTTCTGTCTTCTTAGTGTACATGTTTATGGTTATGAACTTTCCTATTAGAGCTACTTTTGCTGCATCCCACAAGTTATGGTATGATGTGTTTCTATTTTTATATGTCTCTTAAAAACTTTGTCTTTTATTTTCCCTTTCATTTTTTCTTTGACCCATTGGTTGTTCAGGAAAGTGTTGCCTAATTTTCACATGTTCAGGAATTTTCCAGTTTTCCTCTTGTTAATAATTTCTAGTTTCATGCTGTTGGGGTCAGAGGAGATACTCAATATAATGTCACTCTTCTTGAATTTGCTAAGACTGGTTTTGTGGCCTAATATAAGATCTATTCTAGAAAACGATCCATGTGCACCTGAGAAGAATGTGTAGTCTATTGTTGTTGTGTAGAATGTTCTGTATATGTCTGTTAAGTCCAGTTGATCTATAGCATTATCCATATCCTCCATGTCCTTATTGATGCTCTACCTTAATGATCTAGTCATTGCTGAGAGTTGGGTATTAAAGTTCTCAACTGTTGTATTACTATTTATTTTTTTTAGCTTTATTAGTTTTTGCTTTAAATATTTAGGTGCTCCAGTGTTGGGTGCATAAATATTTATAATTGATCTTTTAAAGGTATTGACCCTTTATCATTATATAATCACCTTTTGTCTCCTTTTACCTTGTTTGTTTAAAGTCTATTTTATCTGATATAAATAGAGCTACTCCTGCTTGTTGTTGTTTTGTTATCCTTTGGTCGAAATATCTTTTTCCATCCCTTCACTCTCAGTCCTATCTATGTGTGTCTTTAAAGCCAAAGTGAGTCTCCTGTAGGCAGCATATTGTTGGGTCTTGTTTTTTATCCTTTCAGCCACTCTACATCTTTGAATTGGAGTGATTATTGGTAGGTAGAGACTCATTATTGTAATTTTGCTTATTTTCTGGTCTGTAGATCTGTTGTTTCTTGTTTCTTATCCTTTTCTTTTTTGTGTGTGTTTTGATGTCTTTTGGTGTTAGTATGCTTTGACTTCCTTATTGTATTCTGTATAGTTACTACAGGACTTTCTCTTGTGGTTACCATGAGGATAACATAAAATGTCTTAAACTTATAACACCCTATTCTAAATGGATAACAGCTTAACTTCAGTAGAATTTGTAAATTCGACACTTTAACATCTCCCCCTTACATTTTACATTAATGTTATTACAATTTAAATGTTTTTTACATTGTGTAACTAGTAACAGATTATTGTAGTTATGGTTATTTTTTACTACTTTTTTTAACTTTCAAACTAGAATTATAAGTGAATTAAGCACCACGATTGCCATATTGCAGCCTATGACTATATATTTACCATTGCTGTAAGATTTACAACACTCTTTTATGTTTTTACGATGTTAGCATTCTTTTACTTCCACTCAAAGAAGTCCTATTAGCATTTCATTTAAGACAGGTCTGGTGGTAATGAACTACCTCATCTTTTGTTTGTTCAGGAAAGCCCTTATCCCTCCTTCATTTCCAAAGGACTTCACTCAGTATAGTGTTCTTGGTTGACTGTTATTTTCTTTTAATGTTTTGAATATATCATCTCATTCTCTCCTGACTTCGATAGTTTCTGTTGAGAAATGCACTGATAGTCTTATGGAGGTTCCCTTAAGATGTATGTAACTTATCTTTTTTCTTTGCTGCTCATATAATTGTCTTTGACTTTTGGAAATTTAATTATAATGTGTCTCAGTATAGCCCTATACAGATTCAACCTGTTTGGGCTCCTTTGGGCCTTATGAATCTGGGTGTCCATTTCTCTCTGCAGGTTTGAGATGTTTACAGCCATTATTGCTTTAAATATACTTTCTATCTCTTTCTCTTTTACTGGGATCCCCATAAAGTACATATTGTATCTTTTCATTGTGTTCTGTAATTGGGTCATGGCTTCCCCTATCTGCAGAGCAAAACTAGTCACCTTACATGACCAAGGAATTCAGTGTACACTGGCCTGATTTGGGTCCCCAAACTAGGGGCTTTCTAGCCCTGGGCCCTGTCTTGCTGCCGTGTCAGGGGAAGAAAGCTAATTTGTAGCCTCATCCGCTACTGAATATAGTACTTCGTCCTGACCATCTAGTAAGCCTTACCAGAGAATCCAGGCAATTGTGGAGCCTATCCTATAGTTTAACTTGGTTAGAAAACCAAGTCTTATCCAACCATCCTAAGCCAGTGGCATACACTCCTATCCCCATCCTCAAAGAGTTCAAACATTTGCCTCACCCAAAAATAGAGTATAAGAGCATGCCCCACCAGCCCAAGGATATTTCCAGCAGACCACACCCAGAAACCCAAAATGAGCTGACTAGCAAAGAACTGCCTTTGCCAAAGAAAAACTGTAAAATCTGAAAGAAGAGCTTGATTACTCAAAACACAGATAACAACATATGAAAAGGAGGATCCCTAAAAAATCAGGTAAATATGATACCACCAAAGGAAACTAATAAAGTTCCAATAATGGACCCTAAAGAAATAGAGATCTATGGACTATGAACAAAGATTTCAGAACAATCTTCTTAAGTTTACCAAACTACAAAAAAACACAGACAATTAAATGAAATTCAGAAAACAATGAATAAACAAAAACAAGAAGTTCAACAAGGAAATAGCAACCATAAACACACACACACACACACACACACACACACACACACACACAAACCCCTGGAATCCTTCCATTAAAAGCTACAATAACTGAACTGAAGTACTCAATAGAAAGTTCAAAAGATTAGATTAAAGGAGTAGATTAGGGGTGTCTGGGTGGTTCAGTGGGTTAAAGCCTCTGCCTTCGGCTCAGGTCATGATCTCAGGGTCCTGGGATTGAGCCCCACATCGGGCTCTCTGCTCAGTGGGGAGCCTGCTTCCCTCTCTCTCTCTGCCTGCTTCTCTGCCTACTTGTGATCTCTCTCTCTGTCAAATAAATAAATAAAATCTTTAAAAAAAAGTAGATTAAGTTAAAATTTACTACATTAAGGTTTTTTTGGTAGTCCAAAGGCAAAGAACATAGAAACTGAGGCATTTAATTAAACTCTTTAAGAATCTATTTCTGGTGGTATCTGTCACATTCTCCTCAATGGTTTTATTGTGGATAAAGAGTCAATCAGTTTATGAAGATATTACTAGGAAATAAATTCTGAACTGTCAATCTTATGTGTAAGTAAACTGCACTTGGTTTGTATTTTTCATAGTTAAATTTATTGATTTACTTTTTAAATAGTTTTATGTGGTGAATTAGTGTTTCCATTAGCAACAAACATTTAGAAAATGAAACTTTAAAATGGTATGCTTTATAATAGTACTAAAACCATTTTAAGGATGCCTGGGTGGTGCAGTCATTTAAGCATCAGACTCTTGGTTTTGGCTCAGATTGTAATCTCAGGGTTATGAGATTGAGCCCCATGTCACGCTCTGCGCTTAGCACAGTCTGCTTGAGATTTTCTCTCCCTCTCCCTCTGTCCCTCCAACTCATGCTCACTGTGTCTCTCTCTCTTTCTAAAATAAATAAACAAATCTTTAAAAAAACATTTTATATTCATTAGTAAATTAATAAAAGTACACACAACTTCTACACAGTAAATGAAAAATATTTCTGAGGGAAATTTCAAAAAACCTAAACAGATGGAGGATTATACCATCTTTATGGATGATATCATCTAATATTTTTAAGATGTAAATTTCTCAAATTGACATAGAAATTCAATGCAATCCCACTTAAAACAGCAATAGATCTGTATTTATTCATTTATTTATAAATATAAAGTGATTCTATAATTTATTTTCAAGTAAAAGAACCTAGAATAAACAAAACAATCTTGAAAAAGAGCAAGGTTGGAGGACTTAAACTACTGGGTTTCAAGACTTACTATATAATTATAGTAATTAAGGCTGTGATATTAGAATAAGGACAGAAAGATAAATCAATGGGACAGAATATAGCTCAGAAATAGATCCACCATTTATAGTCAATAGATTTTTAATCAAGGCACTAAGAATTTCAATGGAGAAAGGAAATTTTTTCAGCAAATGGTGCTGTAACAACCAGATAAATATATGAAAAATAATTAACCTTGATCTCTACCTCATATCATTCACAAAGTTTCTTTTGAGATGGGTTATAAACTTAAACATAAAACCTGAAAATCTAAATATTCTGGAAGAAAATGAACAAATTGAACTTAAAAATTTTAAAACTCTGCTATTTAAAAGACTCCATTAAGAAAATAAAAGGTAAGCCACGGGACTGGGTGATAATACTTGAAACACATGTATCAGGCAAAGAACTTGTAGTCAGTAAATATAAAGACTTCTACCTTTTTTAAAAAGATTAATTTATCTGAAAGGAGAAAGAGACTTCAATACATTTACTTCAGTCTAAAGTACTCAAACAGTAGAAACAAATACTTCTTCAAAGAAAGTGACAGGAAATACTAATGTTTTACTGTATATACATCACACTGTGTTTTTCAAGACACTTTCAAACTGATAAAAATGTGGGCCTGTGCCTTGGTGACAATATTCAAGTGAATTGTACTACCCAACAGTATTTCTCATTTAAGATGTATTTTTAAAAATTTGCTAGTCAATATGTTCTACCAAAGCAAAGGTCTAACTACTTCATAGTGTCAAGGTTAGGAGGGGCAATAAAAGTCACCTACTGTCTAGACTGCTGACTTGCTATAAAATATGGTTACATTACGACCAAGTGTTCTTTTGGCCAAAAAGATCGAGTCAAGACCGGGATTGGTGAAAGGTTAAATATTGGAGAAGGGGTTGGGGGGATTGGGGAAAAGTGCAGGGAGCGGAAGCATCTAATCTCAAGAGAACACAGGAATCCTAGAGTGGATGAATACAGAGAGGAAAAAGGGAGGGAATGTTCATCAGGCAGACAGCCTCAAGTAGCCTTGTTGAAGGTGAAAGTGTAGAAACAGGGAGTTTCGGCACTAGCTTGTATATTAGCCTTTTCTTTTTCCTGTTCATTTCTGATTAGTCTCTGAGACTCTGCCTCACCCTCTCAGAAGAGCCAGAATACTTAAAACTCTGAGTGGAGGCAGTGGTCACCCAAGAGGGATCTTATAGTAAGAAAGTGTGACAGCTCCCATTCTGACCAGGCTGTCGCACTGATTTTTTTTTGGGGGGGGGGAGTTGTTGTTGTTCTTGTTGTTTATATAGTTGTTTTGTCATTAGTCATATAGGTGCTTAAGAATTATAGTGTTTAAGTTCGTTATAGCTAGAAGGGACTTTCTACATTCTGTACGTTCTGTACATTAGAGGACATTTGTGAAAAACAAACAAAAAAAAGGTTTTGTCATCAAGTAAGTTAGCTACTATCACAGCTAAACAGGTATATGACTTTTCCCAGCTTTCAGTATGCTTGATATGCATTGTGAATTTCCAAGAAGAGGAGTATAGTACACAAGGATTCTTAAAATTACCTGATCATAGATCTTGCTTATTTATTTACTTAGTCTACCGATTATCTCAAAGGACTGGTGCACCGTAGAACACATGTTAGGAATGCTGATCTCATAGAGCTCACTTAATATAGTCAATATCGAGTCATTTGACTTTGTATGAAATAATGTGAAAATTTTAGCTTTAACAAATAGCACATGGCTTTCTCTTAAAGTATCTTTAAAGTCCTTGGGGATGGAAAATAAGACTCCCAAGAACACTGGTGTCAGTAGGAACTTAAGAAACAACTAATAAAATTGGTTAAATTGTTCTGTATGACAAAGCAAAAGGGATCTGTTTTTCTCTTGAGGGGTAAAGAGACTCTGGGGAGAAAGGGAGCAGTGAGGTGATGTAAAGAAGGAAACCAGATGAGGTGAAGAGCCTCAGAAATTTCCCAAAAGTCAGTACTAAAGGAGAGGCTGCCTAGTATATAGTTTGAAATTATTCCTCCTGCTATCATCTAAACCTCCTCTGTAAAGTCGTCCACAAATGTGGTTAAATAAGTATTTTTGAATGGAAATTTTACTCTGTGAAAATGGATTTGGGCCCTTGAGTATTTTTCCATTGTCACCAAGCATTGAGGCTTTGCAAGTACATCATGGAGAGAGATTGAAGGAGAAAAGGGCTTTGCTTCCTGGTCCCAGTGTGTGCTCACTCAGCTGGCTCCTATGGCGCTTTCAGCTTCTCCATCTTTTGCCTCCTACGGTGCCTGGAGGTCAGCAGAACTCAGCTGCCTGCACCTTCCCCTGATGATATTGTAGCAGAATGCCTCTGAGGAGATGTCTTCCTGTGAATAGCTTTCTCTGACACCCTAGATAGCAGATTTCTGGAAGGTTTTGCTGACACAGTACTACAGTGTCCTCTCTGCCATTCAGTGAGACATGAATGGTCTCATGGTCATGCCCTCTCCACCAAGGTCAGGATCTCAATCTTTTAAAATGTTTATTCTAAAGAATTTTATTTTATTTTTTTCTCCCTAAATTTGTTTATTTTAATTTTTCAGTGTTACAAGATTGATTGTTCATGCACCACACCCAGTGCTCCATGCAGTACGTGCCCCTCTCGATACCCACCACCAGGCTC
>CM052799.1:97389802-97461310 GCA_028533885.1 Nasua narica
TTTTGATGTGATTATCTGTTTTGTGAGTGTTGAGTTTGAGGAGTTCTTTGTAGATCTTAGATATCAGACCTTTGTCTGTAGTGTCATTTGCGAATATCTTCTCCCATTCTGTGGGTTGCCTGTTTGTTTTGTTGACTGTTTCCTTTGCTGTGCAGAAGCTTTTTATCTTGATGAAGTCCCATAAGTTCATTTTCACTTGTGTTTCCTTTGCCTTTAGAGACATGTCCTGAAAGAAGTTGCTGCGGCTAATGTCATAGAGGTTACTGCCTATGTTCTCCTCTAGGGTTTTGATAGATCCCTGCCTCACGTTGAGGTCTTATTCTAAAGAATTTTAGAACTATTTATTTTAAAATCTTTATGGGAACAAGGCAAATTTTATTTATAACATATCTTAATCTTGATGATACACTATCCTTTTTTTTTTTTCTTTTGAGTATAGTTGACACACAGTGCTGCACTAGTTTCTTTGTGTACAACATAGTGATTCAACATCTCTATGCTTTGTGCTATGCTTGCCACAAGTGCAAGTCACTATCTGTCACTATACGATACTCTTACAATGCCACTGACTACATTCCTTATTCTATACCCTCCATTCTGGTGGCCCATTCATTCCACAGTTGGAAGCCTGCATCTCCCACTCGCCCTCACATAGACTGCTCATACCCCTGCCACTCTCCTCTCCAGTAACCATCAATTTGTTCTCTGAGTTTATAGGTCTCGTTCTGCTTTTTGTTTGTATATTTATTTGTTTTTTAGATTCCATATTTAAGTGAAATAATATGGTATTTGTCTTTCAGCTATTTGACTTATTTCACTTAGCATAATACCCTTTAGGTTCATGCATGTTGTCACAAAAGGCAAGATCTCATCCTTTTTGTGGCTGAGTAATATTCTAGTAAATATGTGTGTATTTATGTGTATTTATATACGTATATATATTTAACACACACATATATAAATATATGTATATGTACACATGTGCGTATATAAATATACACATATGTACACATCTTCTTTATCTCTTCATCTATTGATGGACATTTCGGGTTGCTTCCGTGTCTTAAGAAATATGGACTGCTTTAGGAATTTGCATGTCATCCTTGTACAACGACCATGCTAATCTCTGTATTGTTCTCATTTTAGTATATGTGCTACTGGAGTGAGCACTAACATAGTATAACTTTTAAAGAATTCCTTTTTTTTCTTTTTCTTTTTTAAGGGAAAAGGAATTATTACCACATTTATTCAGAGCCAGAGTGCCCATTGTCATTAACATTTCATTTAGTAGCCATTCATCTTTCTGAATAACTACAGAAATGCCTTTACTTAATTCCATCAGTTTTAGTCTAAGTAAATGTGGTGTACATTTGACATTCAGATAAATGTATTTCATAAGCATTCCATTTTAGATTTAGTTATAAATTAAAGTTTGCAAATTCTTTGGACATAAATGGAGAGTTCAGAGGTAAATGCTTTATTTTGCTTCCTCACTCTTATGGAAATGTAATTCTATACTTTTGCCTTTAAAGGAATATTCCACATTTTATTTCCACTATATATCAAAAAACGATACTTCTGTAGTAACTGATTATAGTAAAAAATACACGTATTTTTTCTAAGTGTAATGCGAGTGACTAGTATAATTTCTCTGTATTATAAAAGTTTTCACAGAGCTATGAAATGTTTTGTGTTAACATATTTAAAATTAAAACTTCTTGATTTAAACCCAGAATATAAAATATTTTTAAAAAGTTGAGCTTATATGAATATATTTTCAAACCAAAAGTCACATATATTAATACAAAGAGCCTGAATATATAATATAATTTTATTCCTAAACTATTAAGCAATTTTCTATTATGAAGCATGGATAGTAGTATTTAAGAACTAATAACTCATGGGCATATTATACATTTAAATGTAGTATTGCCAAAGACAATGGTTTAAGTTTAAGTAATTAAAGATTTGACTGCACACACACACACACACACACACACACACACACTTAAATTAAGCATATGTACTTGTATATATATGTTTAAATTATCAGTATGAGTCCAACATTTTCATGAGTCATTTATCTGACTTCAGTATAATAGAAACAAGTTTCTAATTCTTATAAGAAATGCTCAGATTTTATAAATGAGTCTAATAGGCCAATTAAGAAAAAAACTAATAAAACTATAGTAAACCAAGCTTTTTAGTTATTTAATAATATAAATTGTGTACTACCTGATTTGAAGTGGTACAGAAATCTAAATATACTTAACAGACTTATTAGAAACTGTATGTTGTTTGTACTCATTAAAGGGATCTTGGATTACATTACAAATTATTTAAAACAAGCTGAAATAAAAGTCTAAATCCCACGATAATGGGGAAGTCATTGAGCTTTCTGTTCTAGCCAGTGGCGATTTGCCTTTATGTGCACAGCCAAGAAGCTGTATCCTCCTCTGCAGCTTGTACAGCATAGAGAAATAGCCTGCTGTCTCTTTGAAGAAGCCTTGAGAAGAAGCAGCAGCCTTGAGAGTATCAAGCACCTGATTCCAAACTCAGCCATCTCCCTTACCTATATTTCTCTAAACACATATTCACTAGCAAACTATTGTCTAAGTAAAACAGATTTGTCATGTGTTTGGTCACCTCTCCGTCTGGGGAACTGAGGCCTGTGTTTATGCAATAATTTGCAGTGTTGCGAATACTAGAATGTCCCTCCGCAAGTTTTTGCGTTAATGTAATAATAAAACAATGCTCAGGTTAATTGTTTTTACTGGACTTGAATTACAGCAGGCATATAAAAGGCTGCCCAGCAGGTATGATTCTAGGAGCCCAGGGAAAACCCGTTTTCCAGAAAAAATCACTACAATTACAGAGGTGCAACTACCTGTTCTGATATTTTAATATTTGGAAAGTACATACAGATACAGATTTAATAATTAGATATCTCTGAGAGTAATAAGCTGCTTCAAATTACTCTAAATGCCAACAGCAGTTATTAGATTGCTTTTGGAGAATTGGTATGGGAAAAGAGACAGTACTGGGTGCCTCTTGGGAAACTGGGAACATACAGGACAAAAGGAATGCAGAAAAGAGCTTTTGAGAGAAAATATAAATTTAAAACTTTGACTAAGAATTTTACAAAATTGTGCATATTTCTAGAATTTTAAAACATATTGACAGTTTGTCATATTTACTTTAGCTCTCATTTTAAATAGTGAAAATTCAAGTTGAGGTTCTCATCTTTCTCTTTCTAGGGCGTGTGCTGCTACTTCTCTCTGCAGGCAATCCCTGTGATGTTTCTATGTATCCAGTCCACATTTCCATGCTTTCATTACGTACACATGTGTCTGAAACAAATGCATAGTCATTGTCCTGTTTATTTAAAAAATTTACATAACTGGTTTCATATACAAATAATTTCCTACAAGTTGGTTTCTTCACTCAACATATTTTGAGCTGTAACTATTTTAACTGCTGCATAATGTCATTTGAATGCATCACAATGTGTTCATCCATCCCTCTCCCATGAACATTCAGATTGTTTTCAGATCTTCACCATTACAAGTCAATATTCCTGATCTTGGCTGCTTAAGCTCTTGTGGTAAAGCCTCTCTAAGGAGTTGTTAGGTATTAGGGTATGCCCACTGGCCACTTTTCTAGATACTGGGAAAGTTTCTCTTCTTGGCAGTTGTAACTGTTTTATGGAGGGATGCCTGCTTAGATAGATACAAACATAAAAATGTTATATATTTTTCCGAATTAATGCTGAAAACCATACTCTTGAATTCCCTCATGCAAACTGCATTTCTAATATTACAAGTTTTTTTTTTTACCTTTATAGTTTCTTTAGTGTAATATATTTACTCAAATTTTCGGTTTCTCCTTGAGGTCAAATTTAATGGTTTTCTCTTTTGCTAGGAAATCATCGTTCTTGAGAGGTTTATAAATTTATCATCATTCTTGAGAGATCTATAAAATTATAGAATTACATACAATATTTTCTGATAATTATTTTCTTTTTCCTTTGTTTATGGTTCCATTCTCCTTTCTAAACTCATTTGTGTGTTTACCTCTTTTTTCTTTTTCTTTTTTTTTTTTTAAGATTTATTTATATATTTTAGAGAGAGTAAGAACGTGAGCAGGGGAAAGGGCAGAGGGAGAAGGAGACAGAGAGAATCCTAAGCAGACTCCCCACTGAGTACGGAGCCCGCCGTGGGATAGATCTCATGACTGTGAGATCATGACCTGAGCGCAAACCAAGAGTCGACACTGAACCAACTGAGCCACCCAGATACCCCTCTTCTGTGTTTCTTGATCAGATTAATCACTAATCTTCATATTTTCAAAGAACAAACTTTGGATTTATTTTTTGCATTAAAAATTAACTTGGGAATTCCTCTTATTAATTTCATCTTTATAATTTTTTAAATTTGTTATGCTTTTTATAATTTTGATGGTGAGTACCAAATATTTTAGTTTTCATCTGAATAATGTTTTTGTTGTGCCTCATTTGTTTTGGTATGTATTCAGTAAATATTTATTGAACGCTTACTGTGTTCATTAATTTAGGAACACATAAACACAAAATTCTTGCCATAAAGATGCTTATATTCTAGGAAGGTTTGCATATTATTTTATGTGCTATAAAGTGTTCTCTACTCATTATTTCCTATATATTTTATTGTTTCAGGTTTTCTTTGATCTTCTTTATGCAAATGCTTTCAAGGAGAGCATTTCCTAATATCTGAGTACTTGAGGTTTTTTTTTTTTAAACTTTGTTTCTCAGGCACCTGGGTGGTGCAGTCAGTTAAGCATCCAACTCTTGGTTTCAGCTCAGGTCCTGGTCTCAGGGTGAGATCCAGCCCCAAGTCAGGCTCTGTGCTCAGCACCGAGTCTGCTTGGAGTTTCTCTCTTCCTCTCCATCTGCCTTTCCCCCACCCCTAAAATGAATAAATCAATCAAAAAAAAAAGCTCTGTTTCTAACTTAATTGGATTTTATTCTGACAACAACGTTTTCTTTACAGTCAGACAAATCATCAATTTGGTAAATATAAGCTGTATATTTTTTGTTGTCTAGATTTGAATCATTTTGAAATAAACCTATTGTAGACTTTTATTTTAATAATATACATATCAAATTCCTTTTCCATTTTGAATGTTTTTGCTTTATATAATTAATTACTTGATTGTTTTATATATATTGATTTATAATTATTGTATCTTCTTTGTTAAGTTGTAGAAGAACTTCTATTTTGATATAGTATCTATTTGTATCCTGTTTATAGCTTTTAAAACTTTAAATTTCACCCTGTTGATATTCTATTCCCATTTTTGTTTGCCTTTGCCTGGTATTTTTTTCTTTTCTTTTCCTAACGTGTTTTTTTCCACCATAACTTTATGATAAATGTATTTCTTTGAAGTAACACATAGCCCGTCTTTTTTTTTCTATTGAGAAATAAGTGATATACATCGCTGTATACATTAAAAGTATATCACATGATGGTTTGTGAAATTATTACCACATATATTACGTATCATATATTGTAAAATGATTACCACAACAGGTTTAGAGTTTAGTTGACATCCATGATCTATCTCATATAATTACAGTAAAAAGAAAAGAAAAAAAATTCTCCTAGTGATGAGAACTCTTAGGATCTCTCTTCATGGTTTTTTTTTTGGTTGTTGTTGTTATTGTTTTAACCCAGTCTGACTAATGATAGATTTTAGTGTTCACATTTAGTGTAATGCCTGATTTGTTTGGTTTATTCCTTCTGCCTTTATGTTTGTGGTTTATAGTTTTTGTTAAGCTCTTCTGTTCTTTTTCCTTTTTTTTTTCTGGGTTGAGAAAGTTGCAGTCTACTTCTTTTATTTCCCTCCCCCAATGTTATATGGATCATATCTTTCTTTGTTCATATTTTCCTGTCTTGTTCAATTTATATTATAGTAGAAGTAATTTTTCTATGGTATAGGGCTTTGGCTTGAAAGGTAGTTTTGATTTGTTAATGTCAGGAGTTTAGAAGACCCAGACTACTCTAGCCCAATTATAGTATAGTCCATAATAGTTTTCACTAACTGTGAATTGAAAGTTTCCTTGTGCATCTTAGATTGATCCACTGTGCTTTCCAGAGGGTACTTATTCATAATTTTAAGGCTCTTCCATGCTTGGGGCTAGCTAACAACACATAAGTGCCTTCTCTCTACTTCCTCCCATACACCATGATGCCACATGGATTTTAGTGGCTTTTACCACCTCCTTATTTGTGGGGATGTCTTATGACCTAGTTTTGTTATTGATGTTATCCATGGCTCTTTGTTTTGTTCTTCTAGTTGTTCTGTTTTTATGAAAGGTCTTGGGAGATTCATAAACCAAGTCCTTACTGCCAAAATCTTCCATGATGTTTTTCCTCTTTGACTTACTTTTTTTGATAGAAAAATCTGGCTTCTCTGTGAAGAGATAGTAAGGAGAGTGATAGGATGTATTGTAATAACACTGACAAGAGAGGGCAGTGGCATGGAATATAGCAGCTGTGGTGCAGGTATGAGAAGTGGGTCACATTCTGAAATCTCTGATGGTCCTGTTCTTATTATTTTTTAATTCAAGGCTACATTTTCTCCTACAGCCATTCTGTTTCATTGGAAATTTGTTCTGCGATTCTTTTGGCTAATGACCTTTTTGTGGATGTGATTTTTTTCCTTGTTGGCTCATTACAGCTTGGGTCTGGCCTTGCAGGATTTGCAACTGTGGGAGTTGCAGAGGTGGTGGCATGTGGAAGAGGGGTTTCTATCTCTGTGGCCTGCTATTGTAGACACAGTCTGTCAGTTGCTTATTGAGGCATTTGGCAAATCCACTTTGTTTGTTGTTTCTCTGCTCTCCAAACCTCAACTGCAGGAAAAATTTTGTTCTCCCATTCGTTCTTTATTGGTCTTTCTAGGGTGAGGAACACTCTCCACGTTCATAGAATGCTAATGGCAACTTTGCCTTGGGAGCTCTAAGTGACAAGTTCTTCCCAGTTCTCATTGCTTTCCTTTCTTTGTCCTTGGCCTAACACTTGGATAGAGTCCCACACTAGTTCCTTATGCCAGAATGAGTTCAAAGCTACAAACCTATAGATTCCAGGAGGCATTTGGCCAGGAAAGAGAAATAGCTTAAAGTTCAGAATGGATAGGGAGAGGGAGGGAACTCTATTTAGGTCACTATGCTATAAGAATTTGCTCTTGGAAATGCTCTTTCTATGCCAAGTATCTTTAAAATGATCAGAATTTGATTAATCTTAATATACATGTGGATTCAATACATTTAGTTAATAGACTGCCCTTATTGTAAGTTGTCAAATAGATTGATAAAACTATGAAGATCATAAAAGAATAAGTCTACTTCAGGAAGAAAATAAAACATTTTTTATCTGAAATTTTCTTGAATTTTTTTCTTTTCAAGATTGTTTGGAAATAGAAACATATGACAGGGTTCTTGTTCTCTGGGTGTTTACAGACTGTTTAAAGAATGGCATATATCAAATTTAAAAAGAAAGAAAAGAAAAGGAAAAAAAAGTATCTCATTTAAGGCAGTGCAGTTCCATCTGTGCTTTCTGGACAAGTGCCGTAGAAACTCAGAGGAAATAAAGACTCCTGGCAGCAGTTACCTTAAGTTTAGAACTTGGGAAGTTGTTCATATTTCATGTTGATATGGCTAACCAATGGTAAGTGAAGTTTTATTCTACAAACATCTGTTCATCAAAACTATGTGCCAGGCCCTGAGGATTCAACAAAGGAGGCAACACTGATCCTCCTTGCCAAGAATTCATGATTTAGGAGGCTCTACTCAGGAGGGCATCCTTCTTGAATTGATTCTGTTTTCAAGCTTTGTGATAGATTTAGTTCCCTGCCAACAACATACATATGTATACGGTTTGACCAATCTATCAAAAACAGTGTCCCTAATGGCTTGTGCTTCCAAGGAGATCAGCAGTTGCAGTGACACTGTGGTTAAGCTTCGGAAAGTTCCTATAAACATGATGACATAAAAACTTAAATTTCTCAGTGTTTGTCTGTACTGGTTATAGAGATGGAAATTGCACTCATTCATTCCTAATGCTGATCTCATTAGAGTATGTGAAAAGTGTAAAACCATACATTTTTACTTAAAAATTATGATTCATACTTCACTGGTGCTGAAACATTTTGTTTAGATGCAGCTCAGTTATCTTTCAACTGAATCATTTTCAACACTTATTTTAAGCAATTGATTTTCAGTAATAATTCATTAATCTTTGTGATGTTAAAATCATTAACAATAATAAAATCTTTGTACAGAGTGGTCTGAGCAATATATAATTCATTATGGAGCTAAATGACATGCACACATTTTGGCTGTTCATGATAAGAAAACATAAAGACAAATATGTGTTTTTCTTTTCTTTTTTTAAAGATAAAGGAATTCTGTCTTTTTATTCTGTTTAAGAATTCACCCTTATGCTCCTTCAGTTTTGAATAAATATAACAAGAAAGGTCACTGAACTAATATTAGACACCGTGGTATTAAATCCTGGAGAAAAGTTGTACAAAAAGGAAATATATTTCATTTTTTAGTTTCAATCATGAAAACATAATACTGATGCTTCTAAATAGGTTATTGAAATGTTTTTTAGTAACCCAGGGGCCGTTTTGAGGCCACTGGCCATGGTCTATAAAAATTAAAGTCTGAAAAATCCAAATATTATCTTCAGTGAAATAAAAATCTATTCACTAATGTAGTGATTTGTCTTACTCATGGCTCATATTAAGGTATGGAATAAAATCTACAAAAGCCCATGACATTACTCAATGTCTGAATGGCTAATGGTTTTGAAAAGTTTCGTATATACTTTCAAAATGACAAAGCATTAAAAAATTCCTATTCAACTTGAAATTATTCAGTGAATCCTTGACAAAGGGGCCTTTGACCACTTCAGATTCACTTCAGATTCATAATTCAATAATTCAGAATTCAGATTCTTAAGTATAATATTAAGTATGGGCAAATCTAGAACACTAGAATTCTTAAAAAATACATCAAGAATTCAAAACTTTTTATTTCTACAACTGTTTCATGGTTTTCATGGCTTCAAAAGAAGAATTAAAGTATTCAAATTTTTTTCCATAGTCTGTGACTTTTCTGTATTGTTGCTATAATGGAACCAGGGGCTCTCTTAGTTGCTATAGGAGCTTTGTTACTCTTACCAGAGCATAAACCAAGTGAAGGTCATGTCTGAATTTATTTACAGAATCCTGTCTGCAGCAGATTAACTGTTGAATATTTATACACAGAACATGTTAGGAATACAGAAAAGATTTCTCTGGGGCTTGCCTTAGAATTCATGTTTTCTTTAATTTGCTCAATTTTAAAATCCCAAAGTATAATACATAGATATTTACTTCCAGAAGACTATTCTGACTGCCCTCTTTCTTGGGCCTCACTGTATCATAACCTCTGTGCCATTGAATGAATGTCCATTACCCCTGACTCATCAAAAAGCTCCTTCAGGCAAGCAGCTGTGTCACATTTGTCTTTGTACTTTCACTGCCTGGTCAGTGCCAGCATCATAGTGAGGGAAAATATAGAATAAATCAATCCCAGGTTTAAATTCAGGAGAGACAACAAACTGATGAGAAAGGCAAGTAAGATAATCTTCTGTGTAATTACATAGTGTATCAGCTTACTTAGATGTACAAGTTACTTATCATCCATTTGCTCTTACAACTATTTTCCTTCTCTTTATAGACTACAGCTTTCTACTACCAAAGTTCTTGTAAAAACACAGAATGAACAAAGATCCCCAGGGGTTGGAAGCTTAGTTTGAAGGGATTGTTGTAGTTGCAATATTTTTATGTTTTGTATTTTAAAAATGTGAAATTTCCTATTATCCATCTTTATTTTATTATAAGCTATATATAAACATTTATAAACATAATCTCTCCACATTTATTTGATTATAAGCATGATTTTTTCTCTAAATCTTAAATTAGATAGGGAATATTCATTTTATTTATTCTATGGATTTTTATAACTTCTGACTGATAAGTGTGGCACTAAGATATATCTCTTCAACAACAGGCCATTTCTGGAAACAAAGCCCACTTTTCAACTATGAGCATCTTGATTGTTTCCCCACATAATACTTCTATGTACTTGAATTTGTTCTGAAATATTATATTAAAATTTTAAATGATAATAAATTTAGATTTCTTGATTGATCAATCAGGATCAGAAATATAATCCTATTAGAGAACACAAAATATTAAAAATATTACACAACAGAGGGAAAAACACAGTATTTCTACTGCCATTTATTAAAATGATTCCTTTATTCTTTACCTCATCCATTTATCGGATTATCAGTCATCTAAAGAGATTATGACTCTTTGGGAAAGACAGGCAAGAAAATGGCTTACCACAGTGTAAGATAGAATGCCCATGTTTGTAAAAGAGATGAAATTCCTAGTGTGGGAATGCAGGGATAGGTGAACATAGAGATACAGAATGGGGAAGGTCTTATGGAGGAAGACATGTATATATGCAGCTAATTGAAGTGCCAGGATTTAAAGTTTGGTGTAAGAAAATCACCACCAGTCTGCTAGTAGCTATCTACCAAACTGGTTTATTGCAGCCAATAAAGAATTTGAGATCAGAAAGAAGTGTCTACCATATGTGGATCCTAATATTATGAAAAATAGAATATTGGGGAACTTGCACAACTTTCAACAGAGCAGTCCAAGATTTAGCTGCCTGAGCCCCTTTCATTTATTTGTTATTTTTATTTTTATTTTATTTTTAATAGGGCTCCATACGTAGCATGGAGTCCAACATGGGGTCTGAACTCACCACCCTGAGATCAACACCTAAGCTGAGGTCGAGAGTCAGACGCTCAACTTACTGAGCCACCCAGAAGCCCCTGGGGTCCTTTTCTTTTCTTTTTTTTTAAAAGATTTTATTTATTTATTTGACAGAGAGAGAGATCACAAATAGGCAGAGAGGCAGGCAGAAGGTTGGGGGGAAGCAGGCTCCTCGCTGAGCAGAGAGCCCTATGCAGGGCTTGATCCCAGGACCCTGAGATCATGACCTGAGCTGAAGGCAGAGGCTTTAACCCACTGAGCCACCCAGGGGTGTCCCCCCCCTCTCTGCCCCTGGGCTCCTTTTCAAGCAGAAGTTTTATTATTCCATACTTATTATTCCATACCTCAGATTGTGTACTTAATCTTAAAGGTGTAGACCTTGGCTGGAAGAACTCAGAAACTAAGAGATCCATACTGGTACAATGGTGTAATGTTCAAGATTTTGAAATAATTGGGGACGCCTGGGTGGCTCGGTTGGTTTAGCGGCTGCCTTCAGCTCACGTCGTGATCCCAGGGTTCTGGGATCGAGTGCCGCATCTGGCACCTTGCTCCGCAGGGAGCCTGCTTCTCCCTCTGCCTCTGCCTACTTATGCGCTCTCTCTCTCTCTCTCTCTTTCTCACAAATAAAATCTTAAAAAAAAAGATTTTGAAATAATTGAACAACTTGTAATTATCTAATAGACATTGTTCCTTACTGATGTTGTAGTTATGCCTGACCTTTCTGACATGACTATCCATTTATTCCTCATGACATTCAGGGGCAACAATATAAATAGATTGTTCTGTGTTGTTCAAGGAGGAGCCTTAGGGAAACACCCTTGGCCCTTTTTAAGGTTATCATTAATAACCAGAGATAAATATAAATGGAATAGGTTGACCTGTGAAATAATAAAGAATTATAATAGCACATTTTGTAGCATTTTAGAGGTTATAAAGAGTTTTTAAACAAAAGTCTACGTAAATGGGCATTGGTTTATATTTCACTGACAAATAATCAAGTGATTATTTCATGGTCATCCAGTTAGCAGGCCACACATAAACTAGATCTTGCTCTTTTACTCCTTTAGTTACAGTTGTTTCTGCTGAGACAAGGTGGCTGTCAGTCAGGGATGCTCTAATCTACAGGGAATTTCTACCCTGAGTTGATTTAGATGCCATTTGACATCCTTGAGATTCTAAGAATCCTTGATTCTGTGATAAAAATTTCAACTCAGGCAGAGGCCTATGGATTGTGCTGGAAAGGTTGGTCAATTTGGAGAATGCTCTGTCTGCAAAGCAGTAGAACTTGAATGGAGGCTGTCTGTGCAAAGTAAAGGAGGAAAATAACATAAGTTAGGAATTTGTCCCTTGTAAATTAGTATAGCAGTGGAATTAAAGATAATGCACATTTTAAATCTCAGTTAATGATTAAAATAAGGCCCAAAGCCTCATTTGTCAAGACATTAAAAAATAGAATTTATTTTAATCTCATGGTATTGTCCCATTATAACTCTTCCTTTTGATTCCAAACTTCTGGAATGATTTTTTTCTGTTTTTATATGTATGTCCACACACATAAACACACAAACATATTTTGGTAACTCTGTGCAAAACTCAAATTCTATCCTTGACTTATTATGATTCTTTCATTCAAATATAGAAAAAAAGTATTGTAACTATTGTACCATAATCACTGAGGAATTGTCTACTTCTATTAATTTTTCAGGGCTTATTTTTGCAGGCTTCTCTAACCCTGACTACAAGGACAGTGACTCCAAGGACAATTGCCAGCTGCTATTTGAATGAGTTTAGCACTATCCTTAATCAAATGACTAAAATGCACAATTTTAACCAATAAACACTGTGAATCTCAAGGGCTTCAGTCTTCTAAAACTCACAGTTTACATGGCAACCATTTGAAAGAGAGGCTATGGAAGAGAAAAATATATAAATATTTGTAGAGTAATTTAAATACTATTAATTGTGAACTGTAATGTTTTTTTTCTTCTTAGTCTTCCATTCATTCCTTTCCCTATGTGTTCGACATATACTTTCTAATCCACTGTCATAGAATAACTAGTGCTATGGACTGAATGTTTGTGTCCCCGCTCTTAACACACACAAACTTCATATGTCGAAATCCTAACTCCTAAAGGAGGTGGTATTAGTAGGTGGGATCTTTGGGAGGTGATTGGGTCATGAAGGTGGGGTGCCCCGCAAATGGGATTAGTGGGGTTTTTTTTAAAGATTTTATTTATTTAACAGAGAGAAAGAGATCACAAATAGGCAGAGAGAAGGGGAAGAAGGCTCCCTGCTGAGCTGAGAGCCCAATGTGGGGCTTGATCCCAGGACACGGAGATCATGACTGGAGCCAAAGGCAGAGGCTTTAACCCACCGAGCCCAGGATTTAACCCACGCCACCCAGGCGCCCCAGGATTAGTGTTTTTGTAATAGATTTCCCCACAAAACTCTCTAGTCCCTTCCACTATGTGATTTTCCAGAGAAGGTTTGGCACTCTGTGACCCAGAAGAAGTCACCGTACTGGCACTCTGGTCTTGGACTTCCAGCATCCAGAACTCTGAGAAATAAATTTCTGTTATTTAAAGCCTACCTGGTCTGGGGTATTTTGCTACAATAGCCTGAATGACTAAGACAACCAGTAATCTTTAATTCTGGAAGCAGTTGGGAGGGGGGAGGTGATGAAAAATGTTACTCATTTTTAGTTTTCTTTTTATTAAAAACACAAATTTAAGGCATTTGTGAAACACTTTGTAGGAAAATTAGATAAGCCCATATACTCATTTCTGGAGCTCCAGAAGAAAAAATCTTACTGATAAAACCAACTTTTTTGTTTTATTCCTGTTAAGTCTCTTTGGCAGTTCATACAACCAATGGCCAGAATGTTGGCAGCCTAATCACAACCAAAGCAAAATTCCTATCCCCCTCTTGTTTTTAGCCCCCACATAGCTGTTGCTCTCCCAAATATCCCCCAAAGTCTAAATAAAAGTTGGATAATAGAGTACGAGGCCTGAAAGCTTCCTCAGAAACTATTTGGAAAACCAGTGTGCTGGCAAATGCATCTGTCTATATCTATTTCTAAAGTACTAAATCCAATTTTGGAGCCTCCAAATGAAAATGCTCTATTTCTGGTACTGGCTGAGAACATCTCTGATGAAAGCTTACTCCAAAGGAACATCATATTGAATGCTGGATAACAATATCTAGCTAGATAATAGATGAAATTATTTCCCCAACCCATTCATCCAAAGTTTCTTTTAAAAATTAGTTTCCTAGGCTATGGACACAAAACTTTGTGAAGCTTTATGATAATTAGGATAGTACCTTTAAAGGGTTGCTCTTGTAAGGGTATTTTTCGGGAAAAAAATCTAGTGTTGTTAAACTGAATTTCTTTTATGTTGAGATTGGAGAAGGAAACAGGTTAAGGAGAAATTAGATGTGAATGGCAAAGTGACATGTCCACCATAGAAGGACTTTAATATATTTTAGGCTTTTTCAATCTAGATTTTTTCCCCCTACAAACTTAGATTAAACATTAAAGCTCAAAACAAAAGATAAATAAAATGCAAAAGAAAATATGCACTTTCTATTTCTGTGACAAAAATTAAATATTTTTGTCCACGAAACATGGCTTCTCACTGAAAGGAAATACCCCAAAGAGTCCATGTATTCTTTTAATTAATTCAACAATTTGAGGAAAAATTATGTCCCCCAAAATCTTTGTGACTAACATCAGTGGCTATAGCATGAGAATTTAAATCAGACAGAGAAATTTTCTCAGAACTTGTCTTGATATAAAACCTCTTGTCAGGAAGCAAATACCTGGCATTATACATCTGGCTTAAGGGGGCTGAGATACTGTATTATCAACCTAGAGACCTGAGGAAATTTTATTCTTTAATGTGTTATCTGAATATAACAAACTATTATATTTCTAAGTCTATTTAAAATAAAGGGATCTGAAATCCCAGAGAGATGTGTTTAACATGTTGAAGATTGTATTCTGAAAGGCTGGCTTTTGTGACAAAACAGGTCTGACTTGGAGAAAAATTGAGACAGCTTATTCATTGAAGACTGAGTGAAAATTCCGATGGCTAGGATGGTAACTGGTCCTCCTCTCTTTCCTTCCCTTTCTTTCCTCTCTGCTCTTCCCACTATTCCTGACTGCCCTGTCTCATTCCAGAAAAGACTGAAATATTTGACAACGACCATAAAACATGCATTCTGTAAGAAAAATATAGTCCACTTAGTTTCAACAAACCCTTTTTGAGGGCTGTATCAGTAGGGTCCCGGTGGGAAAGAAATAGCACACTCCAAAGGGCAATTGAAAAAACTTGATTGAAGGGGCTGTTTATAAAGTGTAGGGAGGGCTGCAGGAATCAATCAAGAATGGTGAAATACCCAAGGACAGCCTGGCAAATAGCAGGAAGCCACTATCCTGCTTATGCTTGAAAGCACAAGGAAAGGTAGTTATAACTAGAAGCCAATGAGTGACAAGGCAAGAGAAAACTACTGCCAAACCTTGGACCACCAAGCAAAATGCAAAGAAAAAAATACCCTGACTTCTCTGTCCCCTTCTACCCTCTTTCCTTCTACTGGTGCCTCTCATCCACTAAACCTAACTAGAAAGCTGAATGTAATAGACCCTGGCTGAAGCCAGAGCACAGAGCAGGATAGTGAAGGCTACAGAACTGATCTGAAAAGGCAAAGAATATCCAGTGCAAGTATGTGCCAGGCCATATATTAAATTTAGCATCTTTTTTTTCCCCCTGAAAATTACGTCTATATAACGTAGTAGATTAAGAGGTTATAAGGGGAATGGATTTCTAGTTTCAGGAACGAATTTACAAAATTTCCCTACAGAAGTATCCACACTGTCTCCATCACTTCATTTCCATTGTTTGGTCCACCTATTTTAAGTGGGGATGAGTCTGTCTCACTCCCTGACTCTACCCTAGTCGGTCACAATTACTAGTAACTCCCATCCTAACAGACCCAATAGCCATTTCTCTATTTCTTTGTGGTATTGAACACAACTATTTCCACTTTCTCAAAATACTCTCCTTTCTTGTCTTTTGTGACACTTCACACTTTCTTCATACTTAACATCCATTTCTTTTCATGCCCTTTGGCTAATGCCTCCTCTCTAATGATTTCTAAAGAATGTAGGAAGCAGAGCTTTGTCTTTGGTCTTCTTTCCTTTCCTAGATGATATTTTCTGGTTTGGTGCTTTTAACACTCTCTAATTCATATCTTTCTCCAAAAACTTTTCCCTGAGAATTCTAGTGCCTGACACCCACATTGGGATGTCTGATAGACATCACACACACACACACACACACACACGCACGCACGCATGCACACACACAGGCATGTTCAATACCAGAGTCTTGATTTTATTCTCTAAACATGTACCACCCTCAATTTTCTCATCTCCATAAAAGATACTGTCATTGCCAAGCCAAATTCTTATGAATCTTTTGATTTTTCACTTTTTTCCCTTATGCATTGGCAAGTCCTGTCAATTTTACCTCTAGAATAATTTTTGAGTTTAGTTATTTCTCTTAGACTTCATTTACCCCCAATCTAGACCAGGCTACCATTCTTTCCAACTGCATGACTGCATTATCCTCTAACTGATCTCCCTACTTCCCTTCAATCCCTTGGAGTCTATGTTCTACAAAGCTGCCAGAGTGCTCATTTAAAAATGTTCATCAGAAAACCAGCTTCTCCCACTCAGACCCTTCATAGACTAAGATGCAAATTCCTTGCTCCAGCCCAAAAGACCCAATGATTGGGCTTTTTTCTATCACTTTAGCCTGGTCTTTAACCATTCTTTTTGCTGGTGACTTCCCGGGCACAATTGTTTCTGTTCTACAAACAAATCAAACTCTTCCACGGTGGAGTCTTTTGCTTGGTATCATTTCTACTAGAAAAGCTCATTAATTAAACATCAGCTGAAATTTCACCTTCACTGTGAATCTTTTTTCCTTCCCTCTGAGTCAAGGTTAGTTACTCTATCTTTTGTACTCCCATTACACTCTGTTCTGACCTAGCAGCAAAGAGCATCTTTAGTCACTCTTTCATACAATGTTTTTTTTTACTGTAGAACAGAATATGCTCACTAAACAGGTGTTTTATTTATGAAAGAACCTTAAAGGTACTCTGTGAGAAGAAAAAGCTAAAATGAAATACCCAAGATAGTTATTTTCAATGACTATGTACCATTATATAGAAGAGATAGAACATTTGTTTCCTTTTAGCACCCTCCTGGGTTTAATGTGTAGAAGTTGGAAAAGGAGGTTTTGTTCAATTTAAGAAACTTGTAAAGATTAGAACTCTACAGCTAGAACTGGAAGAGTATGTGAAATTGGACTGACTCACCAAAAATACCCAGGAGAACAGGCTGGCTGACTGCAAATATTGGTAGGGAAGAGATTCCTGCATGGGGTGTGAGGTTTGTTGTTTTTGTTCTGTTTTTAGTTGTTTTGTTTGTTTGTTTGTTTACCACTAGATTCTGTGTGGCCTGTATCACTCTCAGTTTCTGTTTTCATAAATTACAAAAGTTGCTTTTGACTTCTTAAATCTACTCTTACTTTAATTTCCGAGCATATTTCCTATATACTCATCTGTATACTCATGTATTAGCTTTTTGAACTCTTGATAATTCTCAATTTTTTTTTTTTTGAGAGAGAGAGAGAGAGAGAGAGAGAAAGAGAGTGGGGGAGGGGCAGAAGGAGAGCGAGACTCTTAAGCAGGCTCCATTTCCAGTGAAGCCTGATACAGGGCTTGATCTCCTGACCCTGAGATCATGACCTGAGCTGAAGTCAAGAGTTGGACACCTAAGTGACTGAGCCAACCAGGCACCCAGTAATTCTCAATTCTTGCCTAGTTATATGATTTTAGGTGCATGGTTTTATTTCCTGCTAAACTGATTGAATATTTATTTGCAGAGAAGCAGCACGTATAGCAAGCAATTCAGTATATAGTCTCCAGAACCAGGTTGCCTAGGTTTGAATCATGCCTTTATCACTCACCAGATCTGGAGGCTATTACTACTTCTACTACTACAGCCCAGTTTATGTTGTTTATATTCATTAATTACATCCAAGATGTTATTGAGCTCTCAATCTGTTATTTGTTTTTATTTCATGTGATTCTACCTACTTAATTAATCCAATGTAATCTTGGCCTATTTCTTTTATGGTACATTTTTTAAAAATTCATTATTTCTTTATAAAAAGTATTATTTCTTTTATGGTACATTTTTTAAAAAATTCATTATTTCTTTATAAAGAGTATTATTTCAATATAAAGAGTCATATTGATTATAGGAAATAGGTATATACTTTTAGAGTAACTTTTAATGATAGAATAACATTCTGTTATGTGTATATACTATAATTTGTTGCATAAATCATTTACTGATGGAACTAAGTATGGTTTCAGTTTCCATCATTATAAATGGTAAATATCTTTCTTCAAACAAATTTGCATATTTTACCCCAATTTAATTAGGATTAAGTCCTATGCGTGAATTTCTGTGTTCAAAGGCATGTACTTTGTAAGGCAATATATGTTTCAGTTACTCTCCAGAAGCTTTCATGGCTTCCAATAGCATCTTTACTCATTTGATTCCTAAATTTGTTGTAACTAAAAGTAGTTTCCCTTTCTATTTATCTGTCACTATTTGTTTAGTAAATTAATTTTCAGTCTTCTGTGTCAATTCCAGGATACATTAACCTACTTCAAGATACTTCAGCCATTTCTCTAATTTTCCATCATACATTTTTTAGGTGCATGATTCTTCTATGATAGTACATCTTTAATTTCCTCTAACATATTAAAATGTTTCATACATTGGTTTTTATTTTCTAATCTACAAGGAATAATTTAATTAGGAATCTTATTACTTATCCACATATTTAAGAAGGAAGAAGTGTATAATTTACTCTTTAGTGCTATGCTGATCCTTTTCTCTGTGGAAATAGCTGTGAGCTGTTCTGTATATCAAAGCATTTATATTAATAGCTATCACTGAACTATATTCATAATTATAAACTTAGTGCCTATTTTGGCTATTCAGATCTCATCTAAAACATTAAAATCAATATACGGTATGATTTTTAAGAAATCAAATAAGTCTTATTATTTCATATACTATTTTCAATGTGAGTCTCTAGGTTTCTTGCCTGTGATAATCCCAAATCACAGTTGGATTTGGAAATCCTCAAAATAAAATCTAAAAAGTGATACCCATTTTTAACATGAAAATGAATTTCTAGTTTAGATTTAAAAAAAAAAAAATGTTATGGCCTCCTCGAGTTTGTTTTAAGTACAACTGAGATGATATATGACCTTAGCTGGGAGTTATAGTTTCATACTTTTCTATTTGTTGACATTTGTGGAAAGCGAAATAGAAATTACTAATCCAATTGAAATTCAGATATATTAAACTTCTTGTGCTTTGTTTGACTGGACCATCCAAAATTTGGAGACAGATTTTGTTATATATATGTCTTTGAAAATCCACATTGATTTTTGCAAGTCTAGAAGGCTGTTAAATGGTTGTTGGGTGGAATAAATGACATTTGTCCCTTTTCTTGCCTTGGACATATCAGATCTTATTTTCTTAACATTTTAAATTCAAATATAAAATCAAATACACCTCTAGACGTAAGCCAATTAAAGCTATTTAAAAGCATCGTTAGAATTAAAAAATTATTCTCAAAGACTGTGTAACTCACAATTTTGGTTTATGGTATCATTCGATCTTTCTCTTGATTTTCACTTTGACCTTTTTATTATTCTTCCATTGTAATTATTCAAACTTCTGAATTCACTTGAATGGGCAACAGAAGGTGTTTCCTTAAACCATATTTTTCAATAAAGAATAGGCATTGAATGTACTAAGAAGAGATAAAATATTTGTATTTTCACAAACAATTATAATCAGACATATACTCAACAAAGACTTGTTAAATTCTTACTATGTACCAGGTGTTGTGGAGTCCAGAGATGAAATAAATTTCTTCCTTTTAAGGGACTGAGAATGAAGAGAGAAAAATAATTATGATAACATATAATGACTCCTCTAGGCAAATATCTTAACATACAGTTGCCGCCTTGGGGAGTATCTAATTCAGCATGGGGGCTCAGAGTGCGCTTGAGCTCAGCCACAAAATGTGCATGTGGTATTGAAGGTATGTAGAGTGATATAACTGCACAAAGGACAAGATTTCACTCCTGAAAGATCCTATATGATACTTTATTTCTTTCCTCCTGAAGTTGAATGGTAGCCAGTAAGGATGCTAAACAGTGGAATGGTATGATCCAGTTTGTGCATTTGGATGTCACTCTGGAGAAGGATGAAGGATTGATGGAGAGGGAGCTAAGACATTGTGTAGAGATTCAGTCAACAAGTGACAATGGCTGAACTCACACTGAGCTGTAGAAATGGAACTTTGAGAGTAGGTCTGAGAAGTATTAAGGGAATAGTAAAGTTAGGACTCGGTAACTAATTGGTTGTAGGAGATCCTGGTAAAAAAGGAGATAAGAATGATGTTCAGATTTCTTGCCTGGGCAACTGGATAAATGATGAGCTATATCCCAAAATAGGGAACAAAGAAATAGAGCAAGTTAATAGTGGTGATGACAAGTTCAGATTGAACATGCTGAGTTTGAGATACCAGTGATACATTCAGTGGAAGTGTTTTGTAGGAAGTTAGGAACATGGATTTGACAGTCAAAAGAAAATTTGAAGTAAAAGATTAGATTGTGAAAGTATAGGTGACATTATGATCAATATTTTGGTGGTATTTGAAACCACATTTGGGGAAGAAATGGCCAAGGAAGAGAGGGAGGATATGAAGAAAAGAGTGCTGAGAAGGAAGCCCGGAGGATGCTGGCGTTTGCTGGTTGGTAAATGAATAGAAGTTTGCAAAGCAGCTTCAAATGAGTCACTAAAGAGATAGGAAGACTATTATGAGAAAGTGATTTCACAGAATTAAAAGCTAAGAACTGCATATTATCCACTGAATTGGATATATTGGAGGTAATGGCTAGGTTGGTGAGAACAATTGCAGTGGAATAGGGGGGATTGGATACTGAATAGATTGGACTTCAGAGGTGATATAGAAGAAACAACTTGTGATGAACAATTCCTTCAAGATATCTATGTACTATTGAAGGCTTCCTGAAGCCTAAAGATCATGAATTGGTAATGTCACCAAACTGCAGATTTAAAAGATTTTTTTTGAAGTTATTCTCATTCTTTTAAGGTTAGGAGTAAAGAAATGTGGTAAGGGATTTGTGACATACATCCATCAAAAAGATGACTGTAAAGAAGTTGAGGGCATTAATGTTTTAGATACTAAATTAAAAGAACAGAGAACAGTAACCTAATATTGGAATAAATGTCCCTGTCCTCAAGTTAGGCTAGGATAGGATGAAATCACATTATTTGAGTTCCAGATCTATGCCTTAGACAGGAAGACTGTTCTTTAATTTTATATACAGCTTTCAGTAAATGCACAACTTCTCAGAAGGAATGAGGAGGTCCTATCTGTGTTTCAAGGACACCAATACAGTTGACAGCATAAAAGATCCATGATGTGCTTGCTGAATGATTAAAATGTGTTCCTCTTCTTTACTCTTGTGTTTTATCCAGAGAAGCAAACCACTCAATATGACTTGGGGGTTCTCCGTCTTACTGTTAAATAGGAAGCCCCATCTGTTAGCACATAAATGTCAAGGCAAACATGTCAGATATCTGCGTGTGTATAAGAGGAATAAACTATAAACTATGGGGCTCTGGTGCTTTTGTCAAAGCACAAGACTCTGAGATTGAACAGCAGGCACAGCTTTCAACACATTAGCATTTCATTGAGAGAGGAAGAATAAAACCTACATGAGATACACCAGTAATCCAACTATGCATTCAGACCGATGAAAATAACCTATAGGAAAATAGGCAAGCAGCCAATAAACAATTTAAGACTGGGGAACCATCTGAATAACTGAAGGTAGCTGGCAAATGAATGCAGCGATGCCATCTCAGCAGGATTACACTGGTAAGTTAGAAAAGATCTCTCTGCTGCATAAGACAGATATGGCCAAACCTGAATTTGAGATAAAAATCTTCATCAACTTTTTCTTTATATTTTTTCTTCAATATGAATAAAAACTCTGGTAGCTTTCTTTACCCCAGAGTTCTGTTGTGACAAGCTTTGTTATAGCTTGTTAAGCAACTCCAGGGGAAAGGGAGAAGGGAACATTCATTAGTGGTGAAAAAAAAATATGTATTATCTATCTATCTATCTAAGAGAAGATGTGCAATAAATTGAAAGCCAAGTAATTAAAAATTACTATGATATATGATATTCTCTTTTGGTTACTTGGACAATTATAGATATAATCTGATACTTAACAATTCTGGGGTTTTTTTTAAAGCTCGTAAATTATAGATAACTTTTTTGATTGAAATTACTGAGTACCCCTACGGTATAGCAGTACTAGTTGTTACCACACTAAGCCTTTTATGGCTCAAGATATGAAAAATATTATAGCACAGACTAAATAAGCAAAGAGTTATGAGATCATATGAAATAAAAAATTGGAAACTAAAAAATAAAAAAGAATGTAGCTGTAGGTTGTTGTAGTTATGGGTAGGGTGTGTATTTGCATCCACAGCCATGTAGAAAATAGCTAGAGATGAAGAGGAAACTAAAAGAAAATTTCTTTAGGGATCTAATAGAAAACTCTAGAGTCAATACATTAAAGCTAACATAGTGATTCCAGTTAAGAGCACTAATCTTATTTGTACATGATTGTATATCTTCTCTCAGTCAGCAGAGTAAATTAGAAGTACTAAATACTAAGTAAAGATGCCTATTGAGGAGGCATTAAATTTTAATAGAAAAATAGGGAGCAAGGCATGGTTGGGAGTGGGGAATGGAGAAGAATAATTCACACAAATCTAGTTTATAAGAATTCTTGAGATTAAAAGGAGTAAAGTGTAATGTTACATCTATTGAATACCAGATGGGGGATCTGAAACACAGTTATTTTATGAGACCTATGTTTAAGCCCTGGCTTGTTGACTTCCTGGCAGTGTGATTTTATGGGCAATAAGAGATTTAAGCATTCTACTTTCCCATCCATAAAATGACAATACCAAAGCTACATTTCACTGATTACAAGTAGCACTTTTGTTTACATTTAGAGATGTAATGTGTGTTACAATTAATGGCATAATTGAGATATGTGTTACAGTTGATGGCATCTTGTCATTGCAGTGAGCCAGGCGGGTTTTGTGACACAGTTAACTGTCTGCCTATACACAAAGTTGCTTCCTGCTGTCATAGTCAGACAACTACAAGCCATTACTGATTCAGTCAACAAACAACTTAAGGATCAAATAAGGAAGAGGCATTTGTCCGGTTGTTGTCCGAAAGCTTTTATTGGTATCTTCTTACAAGATCAAAAAAACACCAGCATCAAAACTTGCAAAATGGGTGTCAGTGTCTAGGAAGAAAATTCTTAAGACAGAAGAAGGGCACTCCTGTATGACATGCTGCCTCACCCATGCTCATGGTGGCACGGAGGATATATTGGTTGGAAAAACAGAGGCATCTATCATGCTGAGTTGAAAAGTGATTCAAAGGAGTCAAGCCAATCATGAAGATAATTGAAAGAATACTGTAGCCTACTTACCTAACTTTCTTATCCGTTTTAAGTATGCTTAGGACTATATATATCATGGAAATTTATGCCTAAATAAATCTAAAGAAATTCTTTGAATAAAAATCATAAGAGATAAATAATTATTAGTTTAATTGGCAATTTTTTGTTTCTTTCTTAGTGCTACATGAAATAGTAATGTCTTATCCATACCATCATTGATTTAACTAATATTTTGGTAATGGATATAAATGTCCATCTACTCCCTCTCATAAAAAATTCACAATGAGTTCTTGCAGCTTCATTTTTTGTACACATTTGTTTAGTTTTTCTTTACAGTAAATTTATACATATGGAATTGATTCATCAAAAGGCATGTAGGGTCATTGTGTATTTGGAAATACAGAGAAGCGTTTTCCTCCAGAAAGGTCGTATTAAATTTTGCTTGCTAAGCAATATATTGTAGAAGTAGGAATAATTTCACAGACTGATCTTAGTTGAAATATTAAGCTGAAATAGATTTAGTATTGAAATCTTGTGGATCTAATGTAGAGTAGTTGGAATTGTCCTCCTTGGTTAGACAAGTCGGAAATGGTTAGAGGTTTCTCATATGGGTGCTCTTGGCATTTCGGATAGGACTCTTTTGTGTTGTGGGACTAATCTCTCCCCTATAGGAATATATCAATCTAGTCCCTGACCATCAAGTGCTCTGCAATAACAGTGTGACAAAGAAAACACTTCCATACATTTCCAAATGCCGCCTTGGTCAAGGGAACTGAATGAAATGAAAACATTGTTCCAAGACAAAATAAGTAGTGGGAAGACCTTATGAAATTTAAATTAATACAAGATCTGTCTCTCTCTTGGTATGCTTCTGATTTTGGTGATTTCACTGTGGGTATTCAATGCTTAACTACAAAGTTTTGTGGGTTTTTTTTAATCATCTGGAAATGCAGCTTTCCAATCACAAAGGATAGGAATGCCCAGAACTTGTAAAATATTGTAGTGGTCTTTTAAAATCTTTAGATATAGATTTGTTATAGAGAATGAATTTTTAACATTTTAATTTTCAAAGAAACTGATCCATCACAATGTAAATTGTGTAGGTGACTCCTTTGTTGTTTGTTTTGTTTTTGTTTTTGTTTTTGTTTTGCTGTTGAAAAAACCTCAGATGGCTCCCAGGTCTCCTTTTCACCCTTTGCCTGCTCAAAATAAATAGGGCTTCTGGCATTAAATACAAATGCATTTTATGGAATGCCCATGTGACCCAAAGCCTCCCACAATATGAATGTTCTTTGACCACACCCTCATCAAATCTGGTTAATAATAATAGAGTAGTTGTAAATAGTACAGCTCAAAAGTCAGACTGCCTTGGTTCAGACATTGTTTAGTCGTTCAGTGCTTCACTTTCTGTGTCTGAAAGTTTCAAAGATTGCACTAGAATTCCTTCCAAGAACTGTCAAGAATTAAACCTGTGCTTGACACATAGAAAGCACTCTACATGTTTATCGTTGTCATTATTATAGTTATCTGTGGTGGCTTTGTGGTATGTCAGCTGAGTGAGAAATCATGATTTCCAGAATCCCTTCCCTGCATAGTGTGGATTCTTTTGACCACAGAAATATCTACTTGCCGTTTGGAAGAGGAGAGTAAAGCAGCTGCTCTTTTGGAGATAGAGGCTGTTGCTCTACATGCCCATTGCTAAGGCTCTGCTGCCTCACCTTGTTGAGGCAGGGTGGCTGCCCTGCCCATCACCATCCCCCCTCCAGCCCCTCCCCCAGCTCCTGATCTGAGTCTCCTGGGCCAAGTGCCAGGTGCATGTTTAGCTTCTTGAGGAAATGTGCTAATGCTTCTGCTGTCACCCCATCATTAAAGTTAGAGATTTGGAAGCAGTGTGAGACAGAGCTTCTACAGTTCTAGAGAGAGCCATCCATGGGTTCCTACTAGTTTCTAGATTTAGTTTTTCCTTGCTGTCATATCCGTCTTTCTTTCTGACTGCCAACCCTGCTGACCACAGACCCAGCAACAGGTCCAGCGGCGACTGACTTAACCTGTTTTTAACGACCTTGCACAATCATATCAAACCCAACCCCTTGTAACATATTCCTTGTAACTCTCATAGAGGTTATTCTTCTTCGATCAAACCCCATATATCGCTTATATCGTTTTGCTATTGGGAGGGTAAAAAGTTTCCTGGTTTTTTTTAAAGACTTATTTATTTTAGGAAGCGAGAGAACATGTGTGGGCGCCCTCTCTCCCTGCACATGTAAGGGGGGGGCAGAAGGAGAGGGAGAGGGAGAGAGAATTTTAAGCAGACTCTTCACTCAGTGCAGAAACCCCACATGGAGCTTCAGCTCATAACTCTGAGATCATGGCCTGAGCTGAAACAAAGAGTCAGACGCTTAACTGACTGGGCCACCCAGGCACCCTTTTGTTTTAATGTGTACTTCTTTATTATTAGAACCTGAATATCTTTTGGAGTGTTCATTCTCTTATCATCCATAATTTGCCCATTTGTATTTGCCCAATTTTCTGTTTGATTGTTCCTCTGTGTTTTTTTTTAGAGATAGGGGGAGGGGTAGAGAGAGAGGGAGAGACAGAATCTCAAGCAGGCTCCACCCACAGGCTCCATCCCACAACCCTGAGACCGTGACCTGAGCCTTGAAAGTAAGAGTCGATTGCTTAACCAACTGAGCCACCCAGGCACCCCTAGATTGTTTCTCCTATATTGCTTTGTAGGAGTGCATTATAAACTAAGGTTATCAAAGCTTTATAATATGTATTATATGTGTTGTTTATCTTTTAATTTTATGTATTCTTTTGCCATACAGAGTTTCAATTTTTTTGTAATTAAATGTCACATTATTTGACTTTATAAGTTCTAGCCTTGATAGTGTGCCTTCCCCATCAAATAGAGAGCTATTTATATATCCCATCCTCCCAGATTTCTTGAGATATAATTGATATATAACATTGTATTACTTTAAGATGTACAACATAATGATTTGATAAATGTATATATTGCAAAACAATTGTCACAATAAGTTTAGTTAAAATCCACTATCTCACAGTTATGATATTTTTGTGTGTGATGAGAAATTTTAAGATCTATTCTTTTAGCAAGTTTTCAAATTACAATACAGTAGTGTTAACTATAGTCACAATGCTGCACATTATATCCCCAAAACTTATTTATCTTATAACTGGAAATTTGTACCTTTTGACCTCCTTCACCCATTCTCACCATTTACCATCTCCTATCTCTGGCAACCACCAATTTCTTCTCTGTATCTAGGAGTTAATCATGGCTATTGTAAATAATGATGCAGTCAACATGCAGACGCAGATAGTGGTAGTGATTTCATTGAGAAATAGTTATTTCATTTCCTTTGAATACATACCCAGAAGTGGAAATGCTGTATCATATGGTAGTTGTATTTTTAGTTTTTAAAAGGAACTCCATATTGTTTTCCATAGTGGCTGCACCAATTTGCATTCCCACCAACAGTGCACAAGGGTCCCCTTTTCTCCATATCCTTGACAACACTATTGCTTCTTACCTTTTTGATGATAGCCATCCTAACAGGTAGGAGGTAATACCTCATTGTGGTTTTGATTTTCATTTCCCTGGTGGTTGATGATGTTGAGTACCTTTTTATACTTGTTGGCCATTTGTATGTATGTCTTCTTTGGAAAAATGTCTATTCAGGTTCTTGGCCCATTTTTTGATCAGATGGCTTGCTTTGTTTTTGTTGTATGTTGTTGAGTGGTATGAGTTCTTTATGCATTTTAGATATTAACCCAAATCAGTTATATGATTTGCAGATATTTTCTCTCATTAAGTAGACTGACTTTTTTCATTTTGTTGATGGTTTTCTTAGCTGCACGGTAGCTTCTTCGTTCTTATAATCTTATCTGTTTATTTTTGCTTTTGTTGCCTTTGCTTTTGGTGTCAAATCCAAAAATATTATTGCCAAGACTGATGCCTAGAAGCTTACCCCTATATTTTCTTCTCGGAGTTTTATGGTTTCAGGTTTTATTTTCAAGACTTTAATCCATTTGGAGTTGATTTTTGGGTGTGATGGAGATAGGGATCTAGTTTTGTTCTGTTGCATGTGGCTGTCCAGTTTCCCCCACACCATTTATTGAAGAGATTATCTTTCTCCTACTGTGAATTCTTACATCCTTTGTCATAAATTAATTGACCATTTATGTGTAGGTTTATATCTGGACTCTCAATTTTGTTTCATTGATCTATGTGTCTGTTTTTATGCCAATACTATATAGTTCTGATTACTATAGCTTACTAATATAGTTTGAAGTCAGGAAGTGTGATGCCTCCAGCTTTGTTCTTGTTGCCCAAGATTGCTTTGAATATTTGGTGGTTTTGTGATTCCATACAAATTTAGGGTTGTTTGTTCTATTTCAATGAAAATTGTCATTGGAAGTTTGGTAAGAATTGCATTAAATCTGTAGTATATATTTTTTAATTTGGAGAAAATTTATCACCAAGCCCTTGATATGTGATTTATTTTATTATTGGAACTCTTACTAAATGGACTTCTCTCATAATGAATATATACCGTTTGTGACAGATTAAAAAATTATACAAGTATTTCCCATCTTTACAAAATTATAACAGATTTAGCAATCAGTTGAAAATGCTAGAAAATAAAATTATTTTTGTATTTATGGCATTAAATTTGAAAAGGACATTAAAGTCACCTAATCTAAACTTGGTCAAAAAAGGAAACTTCTGGTTTTCTTGGTAGATCATTCTAACTTTATTTATCAGAAATTATTTTGTTAATTCTTATCTGTTGCTTCTAGTTTTGCTGTCTGAAGTTCTTCCGGATATGTCTAATATTTTCTTTTTCAATAGCTTTTAAATCTTTGAAGGTATAGCTTTTGTAGTTTTGTTAAGTATATCTTTTCCAGTTCTTCATTCATATTCATGTTAATTTATTCAACATGTATTTATTGAGCACTTATTATGTGCTAGCAATGTTTTACATGTTGAGTACATTACAGTGAAAACTAAGACCATGACCTCATGGAGCTTACATTTAAGTAGTTAAAAATACCTTATATTACAAATTTTATACTATTTATCTCTCATTCTTCCTCTCTTTCTTTCTTAGATTTTTAAAATTTATTTGAGAGAAAGAGAGAAAGCAGAGAGAGAGAGCACCCTTGAGCAGAAGGGGGTGGGGGGACAGAGGGAGAGGGAAAAAGCAGACTCCCCACTGAGCGGGAAGCCAGGGATCTGGGGCTCCATCGCAGGATTTCAGTCAAAGGCAGACGCTTAACTGACTGAGCCACCCAGGCACTCCTCTTTATCACTTTAGTGAGACTTCTATATTTGTTAATTTCTTCTTAAATACTTTGCCTAGAATAAACAAAACATGATAGACTGTGGTCTAACTAGTGTAGCTGCGGTGATGAGCCTCTGTGTTCTTTGTTCACATACAAATAATTTTTCATTGAAATTAATTACATTTCAGTGATTAGAAATTCAAATATAGTAGCAAGATTGGCTTGTTACATGCAGAAATGTTGCCTTATGGGCGCCTGGGTAGCTCAGTGGGTTAAAGCCTCTGCCTTCAGCTCAGATCATGATCTCAGGGTCCTGGGATGGAGCCCCACATTGGGCTCTCTGTTCAGCAGGGAGCCTGCTTCCCCCTCTCTCTCTGCCTGCCTCTCTGCCTACTTGTGATCTCTTTCTCTCTCTGTCCAATAAATAAATAAATAAATAAATAAATAAATAAATAAATCTTAAAAAAAGAAAGAAAGAAAGAAAGAAAAAAATGTTGCCTTATTATACTTCATATTGTGCCAGGAGTTTGCCTAGGAAAAGATTTCAAGACCAGAAGTTAGAACACCAGAGAGGTGGTTAGACTAAAGAACTGTTTGGAATACTTTTTAGCAAACCAGTTTGTAACAAAAGTAGCCTCTAGATCTTCAAGTACATACATAGAGACTAGGACTGTTATTGGAGGGGCCTTGTCAATTCAGTGACTTCTTGCTTTATGGTTGACCTGTTTCCTGTTTATGTTCTATGTCCCATTTATATAACATCATGTTGTTCAAGGTTGTAGCCTTTGCATTTGAATAATTCACACAGGAAGAATAGGACCCCATGCATTTACCTGTTAAAATTTAAAGTGATAATGATTGAGAAATTTTGAATGTGATTTATGTCTTCAGTGACCTGGATGTGAATGCTTATCAATAAATAAAGAATGGATAGTTGTAGTAGGAACAAAATATCCCATTCCATATGCCTACTGGGGCTACAACTATCAATTGAATTGCCCAATTTTCTTACCTTTTTTATCTCCTATTATGGTATCAAAAGTAAAGTCATTGGTTTAGAATGAGTTAAAATCAGAAGGTCATTAGATAAGGATTTAGATGTCAGGTGCCTGTCTCTGAAGAGGAAAATAGAGGGCAGTTAACTTAGGCAGTAGCCTTTTTGTAATAAGAAACTCTCACATATCCATACAGATTCATGAAATGCTGATGGGATCTCCTCATATTTCTATAGAAATGCTGTATAATAGAGCAGGCAGTACTTAGTATTCCATCAACAAGCTGTTTTTCATCTCTTGAATCAGTAACTTCTTCAAATTTCTTATGAAGCAAGCAAAAAATTTTTTCCTCTATAAAACTAAATAGGCAGTGGGTTTCTTTAACTATCCAGTTTTATAAACGTCAGTAACACACATTTTATATTTTAGGCGCCAAAATAAGTTAAGTTGTCCTGAAACCATTTAAGCTTGTTTTACAGAGAATGAAATTGCATATTCTTTTAGTAATAGATTGATAATAAAAATATATTTCTTTTCTTATATTTTTAAATCTATTTAAAAACATGACCTTAGGATGATCATTTATCTATTTGTTTTAATTTTTATTTTTGTTAGGAAGTTCTACACCCAATGTAGGGCTTGAACTCATGACCCAGAGATAAAGAGTTGCATACTCTACAAATGGAGCTAGCCAGGCACCCCTAGCATGATCATCTTAATGTTTATTTCCCTTTCTTTATTATTGTTGTAAAATTATATTGCCCATTTATTTATTTTTATGTATTTGGATTTAAGTTGTTAATTTTTACAGTAACTTGCCTTATTTGTAAAGATGGACATTTTCACTCACTCATTCATTCATTTAACAATGACTTATTGAATACTTATGTGCTTAGAACAGTGTTAGGCACCATAAATGCAATACAACTTTCCAGTTAAGGAGAAATAGAAAAGAAAAATCCACATGATTTTAGGATGTCTTGGTAGCAGATGGAATGGGATTAAGATCTGGAACTGGGGAGCTTAAAAGATTAAAAAGAGTTAGATCGTGAAGGTGACAACCAAGAGTTGAAGGCTTAATCTTGAGGGCAGTGGGAAACTCTTAGGGCTTAATCAGGGGATGAACAAGAATAGTATTGTAGAAAGATCACTTTTGACTGCCATGCAGAGAATGGATTGCAGAGAAACTGCAAGTATAGCAACTAGTTAGGAAGCTATTATAACAATAGACACAAAGATGATGGTGTCCCTGGGAAGTACAGGCAGTTTATAGACAGGTCTACTCATTAGACAATGTGTAAGATTCGAGGGGAAGAGGATCTGAAATTCTTTGGAAAATAACATTTAAGAGCTGTGTTGAAGAGAGAGAATCCACAATGAAGACTAGAATGAGTATTGGGAGTTTAACCAGGAGATCTTCTGGAAGGGGAGTCCAAAACTAAATGTTACACTTCAATACTTATGTACTTTTCTCTGGGGAGAAAAGTGTTTTGATGTTTGTGTTAGGTGAAAATAAAGTAGTGGTTTTTCGTTTTAAAACAAAGCAAAGACATAGCATTCACTAAGCTATCAGTTTTACTTGATCCATTGTCAATAACAGGTCAATAGTAATTTCGGGAAAGGGAATTGGAGCAAACCTCCTTAATGGGAGACTCTAAGAGATGTCTTGGAGTCTGTATGGGTAATGAGGCTAATCTGTCAGCATCATCCCGTTATTTTAGGAATGTAGTGATTATAAATGTGAATATGTCGTAGTTCCAGAGACTCTCTATAATTAATTACCAACTTACAGTTATCTTCAGACACTTATTAACAACATTTAAATTTAGTTTTAACAATCAATCATAGTCCTTTTAAGTAGGAGGTTTCTAAATCCCAGCAGTTGTTTTCATTAGCTGCCAAGTAGAAATATGACCATGTGCTCTGTGCAAGTCAAAAAAGCTAGCAGCACTTCTGTTTTCCCAAATGTTCATTGAACTGTAGGGAGAAGTGGCAGAAATAATAAAATTTAAAAAGGACTACATTTCATTCAGATCTATATTTCAAAGAGCATTTTATTTTTTTAAAAGACTTTAATTATTTATTTGTCAGAGAGGGAGAGCCAGCACAAGCAGGGGGAGTGGCAGGCAGAAGGAGAAGCAGGCTCCTCACTCAGCAAGGAGCCTGACTCAGGGCTTGATCCCAGGACCTTGAGATCATGACCTGAGCCGAAGGCGGACGCTTAACCGACTGAGCCACCCAGGTGTCCCAAAGAACATTTTAAGTATGACCTTTACATCATTTATTAGTAACATCTAATTGGTATGAACAGAGTGTGATTTTACAGTAAATATAAACAAAATTCTTACAACAATCCTAGGAAGTCACTATTTGAATGTGGTGTCTCTGTTTAACCAAGAAGAGACGAGAGGCCCCAAGTGGGTCAGTTTATACATCTACAGGTGGGACAACTGATATTCAAACAGGCCTTCAAACGCTGAAGTCGTAAGTCATTTGACTTTTTCAATGGTTTTAAAATGTACTTGTTTGTCTTTTGAGTCCAGCTCTCTGTCTGTAAAGAGCCTAATCTGTAAAAGCTCCTGTCTCTATTCCAGGGGCTCTGGTGTGCCGTCTCAGAATTCTTATGGCCTCACAAAGTTAATTTAAACAATGCACCAGCCACAAGGCTGCATCCTATTTAGATGAATATAGATGAATTCCAATGCAGAGAAAGATGAACAGAAAAAAACAAAAACAAAAGCTAACTTGATATATTGATGAATTTTTTTAAAAATCATTTTTTTATTGGATACAGTGTTGTCTGGAAGTTTTTTGAAAAATATATTTCTGCCCTCCTTTTTAAAAAATATTTTAACTTTAAAATAATTTTAAAGCTCCTTTATTTCCTCACCCATGTTAACATGTCACATGACCATAGCACACTGACTGAAACCAGTAAGTTAATATTGCTGATTACTACTAAGTGAACTTCAGACTTTAGTTATGCATCATTTACCCCCTCCCCCCCATGTTCCTTTTCTGTTTTGTAATCCAGTCCTGCTTCCTACATTGCATTTAGTTGTTGGGTTTCCTCAGTTTCCTCTAATCTGTGGCAGTTCTTCAGTGTTTCCTTGTCTTTCATCCTCTTGACATTATAGAGGAGGACTGGTCAGTTATTTTGTAGGATATCCCTCAGTGTGGTTTCATGTAATGTTTATTCATAGTTAGAGTGATGTATCTTTGGCAAGAATACCGCCAAAGTGATGATGTGCCCTTCTCAGTGAATCACATTAAGAAGTACATAATGTTGGCATGCCTGGGTGGCTCAGTCAGTTTAGTGTCTGCCTTCAGTGTCAGGGTCTTAGGATGGACCCTAGAGTTGGGCTCGCTGCTCAGCAGGGAGTCTGCTTCTCCCTCTCCCTTTGCCCCCCAAATAAATAAATAAAATCTTTACCAAAAAAGAGAAGTACATAATGTCACAATCTTGTTATTAGTAATGTTGACTTTGATGTCTGCCAGCTTTCTCCACTGTATATCTTAGAGGGGAGAACACTCTGAAACTGTGCAAATATCCTTTTTTTCTGAAATTTTTATGCACTAATTTTGGTATCCTTTGGTAGGTATTGCTTGAAACAATGACTGCTGTGGTGTCAACTTCATGGTGACTTTGTATTTCCCTCATTCCTTCTATATTTATTAATTGGAATTCTTCTGTATGGAAGAAGTGGCCCTTTCCCAGATTTATTTACTTATTCAGTTATTTATATTTATCAGTATGGACTCATGAATATTCATTTTATTCTATGAGTTATAATCCAATATCATTATTTTTTTTTAAGATTTTATTTATTTATTTAACAGAGAGAGAACACAAGCAGACAGAGGGGCAGGCAGAGGCGGAGAAAGGAGCAGGCTCCCTGCCAAGCGAGGAGCTTGATGTGGGACTCGATCCCAGGACACTGGGATCATGACCTGAGCTGAAGGCAGCTGCCCAACCAACCGAGCCACCCAAGCATCCCAATCCAATATCGTTATTACTTATTTGTACTGTTATTGAAGCTTTGGCCATTGGAAGCTCCTTCAGGTTAGCTTCTGTGTCCTTTTGATCTGCCCTCATTTCTTTTTGAGCATACTTCTTTACTTCCTGGAGTAATACTCCAGGCTCATTTTGTGTTCTCCCTGTCTCAGTTTTGGTACCAATCACTTTTAAAAAGCCCTGTTTTCTTTTTTAGAGAATAGTATTTGGAAATCAAGATCTGGATGATAAGTGTGTATCCTTGCTCCTAGGTGCTCTCAGTGGATAAGCTTGAGAATATATGTATACCAACCCATGCATACATACTTCTATATTCCTTTCTTTCTGTATTTATCTAGAATTTTGTTTTCACACCACCACAGAGAACCCTCCAAAAAACAAAATAAGACAGACATTTAATTCAGTCTCCAAATGTTTATAAATCTGATGGGCTTTAGAATGCTTAGACTGGGAAACCACCATAGTAGGTTAGTGAATTTGGAGTAAAGAAACATAGTGATTTCCATACAATTAATATTTGTTCATTTGTTGATTAGCATATATTTATTGAGAAATAAATATGTATTAGATACTATTCTTGATGGAGGCATACAGCAGTGAATAAAGCAAAGTCCCTGCCCTCAATAAGCTTACATTTGAGAAAGGGAGATTGACAATAAAGAAATTAGTAAATATATATTATACTGTCAGATAGTTACAGGTATCATGATGAAAAATAAACTGGGTTCTGAGGTAAAGAGTAAAAGGAGAGTTATTTGGAATGGAGTTGACATAATTCCCCATGGGACATCTAAGACCATTTAAAAGGCTCATATATTTTATTTATTTTTTCCCCAACAACAAAAAAATTTTTTTTTACAACAAAAATTTAATAACGTAATTGGGTAATAATAAGCCTGATTCTGAGTCAGCATAATAAGACAATTCAGTCCAGGAAGTGAAAATATAATAATACTTTAAAAATAATTAGGGTAGCTGTCTACATTTCTTGATATAATGAAAACAACCAGGTGGTGGCAGGTGAGGGTGGTATTACTGGCATCTAGTTGGCAGATCCAAGGATACTGCTAAAAAATCCTACCATGCACAGGACAGACCTCCATAGAATTTTCTAGTTCTAAGTGTAAATAGTGCCAAAACAGAGAAACCCTGTCTTAATTTAAGGCGCAAGTATTTTAATCTATATGTAGAGGAGATATCGTTTGGAGAATGGCACTGCATATTGGAATCTATATAAAAGTGGGACACCTTATAATGTCATTCTTTTTTTAAATTCCGGTATAATTAATGTACAGTGTTATGTTAATTTCAGGTGTACAACTTAGAAATTCAACAACTCTGTACATTACCCAGTGCTCATCACAATAAGTGTACTCTTAATCACCTTCACCTACTTCAACCGTTCTCCCACTTACATTTCCTCTGGTAACTACCAGTTTTATTCATTCATTCATTCATTCATTCATTCATTCATTTAAAGATTTTATTTATTTATTTAACAGAGAGAGAGAGAGATCACAAGTAGGCAGAGAGGCAGGCAGAGAGAGAAAGCAGGCTCCCCGCTGAGCAGAGAGCCCAATGCGGGGCTCGATCCCAGGACCCTGAGATCATGACCTGAGCCAAAGGCAGAGGCTTAACCCACTGAGCCACCCAGGCACCCCAGTTCTCTATATGTAAGAGTCTATTTTTGGTTTGTTTGTCTCTTTTTTCCTCTGTTCATTTGTTTTGTTTCTTAAACTCCACTAATCAGTGAGATTGTCTGGAGTTTGTCTTTCTCTGATTGTATTTATTTCACTTAGCATTATACCCTCTAGATCCATCCATGTTACGAATGACAAGATTTCATTTTTATGGCTAAGTAATATTCCATTGTGTATATATCACCCCATCTTTATCCATTCATCTATCGATGGGCCCTTGGGTTGCTTCCATATCTTGGCTATTGTAAATAATGCTGAACATATCTTTTTGAACTGGTGTTTTTGTATTCTTTGAGTAAATACCCAGTAACAAAATTACTGGGCCATATGGTAATTCTATTTTTAATATTTTGAGGAACCTCCATATTGTTTTCTACAGTGGCTGCACCAGTTTGCATTCCTACCAACAGTGCACGAAGGTTCCTTTTTCTCCACATCCTCACTAACACTTGCTGTTTCTTATGTTTTTGATTTTAGCCATTCTTAGTGATATCTCATTGTGGTTTTAATTTGCATTTCCCTGATGAGTAGTGATGTTGAGCATCTTTTCATGTGTCTGTTGGCCATCTGTATGTCTTTTATGAAGAAATGACTGTTCATATCTTCTGCTCATTTTTAATTGAATTATTTGGGCATTTGGGGGTTCAGTTGTATAAATTCTATATACATTTTGGATACTAACTCCTTACCAGACATATGATTTGCAAATATTTTCTCCCATTGCAGCAACCACAGGTTGTCCTTTTGTTTTGCTGATTGTTTCCTTGGCTATGAAGAAGATTTTTGTTTTGATGTAGTCCCATAATTTAGTTTTGCTTTTTTTTTCCTTGCCTTAGCAGACATATCTAGAAAACTGTTGCTAAGACTGATGTCAGAGAAATTGCTTCCTGTGCTCTCTTCTAAGATTTTTATGGTTATTCATATGTGACCTTTAGTATGTTGAGGTATGTCAACATACCTGAACCTACTTTGTTGAGGGTTATCATGAATGGATGTTGTACTTTGTCAAATGCTTTTTCTGCATCTTTTGAAATGATCATGTTGCTTTTATCCTTTCTCTTAATGATATGATGTATCACATTGGCTGCTTTGCAAATATTGGACCCTTGTCCAGATACACCCTTGTATCTGAGGAATAAATCCCACTTGATCATGGTGAGTGATTTTTTTAAATGTATTATTGGATTCAATTTGCTAATATTTTGTTAAGAATTTTTGCCTCCATGTTCATCAGAGATATTGGCCTGTAGTTCTCTTTTGTTGTAGTGTCTTTATCTAGTTTTGGTATCAGAGTAATAATGCTGGCCTCATACAATGACTTTGTAGAAGAATAGGTATTAATTTTTCTTTAAATGTTTGGTAAAAATTCTCCTGTGAAGCAATCTGGTCCTGGACTTTGGTTTGGAGTTTTTGGTTTACTGATTCAATTTCATTGCTGGTAATCAATCTGTTCAAATTTATTATTTCTTCCTGATTCATTTTTAGGAGGTTATATGTTTTTAGGAATTTATCCATCTTTTCTAGGTTGTCCAATTTGTTGGCATATAATTTTTCATAGTATTCTTTTATAATCCTTTGTATTTCTGTGGTGTCCACTGTTATTTCTTCTCTTTTATTTCTGATTTTATTTATTTGCATCCTCTCTCTCTCTCCCCCCCTCTTTTTTTTTTTTATGAGACTGTCTAAAGGTTTATCAATTTTGTTAATCTTTTCAAAGAACCAGCTCCTGGTTTTATTGATCTATTCTATTAGGATTTTTTGGGTTTTTTTTTTTGTTTCTACTTTGTTTATTTCTGCTCCAATCTTTATTATTTTTTTTCTTCTACTTGTTTTGGGTTTTCTTTGTTCTTTTTCCATTTCCTCCAAGTGTAAATTTAGGTTGTTTACCTGAGATTTTTCTTGCTTCTTAGGGTAGGCCTGTATTGCTGTAAACTTCCCTTTTAGAATAGTATTTGCTGTATCCCAAAGATTTTAGATCACTGTATTTGCATTTTCATTTGTCTCCGTGTATTTTTTGATTTCCTCTTTGATTTCTTGGTTGACCCATTCTTTGTTTAGTAGTTTATTACTTAACCTCCATGTATTTGTGTTCTTTCCAGATATTTTCTTGTGCTTGATTTCCTTGTTTCATAGCATTGTGGTTGGAAAAGATGCATGGTATCACTTCAGTCTTTTTGAATTGTTTGAGAATTGTTTTGTGGCCTAACATGATCTCTTCTGGAGAATGTTCCATGTGCACCTGAAAAGAATGTGTATTCCTTTGTTTTAGGATGGAATATTCTGAATATATCTGTCAGATTCATCTGGTCTAATGTGTCATTCAAAGCCACTGTTTCCTTGTTGCTTTTCTGTTGGGTGATGTTTCCAGTGATGTAAGTAGGCTGTTAAAGTGCCTTGCTATTATTGTGTTACCATTGATTTCTTCCTTTATGTTTGTTATTAGCTGTTTTATGTATTTGGGTGCTCCCATATTGGGTGCATAAATATTTGCAATTTTAATATCTTCTTGTTAGATTGTTCCTTTTATGATTATGTAGAGTCCTTCTTCGTCTCTTGCTACAGTCTTTGTTTTAAAGTCTATTTTGTCTCATGTAAGTAGTACTACCTCAGTTTTCTTTTCACTTCCACTTGCATGATAAATTCTTTTCACTTTCAATCTGCATGTGTGTTTAGGTCTGAAATGAATCTCTTGCAGGTAGCATATAGGTGGGTCTTGTTCTTTTATACACTCCATCACCCTATGTCTTTTGATTGGAGCATTTAGTATTCAAAACAATTATTGATAGGTATGTACTGATTGCCATTTTCTTCCTTGTTTCATGGCTATTTTTGTAGTTCTTCTCTATTCCTTTCTTCTCTTGCTCTTATCTCTCATAGTTTGCTGGCTTTCTTAGTGATATACTTGGAATTCTTTCTGGGGTTTTTTTGTATATTTATTACCAGTTTTTTTTTTTTTTAATCTTTTTTTTTTTAATTATTTTTTATTTATTTATTTATCAGAGAGAGACAGACTGAGAATGAGAGGGGAGAAGGTCAGAGGGAGAAGCAGACTTCCCGCAGAGCCGGGAGTCCGATATGGGACTAGATCCCGGGACTCCGGGATCATGACCTGAGCCGAAGGCAGTCGCTTAACCAACTGAGCCACCCAAGCGCCCCTATCAGTTTTTAATTTATAGTTACCATTAGGTTTATATTTAATATCTTATGTCTATATTGAATTGATGGTAGCTTAACTTTGAACCCTTTCTAAAAGCACAAAACTTTTAATCCTCTCCCCTCTGTGTTTTAGATATATAGTGTCATACTTTATTTACATTCTTTTATTTTGTGACTTCCTTGACTGATTTTTATAGATATGCTTAATTTTATTCATTTTGTGTTTCTACTTTTCTTACTCCTGCTTATGGTCTTTCCTTTCCATTCAGAGTCTGCTTTAATAGTTATTCTAGGACTAGTTTAGTGGTCATGAATTTTTTCAACTTTTGTTTGTCTGGGGACCTGTCTATCTCTCCTTGTATTCTGAATGATAGCCTTGCTAGATAGAGTATTCTTGGTTGCAGGTTTGTTTGTTTTTTGTTTTTCTTTTAGCGCTTTGAATATATTATGCCACTTTCTTCTGGCCTGCAAAATTTCCGCTGAAATTACCAGATAGCTTTAGGAAGTTTCTCTTGTATATAACTGTTTTCTTTTGTCTTGCTGCTTTTAAAATTTTCTTTGTACTTTTTGCCATTTTAATTACTATGTGTCTTTGTATGGAATTCCTTGGGTTGATTTTACTGGAAGCTTTCTGTGCCTCCTGGATCTGGATTTCTGTTTCCATTCTCAGATTAGGAAAGTTTTCAGGTATTATTTCTTCAAACAACAACAACGAAAAATGCCTTATTTTCTCTCTCTTCTCTTCTGGGATCTCTATAATGTGAATGTTGTTATACTTGATGCAGTTGCTGATTTTCCTTTAATCTGTTCTCATTTTTTATTAATCTTTTTCTTTTGTTCAGCTTAAATGCTCTCCATTATATCATGTGCATTCTAAGGTATTTGGTCCCAATTTTTTATTTTATTTATTTATTTTATTTAAGAGAGAGAGAGTGAGAGAGAGAGCATGAGCAGGGGGAATGGCAGAAGGAGAGGGAGAAACAGACTCCACACTGAGCAGGGAACCCCATATGTGTCTTGATCTCAGGACCTTGACTTCCAGACCTGAGCTGAAGTCAAATGTTTAACCAAATGAGTCACCCAACCCCCCACCCCCATTTTAAGATCCCAGATTTTTCAGAGACCTCATTATTATACTTTCTGTTCTAAACAGAACATTAAAAGGGACAAATTTATTCTTTGTATCTTGGAAAAGCCTTAAATAATAAATTAATAAATTTAATAAATTACATATTTATTTAAATACAGATTTATACTTTTATTTCTAGTAGCCTAAGGATTAAAATGCTAAACGTACCTAAAAAAAGTGCTAAATGCACCCTCGGGGCAGAGAGCCTGAGACAGGAAGGACAATTGTCCCCACATTGACTACTTCAGGATGAGGGGCAGCTAAATAGAGAGTTCTAAAATCAGTATCCATATTCAGCTTGGCTATATTTTGCAACATTTTACATTTATAATCATTTAATAGCTATACTGAGGAAGCTGTGGGACTCCCTATGAACTCAATGGACTCAAAGTTGTTCATTTTTCCTTTAATGAATAAGATTAAATCCTCCACAGAGTCCAGAGGCAGTGCTATTCAATGGAAATATAATATGAGATTTATATTTAATTAAAATTTTCTAGTAGCCACATTTTCAAAAGTATGCAAAAAAGGTAAAATTAGTTTTAATAACATATCTTATGTAACCCAGAATACCTAAAATATTATCATTTCAGTATGAAATCAATATAAAATTATAGGGATTGTTTTTCATAAGAAGTCTTTGAAACCTGATATGTGTTTTATACTAACAGTATATTTCAATTTGAATTAGCCACATTTCAAATGCTCAGTAGACACATGTGGCTAATGGCAACCATATTGGACAGCACAGGGTTAGAAATTCTTTATGTTTTGAAGCAACCTTTGTTTTATTTCATTTTATTTCCTGAATCCATTTTGGGCCTCAGAGGGTTTTTTAAAATTTTTTATGTATGAACTCACAACAGATATTTTCTGATTGTGGAGGACATGGAGTATTACACTACCTATGTCATTTACTTCTCACTCCTTCAGCTTTTGTGTAACAGAAGCTTATCAGGCTTGTGCATAATGGAACAATGATAATATCCATCAAAAGAATGTGCTTTGTATATCTAAGTCATTCAGGAATCTCAAATACATGAGAACTAAATTGGCAATGGCACTCTAATTGTAAAAGTCAATCTGATGCAATTATTGCAAAGGATTCTTATTAGCTTAAATTATAAAGTGAAGTTTTAAAAATAACATTAAGGGGCGCCTCGGTGGCTCAGTGGGTTAAAACCTCTGCCTTCGGCTCAGGTCATGATCTCAGGGTCCTGAGATCTAGCCCCGCATCAGGCTCTCTGCTCACTCAGCAGGGAGCCTGCCCCCCCACCGCCCCTCCTGCCCCCCCCCCCCCGCCACTTGCGTCTCTGCCTACTTGTGATCTCTCTTCTCTCTGTCAAATAAATAAATAAATAAACAAAAATCTACAAATAAATAAATAAATAAAAATAACATTAAGCTGTCTCATGGAATAAGAGATTAAGAGATTAAGCTATCTCATGGAACAAAAAAGAGACAGATAATAAAGAAACAAGTACATTATCCCAAAGACCTTATCTACACAATTGTCATTTAAAACAATTTAGCTTTAACAAGTTTTGCTTCTAGGTCCCTTTATTATAAATACCATATATAGTCCTGAGAAAGAAAAAAAGAGAATCTGATTGGCCCAGTTCACATCAGGTGTCTGCTGCTGGACCATTCAGGAAAAGTGAGGATGTGGGGTAATGTAATAAAAGTCAGAGATATTGAAAGTCTATCCCTGTATTCCAGGGATGATTCTCAGAGAAGGAAGATTGTAAGCCTCATTGTAGGTTAACAGTATTCTGCCCCAAAGGACAAAGGACAATAGGAAATGCTAACATAGAAATAATATTTCTGTTGCTAAATTTGTGCCTTTTTTTTTAACTTTGCCACTAGCCTTTGACTCTTCATCTGTTTTGCCAAAAGCACTAACAAATGGTAGAATTTTTTTGTTTTGAAGCTTCTTAGCTTTGACTTACTATAGTTTCTCTGAAGGTGTTGAACGAGTTACATTTCAGAATAACCCAAGTGGTAACTCCCATTTAAGAAGCCATGGAGCTGGTATAATGTAAAGAATAAATAAAAATCACAGGCTATAACAAATGAAAAATTTGAAAGACTATAGAAACAATACAGATTAAGAATAACTGATTCTAAAAAAGAGATGCTTTATATATATTGGAGTATATTCTCACTTTCTCTTTATCCTGCTAAATATGTTCAGTAGCAGTTAGGCAACTTTCCATTAAAGTTATATTAATTTGTGTATTTGTTTATTGCCTTTCTACTCCACTTAACATTTAAACCCTGTGACAGAGCTTGCTGCTTATTGTCATATTCTCTGTGCATAGAACATTGCCTGCCACATAGTTACAGGCACTAAATTATAAATGTTTGTTAAATGAACTCATTGATGAATGACAGTTTTGAACTCTCTGATTACTTTCTTGTTGCTAGAACCAAATAAAAATGATATGTGGAAATTTAGAGCTAAAAGTAACCTTGGGGGTTATTTCAGTTTTCTTATTTTATAACTGAAATAATTGAGGGCCTTGTAAATATACCCTTGACCTAGGAGACTACAGGAAAAAATATGAGATCAAACACAGAAAGTCACCTACAACTGGATTTCTTTTATGAATATGAATGTACTATGCTAATATCAGGTGAATCGTAAGGCATCTACTATTGACAAGAAAACTGTATAACTACTACTTCTCTGGCTTCAACTCCCCACCAAGTACAGCCCTGTTCCCCAGCCCTCTGAAGTAGTGAATATAAATGTAAAGCATAAATATAAAATGTTTATTAAGTAATTAAAATTTGAAGCATCTGAAATATACTTTACAGGGATTCCAAGTATATATTAAAATATTAAATATACATATCAATATTTTATATGCTTGGTCTGTTCATTCCAACATTATATGAAACTTCCAGAAGATCAAGATATAGTATCATGAATCCTGAACATTAGAACTATCTGAATAATCCAGGCTAATCTTCCCACTTCAAGATGCTTAATCACATCTTTAAAGTTTCTTTTACTATGTAATATAATATATCCACAGTTTCCAGGCATTAGGATGTGACCATCTTTGGTGGGGGACATTATATGGTGTATCTTCATCTCTCCTGGACAAAAATCTACGTGTTATCCTCTTCCTGAGATATGGCTTAGTCAATAGAAAGTAAAGGTTAGTATTGTATTTAAAGAACACTTAGTAATCTCTCTTTCATCAATTTTTAAATTTCAGTTAATTTTTCTAACCATTTAGGATCCGGTTATATTTTGGGAGAACGCTGTAAAGGCAAAGGTTACTGAAAACAATGGAAGAGAAATACATTTTATTTATTTATTTTTAAAAGATTTATTTATTTATTTGTTTGTTTATTTATTTATGAGAGTGCAAGTGAGCACAAGCAGGGGAGGAGGTAGGGGCAGAGGCAGAGGAAGAAGCAGACTGCTCCTGAGCAGGGACCTCGATGTGGGGCTCGATCCCAGGACCCTGTGATCATGATCTGAGCTAAAGGCAGACACTAAACTGACTGAGCCACCTACACGCCCCAAGAAAAATGCATTTTAGAGGGTAGAACTATCAGTTTGGAGAGGAGCTCTTGCTTTAATTTACTAAGTAATTTTGTTAAAAGGGCCTCATGTGATTCTGCTGTAGAGGTTTTGTAGCTACCTTTGTCTTACTCCAATTTCAAAAGATACAGTAATTGAGTAAGAAGAGTAAGCAGTACCTATGCAACCCCATGTCCCATGCCATCTGAAAATTGTCAGTATATTACAAAGAGAATGCTCATAATAATAGCTGAAAGCCATAAAGAGAGTAAATCATAGAAGATATTTTAAGAATACTTTTTATTTCGTATGACTTATTTTAAAAAAGGTAAAAAAGACCATTAAGCAATTGTTGATAAAAAGCTCCAGCATTAATTAAAGAGTTCATTAATATACAATTCTTGGGGGAAATGTGGCAATTATTTTTGCCTATTAAATTTCTAGGAAGTGTGACTTTATTTGTAACCTGACTTGGAATGTCAGCCTTCATTATAATATTGTTTATTAGTTATCTTTTAGAACATCAGCTGTTTGTTAGATGGAAACTATTTTGGCCACTCTGGAGAACAGTGTGGAGGTTCTGTGAGAAGTTAAAAATAGAACTGCCCTATGACCTAACAATTGCACTACTAGGTATTTACCCAAAGGATACAAAAGTAGTGATTTGAAGGGGGACATGTACTACAAGGATGGAGGTTTCTGAGATTTGTCCTGCATAACTGACCACCCTGACTTGCACATACGCAGGCAGGTTAAGGAATGTTGTTTGTGAGACTTGTGCTGAACAAGTGACCTCAGGAACCTGGTTAGTTGACATTAGCTGGTCTCCAGGTCAGAATTGGCCCTTCTGGTCTGGCTGCCAAAAGCTATAAATTTTGCCTACATCTCCCTCATCTCCAGGCTGGGCTGGCCCCCTGGAATGGAATCTGGGAGGGGAGGCAAGCACACATAGTGCAGGTTCCTTGAATATACAAAGACATGATAACATAGCAATACAGCTCACTCTAAACTGCACATAGGTGAGTAAATGTTCAACCTCAGACCCTGTCGTTTGCCCTATAAATATGACCCTTTTTAAATTATTATTTTATTTTTTAATAACATATAATGTATTATTTGCCTCAGGGTACATGTCTGTGAATCATCAGGCTTACACATTTCACAGCACTCACCATAGCACATACCCTCCCAATGTCCATAACCCAGCCACCCTATCCCTCCCCCCTACCTCCCAGCCACCCTCAGTTTGTTTCATGAGTTTTGGAGTCTCTAATGGTTTGCCTCCTTCCCGATTCCATCTTGTTTCATTTCCCTCCCCCACCCCCCCACAACCCCCTGCCTTGCCTCTCAAATTCTTCATATCAGAGAGATAAATATGGCCCTTATGGTAATGGTCAGTTGGAAGTCTCACTTGAGGGGAGGATGCTCAGTCCAGGTATTTCAGTCAGGACTCCAGCCTGGCTGTCTCAATGGGGCTTCCCAGCTAAGGAGGGTGGATGTTTTAAGTACCTGATTTGATGTAACTTTGTCTTATTCTCTTTTACTGCTTACTATTGCCCTCATCCATGTGTAGATTTCCCTTTTCTTCTTTCTGTTTCAATTAGATTTTTGTAATACGAGTAGTGTTTTTTTCCCTTTGAAACCAAGTGTGACTGCCATGTTTCTTTAGAACAGCACTCTGATGTTCATAGCAGCATCAACAGCTAAATTATGGAAAGAGCCCAAACATCCACTGACTGATGAATGGATAAAGAAGATATGCAACATATATATGCAACAGACTATTACTCAACCATAGAAAAGAATGAAATCTTGCCATTTACAACAATGTAGTTGGAGCTAGAGAATATTATGCTAAGAGAAGTCAGTCAGAGAAAGACAAATATCATATGATTTCACTCGTGTCTGAAATCTAAGAAACAAAACAGATGAACATAGAAAGCAAATCAAACCATAAAATAGACTCTTAACTATTGAGAACCAACTGAGTGTTGCTGCAGGTAGGGTGGGTAGGAGATGGGCTAAATGGGTGATGGGGATTAAGGAGGACACTTGTGATGAGAACTGAGTGTTGTATGTTAGTGATGAATTACTGAATTCTACTACTGAAACTAATATTATACAATATGTTAACTAACTAGAATTTAAATAAAACTTTAAACAAAAATAAAATAAATCTGTAAGGCAAAAAACCCTATTTATATAAATATTTTTAAATTGAGATTCAGTGATTATAAAAAAATGGATGTTTTCTTAGTGAGGTTTTGTGGAAGATAACAATAAAAACCCACAGGATAGCAATGTATCCTATTACTTTTTATGTATGTTGTTGGTTTACTCCATTCATTGTTAAGGCCAGTCTTGTGGATCCTGGTGCATGTTGCATCTACTTATTTATTAATGATTTTTAGCTAATGCTTGTTCTAGTGGTCTCAAGTTTGAGCTTTGTTGCTTTCTCTGATTCTGCTGGAAATCAGAGGTAGGCAGCAGCATAGGTTGTACAGCACAAGGATAGAACAGGAGTCAGTGGAACTAATCTCTTTCTCTTAATGGTCTAACTTAATCTGAAATACAGCATCGGGTGCCCAGCCTTCAGGCATGCTGCTAGAGCTCTTATTAATGGCTGTTGAGTATCAGATACTTCGAATCCCACTAACGTTCATACAACAAGTAGCTTGTTATCAATGTAAATGTTCTGGGAGCCCTGAAGTAGTAAGTACACAGCGCACTGGGTTTATAGGCATTTCTTGGTTTCAGCTGATGAATATTTAATCTTATTGAGTACTTGGGAAAAAAATGTAAAAGCTTTGCTAAAAATCCAATTTTAACAATTAGGGCTTCTTGTACATTTTTGTTCTGAAAATCTTTGAATTTATCATATTGAATGGCTAAGGAGGGAAAATAGGTTTTAAATCTGTTACTGGAAATTACTTGGGATTTTTTTGGAGGGTTGTGAACAACAGTGTAATTGCCCTTATCTCCCTGTGGAAACAAGAGCCTCTTGGGTCTGCAATTGGCAACTGGAAGAAAACACTCTAATGTTCTTATCTTATTCCCAAAGCTCTGGTAGTGATGGTAATGGACTTTGTTATAAACAGACTAAGTGACACCTCTTTTAATCATCACAGTTCTTCTTACAAGAATCTTATAAATCTATTAGTCAGAATTACCAAAATGGTGGACATATAATTGTAAAGATACTTTATAGAGTGGAGGTGAGAAAGAAGTGTCTTCAGTTTCTCTCCTTCAAAATACCCCTGAGCATTTGCCTAATTCAACCACAGGAGTCTGTGTGCTTTAGTTTTCCCCTTCTCTGTTTTACATTTCATTCTTCTTCACTTTGGATCTTAATCAAGTGATCATTTCTAAATTTCCTGTCTTTTTCAATGACACTTGGGATAACCTTACTCATTTAGCTCTTTTCTCATTTAAAGAATAAATAACATTGAAGATGAAATAAAAGGTTTTTCAATAATTTTAAGAAATGAAAAAGAAATTCAAAGAAAGAAAACTCAAAGGAATGACTCATAAGAAATGAAAAAGAAATTCAAAGAAAGAAAACTCAAAGGAATGACTCAAATAGCTGATCTGATACTTACCTGTCACAGTAACATTCAATCAAATTATTTCCCTTGTTCTATGAAAACATTTGGAGATTAAGGAGTACATGAGAAAGCACAGGGAACTGTTGGAGATCCTGAAAGCACTGACTGGACAGAACTGGTCCCATTCTTGATCTTGTTCTGAATTCGCACACTTGCATTCTACAACTTCTTAATCTTTTCTCAAAATGCCAAGGAGTGAAAGAAAGTCTTAGGGTTTCCAAAAGGAGAGCAAAAGGAAAGCTAAAGCCTCTCTGGTTACAGTCTTCATAGATTACTATTTTATGTTGCATTAAACATTTCACCTTCCCATTCAATAGATCTTTGCCCAGAAAAATTACTTATTATGGAACAGATGGCCTCAGACTTTGCATAAAATTTGCTAGAAACCTGTAGGGACCTTAAGGGAGAATTCACCTAAAGCAAGTATTATTTCCTGAAATCATTTCTGGGGACAAAAGGAATATGTGATGCCAAGAAGATGCGATGCATTTTCTCTTTTCACATCAGTATTGTTCCTGCATACTGTCTTTTTGTTGTTTTATTTCATTTTTAATTCTCTTTGGTTAAGGCCACAATCTTTCCTAGCTTGATACAAATCAAGATCAATATAATAGTGACATTAAAGCCAGTAAAATCAGAGTGATCTAATAGAGATATTTCTCAGGACTTCCTTGCCAAACCAATGGTAAACTATTATTCATTAAAATAAAACTTGCCACTTGCTGAATCAATTTCTGTGAGAAGAGAACAAAAACAAAGGTAAAAGCAAGATTGAAGAAGATGCTTAAGATTATTAGTAGAAGAAAATCTCACTTAAACTAGCTTAAATTAAAAAGAATAATGCCAATTAACACAAAAAATTCAACAAATTTAACACTCTTTCATGATAAAAATTCATTAAAAAGTTGAAATAGAAGGAATTTCCTCAACAAGATAAAAGCACTTATGAAAAACTCAGTTTATATCATATTCGTGGTGAAAGACTGAAAGCTTTCTCTCATGGATCAGGAATAAGATAAGGATGCTCATGTTTGCTGCTGCTATTCAACATCATCCTAGAAGTCCTAGCCAGAGCAGTTGGGCAATAAAAAGAAATGAAAGGTATCTAAATTGAAAAGGAAGAAGTAAAATTATCTCTATTCACAAGGAGCATGATTCTATATATAGGACATCCCAAAGAATCAAACCAAAAAAATTATTAGCACTAATAAACAGATTCAGTAAGGTGGAAGAGGACAAGATAAACATTCAAAACACATTTGTGTTTTATACACCAGAACAAAAAGGAAACCTAAAGAAAATTAAGAAAATAATTTCATATAGAATAGTATCCAAAAGAACAAAATACCTAAGAATAAATTTAAACAGAGGAGATAAAAGTCCTGTACATTTGAAAACTACAAAATGTTGCTGAAAGAACTTAAAGAAGACCTAATTAAATTGAAAGACATGTCACGTTCATGGATTGGAAGACAATATTGTTAATAAGGCAATACCTTCCCAAATGATATACAGAATCAATGTAATCTTTACCAAAATTCCAGTCATCTTCTTAGTAAAAATGGAAATGCTGATCCTCAAATCTATATTAAATTTCAGGGGTCCAAAATAGCCAAAATATTGAAAAATAAAAACAAAAGATAAAGGATTCATACTTCCTAATTTCAAAACTTACTTAAAAGCTATAGTAATCAAAACAGTATGATACTGGCATAAGGTAGACATGTGGATCAAAGAGTAGAATTGAAAGTCCAGAATTAAACCCGGACAGAGGGTCAGTTGATTTTCAATAAAGGTGACACCACCATTCAGTGGGGCAAGAATAGCTTCTTTAACAAATGGTGCTGAACAGACAACTGAATAACCACATGAAAAAGAATGAGGGTGGGTTTCTACTTCACTTCATTTATAAATGTTACTTTAAGTGGATCAACAACCTAAATATAAGAGCTAAAACTACATATCTATTATAATAAAGTATAGGAATAAATCCTCATGACCTCAGATTTGATAATAGATGTTTTGATATCAAAACTGTAGATAACAAAAGAAAAATATATGAATTGAACTTCGTAAATTTTAAAAACTTTTGTTCCTTAAAAATGCCATCAAGAAAATTTATTTTATCTTAGTTTGTTTTATTTTATGTATTTATTTGAGAGAGAGCAGGAGGGGGGCAGAGGGACAGGGAGAGAGAAAATCCCAAATAAGCTCCATACCCTGCAGAGCTGCACAGAGCCTAGTTCAGTGCTTGTTCTCATGACCCTGAGTTTGCAACCTGAGGTGAAATCAAAAGTCAGATGCTTAACTGACTGAGCCACCCTGGTGCCAAGAAGAAAATTTAAAGATTTAAAACTTAAATCTAAAATACAAAAAATTTAAAATACAAAACTCAGAAAATATTTGCAAATTATATCTCTTGTAAGGGTTTAGTATCCAGAATATATAAAGAACTCCTGTAATTCAACAACAAAGAGACAAATAACCCATTTAACAAATGAGCACTGGACTTGTCATTTCTCCAAAGATATACAAATGGCCAACAAGCACATAATCTGTTTAATTTGATTGGTCATCAAGGAAATGCAAATCAAAACCACAATGAAATATAACTTAATACCACTAGAATGACTATATAAATTTATATATATTTATACAATAAATACATATAACAATATATAAATAAATATATATTTATATATAATATATTGTTGAGATAATAACAAGTGTTGAGAATGTGGAGAAATAGGAACTCTTGGGTATTACTGATGAGGATATAAAATAGTGCAGCCACTGTGAAGAATAGTTTGGTAGTCCCTGAAATGTTAAATATAGAATTACCATGTGACATAGCAATTCCATTCTTAGGGATATACCCAAGGGAAATGACAATGTATGTCCACACAGAAACTGGTACATAAATGTTTATGTCAGCATTATTCATAAAAGCCAAAAGGTAGAAACAATTCAAATGTCTACCCATAAATGAATGGATGAAAGTCACATATGAAACATGCAATGGAATATTATTCCAATATATAAAGGAATGAAGAACTGATATATACTACAATTTGGATGGACCTCAAGAACATTATGCTAAGTGACAGAAACCAGACACAAAAGGGTACATATTGTACGATTCAGTTTATACCAGATATCCAGAAGAGGCAAATTCATAGAGACAGAAAGAAGGTTAGTGGTTGCCAGGGGATGGGGGAGTGGGAGGAATAGGAAATGATCACTTAGAGTATGAGATCTTATTCTTCAGGGGTGTATTAGTCAGAGCTCTCCAGAGAAACAGAAGGAGTAGTGCGTGTGTGTGTGTGTGTGTGTGTGTGTGTGTATACATGTATACACACACAAAGGTATTTATTTCAAGAAACTAGTTCATGTGATTATAGAGGCTGGCAAGTACAAAATCTGCAAGGTGGGTCAGCAGGCTGAAAACCCAGGGATGTGTCAGTGTTGTAGTTTAATTCTGAAAGCTATCTGCTGGCAGAATTCCCTCTTGTTCAGGGACGTCAATCTTTTATTTTATTTTATTTTATTTTATTTTATTTTATTTTATTTTATTTATTTTATTTTAATTAATTTTATTTTATTTTTTTAGTGTTCCAAGATTCATTGTTCATGCACCACACCCAGTCCTCCATGCAATATGTGCCCTCCTCAATACCCACCACCAGGCTCGCCCAAAGGAGGTCAATCTTTTGTTTTATTCAGGACAACAACTGATTAGATGAAGTCCCACATAATGGAATGCAATCTACTTTACTCAGAGTACTGATTTAAATGTTAATCTTATCCAAAATACCTTTATAGAAACACCCAGAATCATATATGACCAAATATCTGGGCATCATGGCCCAGCCAAGCTGACACGCAAAATTAACCATCACATGGGGATGAAGAACAAGTTTTGAAACTAAAGAGAGGTAGTAGTTGTATAACATTGTAAATGCTAAATACCACTGAAATGTACACTTTTAAATGGTTACTTGCATGTTGTATCTATTTCACCCCGCTTTCAAAACAAAACAATAAAAGAGCACATCACATTGCATTTCCCTAATGGCTGATGTTATTTATCAGCTATGTATCCTCTTCATGGTTGTTGGGTTTTTTTTTATCCATTTCTAATTGGAGTTTTAGGAGTTCTTTATATAGTTTCAATACAAGGCCTTTGTCAGATATATGGCTTGCAAATATTTTCTTCAGCCTGCAGCTTCTCTTTTCATTCTTTTCACATAGTCTTTCATAGGGCGAAAGTTTTTCATTTTGATGAGGTTCGAATGATCAGTTTTTTCCCTTATGTATTATGTTTTTGGTGTCATGAAGTAGTTTTTAATGTTAAGTGTATAATTTGTAATTTCTGACAAGTGGGAAAATCTATGTGAGACTCAGGTGGACAATGAAGAATAGCAAATTAACCAGAACAACTAACTACTCCCTCACTATCTTGAATAAGCCAGAGCATATTGAAGCAATATTTTAAAATCCAGAAGTTTAATATGGTGTTGCACTCATTCTTAACTGCATCCTTCAGGAGCACAAAACAAGAAGAATGTACATGTTCTTAAATAATGTCTACAAAATAACTATGCAATCCACTGGCAAAAATAGCAAAAGACTTTTATAGGGGTAAAAATTGTCTATTTTTGAGCAATTATAATAAACTTTAGGTTGAAAATGTAGTTAGAGTGCCTGATAAAATATAGGACTCAGTTAAACTTGAGTTAAGACATCGCATGGGACATACTTATCCTAAAAAGTTACTTGTTGTTTATCTGAAATTCAGACTCAACTGAGTGTTCTCTATTTTTTTTTAAAGATTTTATTTATTTATCTGACAGAAAGGGGGGAGATCACAAGTAGGCAGAGAGGCAGGCTGAGAGAGAGAGAGGGAAGCAGGCTCCCTGCTGAGCAGAGAGCCCTATGCAGGGCTATATCCCAGGACCCTGAGATCATGACCTGAGCCGAAGGCAGAGACTTTAACCCACTGAGCCACCCAGGCGCCCCAGTGTTCTGTATTTTTATTTGCTAAATTTGGCAACCTTAAATGTAGTACAAGTGCTTTCATAAAAGGGGTGCTAATGGGTTATTTAATGAAGCTCTCACAAAATAGGTATGTTGAACAAATACCTACTCTATGAGTTTAAGTCTTTTTATTATTACATTTTGTTTTTACTCAGTTTAAATGGCATCTAAAAGACATTGCTTTTAGAATCAAAGACTAATAAAACTGGAGTGAACCTAGAGATCACCTAATTCAGTTCTCTCGATTTACAGATTAGAAAGCCGAGGCCTGTAGTGCCATTGTAATTCTAGAGACAGAAGTGAGGATCAATGTCCCTTCCTTATCCCCACTAGAGTTTCAAAATTCCCCACAGTCTCAGAATATATGAAAAGTTCAAGCATTGTATAGCCTGAGCAGCTTAGGAACCTAGTAATTTGGAGTCAAAGGAAGTGTTCCGGGATTTGACAGAACTCATTATGTCGTTACAAGACATCTATGTTAAAATATTAACTACAAAAAATGAAATATAAATACTAGCCTATATAAAGTTGATATTTACTTCTAGAGGGAGATAAACATTTAATTTAGAAGAGTTGAAGAAATTACTGGGGATTCCAAATGTGAGGGCAGAAAACTAAAGCCTCTCTGGGTAGTTTTCACTTATTACTATCACTAAGTGAGAGCTCAAGTCACCAGAAATAAGGATTCAAAGAAGAAAAAATACTAAAGACATTTTCCTATAGCCAGGGATATTCTGGGCAGTACATCTACACCATGCTGAGATAATGGTTTTATCTCTTTCATGTTCTCTCTTGGTTTAATGTCTTTCTTTCTTTTTTTTTTTTTAAGATTTTATTTATTTATTTATTTGACAGAGAGAAAGAGATCACAAGTACGCAGAGAGGCAGGCAGAGGGAGAGGGGGAAGCAGGCTCCCCGCTCAGTAGAGAGCCCGATTGCGGGAGCCTTGTAGAGAGCCTTGATTCCAGGACCCTGAGATCATGACCTGAACCAAAGGCAGAGGCTTAACCACTGAGCCACCCAGACACCCCTTCCTTTTTTTCTTAAATATTTTGTTTAAAAGATCTCTCCATCCCATGGAAAACATATTACCAGAAGACTTCCGAGACATACACAAAATCTCTAAGCACACATACTCTTTTATCTTTTAGTATGTGCTATAATTAACAAGTCAGCCAACGCTCAATTAATGAAATGTTCTTTAAAAACATGCACAGATTCGGGGCGCCTGAGTGGCTCAGTGGGTTAAAGCCTCTGCCTTCAGCTCAGGTCATGATCTCAGGGTCCTGGGATGGAGCCGTGCACTGGGCTCTCTGCTCAGCAGGGAGCCTGCTTACCCCTCTCTGCCTGCCTGCCTCTCTCCCTACTTGTGATCTCTTTCTCTCTGTCAAATAAATAAAATCTTAAAAAAAAAAAAAATGCACAGACTCACAGCTGTGTAGATAGTGGGAGAAAGGATTAATAATGTGCAAGAAGAGTTTAGTTGGGTGGAATGTAGAACTATAGCATAAAGGCAGCCAGACGACCAGAGAATGAGAGATGATAAAAGAAGCAAAGTTTATGGAGGTCAGATCAGATTGTTAGATGAAGTAATGATTGTTATAAGCCTGTGTAAATCGGCAGGAGGAGAGCTCTGGGTGTCTAGAGTAGGAGGCAACGTTTTCTCCATCCATCACTCAAAAGAAATGTAAATGTTTACATCAGGACTCTTGCGGAACTCATTTGTATTTATTCACATGATTCTCCCACAGGGAGAGTATTTCTACTTTGTATATACATATATTCTTTGGGCAGAAAATAAAGAACTATGTTTTCTCTATATCATTAAATATGTCTTCTTTTCCTGCCTTCTTTAAGCTAGGAATTAAGTTTTTCCAGTACTTTGTGGAATGTGTATTGTCCTTGCAGAGAGAAACCTAAGTACCTGTAGGAAGGAACAGTCAGTGTTTTCCCTTTGGCTGATAAAAGGACAGGTAAGAAAGACACTTAGCAATTACACTTCTGTCTCAGGGGAGCTGCCTTTCATTACAATCCTTCCACTTCCTCTGAGTTTTGATTTCTTAATTGAAGGTTCGGTGAGGGGGTGGACAGGAAAACAAGGTTGTTGGGTTTCCTGGCTCTATAGTGGTTAGGCTTTCTGGTCTTCATCATCTGGATTCTTAATTCCAAAAAAGGAGCTGCAAAGGATCCTAAAAGATCACCCTTCACATTTGAATATCACCTCTGTCTTATCTCTTCCTCAGTTGATGTGAAGACTTGGGCAAAGCCATTTTTATTGATATCTGTGGCAAGAAAGAAATGTTTGAAACTTTAGACTTTAACTGTCATTAATTTTTTTCTGTCCTATTGAAAGTCACTGTGTTTTTAAATGTGTTGGCTGAAAACGAAAACAGGAAAAAAAATATGCTCTGATTGTTCTCCTTCTTTAACCTTCAACATCATGTTTACTCTTCTCACTGTTGCTAAATTGGGAATAAAAATACCAGGAGGGAAAGGAAGAGATTATGCAAGTAAAAGTTATGTAAAATGATTTTACATTTGAAAATTTATTTATTGACTCTAAATCTGATTAAACATAACATAAAAATGATTTAGCAATAGAAACCACTGGCATACCTATTTTTCCAAAGTCTAAAATACATATTTTTAAAGATCAAAAATTGTACAACAGTGATATATCTGGCAGTAGTACATGATTATATTGAAAAGAATGTAAATGCTGAAGAATAAGGATCAAGAATTCTCTGAGATATTTTTATCTATATGTAGCCAGTTTAATTGAAATTCTGATTATATACCAGATGAAGTCATCAATTTTGTCATTAAAAGCATGTAAACGTATTATATGACTCAGCTGATGCTCAAAGTGTTTGTAAAAAAAAACACTGTTATTCTACTGGCTATATCTAATTTTCTGTTATTTTCAAATAGATTATAAAAGTGTCATTAGCATAAACATTGAAATTTAAAAGTGTTATTAGCATAAACATTGAAATTTTTCTTTATCAATAGAAAAAAAAATTGTATTGGGATGCCTGCGTGGCTCAGTTGGTTAAGTGTCTGTCTGCCTTTGACTCAGGTCTGGTCCTGGGGTCCTGGGATTGAGCGCTGTACGAGCTCCCTGCTTAGCCTTCTCCTTCTCCCTCTGCCCTCTGCTGATGCTCTCTCACTCTCTATCTCAAATAAATAAAATCTTTAAAAAAAAGAAAAAAATGTATTTTACTGATTTAGAGTGGGGAACAGGAGAGAAGATTTATTTAACATACTCTTAATTTTTACTGTGTATACAGATTATTAGAGATCTTTTAAAAGTGAAGATTCTGATTTGGTGGTCTGGAGTGGAAACTGAGGTTCTGAATTTGTGACCGACTTCCTGCTGATGCCAACTTCTGGTCCGTAGACCATGCTTTGAGTGTCAGAAATCAAAAACAAAGGTGTTTATATAATACCACAGATATGAAATAGAACCATAATACAAATAGGCCAATAGTATCATTTGTTTTGCTTTATAATTATGCAGATAGAGTAGTGTAGAAATTCTTCTGCTATAAAAACATTAAAAATTACTATTTAGGAAGTTATTAGTTTGTATCAATTTTATAGTGATTGCTTTCTTTTAACAATTAGAATATTTTGTTTCTTTATGAACATGGACAATAAAGGGCAAGCGGCCTTCCAGAGATCTGAATCTAGTTCATATATGTGTTAATTGAATTGATTGACTGAATATATTTGACTGAATTATCTAAAATTGACTAAAACTCTAGACTACAGACTACAGGATAATATATAGAGCAGTAGTTCTTAACTAGGTATAACTTTTGTCCCCCAAGGGATATTGGGCATTGTTTAGAGATATTTTTGGTGGCCACAACTTGGGGGGATAGGTATAGGGCAGAGAGATTTGCTACTGGCACCTAATAGGTAGAGGCCAGGGATTCTGCTAAATATCCTGCAATGCACAGGACAGCCCCCCACAACAAAGAATTATCTAGCCAAAATGTCAGTACTGCCAAGGTTAAAAAATCCTCATGGAGAGTATGAGACAGGTATGATGTCCCCTGTTGAGGGGTGTACAGATATTTAAGGATATAAGATTAACCTAAATGAAATAATTAGTAAATAAGTTGAACAGCACTGTATATAGGGAGGTAGGAATGGAATAGTCGAAGATATCCATGTGCTGTACTACTGTCAGAACAATTTGTGGAAGAGGCAGCTCTGCAAGGAAAATGAGCAGGAATTAGTTTAATAAAGACTAGAGGAATGAAGAATTATACCTGTCCTCTTTCTAAGAAAGACACTTCTCATTTATCAAAATGAAAATTGTTCACTTAACTTGATAAGAAGTTTTGAGAATGAGCTTTTACAGATTTTTTTTTATTTGAAGGCAATTGAAATTCCAGTTTAATGGGTGTACAGCTATCGACTACAAGTGCATTATGAACACACCCAAAGTCCTACCTATCATTTTTCTAATAATATTGCAACTTTCCAAAGAATGTTATCTTAACAGAAACACTGAAGAAAGTAGAATATTTATGGAAGAGAAAGACTGAATTTTTAAAACTCTAAAAAGATTTTTAAAACTACTTAAAATTGATAAGTTTTTCATTTTCATTTTATTTTAATACCTTCATGGAGATATAAAGATCCCAAGAGGAAAAGAAAAAGAAAAAAAAAAGCCTGATCATGATCATAGCTAGTGGGTAGGATGGTAATGTTGTATTTTATATTTATAAGCATTATAAGTATATAATGAATATTAATATGAATATATAAATAAAAATCCATTTAAAACAATAGATTCATATTGTGATATCATGCTTTTACTTTCTAAGATCTTTACAAAACATGGTGTGAACTGAGAAATATATTTAAAAAAATACAGTTGATTTTCTTATTTGAAGATTTCATTTGGTGATTCACCTATGCATTAAAATTTATTTATACTCCAAAATCAGTACTCAGAGATGTGGTCATTTGTGGGTACTCTCAGAGCAGCAGTAAATTTGCATTGCCCGCTGCACACATTTAGAGCTGAGGTTGAACAAGGTAATGTTCTGCCTTCTTATTTCAGTACTCATATTATAAACAAGTGTGTCCTTTTCAGTCTTTTTTCTGTCATGTTTCTTGAATTTTTTTTGCTTTTTGTTGACTCTGCTATTTAAAGTGGCTTCCAGGCATAGTGCTTGAGGTGCTGTGTAGGTTCATAAGTGTAAGAAGGCTGTGATTTGCCTTCTGAATAAAATACATGTTAGATAAGTTGTGTTCAGGCATGAGTTACAGTGCTCTTGACCATGACTCCATTGTTAATGAATCAACAATGTATAGTAAATAAAGACGCAGAAACACACATAAAAAACAAGGTTATGTATTTATCAGCTGATGCAAATGTGGCCAGAAGCTCATAGGAACCTAACCCTGTATTTCCCCTAGGATCAGTGCTTGATTATTGCTAATACAGTTCTCCTTAGTGATTGTGTAGACTTAATAGAACATAAATAACCACAAATAGCAATAATTAACACTTAATAATATTAGAAAATTGACTATTTTTATTTTATGCATTTCTTTTCATAGAGTAAATGATAAACTTCATCACTTCCATCATGGACCAGATGGTATCATTTTTTATTTGGGTATTACAATAGCCTTCTAACTGATCTTGTTTCCATCCTTGTTCCCTATGCCTGTTCTCCACACAGCAGGTTGTAAGTCAGATGTATTACTACTTGGTTCAAAGTCTTGTGATAGTTTTTTTCATCTCACTCACAGTAAAACCCAAAGTTCTTACAATGAACTCTGAGGTCACACAGTATTCCCCAGTCCCCACCAGCAATTTACCTATCTGACTTTATCTCCCATATAATCCCCCTTGCTGAGCTCACTCTACTCTAGCCTCTCTGATTTCCTTGCTTTTTCTTCTGTCTGAAACCTGAAATCTACATGGCTTACTCCCTCGCCTACATGGGTTCTTTGCTTAAAAGTCTTATCCATGAGGCTTTTCCTGACTACACTATTCAAAATTGCTACCCCACCTGCACCCCATATTTCCACTCTCCTTTACTTTTTTTTTCCTGTAAAACTAACCATTATTTAATGAGTTATAAACTTTATTTATTTGTGTTTTTATCTGCAGGTAAAATCTAAATAGAAGATACTTCTGGAAAGAAAATAATTTTCAGTGTTTTCTTAAATTTTTAGTATTCTAAATTTGTCTTCCATTTTGATGATCTGAAAAAAATTAGGCTTTTTAATGTTTACCAGTTTTGTTACACAACAGCAACACCAAATAATAATTATTACAATATTCAAATAGCAAATGTTTATTTCTCCAATTATACCTTTGAGTTAAACTGATTAAAACATATTATTATAGTGTACAAACCACATGCATGGTAGATTTTTGCATTCCTAAAATAGTCACATAATTTTAGAGTGGTGAATAATCACCATGTGTATACTAAAGACTCCCAAATCTTCATCTCCAGTTCATTTAACTCTATTGAACACCCTACATATTAAGCTGTCTAATGGAAGTTATCATTTGGAAATATCATGGGTCCTCAAGCCCCACGCCCCTTTCCTAACCACCCTATTCTTCCCTCTTGCCACAACAAACTTCTTTCAATATCTTGAACAAGTTATGGTTTTTCTTGACTACAAACCTTTGTACACACATTGGTTGGAAACCAATCCAGAAATCCTCAACACATACTATCTACTCTCCTGCTTATCCTGCATGTCTCAGCTTCACTGCAGCCTGATTTCCCTAGACTAGGTTAGGTGATCCGCTGTGTTTCCATAGCATCCTATAGGATCATCACACTTTACTGGCACTGTTTGTTGAATGTGAGCTCTGCAAGAGTAAGAACTCCATGCGTCTGTCTCTACTGCTTAACATATTATCTGATACATAGTAGGTACTCAGTGTATATTTGATCAACCGAAAAAATAGTAAATTGGTAACATAAATGCCTAGTTACAAATAGTAAATTGGTAACACAAAATCTATCTTCAAAAATGTTTAATAATATGAGAAAATGTAAGATATAAGGAGGAGTAAAAAAATGAATGCTATGGGATTATAGACAGTGTGATTTTAAATTTGTAAAATAAGAAAATATAAATTTTTACACTGAAAAGATTAGAAATATACAAAAATGTTGATAAAGAAAATGTTTTGCTGGCAAAAGTTTATGTGATTTACTTTTATGAGCAGAAAAAAATGAATTATTCTAAAAAGGAAATCAGTATTCTTTTCTATACTACTATTAAGAATATAAATAAGGATTAAAACCCATTATTTTCTAGTTCAACCTTTTAGTCATTTTTGATGGAAGGTTTTGGCATTTTTATACTCTTTGTGTCCCATGAAACATTTTTCAAAGCAGACCAAATGATTCTATATTAATATAGCTTCTCCTAGGCTTAGAGGCACTCCGAGCACTAATGTAATTCTATGTTTTTATATATTATTTATAATTCTATACTGTAACTCCATTTATTTAATCTACGGGGTTTATATAAGAACTGTTTCTTTCGCGAGTAATTACTTCTGAAAACATTGTCATATTTCTTACCAATTAGGATTTTGAAGGTTTGGCATTATTTTTTCAATGGCCAAATTTAAAGAATGTAAATTTTTTTATACTTTTGTAGAAAATATGTGATACAATTAAATAACCACAGATCATCATTAAATGTGAATTACTTCACAGTGGGATAAGTCACAAAATTAGTGTCTCACGGCTTAGTAATTCTGGCTGGCTTTTTAGTATTGAAACTTCTTTCATCTTTTTTTTTTTTACCTCTCACATTTTAAAAAATTATTCTGAAATGAAAATCCAATATTGTCTATTTTGATTAATTTTAGCTTTTTATTCAACAAATGTGTATAGCATACTTTCATATGCTTGGAAGAGTGCCAGGCTTTGAGAGTACAAAATGAATAAGATATGGTCCGTGTCTTTGAGGTGTTCATAGTCTATTGAGGGAGAAATATTATAAAAAGATATATGACAGAGGCACCTGGGTGGTTCAGTGGGTTAAAGCCTCTGCCTTCGGCTCAAGTTATGATCTTAGGGCCCAGGCTCTCTGCTCAGTGGGGAGCCTGCTTCCCCCTCTCTCTCTGCCTGCCTCTCTGCCTACTTGTGATCTCTTTCCTCTCTGTCAAAAAAAAAAAAAAATCTTAAAAAAAAGATATATGACAATATAGCATAATAAATCCTGTTATATAGGGAGAACAAAGTACTTGAGGCAAAGAGATTAAAGGTGAGTGTCACTGAAGCCTGTACCTTTTACATCTTTTCTGCTTCCAGCTATCATCACCTCCTACCTTGATTGGCAGAAGAGTCCCCAAATGGTCTCTCTCTCTCTCAATCCTTGCTTCCTGTAATCTATTCTGAACACAGCAGCCAGAAGATACTTTAAAAAAATGTGTTGAATGTGTCCCTCCTTTGCCCAAAACCCCCCATTGGCTCCATTTCACTGAGTGAAAACCAGAGTCCTTCTAAATCCTTCATGATCGTGTCCTCCCGCCACAAATTGCCTCTTTGTCTTTTTCTCTTCCTATGTTCTCCTTTGCTGAATCTGCTGTAGCCACATTAATCCTTTGATGATGTTCAAACCTATCAGCATATTTATACTTGGGGGACCTAACACTTGCCTTCCCTCTGCCAGAAAACTCTTGACCCAGCATGATTCCCTCCTTACTTGCTTTAAGTCTTGATCACATATTACCTACTGTTTGAGGCTTAACCTGGCCAGGTTATCTCAAATTACAACTTGTACTTTCAAACACTCCCAATTCCCCGATCCTATACTTATTTTTTTTTTTAATTTACTTTGTATTTAGCACTATCCAACCTTCTTATTGTTTATCTCTGTCCCTCAGTCACTCAGTCACAGATTATTTTATTCACTAATGTATTGAATACATTTACCAAGGGGCTTGCATATATGTTAAATATTCAATAAATGATAAAAAGATAATTAAAAATGGCTTTTATTAAAGTAAAATCTAAGTTTTTACTAATTCAGAATTTATGGTAATTCTTGGATTCATATGAAATTTTACATTTTCTACTAATATATTGTATTTTTTTTTGGTAACTATTAAGTTGGAATGGGAGAGAAGAAAGAATAGCTTCTTTAAGACAACTGTTTTCAATTTTTACTGTTCATAGAGAGTAAATGAAAGCTGATTTCTAGCTGAAAATCTCTGCCTAAGATTTTGATTATTATTTGTTACTATAAAATTGCATTTCCTTTAAATTGGTGAATTCTTCCGACTTGAACTGATTTTGGACTAGCCTTCTCAGCTAATTGTCTGCATTAAAGAACAATTGCAATATTAAAAGAAGTCAGACAGATATAGATATAAAATGGAACGTTGCAAGGATATAGTGTTTATAAACTTCTGACATTCTAAGAATCTTTGGTTCCTGACAGAGGACACTAATAAGAGCCTTTAATCAACCTAATAGCTAAATCATGTTCTGTTGGGAAGACACATTAGAAATACATTAATTGAGGCAACTGGAGTACCATTATTTCACTGCAACATTTCCGTGATCTTAAAAAAGGGAAATGGAAACGATGGACTTTGTAACTGAACCCTGTGACATTAGTTGATTTCTATAAGGGCTGGAAGACTTGGTGACTGCTATAAGTGTTCAGTACTCAGAAATTTGGTCCTTTCTCCGATTAAGTCAGTGTGTTGCTTCCACTAAGCAATCAAGGCAGTAGGGATCTTGAATTGACTTTTTTGTGTTCTGCAGTGTGAGGTCTTATGCTGAGCTCTTCACACTTTGGGCAATTCTCCATTTCATGTAATGCTATGTATTTGCCAAGCAGTTGTCAGAAATATAGTTTAGTTTCTGGCCATGGACCTATGATCCTGAGCTCACTACCACGGGATTGACATTTATTTTCTAAAAGACCCGAGTTCTCTCTCAGTGGCACTTAAAGAAGTTAACTTTGTTAAGGAAAAAAGACTTGATGACAATAACGAACTATTTGGCATTTTAAAAGACCCAGGGCTCCTCCCACTCTTCCCTGGAGAAATTACCTAACTGCTAATTTGCTATGCAGAAAAGCCTTCCAAACTGCCTGCTGCCTAATTAGCTTTATTAAGAACACACATCAGACTTGCTTTGCGTGGTAGGCTTATCATATAGAAACTGATGTAAATCGGGGATTACTGGGTAAAAACAAGTAAACAGATGCTCACTTATCATCAAGATGTTAGAATTAACTAAAAGAGCATATTAGTAAGTTGGTCTTTTTTTCTCAAATTGGCAAGCAGGTGGGAGGTTTGAGTTGGTATCTTTTGTGAGCTCTTGGTTTGAAATGAAGAGAGTGTGAGTTTCCCTCCACCCCCAATTATCTTATGTTCATTTTAATTTGAAGTTCTCAAAGATATTTCAAAGTAAGATACTGTTCTTTCCCTTCCTCTTTCAAAGTTTAATCAATTAGCGTTTGACATGTGTATGAAATGATAAGCATTAGCTAGCATAATAAGGAAGCAGGAAAGCAATTTGCCTTTTCCAGCTATATATTTGAAAAATAAATCAGTGCTTTAAATCCTCCTCAACTCCTTTTTTCCCCCTAACAAATGAGTTTGTATTCTGAAATTATGAGATTAAAGAGTAATTGCAGTATAAACAGGAAATGTTGAGTATGGGAGTGTTTGACTGAATTGATTCTATTTAGCATTTTGCCTCCTGTATTTATCATTGCCAATTAAATGAACTCAGTTTAGGTTGGAGATAAGCTAATGTATGCAACATTGCTATCAAATCTTTAAGATGCTCTAAACCAGAGAGACCCCAGGTAATAGAAAGGTCCCCTGTGGAGAGATTGGGGATCAAATCCTGATTCTGTCACTTTTTGTGTAGCCTTGGATAAACAGCCTATCTTTTCTGAATCTCAATTTTCTCATCATAGATATCATGGATTCTACTCTATTAGAAATAACTATGAGGATTATGGAACATCCTTGTATGATGCTCCATAAAATTAGAACCTAATCTTCATCTTCTCTTCTTTACATCTATTTTGACCTCCAAAGGATTAACATTGAACTTTTGATGCAGAGATAATGACAGATAATAGTTATTCTATAATATAATTGCCAGAATAAACTTTTGTGTCTAAGTGTGGCAAAATACAGTTTTTAATGTGGTTCTATCTTTGAAAACTGTTTCATTTATCTCTATGGGATTATTCTTGCATAAATCTGAGTTCACTTGAGGGAAGGTTCCAAGGAGCAGCTGGGTTATTTCTGGGTTGAAGGTATTCAAAGCTCTGACTAAATCTTAAAAAACAGAATAATTTTCTTCCCTCAGATAGCAATGTGATAAGAAAGGTGGTTGGACTATTTGGATGAATATATAAAAGCTTAAGTGCAAACATGGAGAGAATACTTAATATATTTGTTTTCTAGTTTACTGATAACATGTTAGCTTTCCCTAGCTTCATAAAGAATCCTCTAGGCTAAGATTAAATTAGTACAAAGTCCAAACAACCAACACTACTGGTTCATTAATATCACACTTCTCCCATTCTTCCTGTGTGTTCAAATGTCTTACAACCCTAAAGTTAAAACAAAGAAAAATGAAATAAAAACCAAACTGACCTCTAAGGTAAATAACAGAAGAACAACTACCAATACCATCACCAACTGCAACAAAAAAACAAGCCCAAGCCATAACTAATAGATACTTAGAAGTAATTTAGATCATTAACATTGCCATGTTTCAGTAGCATAAAGATTCCTTATGTAATAGAGTTTATATGTTATTAGGCAATGGTTAGAAGGATAGGAAGAATAGACATTCTAAATGTCAAAGATTTAAAACCTCTAACACATTTTTGTAGTATGACTTTAATATACCACTGAAAGTTTTGAGGGCTCCAGCATTTATTTCCTAACTGAAAATTCATTTATCAAGAATCATTATTTAAAATTCCTGAAGTGCCTGGGTGGCTCAGTTGGTTAAGTGTCCAACTCTTGATTTCAGTTGGGGTCATGATCTCAGGGTCGTGAGATCAAACACCAAGTTTGGCTTGTGTTCAGTGAGGAATCTGCTTGGAATTCCCTCTCTCTCCCTCTCCCGCTGCCCCTCTTCCTCCATGTGGTGCACACTGTCTCTCTGTGTCACTGAAAAAAATAAATGCCTTTGTAAAATAATAAAACTTAAAAATAAAATAAAATTCCCAAGTACCTCCTGTAAGTCAAATATATTTTGAAGAATATCTTTACATTATTATTACAACAACCTATAAAAAAAAGGTTTACTTAAAAAAAGATTTCTTTTTTAAATATATATATATATAATATATACATATATATATATATATATAAAGGTTTCTTTATTTAACCAATGAGGAAACCTGTTTCAGAGCATTTATAAGTTATATACCTAAGGACTAAAGTTGTTTTAGTGGTAAGACCAGGTTTTGAACTCTATTTTCAAAACTGATGTTCCATTTTATTCCACCATGGGTTTCTCCCAGTAATGTATACCTTGCCTATTATGTAGGATTATTGTAGACATCAAATAAAATAATGTGTTTAATAGCATTTTACAAAACTAAAATTCTGTGCATATGTGTTAAATGTATATGATCTCTCCCTTTTGAGAAGATTTCATGAGAAACTAAGCCACATGGAAACAATGTGGTGTAATGGAAGGAACTTGACTTTTAGGGTCAAACGGAGGTTAAAAGAGGTCCTTCTGGGATGTTATTTTATACTTTATATCAAAGTTGAAAGAGATCCATGGTTTTGCCATTGATATTTTCCTCATTCACAACGTAGTTTATCACAGCTGACTCTTCTTTATGATTCATATACCAGCCCTGAATTCTCAGAGATACCTTCTTTGAATATGCTATTTGATTTCCCCATTTCTGCTAGGGTACTGTTTACCATTTTCTCCACTTTTTAACATTTTAACAACTTTTATTATTACTTAAATTACTGATTTTTGTTGTTTGTTTACTGTTTTCTTCAGGGGAACCTGTCTTTCTTTACTGTATCTGTGCCCTTTGGTATACAAGTGGAGTTTAATAAATATTTGTCCGAAGAGCATCATGCTATTAGTTAGGAGACCTCAGTTCCATTTTGAGGCTGGTCACTAACCAGCTAGGTGACATAGCAATTTACTTAACTCTTCTGGACATAAGAATTCTCATATTTTAAAATAATAGCAAAACTATAGAGCCCACAGAGAGTTTTCAAATTCATTATTTTTAAAATAAGCAAGTGAGAGAATAAGACTAAATGAGCACATGAATCCTTTTCAATACTAAAGTTTGATGTATCTAAGTCTTTGATGTATAGCTTACTTTTAATTGGTCTATAAGTAATCACATAGAAATATGTACAGAAACCTATTGGGATTTGGAATCCTTATACATTATTTCTTTTCTTTACTGACTATTCACACTATTTATGATGTAAGTATTCTGTGACTATCATATCTATATATTTGCTAGACAGTGCAAGTTTTTAAAGTTGGTAAAATATGATATATTTTTTAAAGTATATTTTCCTTAGAATTTTAGTCAAAACCTTGTTTGGAATTATGATCAATGCTCAACAGTGATAGTGTCTGAAGAAATCTGCCCTTTGGTTGCCTTTGTCATTGCATTTCACATTTATCTGATTTGGAGTCTATTCAGATAGTGATCACTCACTGCTCACTGTTTCATTCCATCAGAAGCATTATGTACATATCACTTTCTTTTTCTAAAATAGGATGTTAGGCTTGTGTAAGGATAATACTATGTTTAAAACTAACTAAATAAAATGAAGAACATGAGATTTTCAGTGATGACCTTATTGAAATGATTGCTAAAGTGAATTTCATTATTGAATCAAAGAATCATGCCCTGGAAGAATAAAAAGACCAGAAAGGAAACTCAATGAACCTAATTTAATTTTTCAAGTTTCCGCTACCAAATTATTTTTAGGATTCAGACTGTTATCAAATAGCCTTTGGAGTGAACTCCTTTTAAGTTTTTCTTGCGTAAGTGCTACAATTATTTATCTAAAAGAAGTTTTTGAAAGTGTTGGTTGAACTGCAAATTGCATTTCTATTTTCAGTAGTTTCCTAATTTAAAATTTTCTTTAAAATTTTTACCTCTTCAAAAAAAATTTTTTTTTACCTAAAGTGCACATAATTGTTTTTTAAAAAGATTTTATTTGTTTGAGAGAGAGAAAGAGAGAATGAGACAGAGAGGGAGAGCGAATCTGAAGCAGACTCTGCGCTGAGCACAGAGCCTGAAACGGGGCTCAGTCCCACAGCTGAAAGATCATGATCTGAGCCAAAACCAAGAGTCAGATACTTAACTGACTGAGTCACTGGGGCACCCCAGAATAAGCATAATTCTTATCTCATGACACATTTACAACATTAGTTTATGTAAGGTTCTTATTTGTTTATTTATTATAAAAGAAGCACCCAAGAACCCATCACCCAACACAAAAACTAAAATGTCAATAAGAACTAACATCTACCTAGTCTTCTACTAGCCTGTTCCAAATAATCTCAACCCTCCTTATATCATACACTTACCTGTTACCTCCTTCACTCACCTTTTCTTTCTTACCTTCATTTACATCCTCACCATAATCCTGTTTCATCCATTGCCCTTAGTCCTCAAGTTCTGTCTTGCTAAAAGAGGATGTGGACAAAGGGGAACCCTCTTGCACTGTTGGTGGGAATATGAACTAGTGCAGCCACTCTGGAAAGTAGTATAGAGGTTGCTCAAAAGTTAGAGAAAGAACTATCCTGTGATCCAGCAATTGCACTACTAGGTATTTACCCAAAGGACACAGAAAATATTCATTCAAAGGGATGCTTGCACTCTGATGTATATAGCAGTATTATCTACAATAGCCGAATTAGGGAAAGAGCCCAAATGTCCATCAACTGATGAATGGATAAAGATGTGGCATATGTGGAATATGGAATGGAATATTACCTAGCCCCAAAAAAGAACAAGTTCTTGCCATTTACAATGATGTAAATGGAGCTAGAGAGTATTAGACTAAGTGAACTAAGTCAGAGAATAACAAATACCATACAATCTCACTCATGTGGAATTTAAGAAACAAAACAAATGAGCAAAGGGATAAACTAAGAAGCAGACTCTTAACTTAGAGAACAAACTGAGAGTTACCAGAGGGGAGGTGAGTGGGGGGATGGGGGAAATAGGTGATGGGGATTAAGGAGTGCACTTTTGATTAACACCGGGTATTCTATGGAATTGTTGAATCACTATATTGTACACCTGAAATTAATGTAACACTGTATGTTAACTGGAATTTAAATAAAAACCTTAAAAATGGTGACAAATAAATAAACAAATAAAATGATCTGTTAAGATCCTTTGGTTGCGAGCAACAGAAATTTGTTCTAGTTCATCAGAATTAGCGAGAGTTAAATTTATTTAATAGAATTAAACAGAATTAACTAGACTTAAGCTGATTCAAATCAATCAGAAAAAAATTCGTTCTGCTTATAAGAGAACTTAAGCAGGAGGACAGGTTAAGAACTAAGCTTTAAAAGGATAGGAACTAGAGTAACTATAGCAGAAATACATAGACAGTTGTTTTGCATTTTTTTCTTTTTTCTTTTGGCTGGGAGAGGGAGGCACGAATCAACTCCAGTGCTTTCAAATGCGTACTTGGTCTGGCTCAAAATCATGTACCATAAGATTGTATCCAACAGAAGAACAGTTTTCCCAAAGCAAAAGTTAATTTGCTATTTCGTAAAAAAGGGAATGAATGTTGAGACCGAAGGCAACACAAGTGAAGAAATACTTTCCTCACTTCAGATATTTGGGCTAACTGAATTTAACACTGCAGTCTTTGCAATCAGTTCTCTTTACTTCATGTCCTTTTAATGTTGAACTACCATTATTTATTTGTGACCTAAACAAATGGCCATTTCACATGGTTTAACTAAATATAGCACTATAAGGAGAAGAGACTCACCACAGAATATACTTTCCTCTTTGTAGTTACTATGAGAAGACTTCAATATTGATTTTTTTGATTCTTTGAATCTATAACTTCTATAGTTATCTTTTGCACTTTGTTGTACAGCAAACAACCTCAGATGGTTTTCTAATAGATAATAGGATAGTATGGGCTAATACACAGAGAGATTTAGGTCTGAGTGCCCATATAAGAGTGTAAACTCAGGGTAATCATTTAACATCTCTAGGACTTGGATTCTTTATCTATTAGATGGGTACAGCAAAGGTTTCCTATCTCACATTGTCCGGAATTGAGTGAGATTATAAATCTAAAGTGCTTAGCACAGAGCCTAACAAAAAGGAAACATGGAATCAGTGTTAGTTGCTGCTATTGAGTAATGACAGTTATAATCGTTTTAATTTGAAAATTCTTATATTAAAGCTTCAATCATTTGCTAACTGAGGAGAGAAAATTGATTTCACTGTGGGGACAGGTATTCCCTTTATTCAGGTGAATCCATTTTGGTTGAAAGTATAAACTATATACACAGCTTCAGGGGATCCTCCTTCAGACAGATAATTTAAGTGTTTTGTTTAATGAAAAGAATGGTTCTATTCACAAAAAAGTGCCCTTAAAAATTAGAGAAATGGGGACGCCTGGGTGGCTCGGTTGGTTGAGCAGCTGCCTTTGGCTCAGGTCATGATCCCAGTGTCGTGGGATCGAGTCCCGCATCAGGCTCCTTGCTCCGCAGGGAGCCTGCTCCTCTCTCTGCCTCTGCCTGCCTCTCTGCCTGCTTGTGTTCTCTCTCTGTTAAATAAATAAATAAAATCTTTAAAAAAAAATTAGAGAAATGAAAAAAAGAGAAATGCATATACCCATGTGAGACGCTTGTTGGACAGTGTTTTCTAGTTTAGAGTTAATAAAAGACAGGCTCTGAAAAATCGCTTTTGTTTGGGAGCCATATATGTGCTCAAGTGGTACCCTGAAGAGATTAGGACCGGAGACCCCATTACTTTACTAATTTTGTACATCCTTAATTTTTCCTTCACATGTGGAATATTTTTTCTTGCCTTGCTTATTCAAAAAGCAAAGCCTTAAAAAAATCCTTACATGTAACATAGGAATAACATGATTACATGCAACTTATAGAGTAGTTGTAAGTCTATAATAAGGTAATGAATGCAGAGTGACATTTTGTGTATTATACATCACTTTATACAACTAAAGTGCTATTATTATTTTAATGATGTTTATATTGTTTAGGCTAAAGGCAATGTAGAGCAGCAGTAGTAATTAAGAACATGAACTAAAGAGCCACATGGCTAAATTCAAATTTCAACTACACCACCTTGGGCAAGTGCCTTGAACTTTAAATGGCTCATTTTCCTTGCCTTTGTGTTGAGGATAACAATAGTGCCTTTCTCAAAGTAATCATTTTTAGAATTAAATGAGTTCATATATAAAAAGCACTTAGAACAATGCCTGACACAAAATAAATGATATAAAATTATTCCTATTATTATTATTGTCTTCCTTGTGAAAGCTACTACTTTGAGTTCTACTTTTAACATTTCTTTTAAGAATTGTAAATATAACTATACCACATTTCTATGCCTTATTTATAAGTTGCTGAAATTATATTGTTGGGTGAATTATTCATATCTTTGTGTCTTGTTCTTGCATCTGGATTTTCTGGTCCTTTGGGGTTAGGTCATGTTGTCCACATTTTATTATTTCTCAAAGGATCTAATAATTCCCTCTCACATGAGTTAAAACCTCTCTTTCATTCTTTTTTACTTGCATATTGGTTTCTCCTAATCATTTTTCAGTTTTTATTTTGACAGAAGGGCATCAAAAGCTACTGGACTAAACTGAAAGTATTTTTAGTATCAGTTCCCAGTTCAGTTTCTTTGCACAGTGAATAATAGCTAAGGCTGTTGGGCCAACAATGAAAAGTTACTTCCAATTTGGTTCTATTAGGACCAAGTTCGCTACTGCTTTTATGGATGAGATTATCAGAACATCTTCAAAAAAACCAACACCTCAAATTCTCACTTTGAGGAAGACTCTCAACTCTTGGCAGAAATAAACAAAACAAAGTGTCTCCTTCTCCCCCCCCCACTCCAAAACAAAAGCGAAAAGAGAGAGAACTGAATTTTCATTTATTTCCAAAAAATTTTACAATAAATTTAGCTGAAGGTTTTGCCATTATGAGGCATATTTATCAAGGTAGAAAGGCATATTATATATTAACATTTTTAGCTTGTTCAATAACTTAAATATTTAGACATATGACAAATTGGCCTCCATTTGTACTCTTTTATTGTGTTAGGATGGTTTAATTCTTTAATGACAGAAAACTGGGTTATATTTAATGTAGATATAATTTGTAGGGAACTGATTTCAGAGAGAAATGTCATGCTACATTTGCATGCCGGAGTTTCCTAAGTATTAATAAATGTCTCTATTCACAACAATGAATCCATTAATCCAACAAATATTTATTGAGTTCCAACTCAGGCACTCTTAAAGGTACTGAAGGCACACCAGTGAACAAAAAAGACAGAAAGTCCTTGCTTTGGATGAGTTAATGTTTTAGTGGGGGAGGAAGATAATAAATGACAGGTAAATATATCATGGAATCACTTAGTAATAAGTGCTATGGAGAAAAATAAAGCAGGGAGAGGGACTGGTAGGGTGTGTTTCTGGTTTATGTGATAGCCAGGGAAGACCTTCCCAGGAGATGACATATAAGTGGAAGCCTGAAGAAAATGAGGGAGACACTTTGCAAATATCTGGGCAAAGAGCATTCTAGGCAGAGACAGTAGTGAGCGCAAAGACCCTGTGATAGAGTGAGCTAGGCATATTTAAGGAACAAGATGTTGGATAGAAATAGGCATGGGGACAGAGGTAAGAGATGAGGTCAAAAAGGGGTTAGGAGCAGCAAGACTCCATGCTCTTGGTCGGGAAATATATAGACTTTGGCCTTTATTTTGAAGGAGATAGGAAGTTACTGTTATTTTGAGCAGAGTAGTGACATGGTCTCAATCAAGTTTAAACAATATTGGATGCATTAAAGAATGGGAAATTTATAGGCTGAAAAATCTGAATGGTGGAGTTGGATGGGACTTCAGTGTATGAGTCCAAGCAAGAATAGTCATTTTAAGGCATCCAAATTGGCAGAGAAGAAGTCAAACTCTCACTCTTTGCAGATGATATGATACTTTATGTGGAAAACCCAAAAGACTCCACTCCAAGACCGCTAGAACTCATACAGGAATTCAGTCAAGTGTCAGGATATAAAATTAATGCACAGAAATCAGTTGCATTCCTATACACAAACAGCAAAACAGAAGAAAGAGAAATTAAGGAGTCAATTCCATTTACAATTGCACCCCAAACCATAAGATACCTAGGAATAAACCTAACCAAAGAGGCAAAGAATCTGTACTCAGAAAACTACA
>CM052799.1:97461810-97494590 GCA_028533885.1 Nasua narica
AAACAAACTAAGGGTTGCTGGGAGGTGGGGGGAGGTAGAGATATGGACATTGGGGAGGGTATGTGTTATGGCAAATGCTGTGAAATGTGTAAGCCTGATGATTCACAGACATGTACCTTGGGGTAAATAATACATTATATGTTAATAAAAAAATTAAAAAAAAAGAATAGTCATTTTAGACATTACTTAACAATAAGCAAAATCTTTCTTAAAGGGTCAACACTTAGGTGTTGAAGTGTTAGTGAGCTATGCCTCTTCAAATTATTTCATGTTACACTAACATCCTTATAAAGACAAATATTTTCCCTGAAAGAGAAAAGATACTGGGTTTTAAAGGTTTGAAATAAAGGTTTTCTGATGTTCTAAAACACACTAATAACATACCAAGTCAAATCAATTATCACATTTTCTTTAATTTTTCTGATGGAAAAACAAGCTGTATATACTCTTTTAGAGACCAGATAAGTTCTATCAGGGAAGTAAAAAAATATTAATAAAAACACTTGAAAAATGGATTTTATAAGAACATGATCATGAAATCAGATCATATTTAAATGCAATGCTAAATGCCTGTTTGAGGCACTGTAGCCTTTACAATGTCTGTGTCACAATATAAAAAGGGAGATTGAAGTTAAGTCAGAAAAGAGTGTATCACTGGTAGCTACATACCCTTGCTTACTTCATAGGTAAAATTGAAATTATATGAAAGACTTCCAACAAAATCAGAATTTCTTTTTCATGCTTAATCTCACCCCATCCCTTTCTTCTGGGATTTTGAGAATAAATACTACTAGTATTTGGTGCTGAAATAGTTGTTTATCATACGTCATAAAAACCCAAGCTATTGAGCGTATTTCAGTTTCTCTAGTATAATCCTAGAGACTGTGGCTCATTGATTCTATATGTTAATGTCCATTGTGTGTAAATACTGTGATGACATTTATGGTATTAATGCACTAATTAAATGGAAGTTCTAGTAACTTATTTTTGTAGAGTGGATGTTGACCTATAATTCTCTGGGTATAGATTTACTTAGCTGAACAAACTGAGATTACCATTTGCCTTGAAAATATAGGATGATTTTAGATATATACTTATTCACACATCTTTAGTAGCACATTACCTTGTTACTTATTGTGTCTCCATGAGCCAACAAATAAACTTTTATTAAATTTCTATTGTCCAGCATCATGCTGGGTGGTTAGGATCAAAAGTCCTTGTTTATGAGGTTATTACATAACCTGGAGGAACTATTTTTCTGATAAGGTTTAAGGTTTTTCTCCTTACTTAATATTTATAATTTAGAAACTCCATTGAGGAATCAAATTGAATTGGCATTAATGAGAACCTGCTTTATCTCAGGGCCATGCTAGGTGCGGAGGAGTTATAAAGACATGATTCCTATTCTCACAGAGGTTACCATGGCTAGAGAACAACACAAGGGCAACCATACTAGAGTTTGAGAGTGGCTGGTCAGACTCTGAACACTGCAGGAGCACTGAAAGGGTGGCACCATTACAGACTTTGCATGGTAAGGAATCATGAGATCTTGGTCCTGGAACTATGGCCTGAGGTATGGGAAGTCTGTGGGATCCAAGAAATATATGTCAGAGATTCAGTCTGTTGAGAATAGAGAAATAGGGCAACACTTGGGTGTGGTGAAAACAGATGAGGTTCTATAGGTGCTGTAATGAGTAAGAAGTGGCTTAGTATTCTTCCTACCACCTTCCAACCTCCCAGCCTGGGAGTGGACTGCTGAATAATATTTTTCTCTTTTGGTACCAAATCAAATAGTTATTTTAGCATCAAGTAATCATTACTGAAGTTCTCATTCTTGCCATTTGTCACTTTCCTGTGACTTAAAAATATGGGGCACAAGTTATCCCGACCACTTTTCATTCGATATCAACACTTCATAGAATCACTTTTTGCCCCAAGCTATTGCTACAATACAGAACATAGAGTATAGGTATTCCAAGTAACTCACTTCTTGCAGAAACTGGAAAGAAGCCAAAAGAAAAATCAATCATAGTTATTCCAAGTGAAGGTTCACAGTGTTCTCTTCCCGTTAATCTGTGAATTCCCTGAGAGCACTGACAATGTCTTATTCATCTTTGATTCCTTTAATATCCAGCACTGTGTCTAGAAAATGGTATGGTGTAAATGTTTGCTAAAAAAATACATAAATACAGGGCGCCTGCCTGGATGGCTCAGTCGCTTGAGTGTCTACCTTCAGCTCAGGTCATGATCCCAGGGTTCTGGGATCCAGACCTGCATTGGGCTCCCTGCTCAATGGGGAGTCTGCTTCTCCCTCTCCCTCTGTCCATCCCCCCAACTTATGTACTCTCTCTCTCTCTCAAATAAGGAATAAATAAAATCTTCTAAAAACTTAGCAAAATATATAAATAAACACATAAATACATAAAGTAAGCTTTGATATCTGTCAGGAAATCCTAATATTTGTCCTTTTACTTATTAACTATATCTGATCTTTTCTTCACATGTATTTTGAAGTGTGGAAGTCTCTGTTATGTCTTATTAATATATGAGGCCCTCATAATTGTTTTTAGCGTCCTACAAAGTAAAAGCCAAATAAAAGAAGTGTTCACAGGATTGGTTTAAAATTTCAGGCCTCTATCCCACATACTTCTGAAATACACTAAGGTGACTGGTTGTTCAGTAAACAGATTCTTGCTGAAGAGAGACAGAACTTTTCGTGAATTTGCTTCTTGGCATACTCTGGAATGTTTTTGTGGGGCGACTTTTAGAATCCTGAGGTGAAGAACACTTATGCATAGGGCAAAGAGGGGACTTTGTTACAAAAGCCCTCACTTCTGACAGATATGAAATTTTCTTACCTCAGATAGCATTCAGGGCTACTGTTTTCAGGAATTTATCTTTGTTATTCATAAAAGTAGCTGACTACCCAGAAGTTTTGCAAATATCTTCCTTAAGAAAAATTTCAGGGCGCCTGGGTGGCGCAGTTGGTTAAGCAACTGCCTTCGGCTCAGGTCGTGATCCCGTAGTCCCGGGATCGAGTCCCACATCGGGCTCCCAGCTCCATGGGGAGTCCGCTTCTCACTCTGACCTTCTCCCTTCTCATGCTCTCTCTCACTCTCTCTCTTTCCTAATAAATAAATAAATAAAATCTTTAAAAAAAAAAAAAAGAAAAATTTCAGTCAGTCAAATTATCTGTGTACAAGAATGCCAGTTTGTCAGGGTCAGGAAATAATACATTTTGGTAAACAGAATTCCCTATAAGGATTTCTGATTTGAGCAAATTGAATACAAAAAATATGCTTTGAACTTAAACTGTATATGGCAAGTAATTCACTCCTCTGATGACAGAATTTTTTCAGATTTCTGCAGTCCTTCAAGATCCTGAGACATCAAATTCATTATAATTTTACTCATATATACATGAAGAAAGTGCAGGAAGGTATATCAAATATGTAATAATTCTATGACATAACCACAAAAAATAGTTGTTTCAAAAAAATAATTGCCCTTAGCTATGTACTATTTTTCCTCTGGAAATATGTAACTGCTTAATCTTTACCCTATTTGTTAAATTACATTCTTAATTGATAGATTATTGAATAAGTCTGGATTTTAAAAGAAAGACCATATTTCTATGTCTTTTCATGCTTCTTGCCTTCTACTTCACAAGCATGATAAAATTTGAGATTTGACAATATATAAAAAATATGGAAAGATTATGTCTGAACAGTGAGAAATAGGAACAGTGATTAAAATTTAGACCTAAAGAAACATGAACAAAACCAACTTTATCACTTGGGTGACTATAGAGAAAATAAGTGTAAGAACCAACTACTCAGTGGGGCAGATTATTTCAAAGGTAATACTTTCATTATATTTTTTTGTGAAAGGATGAGGATAAATTCATTTTCAGCAGAACTTTACACCTGAGTTAAGGGACTGTCTTTCCTGAGTTAGGTTGCATTTTTTTCTGCCTGCAGTCCTAGGAGTATCATTGGTCTTAAGATGTGTTTTGTATTAGACCCTCTCCTAGTTAAACTTTACTGACCAGGTCAGTGCTATAAATTTGAACCCAGGCCTGTGATGGCTAATTCTCCAGGGAGGTCTTTTCCTTTGACCTCCTGAGATTTTTCTTTTTTTGTGTGAGTTCACCTATATATTTAAAAAGATATTTGTTAGATTTTATCTAGGACATTTGCCTTTTCTATAATTTTTCTGGAAATTAATATTGATGCTTTTTATAAAGCACTAAATAAATTCTTTAGTATGCTTTACTTTCTTATGTTTAGACCCTATCTTGACTGAAAAAAAAAAAAAACTTTCTGAATGCTACTAAGATCTCAGTTTTGGAGTTGAATTGTTCCTTGTGATCTTCCTAGGTTTACAAATCCATTTATATTTAATTTGCTGGAGTACATGCATTTTTGGGTGTTAGCAAACACCTTAATAAATATTTAATATCTTCTATGGCCTTATATTACTCAATTCACATTGGGCTGATTGTGTGTTTGCTTGATGGTCCTAGGCATCACAGGCATGCTGATGGTATTACTGTATGAACACTGATAAATTTGATGGGTAAAAATTTCCAGGCTCCCCCCAAAGAGTTGCATCTCCAAATCTATGGAGAAGGAAGTCAGTTGATGCTATTTACCATGGACAGCAGTGACTGACTGCAGGGAGGTCTCCTAGGAGTAATTCATCTTTCATTTTGATTTGGAATTAACTCACTGGAAAGATATAAATGATGCTGACTTGATGTAAACTGGAAGAGGATAACCCTTCATCCTGCAAAATGAACTAAGAGTAACTTAAATTTACGATAACAGCTAATAAGTCTCTCAGGTTGAAGAGGGATGAGGCTTTGATTCATGGATCTGAGCGATTGAGACGAGAGTGGATTTTTTTTTTTTTTTTTTTTTTGCAGACCACGGAAGAAAGCGTGCCCTAACAGGTTGACATCACATCTGCTTTTATCAGAGGCAAGGATTTCGGTCTGCCATAACATGATTCAAATAAACTAGTCCCAAGATGGATATAGTTAAATGTATTAATTCTCTAAATTAAAAAAAGTAATTTTAAGCCCTCAAATAACATATATGTGTATATGTGTGTACACACATATGTTTCCTTACTGTTTTAAAAATAAATAAAATTTTCCTTGTTTCAGAGTCTCTATTAGGCCTCAGAGAATCTCAAAGTATGTCAGGCCATTTGTATTTAATTGAAATGATTCCTCTTTTGTGAGATCAAGTCAGCTTCTTTTTGGAGTGGGAGGCAGTCTTTTGTGCCTCAGTTTCTTCCGGTGGTGTGACTCCTTCTAGTGATCCCATTTGCTTATACTTTGCTATTTCTGGTCACCTGTGGCTTGATTCAAACTGGGTGTTCCCAGTTAGAATTAGTGTTCTGAATCCAAACACCTATGTTTGAATGACAAAATTACCCAAGTTTCAGTGTATGGGCCTTCTAAAATCTGTTCTGACTGTTCAGAGGACTTTTTAAATTTTGATTTTGTTCCAGATACTTAAGATGGAATCATGTGACCTCCATATAAATGAAGTGTTCCCTTCCCTGAGAAAAAGAGAATAATGGGTTGATGGACCAACAAGAATGTGACCCAGATGGAAATCACATTCTTTATTATAATTAATAAACCATTATTTTGTGTTATAATTTTCTTTGTTCCTGAAACTATTAAGAATGACTCAACTTGCCAGGTTCATAAAAATCAGAGGTTAATCTGCAAAATGGAGTGACAGGACTATAAAGCCCAGGCTGAAATTTCTTCTTATCTCACTCACTATATTACTACATATGGCATTTGTTTTGGATTAAAAATCAGTATAAGAAGCAAGAGAGAGAAAAAAAGCTCAAAACAATACAGATGATACTTTTGCTCAATATATATGCTGAATCAGTGACTCAAAGATGAACAATATAGACCTGGCATCATTCACCGTTTCACTACTTGTCAGGTAGTTGATATGTTTTAAAAATTTCCTTAGATTTTATAGCAGTCTTGCTGATGTGGGTATGCCACAGCTGTATGCCTGGGTGCTGAAAATATAAACTTGTAAAATGTGTATTTGTGCAGCATGAAGATGTTACAACTTCTGAAGTTCTTTCATGAACATTTATTTATTACCTTTGAGACCCACGTTTCGCTTTTTAGTTTAAAACCAACTACATTCCACGTTTTGTACTCAGTTCTGGGTATAACGAATGAAACATGTGATGGTTTAGTGCTGTGTTTCCCAAGCTTGGCTGCACATCAGAATCACCTAATGAGCTTTTAAAATTCTAAATACCCAGTTCACACCCCAAACCTATTAAATCAGAGTATTTGGGAATATGACCCAAGCAAAGTGCTTTCTAAAGTTCCCCATGTGATTTCCTTGTGTAGCCATGACTGAGAACCACTGCTTACTAATAAGGCCTATTTGGGTTAGAGTCATTAAAGGGCCTGATGCCTGCTATTATAAACACACATCTCCAACCCAGCTGGGCCATGCAAGTTTCTGAACAATTTTTAATACAGTTTTGATACAGCTCCTCACATATGTCATGGAGGCTTTAAACTCTTATAAATCTTCATCATATTATTTCACCTTTACTCTCTTTACTCCTAACAGATGATCTTACCTCCTATAAAAGATCTTTCTTTCTTTCTTTCTTTCTTTCTTTCTTTCTTTCTTTCTTTCTTTCTTTCTTTCTTTCTTCTTTCTCTTTTTCTTTCTTTCTCTTTCTTTCTTTTTTTCTTTCCTTCTTTCTTCTTTCTTTCTCTTTCCTTTTCTTTCTTTTTTATAGAAAGAAAGGCACGCACCTAGAGTGAAATTCTTCTATTTCTGTCACTTATTAGTGATGTCCTGGATAGCTCCTTCCTTCTCAATTGCCAGAGCTAGCGCCCTCAATTTTAAATAGTCTTCTGTCTTCTAGGACTTTGCTCAAGTCAGTCCCCCATCTCTTATCTCCACTACTGCTTCTACAGGCTGCTGCTTCTTTCTGTGGCCCAGTTTTCCTTTCAAGCTGCCACCTAATTCTCTCATTCTCTTCTCTTCCAGACCATCTGAATGCTTAATTTATATTCAAATTCTCTCACATGAATCTTAATCTGGTCTCTACTCTCACACTGTCAAAAAGACTGCCCAGGATCACCAACCATGACTTTCAGTGGCCAGTTCCAATAATCCCTCTCACTCTTCACCCTCCTGGCCCACTCACTCTTTGCTGAAACTTTCGACCTCTCCCTGCTCTTAAATATTCTGCGTTCTTAGCTGCCACAATCCCATCTTTCAATCAACTCCTTTCTTTTTATTTTCAAAAAATACCTTAGCTAATTTCTTTCTAGTCTCTTGGGGCATGTTTTCCTTGGGGGATACCAACTAGTCTCTTGGTGTCAGCTAACATGTTCATGTGGTTGGCGGATAAACCAACCTCTCCCCTAAATGTTGGGCTTTTATATTCAACGATAGATGTTGCAAAAAATCTCAAAAATCTCTGTGCCTAGAGCCAACCACTTTCACCTTTGTAAAACGAAATCCCAAACAAAGTGAAATCAAACTAAAAATAACACAACAGAGATTCCTTGCTACTGTTATTTGTTCCATAATTTCTCCAGTCACCTAATCCCTAAATTTCTTTATTTCCCTAAAACCCATGTGACCCTTTTACACTTCAGTGATCTTTTAAGTTCATCTCTTTCTTTGCATTCCAGTGCCTGAGCTAGTGAACTCTTCTTCACCACAAATCATCATGATCTTTTTTTTACAATGCCACCAGAGTGATTTTTTTTAAACACACAAATTTTATTGTATTATGTTTCTGCTTAAAGCTGTTTTTTGTTTTTTGTTTTGTTTTGTTTTTACCTTGAGGGAGGGAGGGAGAGAGAGAGAGAATCTTAAGCAGGCTCCATGCCCAGCTTGGAGCCGAGCTTGGGACTCTATCCCACAACCCTGAGATGATGACCTGCCCTGAAATCAAGAGTCTAATGCTTAACTGATTAAGCCATCCAAGCACCCCTCTGCTTAAAACTCTTAATAGCTATGGCGCCTGGATGGCTCAGTTGGTTTAGCATCCGACTCTTGATTTCTGTTCAGGTCATAATCTCAGGGTCCTGAAATTGAGCCCTGCCTCTGGCTCCCCTCTCAGTAGGGCGTCTGCTGGAGATTCTCTCTCTCCCTGTCTCCCTCTTTGCCCCTGCTGACACACTCTCTTGCTCTCTCAAATAAATCAAGAAATCATAAAAACAAAACAAACGAAAGAACTCTTAATGGCTATCCATTGCTTTCTAAGCCCCATCACACTCTGCCTATCCCTTGCAAGCTCCTCTGTGGCTGGCACAGACCTCAACTCCTCCCACCTGGCACCCCACACTCTAGCACTGTGCAGCACTGATCCCTTAGGCAGTGTTCTCTGATACTGCTTTATTATCTCTAGATTGTCTTCCTTCAGAGAACCCTACTTATTCTTTAAGGTTAAGACTTAAGTATTTTTTCTTCTGTGAAGTTTTTCCTGAAAGTCATTTTCTCTTCCATCTCTGCCTCTCTTATAGAGTTAGTCACTTTCTTATTTGGGTTCACAGGATAATAAAATATATTACATTGTTTTATATATTTTTTAAATATTTAAAATAAATGTATTTTATGGATTAAAATACCACAGATAATGAAAAACTCCACTTTGATTATCAACCCCAATTCCAGCCTTTTTTCCAGAGGTACAACCATGCATATTATTCTGATATGTAAGCTACTGGACCCTTTGCTACAGTTTGCATATACACATGGAAAAATATGGAATTAATTCTTAATAGACTTTCTTGGAATCTAATTGATATATGATAAACTTCAAATATTGAGAGTATATAATTTGATAAATTTTGATACATGTATCAAATGATACATGTGAAACCATGCAAGTTTCCCCCTGCTGTTTTTTTAATTGTTCTCTCCCACTCTTTCCAGACTCCTAATCCCCAAATCACTATATTGTTGTTTTCTGTCATAATATTTACATTTCCTAAAATTTTATATAAAAGGAATACAATGTATAGTATTTTTCCCTCTGGCATCTTTCACTCAACAAAATGTTTTGAGATTCATTTATGTTTTTGTTTTCTTTTTTATTGCAGAGTACTATTCCATTATATAGCTATACCACAATTTATTTATATGTTAATGGACATTTGTATTGTTTTTTTACTTTAGCAATTACAAAATGCTGCCATGAACATTTGCTACAAATCTGTATGGGCATATGCTTTCGCTTCCCCTGGTAAATACCTAGGAGTAGAATGGCTGGGTCATGTGGGTTATATGGTCATAGGAGTCTTTTAAAGTTTGTTTTATTGATAATGTACAGAGCTTTTAGTGGATAGGTTAAGGTAAATTCTATCTATTTCATATTCATGGAAGCGGAAATTGAGCCCCAAATTCAACTTTTATATCTGTGGTGTCATAGAAAGTTACAGATCTTTGTCACTGTTGGCACAGAGCTCCTAAAACACTTGAGTTTTCCTTTTTCAAATACATGTGAGTTTTTTGTTTGTTTTATATCTAAATGTATAGTTGAAGCATTAGTCTGCTTAAAGCTGCTCTAATCGGAGCCAGAAGTGGAAGTCTGAGATTAAAAAACATTATAGTAATGTCATCTTGTATTTAAATAAAAATATTTGTTAATCTGGTTATTTTTATTCAGTTATCCTACAAATATTTGTTTAATGTCTCCTGTGTATAAGTACTCTGCAATGCAACAGTGTCTCAAATAGACCTGGTTCTGCCTTTATGGAAATTTAATTAGGGAACCAGATGTTAAATCATGATATAGATAAATACAGAATTATAAACTATGATAGATGCTAATGATAGTAGTGGCTAACTTTGATGGGATTTTTCCATGAGCAAGTATCTACTTAATTGCCATCTTATAAATGTAGACTTCCTCACCCCTCTTACCTCTAGTGTATCTTAAGTCTCCTTGCTATGCTTTATTTTCCCCATCATTTTGTCTATCTATCTATCATCTATCTATCTATCTATCCGTCTGTCTATCCATCCATACTGTGTATTGGTCTATTTTTAAAAAAACATTTTATTTTTATTTATTTGACAGAGAGATATCACAAGTAGGCAGAGAGGCAGGCAGAGAGAGAGAGGGAAGCAGGCTCCCGCTGAGCAGAGAGCCCGACACAGGGGCTCGATCCCCGGACCCGGAGATCATGACCTGAGCTGAAGGCAGAGGCTTTAACCTACTGAGCCACTGAGGCACCCTCGGTCTATTTTTGTTTATATGTTTCCCCCCCGAAATGAGAACTCTTTGAAGGGAAGGATTTTATCCTTTTTTTTTTCCACTGGTGTATCTGTAGATCCTCATGCATGGCAGATACTCAACTTTTTTTAGTGTTCAGTGAATAGCTTTTTACTACATCCTGACAACTTCACTAAGAATTTTGGTGCATTTAATTTTCACCTACCGTATTGTAGTAGGCTGAGTAATGGAAACCACAGATACCAGGTTCTAATCCTTGAAACCTGCAAATGTTACCCTAAAAGGAAAAAAAAAGAACTTTGAAAGTATAGTTGAATTAAAAATTTTGACATGGAAAGATTATTCTGGGTTACCCAAGTGGACCCTAAATGATCGCAATCATAAGTGTCCTTATAAGACAAAGGCAGAGAGAGAAAATATTTTAAGGAATATTTTATCAGTTAAAGGGCTTTTAAAATGTATTTTCAGGTTCTGAACACCTGAGGTCATGAATACATGACTTTAAGATCAGCAAGATATTACTATACTTTTTATAAAGACTTTTATTTAGACTTTTTCCTATGTAGACTCAAGATGAATAGAATTGATATTAATATTAATCATTTTAAATCTTCATAGCTTAGTTAGATAAGCAGAAGCTCATAAAATTTTAAAGTTGAAGAAGGCCTAAGAGAACATTGTTCCAAGGTTAGGTTTATGTCTTATTGTCAAAAAGTACTTTGAAAGAGTCATCTGTAGAGGATATTGAATATCTTGCTCCCAGAATGAAGGATATTAAAAAGTATGATATAAATCTGTCACTTAATCTGATTGTCTTGATTCTGGTTGACCAGAAATTGAAATTGGAGTTCCCAAATATTAAAACTAAATACAGTTTTATACTACATTTATTTAAAACTTATCTTTATAATCTTCAATAAAACTATCTTGAAACATCACTGCAATGAATAAAGAAAAATATTCCCTTAACACACACACACACACACACACACACACACACACACACACACACATTTAATACTACTTAATATCAAGTGTAGTTATGAACATGTAAATGAGTCTTTAGGCATTTAATGTTAAATGACAGAAATATGGCTCCTAAATTTATAAGACATAGTCAAACATGTTAAAAACAAGACTGCTTTGTAGTTGAGCTCAGAAAATAGTTTTAATACCATGGTAATATTCAAGATGAGCCACTGAACTTAGAGGAAGAAATGACTCTAGTGATGGTCCAATTACAAACCTACTGAGTTTTGAAATCATCTAATCTTCTTTGGAGAATTTGAATCTTAGAAGGTTTAAGTGAATTTCCCATAGTTAAATATGGAGCATGTTCATTCATTCATTCATTCATTCATTCATTCATTCATTCATTCATTTTTCAACATTTATTGTGTGTCTAGTGTGTGCCTGAAAGACTTCCAGGATGTTCATAATCTGATGGCAAAAATGAGACTAGAACCCAAGATCAGAAGGTCTTGGATGCTTTCCAGTACATGTTCACACCTTATTTGTTTGTATCAACAGTTCAGAAGACCTTGGTTCTATTCTTAGAATTCTAATTTTGGACAAATTATTTTCAAGTCTTTAAAACCCATTTTCTTCATTTTTAGGCTAAAAATAAAGATTCTCAGACTATCTTTTTGGATTACTTTAATAACAACATTATTCCACATTATGAATTCAAATTAAACTCCAGAGAAGTATGTAAATGACTTTGAGTAGTATAGACTTTTAACGATGTCCTTCTAATCCATGAGCAGGGAATGGTTTTCCATTTCTTTGTGTCATCTTTTAATTTCCTTTACCAGTGGTTTTTTTTTTTTATTATGTTATGTTAGTCACCATACAGTACAAGATTAGTTTTTGATGTGGTGGTTCAAGATTCATTGTTTGTGTATGACACCCAGTGCCACATGTGATACATGCTTAATACTCATCACTGGGCCAACCCATCCGCCCACCTCCCTCCCCTCTAAAATCCTCAGTTTGTTTCTTGGAATCCACAGTCTCTTATGGTTTGTCTCCCCCTCTGATTTCCCCCTTTCATTTTCCCCTTCCTTCTCCTAATGTCCTCCATGCTATTCCTTATGTTCCACAAGTGAAACCATATGATAATTGACTTTCTCTGTTTGACTTATTTCAGTCAGCATAATCTCCTCCATCCACGTTGATGCATAAGCTGGATATTCATCCTTTCTGATGGCTGAGTAATATTCCATTGTGTATATGGACCACATCTTCTTTATCCATTTGTCTGTAAGGGCATCTTGGCTCTTTCCACAGTACAGCTATTGTGGACATTGCTGCTATGAACACATTGGGGTGTGTATGGCTCTTCTTTTCACTACATCTGTATCATATGCTGGGTCATAGGGTAGTCCTATTTTCAATTTTTTGAGGAACCTCCAACACTGTTTTCCAAAGTGGCTGCACCAACTGGCATTCCCACCAACAGTGTAAGAGGGTTCCCCTTTCTCCACATCTTCTCCAACATTTGTTGTTTCTTGCCTTGTCAATTTTTGCCATTCTAACTGATATAAGGTGATATCTCAATGTGGACACAAAGAGATGGAAAAACATTCTATGCTCACGGATTGGAAGAATAAACATTGTTAAAGTGTCTGTGTTGCCCAGAGCAATCTATACTTTAACACCATCTCGATCAAAATACCATCGTTTTTAAGACTTGCTGGAACAAACAATCGTAAAATTTGTATGGAACCAGAAAAGACCCCAAATCACCAAGGAAATGTTGAAAAAGAAAAACAAAGCTGGGGGCATCACATTGCCTGATTTCAAGCTATATTACAAAGCTTGGTCCCGGCACAAAAACAGACACATAGACCAGTGGAACACAGTAGAGAACTCAGATATGGGCCCACAACTCTATGGTCAAATAATCTTCAACAAAGCAGGAAAAAATATCCAATGGAAAAAAGACAGTCTCTTTAGTAAATGGTGCTGGGAAAATTGGACAGCTATATACAGAAGAATGAAACTTGACCATTCTCTTACACCACACACAAAGATAAACTCAAAATGGATGAAAGACCTCAATGTGAGACAGGAATCCATCAAAATCCTAGAGGAGAACCTAGTCAGTAACTTCTTCAACATTGGCCATAGCAACTTCTTTCAAGACCCATTTCCAAAGGCAAAGGAAACAAAAGTGAAAATGAACTTTTGGGATTTCATCAAGATAAAAAGCTTCTGCACAGCAAAGGAAACAGTCAACAAAACAAAGAGGCCAACCCACGGAATGGAAGAAGATATTTGCAAATGACACTACAGACAAAGGGCTAATATCCAAGATGTATAAAGAACTTCTCAAACCCAACACCCAAAAAACAAATAATCAAGTCAAAAAATGGGCAGAAGACATGAACAGACACTTTTCCAAAGAAGTATACAAATGACTAACAGACATATGAAAAAATGTTCATCCCCAATAGCCATTAGGGAAATTCAAATCAAAACAGTATGGAGATTCCTCAGGAAATTAAACATAGAGCTACCCTATGACCCTGCAATTGCACTACTCGGTGTTTACCCCAAAGAAGCAGATGCAGTACAAAGAAGGGCCACATGTACCCCAATGTTCATAGCAGCAATGGCCACAATTGCCAAACTGTGGAAAGAACCAAAATGCTCTTCAACAGATGAGTGGATAAGGAAGATGTGGTACATCTATACAATGGAATATTATGCCTCCATCAGAAAGGATGAATGTCCAACTTTTGTATCAACATGGACAGGACTAGAAGAGATTATGTGGAGTGAAATAAGTCAAGTGGAGAGAATCAATTATCTTATGGTCTCACTTACGTGTGGAGTATAAAGAAAATCATGGAGGGCATTGTGAGAAGGAAGGGAAGGATGAATGGGGGAAATCGGAGGGGGTGATGAACCAGGAGAGATTGTGGACTCTGAGCAACAAACTGAGGATTTTGGAGGGGAGGGGGTGGGGCGGTGGGCAAGCCTGGTGGTGGGTATTGAGAAGGGCACGTATTGCATGGAGCACTGGGTGTGGTGCATGAACAATCAATTTTGTAACACTGAAAAATTAAAATGAATGTATATGGGGAGAAAAAAAAACCACATTGAGATATCATCAGTGTTTTATAGTTTTCAGAGTATAGATCTTTTACCTCTTTGGTCAGGTTTATTCCTACATATTTTATGGATTTTTGTGCAGTTGTAAATGGGATTGATTCCTTGGTTTCCCTTTCTGCTGCTTCATTATTGGTGTATAGAAATACAACAACAGATTTCTGTACATTGGTTTTGTATTCTGTGACCTTACTGAATTTGTGAATCAGTTCTAACAATTTTTTGGTGGAATCTTTTGGGTTTCTATATAGAGTATCATGTCATCTGCAAATAGTGAAAGTTTTCATTCTTCGCTAGTTTGGATGCCTTTTATTTTTTATTGTTGTCTGATTGCTGTGGCTATGACTTCCAATACCATCACTCATCATAAGTGAAATACAAATCAAAACTACAGTGAGTCATCACCTCACACTTGTCAGAATGGCTAAAATTTTAGCTGTTTTAATTAACACTACAAGAAACAACAGGCATTGGTGAGGATGTAGAGAAAGGGGACCCTCTTGCATTGTTGGTGGTAATATGAACTGGTGCAGCCACTTGGAAAACAGTATGGATGTTGCTCAAAAAGTTAAAAATAGAATTACCCTAGGATCCAGCAATTGCACTACTAGGTATTTACCCAAAGGATACAAAAATACTAATTCAAAGGACTAAATGCACCCTGACATTTTTAATAGCATTATCCACAATAACCAAGTTATGGATAGAGTCCAAGTGTCTATCGACTGATGAATGGATAAAGAAGATATGGAATATATATATATATACAAAGGAATATAACTGAGCCATAAAAAAGAAAGAAATTTTGTCATTTGCAAAGACATGGATGGAGCCAGAGAGAATTATGCTAAGCGAAATAAGTCAGCCAAAGAAAGACGATATGATTTCACTCATATGTGGAATTTGAGAAAATGAACAATCATAGGGTGAGAAAAAGAGAGAGAGAGAAACCAAGAAATACACTCTTAACTATAGAGAACAAACTAATAGTTACCAGAGGAGAGGTGGGTGGACAGATAGGTTAAATAGGTGATGGGGATTAAGGAGTGCACTTGTGATGAACACCGGGTGTTATATATAAGCGTTGAATCACTAAATTGTACACCTAAAGCTACTACACTGTATGTTAACTGGGATTTCAATAAAAACTTTTAAAAAAGTAAAGAAGATTTCACTTTCTAAAAGTGAAAGTTGCAAAACTCAAAATTCCATGGCTGCTCATTGCTAACTTATTTCTATTTGATCACCATATTTCATCTCATTAATCTTACCAAGAATTGTAAATGTATTCAATTTATATCTCAATTAATAAATATAATAAACCAGCTAACCAACAAATATTCACCAGGCACAAGCTATTTGAACACATAATCTAAAGCCTTGAAATGTGCCTCTGATGTATGCCCCTCCCTGGGGGAAAAAATGAGACTTCAAACCTCAAAGGGATACTTCTCATTACCTTGGATCAAATAATCTTTTACTAAAAGGAAAGGGCAGAAAATGCCATCTGCTTTAAGTAAATAACTTTAAAGAAGGTTTAAAATTTTTCCAAAAGAGTGAAGCTATGAAGTGCTATGCTCTTCAAAGCTATAAATGCTCATTTGTGTGATGCAATATTAATAAAGTACAAACATTTTCATGTCTGAAATTGGGGGAGATTCTTCAGTAGCTTTGAAGGGTGATAATTAAGTACTTATTTTTCAATTAATCTAGTTTTATTAAAACCTATAATGTTATGAGCACAATGGTAGTACTTTGGTGCTAGAACAAGAACAATGCTAAGTAGTTTTGTCCTGGCTTTTTTACTCACTAGCTACATATCTTTGTGTTATATTTTTACTTTTCCTGGCCCTTAGAGAAGGATGACTATAAATTCTGGCTGTAAGTTGGAGATAATTTTCTGGCTATAAATTGGAGAATACTTTAATGAAAGCAAAATGTCTATTCAATAAATCAAGAATTCTAAACCAGTCAAACTCAAGGAATATGTCTTGAACTTGGGGCTGTTTTGTAGATTATGATGACAGGCATTTATCATAACATAGGGTTATGGTCAGTTATACTTTTTAGGAATTGGGCATTATAACTAACAGTTTGAAATAAATATAATCTTAGAGATCTGACTACATATGAAATTCAGTGGTTTCAGAGCCATTAGATCAAAAATATCACAGATACAAATAGGAGTTATTAAGAAAACCAAAGTTGGTCTATATTATTTCAAGCTTTTGAATATCTCCTTTTGTAGAGTTACAAGAGTACTACTTTGCTTTATGGCCTTAAAAAAAAGAAAGGAAAAAAAACTCTTTTATGTAATTTACACTGAATATATGATAATTTAAAAGTACTTTTTTCCTTTTAGGAAATATAAATTGTTTTCATTTTAAAAATAATAATTCCATCTTTTTTCTTCTAATAATGTAATCTTGAAATTGTGTCATTAATTCATTGATGCATTGATTGATTAATTGATTCCTCCTTCCTTCATTCTTTCAACAAATATTTGCCCATGTCCCTAAAGGGGTTACTATAGGAACTACTCAACATTCTAGATCCTGTCTCTCCTATCTGCCATTTATTTCTGTAGTCTTTCACCATGTAGTTTCTTCCCTGTTAGTCATGTCCCCTTTATATCTAACCTCCATATTACATTCTGATTATCTAAGATCCTTCTAAAACACACATCTGGCTCAGCAGTCTAGGTTCTGCTACCTGTCTTGTCCCGTGCCAGGTACTTTGCTTCTTGTATGTTGCTACACACACACACACACACCCCTTTTTTCGTTCTCCCAACCCCTTGCTTTTGCTCATAGCCTTTGTTCTTCTCCTGAGACCCTCCTGGCTCACTTTAACCTGTCCTACACATCGCTTCTCAGCCTTTTGGCTAAGATCAAGTGTAACCTGTCCTACACACCCCTACAGAAGGAAGTGCCTCTCCCTTCTTGGTTGGCCTGGATTTCTTTATTCTTTTATTTATTCTATTAGAATGAAAGTATCATTTCTATGTTTTTGTCTATTCTTGTCTCACTCTATCCTTTTTGCAACCTTATTTAACCCCAAAGCTCAAAATACAATCCTTAATTCAGCAATCCTATTGGATAGCCAAGGTCTAGATTGCTCATCTGAGCTCCAGGTCTCTGAGCTTTCCCTTCACACATCCTCTTTCTTCACTGTCTCCCATCAAAAGAAATGACACCATTCTGTCATCAACAAAAACAGAACAGTTTTGGGTGATAGATACAAACAAAGCACTCCACTGGGCCTACAGGGATTGATAGGAAAGACATGGTCCTCCCTCTGGGGGAATTTGTATTCCAGCAGGTAACAGAGATATTAAACAAGTAATTACCCACTAATTTCTTTAGCCACAATTATATGTAGCAGGCATTGCTGACATTCTTTACTTAATTATGGTCAAACAGAAGGGTCAATTTATTCATATATATTCATATGCATACCTGTACCTGACTCCAAGGGCTGGAAACCTTAGAGCTCTAATGTCTGCTCCATCCCCACCACGGGGGCTGGCTTGCCCTTGTGGTCTAGTGGACCATTGGTGGGCGGATCAGCTTACTTCAGAGAAACTTGGGATATGGTTTGCTCCTCTTACCCCATCATGCTGGAGGACCTGGTATGCATGTGTGTATGTATGTGTGGGTATGTGTCTCTCGTATGTGGTGTGACGTATGAGAGACATGTGACATATGAGAGACACCTGTGGGCAGCAGGTGATTTGAGACATATTTTAACTTTGGTTTCTGTTAGAAACTTAAAACTCCCTGCTCCTCCAACCTTGTCTCAGGGAAAAGGGGGAATGTTTGAGGACAGGGGTCCTCACTGCTGTTCACCACTTTTTATGGTCCTACCACACTTTAGTTCAATTAGGACACATTAGTAGAACTCACTCAACAAACTTCAGCTAATAAACCAAATAACTTCCTCCTTTGCTACAGAGGACTCCATACTTTGGAGTCATATAAGGGGAAAGATGATCAAACAGCAAACGTGCCAGTCTTAGATTTCCCAATGCTCCCCAACTCTTTCTCATTCTGTCCCTGGCTGTACTGAATTTCTTTCAGTTACTGGAAGATACCGCAATCCCTTTTACCACAGGACTTTTTTTTTTTTTTTTACCACAGGACTTTTGTAAATAGCGTATCCTCTGCTTCAGATTTTCTTCTGAAACTCACCACACTGCACCTTCTTAACCCTACTTATCCTTCAGCTTCTAATATAAAAACTACTTCCTGGGGCAAGTTTCCCTCCCAGCAACTCAAGCAACATTCCTCCTTTACATAACAATTGTAATATCTTTGTGTGATTTAACAAGTCTGCCTCCTGTACTTATCCTTGACATTAGCAGTTGAGAGTCCCCAGAAGGATACCAGTAGCTAAAGCCAATCATGAGTATATATATATATGAATTCTTATGAATGTATATATTTGAAAGAATAAACTGACCTTCCTGTTTGCTCATAATTGAGTCAAGACCTTCAATAATACATACTACATATGATTTCGAGAGTTGGGAAAAATTTATGCTAATCATTGAATATCAGCTACGGTGGCATGTAGTATATACTCAGTACTAAATACTTGCTGAGTGAATAAATAAATGAATATTAGCTTTAGGGAATTTTGACTAAAAGGGGGATATATAGCAACTTCATTATCACAAAATATAAATTTACATGGAAAAGTACTGTAGATCAAATTTATTACAGCCACAGCAAGCTGTGTCTTTTTCTTCAGGAGAAAATGCAACTGCAGTGAAGTCCATCCTTGTAGTTCTGATGAATTATGTTTTGGTGATTTAGGTAAGAAAAGAACAAGACTCAAAGAGCAGAATGAGAAAGAACACTCATATCCTCGAGTAAAAAATCCGATATGTATTTTTTTAAGTGGCTTTAGTCACAGTTTCCATTGTGGCTTTTATTTTCATGCTAAGACAGCCCAGATGTTTGGAACAATGCCAAGTTTTTAATAATGATGAAGTCAAACACTGCCAGCATGGAGACATTTGAGCAATGAGCCATGGACTCTAACCTGAGCTTATTTAGAATCTATTGCAAGACTTTGTAAGAAATATATCTCTAAATGGACTATCAACACTAAATTCAAAAGAGAATACTTAAAAGAGAGAGAAATACTTCAAAGTCTCCTAATTACTAAATTCATGCATTCACATAAACTCTTAATCTTATAACAAACACATTTGTCATCCTACTCTCCTGTGCCCATTGCAATCAGTGCCAGCATGAAATACCCACAAATCTGTTCATTCTGAACTTATTACGTTTGGAAAAATTGCCATTTCATTTTAACCCTCTCCTGAGTGCACAAAATTGCATCAAGATGTCAGAGAGCAGGGTTTTGAGCTGAGAAGATTCTCTTCCCAGACTATATGTCTCTCAGCCTGACTTCAGACAGGACCGCACGTCAGTCCTACTGTCAAGCAAAGCCCTGTTCCTTTAAAGACATTCCAAAAATATGATTACACAGCATTTTAAAAATGTATTTTTCAATGTGTATTTAGCTGAAACTGGAGACACTGAGGTTATGTCTTCTTGTTTTTAGGTCATCAATCTCTATTTTTTTTTATAGATTTTATTTATTTGACCCAGAGAGAAAGACAGCAAGAAAGAGAACACAAGCAGGGGAGTTTAGAGGGAGAAGCAGGGAGCCCAATAGGGGCTCCATATGCGGTCGATCCTAGGACCTGAGGATCAAGACCTGAACCAAAGGCAGACACTTAACAACTAAGCCACTCAGGAGCCCCTTAGGTCAACAATCTCTAAATAAGCACTAAGTATATACTAAAATACTAAACTCCCCTTGGCTATTTCTTTTCTATATGAATGAATCTAGTTCTTTTTTAGTATTTTGGTGATTTTCAGGTGTCAGGACCTGCAGTTACTAGACTGAACCAGTTTTGTTTTGTTCATTTGTTTGTTTTGTTTTGTTTTTTTTATTTTTAAGTATCTACTGGTACACAGTATTTGTCCTTTTGGAATATGTGGATTAAAGCTGGACATTATGTCTATAAATTCAGTCAATAGAAACCTCTGAAGATGAAGCAGCTGAATACATGAACAGATAAGCAGAGGTTTTTAACCTGCCAGAGCTCACCTGAGGAGACACAAGTGGAGCAGCTACCTTTTCACTTTCCTTCTTTCCCCATCATGGCCCTCAGAACTGAAAGGTAAAAGGTGGTATCTACCTGGGTAATCTGGGTTTCTATCTTCTGTGTCCTCTGGCTCTATCATTAATGTGTGCACATGCCCACAGTCATACTCCCCGCACATACACAAGTACACACATGCACATGCACATCACATAGTGGACCTTAAGAAATCAGGAAGAATAGAAAAAATAATTCTTACCCACCAAAATTCGGAGCAAGTAGGATCCATTATAATTTTTTGAGCATGGAAGTAATATTATTACTTTTAAGTGTTTTCAGCATGTCTGCATGGAAGTGAAAGCTGCTTTGTGCTTATTAGGTTAATTTATCAACTTTAGGCAGACTTTACTGATGTCTTGCTATATAGTGGGGAGAAATGGGAACAACAATAGTTATCAGGATGATGCTGCAGCGAACCAGGCATCCATGAATAAGGGTCTTCCCTAGATGACGGGATATAGAGATGAACGGGAACTGAAGGACAAGAAGTGGAGCTGTTTCTAAGTTTGTGAAAAAAGAAGGGAAGGTGATTTATGGGGTAGAGTATCCAGGAAGACATTTGTTTTTAGGTATGTTAGTTTATGATAACACTGGCTTATCCCAGTGAAAACGTACGGGTAATTGGAGATGGAGAACTGAAACGTGGGAGCGGGTAGGCAGAAAAATGAGAATTCAAGATACAGAGCTGTGGAATATTTTATATTAATTTCAGCATCTTATTCAGTTTAAGACCTCACTGCCTTTTTTGATTCTTACCTTTCCATCATCAGTTAAATAGAAAATATTTGAAATTGTCTTCATTCTGGTACTAATTATGCCTTGACTGAAATGTCATAATACCTTGAAAGTTTGTCAAACTTTCATAATACCTTGAAAGTTTAATTTGTTCTTTACCTTTCTCCAGTACACCATACATGACTTTGCACAACTTGATTTCCCACACAACTCTGCACAGAGAGTATGTTTGGCTCCCTATTGCCTTCAAACTCCAACCCAGACGTCTAGCCTGGCTTTTCAGTTCCAATACACTACTCATTATTCTCCTCCATGAATCCTGTGCTGTGGCTAATTGATCTATTCAATGACCATCACACATAATTGCTTTCCCACCTCTCCACACTGCTATGCTGATTCTGAATGCCTTTCCTAAGTCAGCATATCCAAATCCTAAGCATAGACCAAATGTTGGTTCTACCACATTTACCCCAATTGGAATAACCCCCTTCTGCAATTCCTTTTGGCATTTCACCTGTATCTCTTATTGCCACTAATCTCATTTTATCTCGAATTAAAGTTATTTAATAATTTTCTTTATCTCTCTTTAAGTTGCTTGAAGACAAAAACTCTTTCTGAAAGAATTTTTATATTTTTTGTTCAGAAGAATTTTTGATATTTTATTTTGTACATAGCAGTACTCTGTAATTATTAGAATAAATATACTTTCTCCTAACTGTGTTACATTTCCAGTTTCTTAGTTAGTGTTCTCTGGTTGCAAGCAAGAGAAAAGGACTCTGCTTAACTAATGGTAAAAAAAAAAAATTATTAGTAATCTATGATGTAACTCACAATAGTGAAGGAAAAGTCAAAGAGCTATCTTTCAAAAGGCAAAGAAAGCAGGTTATCCCTGGTATTTGGGTTTTTAGGAAGTAAGGAACAATTTTCTTAATGTGTTGCCATGGACATGAATCAGTTCCAACAGTTTTCCTGTTTCAACATCATTCTGGTAAATATTGAAATTCCCTGAAGAAGAATGATGAACTTGACTGAGCCACATGCCAGGAGTGGATGGGACTCCCTGACTGACAGGCTTAATGAGACTTTATGAAGGAAAGACTGGGTTATTTACCAAAGCAAAATTGGGGGAATAGATAGATGCACAGCAAGTAAAAACAACAGACTCTAATACATCCATCCTATAAATTTCTATATTTATACCTCCATGCATTTATTCAATCAATAAAAAAATACTGGATGCCTGCTCTACCAAGCAGGGTGCTAATTTCTTGGGATAGAAATATAAATAAGTTGTAGTCCATATCTTTAAAGGGTTTACTGTACAGTACAATATATTTTTATTACTTTTCTAACTAATCATTTTATCAAAATGAATGATCAAATAAAAGTTCGTTTCTTTTCTTTTTTAAAAGATTTTATTTCTTTATTTGAGAGAGAGAGAGAGAGATGAGAGAGAAAGCGCACAAGCAAGGGTAGGGGAGCAGAGGGAGAAGCAGACTGTCCACTGAGCAGGGAGCCTAATGCAGGATTCTATCCCAGGAGTCTGGGATCATGACCTGAACCAAAGGCAGATGCTTAACCAACTGAGCCACCCAGGCGCCCAGAAGTCCAAGTTTCTCGGGAGCTGTTTATTTCATCATACCTCTCTCATGTGACTTCAGTGCCAGATGAATGACCCATCTACCATCTTGGTCTCCTCAATTCATTGACTACCTCATCAGTAAGTAATAAGTAAGGTAGAAGACAAAAATCAGAAAGGTCTGCAATGACAGATTATCTAGAATCTTGGAGGATTTTGTAAGGAATTTGGATTTTATTTAAAGTGCAATTGGGGCAGTTAAGAGAGTACTGAACTTGGAGCAGATCACTATGGATATTATATAGAGACAGCATTAGGAAAAAAAACAGGGAGACAAAGTGTGGGCTGGATGTTAGCAGGATGTCATAGTGGTCTAATTGTGCATTAGACAGAGGTTTCAGCAAAGGATGGATGAAAAATGAACAGAGTCAGGAAATACTTTTGTTATGGTGGAGCTAATGAGAACTTCTTACAGAGTAGACATAGGAATAAGGGTAGAATCAAGGATGATCTTAAAGTGTATAGAAGTGCCATTTCCTAAGATCCTTATTTTCTATTCTGTTTACTTTCAGTATGCCAACTCATCTGTCTCATTTTGACCACTGATACACTGGCTCTTTAAGGCATTCATTTCTTTCGCTATGAAGCTTGGATCCGTAGTTCATTATTTCCACCAACCTTATGAACGCCTCAAACCCATTACCTCATTCTTCTCCCATTGTATCTGTCTGGTGAAACATTCATCAAACTTCTAATTTTTTATGGTACTTTGGACTGTGGAACTATCACACAATGAAACTTATTTAGGACACAATATATTCAATCTCCCATCTCAACTCAAACGTTGGCAATTTGGCTAATTCTCTGTCATTTCTTGCTTTTCTTCTCCATCTTGACTATCCTGAATTCTCTACTATTCCTGGTTCTAAGTGTCCACCTCAGCACTTACTTCACAGAGAAAAGAGAAATTTGAGAAAGAATCCCCTTTGCCTTCCTGCTACAAAGTCCACAAGCGTACTTGTGACCATAACTCTCCCATCTCTCTTCTCCGCTTCTATGCGATTGGAAGAGGAATCCTCCTCTTTCATGGATTCTTCTTTCCACCCGGGCTCTGGGTTCTGTCTCTATAACCCAACTTCATTAATTACCCAATCTCTTTTTTCTTTTGTCAACTTATTTGCCCCTTTTTTCATTGAGGACTTAGATGACTACTGCCTCTTCTTAAAAACAAAATGGCAAATACAAACAACCAATCAATCATTCATTCATTCCAACTCTTCATCCTTTCCAGACCCTCTATCCCTCCTCAAGTTTCCCCTCTTCTTAATAGCTAAACTTATTGAAAAACCTGCCTAAAGGAATAAGATGGCAGAGGAGTAGGGGACGCTATTTCAACTGGTCCCCTGAATTGGCTGGATATCTACCAGACCGCTCTGAACACCCATGAAATCAGCCTGAGATGTAAGAAGAGATATCAGGATCTATACCAATAGAACATCTCCAGTGGCTGGTTTCTAAGTATGAAGTGGGGAGCTATGATTCTGTATGGAAGAGGGAGGGAGCCACCATAAGCACTGGTGCTGGGAAGGTGAAATAACACAGGAGCGCCAAAGTGTCCTGCACTGGGGACCAGGCATAGACTCACAGACCTGTAGCCACAGGGAAAGGACTTTAGGACAGCCTCCAGACTGAAACCTGGAGTTGCAGGGACATGCGTGTGAATGGGAGGGGGGGAGTGGCTGGTGGTTTTAGAAGCACAAAGGGCAGAGACATGATTGGACCTGGAAGCAAGGGCCGGGGGTGCTGCTATGGGGTGCACAACCCAGGACACTGTGGTTTTTAGCCTCACAGACAAAAATGGAGTCAGTGTGGCCTGGAGGGCTTTCTGGAGAACAGACTGCTATCTCTCTGTTCTGAGACAGAGGACTGGATACAGTCTCTTCTGCTCTGACTGCCAGAAGAGATGCAGAAAGCTGCCAGGGAAAGACACCAGAGAACAAAAGCCACCCAAAACCGGTTTTCACTGAGCTCATCCCCCACCACAGGGGCAGGGCAATTCTGCCCAACATGGTTGCCTGAGTAATAGCACATCTGGCCCCTCCTCCAGAAGATAGGCTGAAAGAACAAGAGGCCAACAACCCTATAAAAGGTCCCTATAAAACAGGTGCCTCTTTTTTGGGTTGTGCTCAAACCAACTCTGTACATTCCCTCTACTGCCTCTCACCAGGATGACTGGGAGGAGGAGCCCCCAACGCAGGAAAAATTCAGAGACTGTGACCTCTGCCACAGAACTAATGGATACGGACATAAGCAAGATGTTGGAAATAGACTTCAGGGTAACAGTTATGCAGACGATAGCTAGGTTGGAGAAAACCATTTTTTTCTTTTAAAGATTTTATGTATGTATGTATGTATTTTAGAGTGAGAGTATAGGGTGAAAGGCAGAGGGAGAAGCAGACTCCCTGCTGAGCAGGGAGCCTGATGCAGAACTTGATCCTGGGACTCCAGGATCATGACCAGAGCCAAAGGCAGACAACCAAACAACTGAGCCACTCAGGCACCCTGGAGAAAACCATTAATGGCAACATAGATTCTCTAAGGGCAAAAGTGAGAGCAGATCTGGCAGAACTTAAAAATGCTTTCAATGAGATCCAATCTAATCTAGATACTCTAACAGCTAGAGTAAATGAAGCAGAAGAATGAATTAGTGATCTAGAAGATGAACTGATAGAAAAGAAGGATCAGGAGGAGGCCTGGAGCAAACAGTTTAGAATCCCTGAAAACAGAATTAGAGAAATAAATGACACTGTGAAACATTCCAATGTCAGAGTTATTGGGATCCCTGAGGGGATGGAGAGAGAGGATGAGAAGATATAGTTGAGCAAATCTTAGTTGAGAATTTCCCTAATCTGGGGAATGAAACAAGCGTTCGTGTCCTAGAGGCAGAGAGAACACCCCCTAAGATCAAGGAGGGCAGACCTCCAGGCATATGATAGTGAAACTTGCGAATCTTAAAGCCAGTGGAAACCCCATAAGGGCAGCTAGGGGAAAGAGATTCCTTACATAGAGAGAGAGGAACATCAAAATAACATCAGACCTGTCCACAGAAACCTGGCAAGCCAGAAAGGATTAGCAAGACATATTCAGGGTACTAAATGAAAAGAGCAGGCAGCCAAGAATACTTTATCTGGCAGAAAATCAACAAAGAGACAAGAGCTTTGAATGACACACTGGGCCAGATGGACCTCATAGATATATACAGAACATTCCACCCTAAAACAACAGAATACTCATTCTTTTCAAGTGCACACAGAACTTTCTCCAGAAGAGACCACATACTGGGTCACAAATCAGGTCTCAACTGATACCAAAAGACTGGGATTATTCCCTGCATATTATTGCACCACAGTGCTTTGTAACTGGAATTCAATCACAAGAAAAAGTTTGGAAGAAATTCAAACACTTGGAAGCTAAAGACCATTCTGCTCAAGAACATTTGGGTCAACCAGGAAATCAAAGAACTTAATTCATGGAAACCAATGAGAATGAACACACATCAGTACAAAACCTATGGGATATGGCAAAGACGGTCCTAAGGAGGAAATACATAACCATCCAAGCCTCACTCAAAAAAAAAAAAAAAAAGAAAATTTCCAAATACCCAAACTCTCTTTACACCTTAAAGAACTGGAGAATTGACATCAAATTAAGCCTACCCATGCACAAGAAGGAAAATAATTAATATTAGAGCAGAGATCAATGAATTAGAAAGCAGAGATACAGTAGAACACATTGACAAAACTAGAAGCTAGTTCTTGGAAAGAATTAATAAGATCAATAAACCACTGACCAGACTAATCCAAAAGAAAAGAGAAAGGACCCAAATTAATAAAATTATGAATGAAAGGGGGAGATCATGACTAACACCAAGGAAATAGAAACAATCATAAGAAATTATTATCAATAGCTATATGCCAATAAGTTAAGCAACCTAGAAGAAATGGATGCTTTCCTGGAAACCTATAAACTTCCAAGACTGAAACAAGAAGAAATTGACAACCTGAATGGACCAAAAACCAGTAACGAGATTGAAGCAGTGATCAAAAACTTCCCAAAAAACAAGAGTCCAGGACCTGATGGATTCCCTGGGGAATTCTACCAAACATTCAAAGAAGAAATAATACCTATTCTCCTGAAGCAGTTTCAAAAAAATAGAAACAGAAGGAAAACTTCCAGACTCTTTCTATGAGGCCAGCATTACTTTGATCCCTAAACCAGGCAAAGACCCCATCAAAAAGAATTTCAGACCAATATCCCTGATGAATATGTATGCCAACATTCTCAACAAGATCCTAGCTAATAGGATCCAAGAGCACATTAAAAAGATTATCCACCATGACCAGGTGGGATATATCCCGGGAATGCAAGGGTGGTTCTACATTCACGAATCAATCAATGTGATAGGACAAATTAATAAGAGAAGAGAGAAGAACCATATAGTTCTCTCAATTGATGCAGAAAAAGCATTTGACAAAATACAGCCTCCTTCCCTGATTAAAACTCTTCAGAGTATAGAGATAGAGGGAACATTCCTCAATTTCATAAAATCCATCTATGAAAACCCCCCAGCAAATATCATTCTCAATGGGGAAAAGCTGAGAGCCTTTCCCTTAAGACCAGGAACATGTCAAGGATGCTCACTCTCACCACTATCGTTCAACATAATACTAGAAGTCCTAGCAACAGCAAACAACAAAAAGAAAAAAAGTATTCAAATTGGCAAAGAAGAAGTCAAACTCTATTCGAAGATGACATGATACTTTATATGGAAAACCCAAAAGACTCCACCCCCAAATTACTAGAACTCATACAGCAATTCAGTAATGTGGCAGGATAAAAAGTCAATGCACAGAAGTCCATTGCTTTCTTATATACTAAAAATGAAACTTTACAAAGAAATTAGAGAATCGATTCCATTTACAATAGCACCAAAAATCATAAGATCCCTTGGAATAAACCTAACCAAAGAAGTAAAGGATCTATACTCTAGAAACTACAGAACACTCATGAAAAAAATTTAAAAAGACACAGAAAGATGAGAAAATATTCCATGCTCATGGATTGGAAGAATAAACATTGTTAAAGTGTCTGTGCTGTCCAGAGCAATTTATACTTTCAACACCATCCCGATCAAAATGCCATAGCCATTTTTCAAAGTGCTGGAACAAACAATCCTAAAATTTGTATGGAACCAGAAAAGACCCTGAATCACCGAGGAAATGTTGAAAAAGAAAAACAAAGCTGGGGGCATGACGTTGCCTGATTTCAAGCTATATTACAAAGCTGTTATCACCAAGACAGCATGGTCTTGGCACCAAAACAGGCACATAGACCAGTGCAACAGAGTAGAGAGCCCAGATATGGACCCACAACTCTATGGTCAAATAATCTTCAACAAAGCAGGAAAAAATATCCAATGGAGAAAAGACAGTCTCTTCAGTAAATGGTGCTGGGAAAATTGGAAATGGGGAAATGAACAACTGTATACAGAAAAATGGAAAAAATGGGAAAACAACTATATACAGAAGAATGAAACTCGACCATTCTCTTACACCATACACAAAGATAAACTCAAAATGGATGAAAGACCTCAATGTGAGACAGGAATCCATCAAAATCCTAGAGGAGAACCTAGTCAGTAACTTCTTCAACATTGGCCATAGCAACTTCTTTCAAGACCCATTTCCAAAGGCAAAGGAAACAAAAGTGAAAATGAACTTTTGGGATTTCATCAAGATAAAAAGCTTCTGCACAGCAAAGGAAACAGTCAACAAAACAAAGAGGCCAACCCACGGAATGGGAGAAGATTTATGCAAACGACACTACAGATAAAGGGCTGATATATGTATATGTATGATGTATAAAGAACTTCTCAAACTAAACACTCAAAAAACAAATAAGTCAAAAAATGGGCAGAAGATATGAACAGACACTTCGCCAAAGAAGACATTCAAATGGCTAACAGACATATGAAAAAATGTTCATCATCGTTAGCCATCATGGAAATTCAACTCAAAACCACACTGAGATACCACTTACACCAGTCAGAACAGCAAAAATTAACAAGAGAAGAAACAACAAATGTTGGAGAAGATGTGGAGAAAGGGGAACCCTCTTACACTGTTGGTGGGAATGCCAGTTGATGCAGCCACTTTGGAAAACAGTGTTGGAGGTTCCTCAAAAAATTAAATATACGACTACCCTATGACCTAGCATTTGCACTACTGGGTATTTACCCCAAAGATACAGATGTAGTGAAAAGAAGTGCCATATGTACCCCAATGTTCATAGCAGCAATGTCCACAATAGTCAAATTGTGGAAAGAACTGAGATGCCCTTAAACAGACGAATGGATAAAGAAGATGTGATCCACATACACAATGGAATATTACTCAGCCATCAGAAAGGATGAATACCTAGCTTTTGCATCAACATGGATGGGACTGGAGGAGATTATGCTAAGTGAAGTAAGTCAAGCAGAGAAAGTCAATTATCATATGGTAATTTCACTTACTCATGGAACATAATGAATAGCATGGAAGACATTAGGAGAAGGAAGGGAAAAATGAAGGGGGGATATTGGAGGGGGAGAAAAACCATGAGAGACTGTGGATTCCAAGAAAAAAAACAGAAGGTTTTAGAGGGGAGGGAGGTGGGCAGATGGGTTGGCCCAATCATGAGTATTAAGGAGGGCATGTATTCCATGGAGCACTGGGTCTTCTACATTAACAATGAATCTTAGAATACTACCTCAAAAACTAATGATGTACTGTATGGTGACTACCATAACACAATAAAAAAATAAAAAAATAAAAAAAAAACAAACTGCCTACATTACTTTTCTGATTATCTTCATTTACCATTCATTTTTCCACCCACAATCTGGCTTCCCTTCAAAGTACTCTAATGAAAATGCTCTTGAAAAAAAAAAAAAAGAAAATGCTCTTGAAAAGGTTTCAAAACAAAACACACAAAAGTGTGGTGACATTCCATGGGCGCATTTCCAATATCATTTGGTTTAACCTCTACTCAGCATTTGGGACTGGACAGTGTCATCTCTTCTTGGTGTATTCAGCGCCATCTTTATTCTTCTAGTGCTTCTATTGACTCTCTGACTTGCTCATTCTTTATTCTTTTCTTCATTCCTTCCATCCTTCTTTCCAATCTTCCTTTCTTCCTTCCTTTTTCCATCCATTTTTTCTTCCCCCCTCCCGTACTTCTTTTTCTTTTTTTCTTGAATTTTATTTTTGTCTGTCAGTTCCTTAAATGTTTCTCTCCTCTTGAGTTTCTCTTCTGGGCTTTTTTCTTTCTAGATGGTATACAAATCCATAGGTCTTTTGTGTGGACCCATGAAGTTTCTCTAAAGTTGAGTGTTCCAGGGATCTGCGTGGTGTACGGGTGTATGTGTGTGCATGTGCATGCATGTCTCTGTGTGTGTATATATATGTATTGGTATATTCTTTGAGCCAGGCAAAGAAGGAAACTGGAGGAGATGCAGGTGGGACTTACTGCTCAGCCTACAGCTATTTAGTTGATACCCCTATTCTCAGTGTGGCCCCTCATCTTTACACTCTGTCAGTTCTGGTATGTCCAAATACACATCCTTTCCTGTTCATTATGTCTCAGGAATAAATCTACCTTCTTCAGGAATGAGGGGAGGGAACTCTTACCTGACTACTTCGGTTGAAGTGGGATTTCTAATAACCTTTAAAAAGAGACTGCCTGGCCAATATTTTAAAAATGACATCAGCTCTATACTTGAAGTCATTCATTAGGATGAGAAATTAGATTTTAGAAGTTTGGAAAAACAAAAGATTATCTTATGAACTAATTAGTGACTATGTTAAAGAGAAGGTTTGGAGTCTTTTTTATTTAATTGCTTGATGTCTGGGAGTAGTTACCAAAGATATTGTCATATTATTATGAAGCTATTTTAGCTTAGAATATATGAATTTTATTGGCTATATCAGATATTAAATTATTTGACTTACCCTTAACAAAATTGCCCTTTAAAACAGCTCCTTCAAGGTATGGCTTTGAAGACTTTATTTTTGCAATATTTATGTGTAGTAAAATTTTCTCAAGGTTTGTATTTCCAATTGCCACATTTCACTTAACAGCTGCTCTCTTTACCTTCCCTCCCCCACATTTCCTATCCTGTATTCTCTGATGAGTCGATCCTTTCTCCATTACTTACAGAAAAGTAATTGCATTCTAATCAAAACTGTACTTTCAGAAGGTTGCCCAGCTGAGGACCATTAGGAACACCACACTGTGAGACTTTAAATTGGTCTCTTTTCACATGAAAGACGTATGTGCCTTGGGGTCCTTGTAAATGTCGCCTATTTGTTTTTCACTTTTGATCAGTGAGATATGTCCCAAAGGCTGCTAGTGTAGGCTATTGTTCTTCATTAAAATACAACTGTATATAAAGAAAATGGCAAGGAAAATAGAGCTTATACTTAATGAGTATTCAGCTGCAGTAAGACATTTACATTTAAAACATATTACTTGATTATATAGATAAGAGAATAAGTCTTATCATTGTGGGTTTTTTAAAAATGTAAAATGGGGCTCAATAAATTGTAAAATGCTTTCGCCATCTTTCTGCACTTGTTTCGTCTCCTTATCTATTCAAACTGATGTGAGAGTTGGTTGTTGTGTTTCGCTTAGTTGGGTAGGAGCATTAGTTTTCTGAGCAGTGATGTTTACATCAATTCAACTTAAGTTCAAGTCAAGTCAAGACTGCCTGCTCTGCTCCAGGCATAGTGCTAGGTGCGTGGGAGAGTGAATGATTAAGGCACTGAAAGTCTCTGCCATAACTTCCTAGATAGGACATAAATGTAAACAAGTAAACTAAGAAACTTGCATGTTTATCATGGATTGTGGTAAATATTATCAATGAAATGAGGTGCCAAGCTGGAGTCCAGTTTGGATTGGAAGCTTGGGGTGATCTTTTCTGAAGAGATAACATTTGAGCAGAAAATCTGAAGGATGATAAAAAGCCAGCTAAACAAAGAACTGGAGAAAGAGGATTCCAAACAGAAAGAACAACAAATACAACATCCATATAGAGGGCAAGGGGTTAGAAGAGCCAACAAGAAAAATGAAGGCCAGTAGGACGGAAGCATGACAAACATAAGGAGAAAGGAGATAGGATTGGAGGGAAATAAGGACCAGCTCTCCAGAAACCCACAGGTTATGGTTGGGGAGTCTATATTTTAGAATCAGTAGTCAATGGTGTATTTACATTAATGCATTCAACCTAATTAACTGATTAGGAAAAACTAATATAAAAATAAAAGAGTTTTAGTCTTGAAGAAAAAGTGGTAATTAGGATATCAACAACAAACCCCTATACTAAATAATTGAATTAGTATTTTCAGAAAGGTTTGTAAAGATATTACAATAAACCAAGAGAAAGTTCAGCACAGTAGTTAAAAGCACGGGTACTGAAGCTAGCTGTGTTCTTGGATAAGACATTTAATTTTTTTCTGTTTCCAAATCTGTGAGGATAAGTGAATTGTCACATACAAAATGTTTAAAATATACCTGAAACATAGTAAGTCTTATATAATTTTTAAGATCATATCTTTGCAAAAAGTATAATCATGTAACAACTATATTGAAATTTAAAATATGATTCCTGAAACTAAAAAAGAAAATGAAAGAGTTGAATAACACAGTGGACAGAGCCTTAAACTGGATCTGGAAGATAAATAGGAAAAGTTTCTCAGAATGTAGACTCGAACAGAGACTGAAAATGGAACATTAATAGGACATAGGGGAATCCATTTAGATGCTCTACCATTTGTTTAAAGGAGATACAGAAGCTGGTTG
>CM052799.1:97495090-97568603 GCA_028533885.1 Nasua narica
TTTGTATGTGTTCTTTGGAGAAGTGTCTGTTCATGTCTTCTGCCCATTTTTTGATGTGATTATCTGTTTGTGACTGTTGAGTTTGAGGAGTTCTTTATAGATCTTAGATATCAGACCTTTGTCTGTAGTGTCATTTGCGAATATCATGGTTTCTTTACAATAAACAGACTCATAATTTACTTCTTAAGTAGTGACTAGTGTAGTTAATATCACGGGCTGTTGTGATAAATTCTGAGTCCCCTGTGTTTGCATTTTCTGTGCGTGTACACACACACAAACATATATATTTATATATGTACACATATACATTTACATGTATATATCTCTTCTTGGAGACTTTGTTATTCTGGCTGGTATATTTGAGCTTGAAAGTCCGTATAATAGATCATGAAAAGAATCCCCATTCCACCTTTTATCTATTTATCTTTTTAGAGAGGAAAAGGGGGAGGGGCCGAGGGAGAGATAATCTTAAGGCTGTTCTGCACTGGGCGGAGCTTGATGCTAGGCTCATCTCACAACCCTGAGATCATGACCAGAGCTGAAATCAAGAGTCAGATGTTTAACCAACTGAGCCACGCAGGTGGTCCTCCAGCTTTTAAAATCAAGGCCCCTTCATCTTTTGTTTCTGTAAGATAGAGCAATTACACTATGTTGTACCCCTGAAACTAAGGTAACATTGTGTCTCAACTATACTTCAGTTAAAAAAAAAAAAAGATAGTGCTATTAAGTGAGATAATTTTACTAAACCTACTGAAAAATCAAAAGAGGCATTATTTAACAAACAAGATCCTGAAGCTTATAAGTGATTTCATCTAATAGATTATCCACTGTAAATGTGAAATCTCTGCTGTATAATTTTTGCTGTTTTAAAAGGAATAATTTCCATATTAGAAAGTTAACTTTAAAAGTGACCTTCAAAGGTGGAAAATATAGTAATTGAGGCATTTAGCATAATAGAGAAATACTTGAAATTCAAGGAGAGAATGAGTAACATTTTCTTGGACTTTGTGCACAGTTCTGGTTACCAGGGACATACCAATTCAAGGTTATTTGAAAATAAACAACATGAAAAATCCACACAAAGCAATGAAGAATATAAATGATTCTAGAAACACTTTGTCTGGCATTCTTTAGTGAAGACCTATTATAATCTCTCTTTGTTTTGACCTTCTTTAGAATAATTGTACAGATGTAGGAATGCATGAGGGCAGCTTCTACACTGCTGTTAAATCACTGTCTCAGTGGAAGATCATGAAAACTCCTAAATTCTGTTTGTAAAATTCCTCCTCAACTCGTTTAAATATGAATGACAACAAGATAAAGAGCTAATTTAACTTTTTTGTGAATTTATTTTTTATTCAGTTAATTAATACACACTGAGTACCTAGCAGGTGGTAAGTACCTTTTAAGTATGAAATCTTCAAATGTAAATAAGGCATGTTACATAACCTTCAGAAGCTGGTCTACTGGAGGAAAAGGATGTCTGAAATGTAACTGATGTGATGTGATGAATAATAATGCTAGGAGAGATCTGTGCAAAGAGCCATAGAACACAAAAGATGGCTAGATTAGGGCAAGGGAGGAAGGAAGGGGTAGGACACAGTAGGCTTCCCAGAGGAGGTGCCATTTGATCTGGACTTTGGTGGGTTTGTAACAAGAGGAAAGAGGGATAAAGGTCTCTCAGAGAGAGAGAAGTCAATCTAAGCAACGTTATGGCATACCAAGTTTGAGATACAGTAATATTTTGATGTGACCAGAGTAGGTAACATCAAAGAACCAGCAGGAAAAATAAACTGGTTAAGGCTAAAGGTGTTTTAGGTAAGGTGTTTTTTGTGCCATATTAAGGAGTACATTTTTGGTCTCATGGATAAGCAGAAGCTAGTGAATACTTAAAAAAGAAAATAAACATTGATACAGATATGTTTTAGAAAAGTAAACAGAATACATGTGGATTAACAGTGTAAGACACTGGAAGCCGGGAAACTAGTCAGGAGTGACAAGTTCAGATGAAGGATGGGGAGAGCTGGAGTTAGGTACTGTAGTTTCATAGAAAGCAAGAGAAATTGTCGATCCTTCCTGGTGCCTAAATGGCTTAGAAGAAGAGAGGCAGTCATAGATTAATATGGTTTCTAACACCATACAAATACAACGTATTCCTAAGTACAGTCGATAATTTTTGTTCAAGAAAGTTATATGGATAATTGGAAAAATAATTACTGACAAATGAATTTTTGGGGGGTATGGAAATAGACTAAACAAAGCAAATGTTATCTATTAACATATAATGTATTATTGGTCCCAGGGGTACAGGTCTGTGAATCATTAGGCTTACACATTTCACAGCACTCACCATAGCACATACCCTCCCCAATGTCCATAACCCAGCCCCAACCCCCCAACAACCCTCAGTTTGTTTCATGAGATTAAAAGTCTCTTATGGGTTGTCTCCCTCCTGATCCCATCTTTTTTTCCTTCCCTACCCCCCACAACCCTTGCCCTGCCTCTCAAATTCCTCATATCAGAGAGATCGTATAATTGTCTTTCTCTGATTGACTTATTTTGCTCAGCATAATACCCTCTAGTTCCATCCACATTATTGCAAATGGCAAGATTTCATTTCTTTTGATGGCTGCATAGTATTCCATTGTATATATACACCATATCTTCTTTATCCATTCATCTGTTGATGCATATCTAGGTTCCTTCAATAGAAAGCAGACGTTATCTAGATTTTAATTTTAACCAGGATTTTGTCAGTCCAAAACCTTTTTTTAAAAAATGGCAACATAAAAGTCTGTCCTTGTTTAAAGAGTTCCAACTTTTGGACTAATTTAGAGGCTGAGTCTAGAATGGTAATGATGTTGATTCTGGAGACAGTCATTTAGATACTGCTATAGAAGGCTCACATAAAATATGAAATATATTGCTGAGCATCAAGGTTTTACCAGGAGTTCCATAAGAGAGTGAAATGAGGAAACGTGGCTGGTAGTATACTATATATCAAAACGATAAACTAGAAAGGATGAATGTGGCAAAATTCCACCACTACACTTTATAATGTACTAGACAATTAATACTAGAGAGACATTTTATGAATGTCATAATATGAAAATCTTTGAGAAATTTTTTTCAGTATCAAAAAAACTTCAAACGTAAGAGTTATCTTCTAAATATAGTATCACTCCCTAAACTAACACCATTGCCCATGTTTCTATTTTTCTAAGTCTTCAATTAGTACCATGTTCTTACAAGCTCTAGCTCATCTTGTGATGTTAAGCCAGTCATCAGTGAGGCAGTCTTAGCCACCTTAGTCTTTCCATTTCTGACGAGGGTTAGCACTTCTTAACCCAGGGGTATAAAAGTCTCATTGCTGACCGTTCCCAGACTCCTCTGCTGATTAGACTCAGATTCAGAACCAAGTGCTTCAGAAATGATTACTTGTGTTCCTCCCTGAATTGCAACTCTTCTTAGACCGTAAATCTTATTTTTCAGACATGAACTTCTTACCTGGTGCCCCAATTTTTGTCATTCTCTCTTCCCAATGCAGCTCTCCTTCTTCACAGCCTGGAGCTGTGTCCCTGAACCAATTTTGGTACCCAGAACTCTAATTTTCTGTAGATAGACACCTGGAAAATAACTGGAAGCTTCTGCCCCAAGATTATCCCACTCTGGGCTCTTGCCATCTGCTAAGACCCTTAACCCCCTACTAGGGACCATCTACTTTCTTGAATGTGTTCAGTATATCTTCGTTCTCTCTTCACCATGCCTTGCCTTTGTAGGTGTTCCATCATCCATGCCTGACCTGACCCACTTGATCAGAGATCAGATCCAGTCTGGCCCTGGTACTTTGTTTCTCTTTACCTTCCCTGGTTTGCCATATAGAGACTTCAGGCTTTATTCTATAGTCAAAAAGATGAAAGATGCAAAAAGTAAAGAGAGCGAGAGAGGGAGGAGAAGAGAGAGAGAGAGAAGTAGACATGCCACTTTTATTTTTTTTTTAAGATTGTATTTATTTAAGAGAGAAAGGAACAAGCAGACTCTGTGCAGAGCACAGAGCCCCATGCTGGAGTTGATCCCATGACCCCGAGATTGTGACCTGAGCTGAAATCCAAAGTTGGCCGCTCAACAGATTGAGCCACCCAGGTGCTCCTAGACATGCCACTTTCAATACATTGTAAGCATACAACCACCCTTTTACCTCTACTCTGCAGCCCTAGGCCTGCAGTGATGGATGCCAGAGCACCCCCCCTACCAATCCCAAACCCCACCAGAATGAATGTTTGGGCATTGTTCAAGACCCAGAAGGAATTATGGAGGCTGAAAAGGGAGTGCTTGTGCATCCTTGAAAGTTGTTTCAGGCCCAGTGTGGAAAAAGAGCAACATGAGGTTGGTGGTAAGAATAGATGAAGCCCACATCTCTCAGATAAGGAGATGAGGACTTGATAGCTCAGTATTGACATACCTAATTATCGAGAAGATAATTCACATAGTTTGGATATTTTCTGAAACAAGTAAAGATGACCAAAAGCCCTGGGAGAACATTTTGCATTTTTCTTTCTTCTTCAATTAATAGATAACTGTCTGTGACCAATCTGCTAATAAAATGTTCTCTTGGACTAATCTGTATCTAAATGTGAAAAATTATAATTATAAACAAAGCTGAAAACTCTATTCACTCTTTTTAAATTACTTTTAATTATATATTAAACATGAGTATGTTATCTATGTGAAAAAATAAAACATAGATAAGGTTAAAATACTATTTAATAATCTCTATCCTATTTACTATTGAAACTGTAAAATTTATTTCTTTGAGGGTTTTTTTGTGTTTTCTCTTCACACTTACTTTATTATCCATTTGGTATATTACATAAAGTGGTTATCAAGGACCTCTGGAGAATTAAATTCTTGCCCTTTTAAGATTATTTTAGGTTTGCTTTAGGTAGCCTGATTTTGATTATTCTGTAATCCTTTTTGGTAATTTGCTTGTGTTGCAACTCTGTGGGTGGGAGGGGGGGAATGTCAGAAAGGCAGAGGGGGGTAAGATGACAGCTCACGGCTGGATATTGTGTTTGGGCTCCTCTCCAGAGTAAAGAAATTCATGGAGATGGTGTCTTTGCTAAGAAAGGTGTACAAAGACATTCTTTAGTTGACAAAAGTCTTGACCTGACTGCTATATTAGTTTCCCAGTGCTGCATTAACAAGGTACCACCATATGACTTAAAATAACAAATTTACTGTCTCACAGTTCTAGATGCTAGAAGTCTAAAATGAAGGGCTGCGTGGGCTATTTTGTCTGAAATCTGTAGGGGAATCTTTTCTTCTCTATTCCTAGCTTTTGGTAGTTTTTTGGTGATCTTTGGCATTCCTTGGTTTGTAGATCTATTTCTTCAAGCGTCTGTCTTCACATGACATTTTTCTTGTGTCTCTTCATAGTATCTTCCCTCTGTGCATGTCTGTGTTTGTGCCCAAATTTTCCCTTTTACAAGGATGCCAGTGATAAAGATTTAGGGCTCACCTTAATAACTTCATCTCAACTTGGCTACATCTGCAAAGACACTATTTTGAAATAAGGTCACTTTCTGAGATACTTGGGGTTAACATGTCAACATATCTTTTGAGGGGACATAATTCAACTCATAACAACTAGGAAAACAAAAATAGACAGTTCATTAGGCTATTAGAAATTGCTCTTATTTAATAAGAGAAACTTAAGGCAAGTGGGTTTTCAATTAATAACAAAGGATTGTTTTCCAAAAGAAGAAAACAATCATGCTTAAAGTCTGTATGAAGTTGATTAGAATTTTAATGAAATCCTGGTTTCTTGAAAACTATATCCAGCATTAAAAAATGACACCTCAGAAGATTCAACACATTACAGAAAATGAAAACCATTAAACTAATACCCTTTTAGAACTCATTACACTACAAAATCATCATGAAGAGATACTATTCCATTAATCAGGTATGGGTAACTTGTTAAAAGTTCACATATACCCTTGCTATAACAAATGCCAATTTACTTATCCTGAAAAACTAGATCAACTTAAATGATGCTATTTTATTTTAGAATCTTATAAGAAATTAAAAAATATGTAAGTTAGTCTGTAAATTGGTTTCTAATTTGTCTTTCAACTCCAGTAGACAACAAGATGGATGCACTCATATAAGCCTTTGCAGAAGAGCCATGATATGAATGATTTATTCTGTGTGTTGTTAATAAGTTGATTTCATCAACTAGCAGTATGGCACAGAGCCTGGGGAAAATGGCTAGCTTCATAATTAAATTTGTGTGTTGAGTTTGTTACGAAGCAATCCTAACTGATACATGAGCATTTACTGTGGACCCCCATCAATCTCACACTTTTTTCAGCAATGCTTTGATCATACTCCCTATCCAAGGAGTTTGATCACCCTGAATCCACAAACTGATACTATACTGGCCTCTAGTTCACAAGAACCAGATTGTAAATAAGTTCTCTCTTCTCAAACACGTGGTTTTTCATACTTTGGCATACTTTCATACTTTGGCACGTGCCTAAATCCAGAATTCTAGGTTCTTACCAAACTTACCCCAGCCCACTTGCTATGAATCCAGGCCTGTCCTATCATAAAAACTCTGAGCTTTTATTAAGTGAAATCATCCCTACTGGCTAAATCTGAAATTGTGTTCCATGTTCCTTAAATCCTTAATCCCTTTGCTCTCTTATACCTCTTGTATTTCCTTCTAGATATACAGGCCCATCCCCTTAATTTTCTCCTTAGACCCTGAATATTCACTATGTATTGAATCACAGCAATTAGGGGATTCACTCTACTTAAACATTTCTTCCCATTTCTGTAGGAAGATATATGCTGAGTTCCAAACAACCAATTTACCAGTGGATTTAGAATCATAATCCATGGTTATGTTTAAAATTTTTAAGGCTTTGATTGGAAAGCCATTTGATATGTTCAAATGAGACATGCTTAGGTAAAGAAAGTTTGGTATTATAGCCAAATAAACTGGAAGTTCATCCATCATTATTTTAATTATGTTTTGTACTATAATAACTGGACGTGGATGGCAAACAGCTAACTTAAATGACTAAAAGACTTTTACTTTGCTAAAATGACTTGTCCAGGCAGCTTTCTTGCAGAAAAGAAGAAAACTAAACAAAGGAGGCTATTCTGAGGTATCTCTGAAGATTCCTGTACCCTTTCCTCTTCCAAAATCCATGTCTTTAAGCTCTATCACCAAGGGTGTTGCACTTAAGGAAGGCCTTCTCAGATGGGGGAAAGAGGGACAAAAATCAGGAATTTCAGATACCTTCTTTCTGCTAAGGGGAAAAGATGAGTGGTGGGAGATTCTGTAGAACAGAAAGCTATTCAAATTCAAAACACAAAATCTTGGATATTTAGCCCATGGCTACCCACTAATACACTCCCCTTTCCCTCCACAGATTATCCCCAATCCCTGAAATATCAGAAGTAAAAATGTCTTTTGTTTGCCAAGTACCTTTGGAAGCAATTTCTACACTATAGACTAGTTTATCTTTCTTTCTTAAGTGAGTTAAGATGCACTGCAGAAATTGTAGTTTTTGTGATGTGTGAGTGTGGAGTTGGGGAAAGATTAGGGCTAAGAAAAGGTAGTTTTTAGAGCATTGGCTATTTCAGGAGTAGTGAAGGTAGATTGGGGTCCTTTGTAGCAAGAGTTAGAGGTATGCGAGTGGGCTACATGAGGTACTGGATTCAAGTGAGACCCATCGTGCTGTCTTCACTCTTCTGCACCCTCTTAAGTGAGAATTTGGTGCTATTACCCTTTGAGGAGAGGCAGATGGAAGTCTGCCAGTCCAAGAAGGAGTATTTCCTGTCCCTTCCTTCATAGCAGAACTAGAGCCTGTAACTAAGAATAGCCATCCTTATGCCTTTGTTCTCCATATCTATCTCTTTTTTAAATGTTATTTATTTATTTATAATTTAAATTTGATTAATTAACATATAGTGTATTATTAGTTTCAGAGGTAGAATTCAGTGATTCCTCAGTTGCATATAACACCCAGTCAGTGCTCATTATATCACGTGCCTTCCTTAATGTCCATCACCCTGTTTCCCCATCCCCCCACCCACCTTCCTTCTAGCAACCCTCAGCTTGTTTCCAAGATTTATTTCTTGATTGCCAATATCTCTTACTAGAGTCTGCTGCCACTCTGACCTTCCCCCCTTGTGAACTGAACTGAACCAGGAGAGTATTTTGTAGGAAATTATCTGTAGGTGCTGAAAGGAACTTTTTAGGACTGTTCATCTTCTAGAGCCCTACAAACTGCTTACACCTTATATAGATGATGGCACAGGTTGCTTAGTTTAGTCAACCACCGAAGTAAACAAGAAGTGATAAGAAAAGTTAGACCTGCCTTGACAGAAATTCAGCTGTGCAAGGAAAAACAAAACAAACAAAACAAAACATTTTTTCATTTTCTTCAAATCTACAGATTTAATTCTAAGTCCCTATCTCTCTGAGTTGGTGACATGTCCAAGTTTGGGTTATCTAGTCTCTGGGTCCCATGCAGGACCAATATGCTAAGGAGGCCCTAGCAGTCACTGATGTACTCTTCACATATTTTATCACCAAGATACCTTTTTTTTTTAAGATTTTATTTATTTATTTGACAGAGAGAGAAAGATCATGAGTAGGCAGAGAGGCAGTCAGAGAGAGAGGGGGAAGCAGAAGCTGAGCAGGGAGCCTGATGTGGGGCTCGATCCCAGGACCCTGAGATCATGACCTAAGCCGAAGGCAGAGGCTTTAACCCACTGAGCCGCCCAGGCGCCCCTCACCAAGATACCTTTTGTGCCAGCCTGCATATTCCCTTCCTGTCCCATAGTTTCAATGTTTCTAAGCTATGCTTGGAGCATACAAATTAATGGTTCAATAAATAATTCTTCCAAATTGTTGGTTCTTATATTTTAGGTCTTAATATTTACTGTTAATATATGTAGCGTTCAAAATGTTATCTTAGGCTCTTTCTATAAACTCCAAAACAGCTGATTAGAAAAAAATTAATTTAATAGCGTTTTTAATAGTTTCTCCCTGCTTTACTGGTAATCTTTCTAGATGAACATGGTCACAAATGTAGTCGCTATTACATTTGATTTTAAGCCTCTTAAATACTAGAAAATGTTTAATATTTGTTCCTCCTCAAATATGTAGTCTAATAAGCATGATATTAAGTTGAGATAACTTGATATAGGCATTGGAGAAAAGTGGGAGATGTGGCTTGGACTGATAGTAAACCCAGCAACTCTGTAGAAACTACGCCTAATGACCCCAATTCGTGTGTCATAGGGACAACACCCTTATTATTGAAGATCTCACTCTGGAGCCTGTAACCTACCCCTCAAACTCCTGAAATTATATGTAAAGTACTGTGTGGGAGTTTTTCTTAATTACTCTGGGAAATATGTCTGTGGCTTTCCTTAATATCTCAAAATTTCCATAGGAGCTTGACATTATTTCAGCATCCCTGAAGGGATTCTCTATGCTTAGTGAATTATCATGCTCGATTATGTTATTTGGCCCTCTCAAGTGTGAATTTAGTATCATGAAGTGGTCCTTATAAAATTGATGATTGAATTGGACAAAGAAGCTTTATTTTTACTAGTAGAATCCATATGTCTGAAAATCTGGCTTGCAGTTCTTGGAGTTACTGATATGAATACTTTTGGATTCCGAGACGATATAGTGTTTTTGTCTAGAAAATAGGAATCGCGTGTTGTTCATTTCTTTAAGTCATAAAAATGAATTCTGAAGCATAAAGTTATTGAAATTCTGTGAAAGAAATATTTGACTGCAAAGTATCGCCATTATCAAGGACTAGAATCACATCTCTGTTATTTAGCTTTTATTTCAAGGAAGAACAGGGTTGTTAAATGTTATCTTGTCCACATATTGCATTCCCACCGGCTCAAGAGGATGCTGCCTGCAATGAATGTGGAACCATTTAGTGGAAACGTTAAAAGCTGGCTGAAAGGGAATTTTAAAATGCACAGGGTAATTTGACAAAATTGAAATCTTTTATAATAGCCCTGCAAGGATTAAAATAATTATAGCACAAGATAGTTCTGTCACGCTTTATCATTCCGTTCTTAACATCTGGAGATATTATGAAGTGGATTTGGTATTCTACTATAATTTCTACCAGCATGTGCTATTATTTCTTTCAATCAACCATGCAAGGCAAAACTCACTCAAGCACATTAAGTCATTCTCCAGTGCATGATTTCTTTCAGTTATTCTAAAGCAAGTAATTTAATGGTGCTGTAGCACTCTCCTGTGACCAGCTGAGCATAACACCTTTAGGTACTCCATATTTTATTCATATAAGTGGACTTAATGGCATTAATTTGAAAAGGAATCTAAAATTCTCTATAACCTGGCTGTCTCCTCTTTACTCATGCTTGCATATGCATATACACCCACATCTGACTGAATTATAAAATGCTTTCTAGTTCAAAGCAAAATATTTCCCTTTCATATATCACTGAAGTGATGCTTAATTACTGCATTATTGGTCATTAAACCAGAGAGTCTATAGAGAAATACTGGGGAAAATGTGGGAAAAAACCTCCTAAGGCTTTTAATTAAAATATTTTAAATGTGTACTAGCACTTGTCATAGTAAAATTGTTATTGCATTGCTTATGTATTTTAAGGATATCCACTATACTTGTAGCCTGTCTTGGAATGACTTAGCAGAATTGAAAGATGCAGAAAACAAACATTTATCTTTTTTCTTAAAGTTCCCAGAGTGTTGAACTATGGAGCTTTAGATTAAAAAAAATAGAATATTCTCAGACTTTGCACAAATACTCAAAGAACCAAAACATTTTAAAACGTTACAAATGATGTTTATTGAAATAATTTTGTATTAAAAATGACTTAGATTAATGTCTGCTTCAAAATTTTATTAACTTTTCTAAATTAAAAAACTTGAAAATGTAAAAATTATATACATACTTAATTATCAAATTATTCTATGCCTCTTGTTTCTTCCTTGGGTAGCAAGGGGAATGCCAAAACAAAAAAGTAAATAAACAAGTTTGTCCTATTATTATTTGAGTCTTTATAAAAATGACTAATTTAAATGAGCCTGCTGAATGATTTCTTGGTGAAACTATCAGTATGTCTAGAAAGAATAGAAAGACAAATTATTTCGTTCCCATTCCCATCCATTTCTGCCAACTATCTTTCATTATTTTATGTCTACATCAACTCCCCTGACTTTTAAGACATCCCTCTCTCATGTGTCCCCTCTGCAATTTCTCTTTAGTCACATTATCTCCATCCTGTCACAGGAACAGAACACCATAATGACTGCCTATAACCTAAAGGATTATAGAATCAAAGAATGCTCAAGAACTATAAATGTCTTGGGCATTCTAGTTTTGCAGATAACTTTTCAATATTATCTACCATGACCACCTTTCTCAAATCCTCCAACCCATCAGAACTGTTTGCCCAACTGCACATTCATTCCTGATCCATGCGATATTATTCCTAAGTTCATCTCACCTAGACCACCTCCTTTCAGCTTATCTCATCTTAGCCCTGTCTTATTTCTTCCTCTGAGCAGATTCTCTCTTCTTCCACAAAGTATTAGTTTTGTATTTCAATCTAGAGTGATTTTTCAGTAGTGAATTTCTTAGCACATTTTTTCTATTTTTCCTTGTACATAATCAATCATATCCTCCATTATGATATTTAACAGAATGGGGAATTTTATCTACCTGAATTTCAGAAGAGCTGTTCTTTTTATGATAAGCAATGGGAGCAAGGAACTGAAAGCTCATTCCTGGGGGTTCTACTCAGTGGAGAAAGTCATATGCTCTAAATTGTGAGTTACAGAGGGTGGAAGGCAGAGAACAAGGAGAAGGTGGAGGGAATTATGGAAGTGAGGGGACTTTGTGGATAGCAATAGAAGACCTCAACCAAAGTGAAATACTTCAGGAAATCTGAAAGATCAAGTGATATTTAGCAAATTTTATAATGCACTGTGTTAACTCATCTCCTGTGCTACTTCCACAAGAAAACCTATTGAAAGAATAGCATTATTTTTCAAGGCTATCAAAATGAGGTGTGTTTTTTTTGAACGCACTGAAATAAGGCACAAGGAAATGTAGGTTTATAAGGCTTATAAAAGTTGTTAATAATCTTGCACTTTTTGTGATGAGCACTAGGTGTTGTACGTAAGTGAGGAATCATTGTATTCTACACCTGAAATTAATATTACATTATATTCTACTCCTGAAATTATTACGTTAACTAATTGGAATTTAAATAAAAACGTGAAAAGAAAAAAACTACACTGTGTAAAAAAAAACTTTTTTACTTACCCAAATGTTTTAACTCTTCATGGGTTTTTTGATGTCTTCTTTATTTATACTCATGAGAAAGGAAATGTATTTTGCTGCCTCATAATATGTAGTTGAAGAACAGGATTAATCACATGATAAGTGCTTCTTTTTAAAAAAGATTTATTTATTTATTTATTTATTTATTTATTTATTTATTTATTTATGAGAGAGAGCACCCAAGCTTGAGCATGGGTGGCGGGAGGGGCAAAGGGTGAGGGGGAAGGAGGAGCAGACTTCCCACTGAGCATGGAGTCCTTCACGGTTTGAGGCTAAATCTCTGGGGCTAGATCTCCCCACCCTGAGATGAGAATCTTGAGATCAGGACCTGAGCCAAAACCAAGAACTGGCTGCTTAACTGACTGAGCCACCCAGGTTTCCTGATAAATACTTATTGAGGGCTTCTGTAGAGAGTCCAGAAAAATTTTTTGGAATAAAAGATTTCTCAAGTCGTAGTTACTTTAGAAACAGAGTTACATTATGCAAAAAATTTTAAACAATATTTAATAATTCAAGGAGATATCACTCTACCACTTATAAGTAAGTGCTTTTTAAGAGCCCCTTCCCCAAACTTGAAAGCTCAAAGGACATCCTGGCTAAAACATCCAGACAAATTTTTAATCCAAAGCAATAAAGAATGAGGAATGCTTTATCTGCTATTTTAGAAGAATAAAAACAGGCGACAGTTGATTGTTGACATCAATTCTCTTTTGAGTTACTTATGACATTTTTAGTTTAGTTCCCTTATTCAAATACCAGTGCTGCAGGAATCTATTCTGGGCACATTGTGCCTAGAATGAAAGAATATTCCCAAAAAATGCAACTAGAGCATCAAGACCCATTTTTACTCCTAAAGGCCACACAGTGGAGCACAGTGGATAGTTTCTTAGGGTGGGTAATTTTATGTAAGAAAAATTTAAATCTTTCCATCTTCTGTTGTTAATGAAACAGTGAATCATGGTCTGGGCTTCTGTGGAATAGAAAGGAATGGGAGGGCCCAGAATCTATTTCAGGACCTACCCCTGATTCATGCAGTATATTTGGACAAATTGCTAAATACCTCTCTGTCTTAGCATCATTAGAACATTGGCTCACTAATTCATTTGTTCATTGATGCAACATTGTGAATAACTATAAGGTGCCCAAATATAAAAATGAAAAGGCATCGTTTCCAGAAATCCACAGTCTGGGAAAAGAGAGAAATATATAAATAAGTCATTACAATTTAGTATTACAAATCAGTATCATGTGCTTGCTGTACAGGGTAGAATGAAGGATTATGTAGGATACGAAGGGCCAGGGAAGAGTTCCAGGAGGAAGAAATTCTTGCATGGGTCTTGAACAGTAAGTGGGAGTTTACTAGAAGTGGTTGGAAAAAAAGGATTCTAAGTACAGGGAACAATATGTGCAAATGTGTGGAAACATGAAAGAACATTTTTGAGAGATGGTACGATAAATATGGTGCTGCAAATAGTTTAATACGATAAGCATAGGGTGTGTCGTATAGCAGGGGAAGCAATAGAGGATGAATTTGGGGAAAGAAAAAAATGGCCACATATTAGAGAACTTTATATGCAATGCGAATAGTTTAGTTGAATGTTTTAATCAGGATAATGATATGATCTTATTTCATTTTTCAGGAAAATTACTTTGCTGATCATGTGACAAATAGATTGCAAGGTATAGAGACTAAAGTTAAACAAATCATTTAGAAGGAAATTTCATAATCCAGGCAGGTAATGAGAGCCTGCACCAAAACAATGTGAATGAAGAGGCTGGATCAGACATTAACGGTGTTAAGGAAGTAAAATAGACAAGAGATCTATGGAGTCATTAGAAATGGGAGGAATAAAGGGAAGAGATTAATCTGGAATGCAGCCCAGATTTCTTGCCAAGTTGATAGGTTACTGGCTCATTTCATTAACTTATTACTAGGAGAAAGATAGTGGTGTGTGTTGAATTTTAGGTGATAAGCAAAAAATCTTGAGAAATATTATTTTTCTTCCTCAGTAAAGGTTTCTAAAGATTTACCCACACTTTTTCTAGAGTCTGGAGGTGGTTATCCCAATGAACTTTCCTCTTACAGGAAGTCTTACCAGTTCTCCCTTTCTAAAACTTTCCTTTTGTTCAACTTTCCCTGTTTATCTTAATTTTGGCCTCATAGCAGATGACTCTTTGGCAGTCCAGAATTACTACTGGAAAATTTGGAGGATGACATCTACAAATAACTTCATAGGTAACCACTCTGGACTTTTATACTGCTATTAAGTGTTGTTAATTTTTTAAGAGTGATCTTATTTTCATCAATATACTAAAAGGGGCATTTAAGCAGTATTTGCTAATGAACTTTTTTAAAAATTAATTTTATTTTTTATTTTTTCAGTGTTCTAAGATTCACTAATGAACTTTCTAACTTTTATAAAAAACCCTTCCAGACTATGGATGGGTTCTCTATTTTTTAAAAAGATTTTATTTATTTGAGAGAGAGCACATAGGGAGAAGCAAACTCCCTGCTAAGCAGAGAGCCTGATGCGGGACTCTATTCTAGAACCCTGAGATCAGGACCTGAGCCAAAGGCAGGCGCTTAACCAACTGAGCCACCCAGGCACCCAGGTTCATTATTTTCAAAATGAAATGGTGTGTGACTGCTTTATATTTTTCATATTTTACAAAAAAAAAACAATTAAAAAAACCCTATACAAAAGATCTGTGAAGAAAAGCAAGAAGGGGAGGAGGGAGAAAAAAAGAAAACCTATCTAAACCAGATATGAGAATTGAATGGAGGTTTATATTCTAATACAAAGCAATTTTTATCTGAGTGTCTTCCCATTTTTAAATTTATTTTCTGGGATAAACGTTCTGACTTAACATTTTCTCTCTGAATGTATTTTGTCAGTAATCAAGTTGATTTGAATTGATTGCCCTGAATAAACTATATTCTGTTAATTTGGAATTAATTCTAAAAAGGCATGAGATCCCATGAAACCGTTCCCTCCTTTGCCGTAACTAGAAGAAACCAAGCAAATCACAGATAATTCAGTCTCTAGTAGGCTGGCCGAATGCCCTAAAGGGCAGTGTATTTATATATTCCAGCAAGTATTCCATATACTAAACTTTTAAATCAGAAATAGTTGTGTTTTTACAAATAATTACAACTAAAAATAAGTATCTATTTAAGAACTGCCAGAAAGAAAATCTCTTTGTATTTTCTGATTCAACAGTCTTTAAAAAAAATCATCTTTTTAAAATTTCTATGTCATTACATCAGTTTTCAAATGCAATCAAGCTTCCATTACTTAAGTCCTGATTAGCAAATTCCATTATTCCTGTCCTCTGTTCTCTCCTCCACTTCATTCCTCACGAATCACTATCATTTGATGAAAAAGGAGAGGAATATGAAGTCAAACATTAATCGGCTAATCTACAATTTTAACAGTCCTAGAAAAATATTTGGTGTGGAGGACTTTGAAATTAATGACTCCTTAAAAAAATAAAACAGTATAGAATTGTTGAATCCCTGTATTGTATACCTGAAACTATTGTAACACCATATATTAACTATACGTGAATAAAAATAAAAACTTAACCTAAAATGTAAGTAAATAAATAAAACAGCCGAAACTGCAAAATAAAACAAAACAACTCCCTTGCGTCTTAAATAAGAGCTTTAATTAAATTTTGCTAACATATGCCAACAGCATAAATAATTGCGAGTTGGTTAGATTCAGTATGAAATGGAAAAGTTTGGTTTTAATAAGTGGGACTTTCTATTCAATAGAAGCTATCATCCTTTAATTTATCTTTTAACCTAACACATTAATACAAATTCATTATGAAAATTATACAGTGACCAAATAATGTAACTATTTAAAAATCTGGTAAATTATTTTGTACTTATTTATTCTCTTTCTATTCTACCTCTTCAATTCTTTTCCTTCTTCCTGTCTACTTGCTTTACTTCTTTAAAAAAGAATGTAAAGATTATTTTCCCTTTAGTAAATTGATTAGTTAATTAATGTTTCCTTTATTTCCAGTGGATAAAGCTTATTCAATTTTAAGAAAACAGTAAAAAAAAAAAAAGAATACAGTAAAATACTACTTGATATTACAAGTAATGCCACTAAATTATGCTCTTGGGACAATTTCCAATTGTAACTAATCTAGACCTGTGATGTTTTGGTGGGTTTAATTGATTGTAAAAGCATTGAAACTTAGTTTTTATAGCAATATATTACATATTTTTAATAGATTATAATACCATAAATTATAAAATATAATTTAATTTTATCATGTTTTTTATTTAGTGTAACTAAAAAGATATTTTTCTTGTATTAGCTTGTTACCAAGATGCATCTGAACCTCTCTTAAATATAATTTCCCTAAATATTTTATAGAATATTATAGTTTACTACAATATGTTTTATATGTTATTATACACCTATTACACATTATTTAAAACTGGGCTTTTTCTAAAGTTAAAATGATCAACTCCAATTACATAAAACTAGCTGGCATAAGTGATAAAGACCATATGGTATTAGCTAATTCAACATTATCAAGTGAAGAAAAGGGTGATAAAAGATAATAGCTTTTCTCAGAAAAGATTAATGAGAAAATGAGGTTACCCTGACCAAAGGATTTGGATTTTCTCACACCTCAAAAACCAACATTTAATCATTCTTATCTGAACATATGTAATTTATAAAAAGAAACTAATTATATTAGATATCTAAAATAATACTATTAATGCCTCAGTGTCCTTTGAATATAATTGAAGTTGTATGAACATGTTTATGATATAACCATCTATTTCCAAAGATTTTAAACACTGGAATGATAAAGTTGTGTTTAGACTTGAAATCTGGCAAGCTAATTCAAGTTGAGAAAAGGACTGTTTGTGAGAAGACTTTAAAAAATGTGATAGTTTCTCATAGATGTTGAAGAGAGATGAATATTGACTAGAAAAAGCCCCCCACTGCAGCAGGACTTGGATATTGTACTGTGTTGAAAAAGAGTGCTAAATAAAGTGGGAAAAGATATGGATTCATCTTTAGTCAAGGTACTTGCCTTGCTGTGGACCTTGGTTTCCTCCATTATAAAATGAAAGGATGTATGAAATGATCTTAAATTCTTTCTATTATCATAGTACCACATGGTTTTTGGTTATAGGGGTAGCAAAAACCATGGATAAAATTTCTGGAAAAAAACAAAACAAAACACTTGCTTTCTCTCTAAGACTTGATTGAAATGACAAGGAAAAATACAGAGAGAAGAAAGTCTATATCATCAGTAGAAGCCACATGCCATCTACATGCCACCAACTTTCAAGGACATCTACTATATACAATCCAGACAGGGCCTGACAATTGAGGTTCAGAAAGTGGTGTATTTCCTGGGGAGCCCGACAGGGGATCTTCATCAAAATGTGTGACTTTTCTTAATTTGAGCCCTAAGGGGTAGGGATAAGTGAAGGCCAAGAGCTAGATGAGAGATACTAACCTCTAGGCAGGGAGCTACAGAAAGCAAATAAAAACCCTGTGGGTGGTAAGTTTCTCTCTCCAGCGTCTTCTCACCGAGCTGTGATTGGGAACTTGCCTCTGATACAGCAGGCGCCACGACCCAGTAGGAGGAGAGACAGGGCACAGCTGCTTCCTGTGTGTGATGGTGGAATAAACCCAACAGAAAGGGACCTTTCCTGTTTGTGCCTTCACCCAATTCAAGGGGGAAAAAAGAATGTTTCAAAGAGACCTGAGACAAATCCACTGAGGCAATTATGTGGACTTTGCTTGGATCTTGACTCTAATAACTACATTGTGAAAAATTAAACTATGGAAGTCTTGAAACAATTGGCCATTGCTAAGATGATGACATCTAAATGGAGACCTGAAGGAGGAGTAAAAGCTGGGAGGCTTGGTTTATGAGATTAAAAAACTCTATTTTTGCACTACTTTGGTGAGAGTGTCTACCAATTTGCAGCTGAAAACGTTCCAACTGATTGAAAGTCCAAACTGACTTTTAAAAAAAACTTTTTAAAATAAATGTTCTCATAGTTACAGGAAACTTAGACAAATTGTCCAAAAATGCTACATAACTTCACTCAGGTTCAAATGCAACCGTGTTACCACACTCGCTTTCCCATTCTCTCTCCTCTCTCTTGGTATGTGTGTGGGGGGAAGGGGAGGGGGGTAATACATGTATACATATGTATAAAACACTTTTCTGTCCTTTTTAAGAGTAAATTGTACACACAATACCTCTTTTACTATAAATAAGACTATCTCAAATAATCTCAGTACGAGTCTCCAAAATCAAGAAATTATTATTGACAGAGTGCTATTATCTAATCCACAGACCCTATTCAGTTTTCACGATTGTTTCATGACTGTTTTATTAGCAAAGTAAAAAAAATAATGTTGTGGCCCGTATCCAATACAGGATCACAAATTTCCACGCCTCTTTAGTCTCCTTCAGTATGGAACAGTCTCTCAGTCTTTCTTTGTCTCTCATGACATTGACACCTTTGAAGAATGAAGGCCAAGTGTTCTGTGGAATATTCTTTAATCTGAGCTTGTCTAAGTTTACTTATAATTATATTCAGGTTATACATCTTTGAAAGAGTACCAGAGAAATGATATTATGTTTTTCTCTATACATGTCATTAGGAGATTCCTGATATCTGCCTTATTTCTGGTAAGGTTAACATTGTTCATTTGATTTTAAGGTATTGTCTCCCAAGTTTCTCTGTTGTAGTTGCTATTCTTCTATTTGTGATTCTTAATTTATAAAGGGATATTTTGTGACCATGTAAATGTACCATTTATCATCAAATTTTCCCTCACTAACTTAGCAGGCAATGATGACTCTTGCTTAAATTAATTATTACCATGATGTTTGACCAATGATTATTTTCTAATTCTATCATACTTTTATATATATTAGTTGGCATTTGTGTGGAAGAGCTTTTCCTTTTCCCCAAAATACATATTTGTTTGTTTATATTTGTATGAACTCATAGGTTCCTATGTTAAATGGTTATAATTTTTTATAATAATCATTTTTGTTCAACATGTCCCATACTAGACAGTGGGAGCCCCTTTAAACTGGCTCCTCTGTCTTTTTGACATGTAACCATTAATTATTAATTATTATTATTATTATCATCATCATCATTATTATTACCTTTCTGGCACAACAAAATGTTCCTGGCTCATCTTGTGTTTGATCAGCCCCACATTGGACTCAGCCATTTCTTCAAAGAGTGGGTCCTTTTAGTGGAGAATGGTATTGAGAAAACTAGATGTAGGCATTTAGTAATACCATTGCTACTGGAATGTCATTGTACCTAGGTCCTTTCAGCAGAGAGTAGAAAATACATACACATGCACACACACACACACACACACACACACACACACACCTGTATTTATCTGTCTGTATCTGTATATCTATAATTTTAAAAAAATACCTACGTGTATAACTCAAGTTCTGATTCAACACAAAAAGGTTTATTCCAGCCTTCCCCCTTTCTTCTGACAATGAGAAACCTTAATCCCGTTATATACATTTACTTCCTCGATCTTAAAATACATGTTAATTAATTTCAGAACTATTAATTTGTAACATTTTAAAAAACAAACCTACTAATTAGAACTGTATTAGGTTATAGCTCTTTTTGTCTTTAATTTGAAGTTAATCAAATTACTGTTGCCAAATGTGATTTAGGTTAACTCTTTTCCCACTTGCCTCACTTCAGTGTGCTTATGGTATTCATTTGAAATAGAGTTAGATTTACTTGTTCTGCTTGTATTCTGTATTTGGGTTTTTCTCTTTTTCTTCTTTCTTTCTTTCTTTCTTTCTTTCTTTCTTTCTTTTGTTTGCAAGACAAGATTCTTAAAGTGAAATCTGTATACAAAGTTACATTCATCAAAATGTGGCTACCCCAGCACTTCTACCCCATTCTTTACTCCATTCTTTGTATTCTTTCTCACTGATATCCTATAGGTAACCAGTCTTACTAGCTGCTTGATTATGTTTCCTCTGTTTCTTTTTGAGCAAATGAGCAGATGTGTATATATTCTTATTTCTTAGTGTTTCTTAAACAAAGGTAGCAACTATAGGTACTCTCACGTTTTGTATTTTTTAGTTTATATTCCTGGAAATCATTCTAAAACAGTTCAACAGAGATCTTCCTCATTCTTTTTTTATAGTAACATAGTATGCCATTGTATGGTTATACCATAGTTCATTCATAGTTCATCCTACATTTGGCAGTTAGATTCTTTCTTTTGCAATTATAAAATAGTGCTGCCATGTGTAACTTTATGCATATATATGTTCTTATTGTTGAAGTGTGTGCCCTTAAGGTAGATTCTTAGAAGTGAAATTTCTGGATCAAAACATAAATGCATATGTAGTTTTGTTAGAGATTGTCAAGTTCCCTTCTAAAAAGTTGGTATCTGTTTTAATTTCACCAGCAGTGAATAGAGAGTATCTACAACCTTCATGAACAGAATGCACTATCCTACATTTTAATTTTTGGCAATGTGACAGGTAAAAATGGTATGTGAAAAACAATGGAGCTTTATTTTACATTTTTCTAATTATAAGTGAGGTTGATCATTTTTTCATATGTTTCAGGGCCATTATTATTTTTTGTGAATTTTCTATTCATGTTTCTATTTTTCTTAGTCTTTTTATAAAAGATATATAAATATACAAGAAGTATATATTAGAAGATACATTTTAGGTATACCAAATTTTCATCTTACATACTAACTTGAAATCATACCTTTTATAGAATTGACAGCCCTACAAAATTTGTCTTCCTCATCAGTACTTTTTAAAAATCAACTTTGGGGTGCCTGGGTGGCTCAGTGGGTTAAAGCCTCTTCCTTCGGCTCAGGTCATGATCTTAGGGTCCTGGGATCAAGCCCCACATCGGGCTCTCTGCTCAGCAGGGAGCCTGCTTCCCCCTCTCTCCCTGCCTGCCTCTCTGCCTACTTGTGATCTCTCTCTCTCTTATAAATAAAATCTTTAAAAATCAACTTTATTGAATTATAATTATAATCTGTACATTCAGTGTTTTAACATATGTAAATAACATATGTATATAGCTTATGTAAGTACCACCACATGAAATTTTTATCACCAAACCTTCTCTAATTTCCCTTGTGACTTTCTTATGCTTTTTGGAAGCATGTGATCATATTTAGAGATTTTTAAGATATATTTTTATTGATTTCTAGTTTAAGTTCATTATGATCAGAGAATATACTCTATAATTTCAATTCTTCAAAAATTTTTATGACTTGTGTTATGAATCAATGTATGCTAAATCTTGGTAAGTGTTCCTTTGATGTACACTTGAAAGAAATATGTATCCCGCTCTGTTTGGGTAGACTTTTATGTTTCAAATATATACACTTTTTTGATACAATTCAACTTTTCTATATCCTTACTATCTACTTGCTTTATAAGTTACAAAAAAAGAGAATATTAAATGTCTATTTCTCCTTTTTCCTTTCAGTTTTATGTCATTAAGATTTTAGAGCCCCCACAATCCCGTATGTATCATTACTTCTTCCTAAATTTATTCTTACATATTTTATATGATTTTCCCTCTGCTGGAGTAATGGAATGTGTGATTTCCCCCATCTGTCTATTACTCATGTGAAGAAATGCAATTGGTCTCTGTAATGTTTCTGGTTTCTAGTCACTTGATTCTTTTATTAATTCTGGTTGTTTTATTTTTATTTATACTCTCACAAATTTTCTAGGTAAACCCATCATAGTACATCAGCAAAAGGGTGAATTTATATTGTATTTTCCAATACTTACATCCATTTTTCATCTTTCTGTCATATACATTTGCAAAAATCTCCAAAAAGACGTTGAACAATTAATATTGAAAGAAGCTACCTTTATTTATTTTTGATATTAAAGACAAGTTTTAGGAGCACCTGGGTAGCTCAGTCAGTTAAGTGTCTGCCTTTAGCTCAGGTCATGAATCTAGAATCCTAGGAGCCATCCCCTAAGCCTCCTGCTTGGAAGGGAGTTTGCTTCTCTCTCTCCCTCTGCCCCTCCCCACCTTATGGACTCATGCACACTCTCTCTCTGTCTCTCAAATAAACAAATAAAATCTTTACAAAAGACAAGTTTCAGGGTTTTTTATTTTTTTTTAAAGACAGGTTTTAGTATGCCAAACTTAGAATGGTAGTTTACTTTTGGGTTTGGGTTTATGTCCTTTATCATTTTTAGCAAATTTTCTTTTACTTCATTTAATGTAGAAAATATATTTTTCAGAATATACTAAGTATATGTTTTTGCTTTCATTTGTTGTTAATAGATTTTCTGATATTAAACTATCCTTATATTAAACCCACAAGTTCAATGTTGTCTTACTCATTCAACATTTCACTGAAATGTATCTTTAAATATATTTTTAAGTTTTTTACCTACACCTTACAAGCGAAATTGAACTATAGTTTTGAGGTTTTTCCATTCTATTTTTTGCTACATTTTGGTATTAATATTATGTTAGCTTCATAAAATCAATTGAAGATGTTTTCATCTTTTTTCTAGAATTTGGAATAGTTTAATTTGAAATAATCTTTCTTTTTAAAGTTAGTTAGAATCTATCTATAGAATTGTATAATCCTAGTGTCTTTTTAATGGTAAAACGATCTACTCTTAAAATCTTTTCTGTGTTAATTGGGCTACTAAGTTCTACTTATTCAAGTCAATTTTTTTTTTTAGATTTTATTTATTTATTTGAGATAGAGACAGTGAGAGAGAGCATGAGAGGGGAGAAGGTCAGAGGGAGAAGCAGACTCCCCGTGGAGCTGGGAGCCCGATGTGGGACTCAATCCCAGGACTCCGGGATCATGACCTGAGCCGAAGGCAGTTGCTTAACCAACTGAGCCACCCAGGCGCCCTATTCAAGTCAATTTTTATAATATTTTTAGGAATAAGCCATTTCTTCTGGAATTTCAAATCTTTATTATAAAATTGCATGTAGAATTCTATTAAGTATTTTTTTTAAGATTTTATTTACTTATTTGACAGAGAGAAGAGAGATCACAAGTAGGCAGAGAGACAGGCAAAGGGAGGGGGAAGCAGGTTCCCTGCTGAGCAGAGAACCCAATGTGGGGCTCTATCCCAGGACCCTGAGATCATGACCTGAGGCAAAAGCAGAGGCTTTAACCCACTGAGCCACCCAGGCACCCCAGTATATTAAGTATTTTTGTAGTTAGTTCTTTTCTTAATTGTGAATATGTTTTCTCTTTCTTTTTTCTTAAAACTTAGGGAGCTGGTAACTCCTTTTTAGCCTTTTCAAAGTACCAGTTTCTCTCCCCACTTTCTACCATCCTACTCTTCTATTTTCTACTTATATATTTCCTCTTTTATGTATTAGTTTTTAAGATTCCTTTTCTTGCATTATTCTCTCCCCCTTTTTTTCCCCTTTTGCATAAAAAGTTACCAGCTACTAATCTACATCATACCAACCATAGCAAAACTTCAGGTTCGGGTGAGGAGTCCATTTTTCAATAGCTGTCTGATGTTTTACATTCCTGAGTTACACATTTAAGTTTTCTTCCTTAGTGATATCAAAGTATATATAAGCAGTTGGATGTTAAAAATGTAGATTTAAAGGACTATATTTATGTGTAAAAATCAACATTTAAAAAATCTGTATCTTTACATTGAATCATTAACTTCTTCATTGGATTTTTTAAAAACTAAATTTATTTCTATTGGCTGTAAAAGAGTTGATTCAGTTGTTTGGGTCTGCCTTTCCCAGGAGCAAAGAGAAGAAATTGAATCAGAGGACACCAGATCATTCCCATATTACTATATTTTTGAAATAGTGTTAAAATAAGAAAGACTGTTAAAGACTGGCTTGGGAGGTTATTAGAATTTTGAGCTTCTTTGTAATAAAACTTGATCTCCTCGGGTGTATATTTTGAAGATCAATTCCAAAGGATCCTAAATGCAGAGTTAAGAAAGCCTCTTGCTTTCTTGGTGAAAAGCATGATTGTCATCACTAGAGGGAGCTAGTTTTACATAAAATTATGGTAAGAATGTAGAAAAACAGGAGACCTCTTTGTTTTTCACATTAAAAAAAGCACAAATCTTTCCAAAATATTCTCATTTTCTACCAATAAATTGTACTTTCCAAGTAATTACTTTATGAATTAAAAGTTTTCCTCAGAGTACTGTTACCTCTGTTCCCAAGAGGACATTTGATATTCTAAATTTGGTAATGGAATAAACATTTTTATGGGGTATTTAATTTTGCATAGTAGAATTGGTGTTCATAGTCTTTTAATTGTTCTTTAAATTTTCTTCATTTTCTTTAAAACAGAATTCTGTCACTGTTCAGCTTGTACAATATACTAAGCAGAGTTTCAGAATACAGAACAAGATTTTAGTTAAATGCCTATTTATTTGATGGAGAAAATATCCTCTTGGGAACAGAGGATGAAAAAAGGAATGTATGAATGAATCAACGAACTGAGTTATTCCCACTAGTGTGTGGCAGTGATGTATGTGAAAAATACCTATTTTGGGGGAAGAATTCTTTTTTTTTTTTTAAGATTATTTATTTATTTATTTATTAGAGAGAGAGAGACTGAGAATGAGAGGTGAGAAGTCAGAGGGAGAAGCAGACTTCCCTCAGAGCCGGGAGTCCGATATGGGACTCGATCCCTGGACTCCGGGATCATGACCTGAGCCGAAGGCAGTTGCCTAACCAACTGAGCCACCCAGGCGCCCTGGGGGGAAGAATTCTAATCATACCACCAGCTTAGTATTGCATAGTGACTTTTCCCTGTAAGGACAAAAGTACTTGTATATACCATCTCATTGACTATCACTGGCCAATAGTTTTGACTAACTAGAAGGTATGACATGAAACTAACTAAATTCACACCATTTCCTTGAGAATTCTTAGATGTAACAAAACCTGCTAAATCCCACTATTGGTTGAGCTAATTTGTCTCTCTACACTTTCCCTGGTACATGCTTATCAATTCTTTTTTTTTTTTATGTTCAGTTAGCCAGCATATAGTACATCATTAGTTTTTTATAACACCCAGTGCTCATCACATCATGTGCCTTCCTTATTATCCACCACCCGGTTACCCCATCCCCCCACTCCCTCCCTTCTGTAACCCTGAGTTTGTTTCTTGGGCTCCAGAGTCTCTCATGGTTTTTCTCCCTCTCTGATTTCTTCCCAGTTTTCCCTCCCTTTCCCGGTGGTCCTCCACACTATTCCTTGTGTTCCACATATGAGTGAAACCATATTATAATTGTCTTTCTCTGCTTGACTTATTTCACTTGGCATAATCCCCTCCAGTTCCGTCCATATCGATGCAAATGGTGGGTATTCATCTTTTCTGATGGCTGAGTAATATTCCATTGTATATATGAACCACATCTTCTTTATCCATACATCTGCTTAAGGGCAACTTGGCTTACCAATTCTTGATGAATACACTTTCAAGTCGAGCAAAATCCTAATTTAGAAATAGAATTGAAATTGGTAGAACATGTTTGACCAGGGAGTGAAAGCTTAATAGGTACAATTTTCTCAAGAACAGGGCTTTGTTGATTCATTGACAGTTTAAACACACACACACAGATTTTCTCTTGCTGACTTAAGTAGCTCACATCAGTTTTTTAAAATGAAAATTATAACTTCCTTTAATAGTCTTTTTGGACTACTAAGCAGAGAATTTTGGCATTACTTTTCACCTTAAGTTTTTAAAATCATAAAATGATCTTGTCAGTATCTTTGCAGCTGTTCATGAATCAACTAGAGAAAATGTAAAATATTGCTAAGTTGCACAACTGCACTTTACTTATTCATTAATTATAATTGGACCTATCAACATGAAATAGAAAAAAAGTAAGGATTTGATTTAAAAGACAATTGTGTCTTTTTCAGAGAAACAATCAACTGGAAACCAAAACAAAGCTGACAATGCCTTTTCTTGCTTGCTTTCTGGTCTTAGCAATCGGTGGTAAACAGTATGAGTTTGCTGTTGTGTCTGCTTGCAAGAATATGAACAACTATTATAAGCCACAGTTAATTGTTCACTGGGTTTTCTCTATTGAACTTGTTGATTTGAATCACAATGGGGTTTCAAACAGCATAATAACCTTATTCAGAATTTTTAAGTGTCAGAAAAAGTGGAGAAATGTACAACTTGAGAGAAAGGTTTTCCTTAACGAGGACCTAAAGAATGGTCCTCAATGGCACCATTCTTTGACCACCCAATGTATTTTAATAAAGAAGGGACGTAGAGATCATTGAAGTCAAATAGCAGATCTTCAAAAGCTGACAAGATGTCATTCTTGGAACTCAGGTTGGGTAAATTCCACCAACCCCTCCAGACTAGTTTCCAAATACTGTATTTTGGATTCCACCAAGACTACACATTTGGCCAAACTCTTTTTCCCCTACTCCATGTTTAATCCTGAATATATACTATTAAAGGAAATTTGAACCAGAATTTCTCTGTAACACACTGTTAAGTAATCCAAAGTGGTATAGAATTTATCCCTAAATTATATGTGTATCTCTCAGTCCTGAAACTGGTAGCTGAGAAATGGATCACTATATTTTCAGTCTTATATCTTACTGGAAGAGACTGAGGTTTAGGAGACCCAACCCAAGTTTGTCAGACTTTTTGTTAACCTGATGTTCACGAACGGACCTCTTGAGGTCTATAAAATCTTGGAAATGGCGCAATAATTTTTATGCTATGTGTATCTATGTTGGTAAATATCAATGATTTCACCAGATTCTTAAATCAGTTCACAAAACCAAAAATGTTGAAAGTGATAGGTAAGGCTATTAAAATAACTATCTTATGGAAAGATAAACGGTTCCACTTTTCACGGTAATTCTGTAAATTGGCTAAGGAGCATAGTGGAAGGATTAATACAGATTCTGAAAACAGCCAGGCAGCATCCCAATCCCTTCTTTGCCACGTATTAGCTTTATGTCCTAACGTTCTCTACTTCAGTTTCCTCATCTGCAAAATGTGATATAACAGTACCCACTTCATAGGGTTGTTGTGAAATGAACGAGTTAGTATTTCTAAAGTGCTTAGTCCTTGCTATGTGATAAATATACTTACTAATAGCTGTCAGTAAAAATTCCTGGAATGCAAAGATTTAGTTAGAGACAAGGGAAAGCTTTATTGCCATACGATTTGCAAACCGGAGAGACACATCCTTTGGCGACACACCGAAAGCATGCTCCATAGAGGAAGGAGGGTTTGGGCTTGGGGTTAAATAGGCAAAAACCGCGAATTCTGTGCCCTTATCGAGGTTGGTCAGGCTCAGGTCCCAACAACAACATCCTTTTGTGCTGCAGTGGTCAACCTGAATGAGGGACAAGCCCTCCTGGAGTGTGAAATCTCACAACCTTTGTGAGAGAAGACTCTCCTAGAGGGTAGGATTCCCACTCAGGAAAAAACTCCTGAGACCTTAACCAGAAAACGTGTGTGGTCTTGGTTTTGAGAGGACTCTCTTGAGTATCTCCTGACACGAGTGAGGAGCAACTGAGCTCACGGGACTCTTGCAGGTACCTGAAGCGACAGTCTGAGTGGGTGTGAAGAGGGGTCCAGCAGTCACTCTGCATCCCACTTCTGACATTAAGGAATGTCAACAAAACACCCGGAAGGCAAAGATTTGGTCAGAGGCAAGGGAAAACTTGATTGCCAAATGATTTGCAAACCAGGGAGACATTTGCAAGCCTTTGGCCACAAACTGAAAGTGTGCTGCAAAGGGGAAGGAAGGTTTAGGCTTGGGGTGAAATAGCCAAAACCTTCACGTTTTGTGTCCTTATTGAGGTTGGTCAGGCTCATGTTCCAAAAAACAACTTTAGGAGCAGAGTGACAAGCAGGATGAGGCTCACTCTTTCTGCTGGCAGCTTGAGGGTGCGACAGCCTCTAAAGAGCATGGTAGGACGTGTTGCAAAGGTTTTTCTGCGAATTTTGTGGAATTTTCTGCAAGCTTGTCCCCCAGGTTGTGCTGACTGGTCATTCAGCCTCATTGTCATTCGACCTGATTAAAATTTTACTTTCTTTCCCTTGACATGAGGGAACCCATCTTGCCTGTTAGCTGTTGCTGTCCCGCGATTGGGGTCTTTTGTTCTCAAAGCTCACGACCCCCGCCTCCCGCAAAACAAAACAAAACAAAACAAACTTATATATGTGTATATATATGACAAGGACTAGGCATATGCTTATATGAAAGCATATATATGAAAAAACACATGTATATATATGAAAAAAAGCACTAAGTAAATACCCCAGGTTTCAGTTGATGAAACTGTTTTAAGAGTTTGGCCTAAATTACATCGTTTGTAAGAGGATCTTGGTCTAAACTTTGGGAGACTTTATTTTTTTCAATTTAAGTTTTGCTGGTTATTGGTCCTGTGGATGGCCCTTAGCTTCCATTTGTCTCTATTGTAACCTGCCCAATGTTTCATTTTAAAATCCCCTTCCATATGTGCCTAGCTGGCTCAATCAGCAGAGCATGTGACTCTTGATCAGGGCTTTGTGAGTTTGAGCTCCATGTCCAGCACAGAGTTTACTTAAAAAAATTTATTTTAAATAAAACCACCTTTCACCCCGTTCTGCTTGCAAACCTACACAGTAGTCCCTTTATTTAGTTTGGATCCAACTAATTTTTTTTTCAAACTAAATTTTTGACAAGAGCCAGATTAGGGGTGAAATAAGGAATTGTTGGAGTACTCCATCTTTGAGAGATGGTGGATGATCAATGGCATACTAAAGTTTATCCAAACTTCTCTCCTGGAAATTAAAATAAGGTACCTTGAAAATACCTCAAGAATAAGGCAAAAAGAGAATTTCATCCGGATGCACGGGTGCTCACACACATACTTCCACACCACACACACACACACACACACACACACACCATCTCCCCCCTCCAACTATCTCAATCCAAATTGCTCTGGCTAATGTCAGTGTTTTTCTTTCAGAATGTATTTGTTTGTGGCAAACTGTCAATTTTTCTTGACAAGAGAGCAGAGATTGATCCCCACGGCCTGGGGTCTTCTCTCTCCCTTCTCCACACAGCTCTCAGCTGCAAGACTGTAAACTGTTGAACACCTACTTAAAGAAGAAAAGTTTGAAGGGACACCAGTTATTAGCCCACCCAAGAGCCCAACTTATCATCCTTCTTGGGTGCACTTGAATCTTCATCTAGCTCTCCTTCTGACCATGAATTACAAAATCTTTTGCTATATAATCCTGCCTTACCTGGATTATCTCTTATTGCCTGGAGTAAAATTCATGCCCATGAGGCTCTCTTTCTGTCCCTCAGCTCTCATTCTTTTTCATCCCAGCTTTCCCAAATGCTGGAAGTGATTTTGTTTTCCATGACTGCCCAAATTAGGTACTGGTAAAAAGTCCATTGGTAAAGTCATTACCAAGCAGATGTAGCTTTGAATCTTGGTTCCCCTATTTGCCTGCTGTGTGATTTAGAGAAGGTTATTATTTGTCAGAGAAAGAGAAAGAGAGAGAGCGCACAAGCAGGGGGAGAGGCAGGCAGAGGGAGAAGCAGGCTCCCTGCTGAGCAAGAATTCCCCATGCGGGACTTGATCCCAGGACCCTGGGATTATGACCTGAGCCAAAGGCAGATGCTTAACTGACTGAGCCACCCAGCTCTGCCTCCCTTGTCTTTTTCATCTATAAAACTGGAAAATAGCATTTACTTCAAGGGTTGATATAAGAATGAAATAAGACAGCCTAGAAAAAACAACTCTGGCATAGAGCATCTACTCAATAAATGTTAGATTGTTTCCTTAAATTGTAGCTAAATATTCACTCTACAAATATAATCTATTATGTTTTGAGTGTTTTACAGTTTACACAAAGGATTTTTACATTCATCATTGTATTTGTTCCTCATTATGATCCTGTGAAACAAAAAAATATGATTCCTGTCTTATGGATAAGGAGAGTGAGTGTCACAATGATTAAGTGGTTTGCCGCCGACCACACAGCTGGTATCAGAGCTGGAACTGAAATATATTTCTTTTCAACTGTACCACATTGACATTTAAGAAATTTTTAATGGATTAGACAGTGGTTTTAAACCCAATTTTGGCCCTGTTTATGTCACTTACATTAATAATACTCAGTTTCTTCATCTTTTAAATAAAAAGGAAGAACCAGACAGTTCTTTAGCCCCTTTCCAGGCTTTAAAATGTTTGGTTATATAGTTCTAATATTAAGCTAATTAAAATTCTCCCAACTTCCTTTGCTTCTGAAATATGAAGGCTGACATATTTTTCTTATTTAGCATGAAGAGTTACTCATGGATAGATTCTTCTTTAATCATAGATTATTGTTTAAATGGTCTTTTCCTAAGAAGAGCTGGATGAACCTCAAAATAGTAGTGTAAGAATATGTAATTATGTGATATAATGTTATTAAGGCAATTTGTGAAGTTTTCTCAAAGGTTTACTTTCTCTTCCATAAAGTTCTTTGGTCTCGATTCAAAATGGAGAACTGAAAACTGGAACTGCCAACTGTAATGTTATCGTAAATTGCTGTATATACTAAGTCACTCTCATAAAATTTTTATGCTTAATACGTTCTTTCCAACTAATAATTGCTTTCTCTTGTTCCTAAGAATTAATGTGAATAAAACATAAAGTATTACCTTTATCACCCGATGGTTTCGGCTTCTCTGTTTACATATAGCCTTTTAAAAGAAGTGGAAGAGAAATGTATTACAAAACTAACACTGGACTGTGAGTGTTCTCTTCCCTTTCTTGGCTAATGACATCATCGTTTATCTGCAGTTTAGAAAACTTGGATCACTCTGAATTTTCCCAATTCCGTGACTTCACCTGTGCCCAAATATTCCCAGATCTGCCACAAAAACATCCCTTGAATCTGATGGTTTCTCTGCACAACCAAATCCGTAGTCTCTTGTTGGACTGTTGAAATTGATTTCTCTGGGGCCTTTTGTCATCAGGTTCTCTCTCTCTCCTTGTCCAAGTGATTTTCCTAAAACACAAATTAATCATTTCCCTCTAAAAGGGAAATGATTTGTTTCTTTGACAGAGAGAGTGCACAAGTAGGCAGAGTGGCAGGCAGAGGGAGAGGGAGAAGCAGACTCTGCTGAGCAAGGAGCCTGATGCAGAACTCGATCTCAGGACCCTGGGATTGTGACCTGAGCCGAAGGCAGCAGCTTAACCAACTGAGCCACCCAGGCACCCCACTCTGAAAGGTCTTAGAAAACCCTTCATTGTTTCCTTGTTTCTTTCCTCAGAACTCTTGCCTTCTAGCTAATGACCAAACCTCTTTACATAGTTTCTTCATGATTTGGTTTTAAGGTTCTTCTCTTCAATTTTATTCTAGACCTCACTACTATATACCTTATGCATGAATCAGTCATACAAAATTGTACTTAGGGATCCATGTCTTTGCATGTTTTTCTTGTTACTTCTTTAAACCTCTCCCTGACTGCCTCCCACTATGGAGAACCCATGCTCATCCTTTCACTGCAACTTAAATATTATTTACTTTGAGAATATTCCTCTGCCCTTCCCTTCTACTAAAGCAGAGTTAAGAAACCTATCTCTGTGATAGCATTGGTTTTGTGCATGTGTCTTCTGTAGGATTTCTGTTGCACTTTAATCAATTATTTACCTGTCCATATTTCTCATTGTGAGATCTTGAGCCTATATGTGATTTATTTTATATCCTGCAGCCAACAGTATGCCTTGTACCTGTTAAGTTGTAAAACAGACATATGTTGAATGATAACAAATGCAAAAGTTTAGTATTGACCCCAAGTTTATCGAGCATGTTCTTCACTGGTCCCTAAATCAAAGAAAGAGGCAACAATGTTGGTGACTTAAAATAGTTGGCACAAAAGGCACAAATGATGGTGGGAGCACTTAATAATAGGGGCCACAAACTGACAAGGCTTATGTATATGACTAATGGCCAACTAAATGCTTATACATTAAGAGCTATAAATTCAATGGCAAAGACTGTTTGGTGAACTAGAGTGATTTGGTGGAGATTTTTGAAGGAGTAATTTAAGCCAATATGGAAAAAGTACCTAGGATTTCAGAGCTAAATAGCAAGGGAGAAGATATTGGGAAAAGAGGGAAATGTGATGAAAGGCATAGAGAGGGCTCATACAACAGTGGGTTGACAAATAATGCTAGACTGGAAAAATGAGGAAGTGGATGTGGCCATGTTGGGCGTGGCTCTTTGTGCTGTGTTGATAATAACAGATTGTATCTGAAAAGCAGGGGTAGACCATGGTGATATGTTTGGATAGGAAATTACTGTAATAGGAGTTGTGCATCGAAGAAAAATATTTGAACATTGATACCACTGGAAGTTTCCTGCAGGTGCATTTCAGGACTTACCCCAAAGCAGAGTCAGTGAAAATGATAGAGTGTGGAACTGACAGAGTTAGTGTCCATTTAGACATGGGGCTGCTGGTTAAAGAAACCAACTAAAAACGACACAGGTTCAAATTGGGAAAATAAAGTAATAGTGGTAATAACGACTAGTACATATTGAGAACTACTATGAGTCATGTTTGATGTGTATTATTTTTAATACCTATAAAAAAAACTTCAAGTTAACTGTTGCCCCATTTTTTAAGTGATAAAAAGAATGGCATTCAAGGAAGCTAAGTAACTTGCCTTGACTTAGACCCTGATCTTTTACTTCACTTCTTATGACAGAATCCTCGTCTTACCGCCTATGCCCTAGATATGATCATCTGCCCAGGACCAAAAAAGCTCAGAACCTCAAAATCAAAACAAAAACCCTAAACCCTAAGCTGAGACCATCTTGTAGAACTTTCATTATCTCTAGGATATAGGATATGGTTTGGCCAAACTTCTTTTCTCTAATTGTTTTCGGATTATCTTCCCCCTCCCCGGCACCACGTTTAGCTTCCACTTTCTGGCCACTCCCAATGCAGTTTATTCTATTGCTCACAAGCATATCTTCTGGAAGCAACATTCAGAAAAACAAAGGAAGTCAAATGGAGCAGGCAATTCACAGAGACTAATGAATTTCATTGTTCATTGTGAATCACCAATGCAATCTCCAGGCAGAAATATTCATTCTGATATTGAAAGTGTGGGATTGGAGTTTAGGAGACAGATCAAAACTATGGAATACAGGCTTTAATCTAGAGGAATTTACTGACAGAGTTGGAGCCAAATGGGAACTCTCAGAGATAGAAAAGAGCAGGATGGAAGACTGAAACGAAAGCAATACCTACCATTAGGGGGCAGCCTAGAAAGAGAAGCCATCAGTAGAAAAGAGCAAGAGAGGAAAGTGATGCAGAAACTACAGGAGATGTCTTCAATGATGGGGTAGTCAAGAATGTCAGTGCTTGCGAGAGGTCAAGGAAGGTAGGAATAAAGAAAAGATGAATTAACTTGTAAATCGGGAAATAATGGGTGACCTTTGAGAATGTGGCTTTAGCAGTGTGCCTAAGGTTTGACATCCTCTTAATCACCCACTATTCAATGGCTTAAATAGAAAATTATTTCTAGACTTAAACTGTAAACTGGAAAAATATCAGCACAAGTCAAACCCTTTTTGCCAGTATAAACTACCACTGGTCCAAAAAAAACTATGAAATAAGTAATGCCTATGTACAGTCTTTATGTGCCAATTTCTCTCTGCAAATTAGTACCCTTCTTTCTGTGAGTGCTTATGTGTAAATCTGCACCCATTCCAAAAACTGTATATCTGCTTCCTCCCTCATCATTCTTTAATTCATCCATTCATTCATTTATTTATTAATTGAGTAAATAAACATTTATGACTTGTCATTTCTGTCTGTTGTTTCAATAATGCAATGAAAATATTTATGTTGTTGAGGTTCTCTCATCTCTGCCAAAAACAGTAGAGGCAAAAGAGCTGGATTTTCTTTGACAAGCCATAACAATATTGTGTTTTATTTTCCATAATGCAGATTAAAAGTAATAAAGTAGAAGGAAACCCTAAGAAAATCCAAGGGAAAAAAGATCTCTTCCAACAGAGAGTATATTTTCTAAGAGCATTTATGGCTTTAATTTCAGATTTAATCAGAGGTTTTGTTGGCCTAAATTATTATGTTGATACTTGCCTTTGAGGTCAACAACCTCCCCTTTCTAATATTTAGTCTATTTTATTGCACCAAAATGCTTCCTCATTCTTTTGTCTCCTATCAAATTCTATTCAGAAAGTGGCTGCATCAGTCATCAACACATTATTTTAACTGGAAGTCAGAATATTTGCATTTTATGCCTTCATTCCAATCATTGACTAAATAGACTTTGTCTCTTTATAGAAACATTAGGATCATCAATAAGATAGGAAAAGAACTATTTTCAAGGAAGTGCTCCCAGAGCCCCTAATATTATGTCACAAGAAAACCAGATCTCCCAATTGCCTGCTACTTTCCTCCAGTATAGCAAAATGGGGCTTATACAGAAATGGCAAAATTTTGGAAAGGAGCTACTTTTCAAGAAAAGTTTCAAAAATTATATAATCCTTTGGGAGGTTTTTTAGGGCTCACTTTTTTTAATCACTTATTTTGGATCATATATAATGGTCTTAGTATTTTGACTTATTTTCTCTCAGCTTTTACATCTGAGAGTTATTTCTCTTCAAGATGATGTTATAACCAAGGATTTTTTTCCCCAAATATGTTTATTTCATTTTTTCAGTGTTACAAGATTGATTGTTCATGCACCACACCCAGTGCTCCATGCAATACGTGCCCTTCTCAATACCCACCACCAGGCTCGCCCAACCCCTCCCCTCCAAAACCATGTTTGTTGCTCAGAGTCCACAGTCTCTCCTGGTTCATCACCCCCTCCGGTTTCCCCCCATTCACCCTTCCCTTCCTTCTCACAATGCCCTCCATGTTTTTCTTTATACTCCACACATGAGACCATAAGATAATTGACTCTCTCCGCTTGACTTATTTCACTCCGCATAATCTCTTCTAGTCTCGTCCATGTTGATACAAAAGTTGGATATTCATCCTTTCTGATGGAGGCATAATATTCCATTGTGTAGATGTACCACATTTTCCTTATCCACTCATCTGTTGAAGGGCATTTTGGTTCTTTCCACAGTTATAACCAAGGATTTTAAAAAATCACCTCATAATTTTTTCTTTAATGATAGCAAGGATGATCTTTTCAGTTGCTATCCTAGAAAGCTCTTTGTAGGGAAGCCATCAAAGCCTGTTTTGGGCAAGGCCAATCTGAACCATGTGCTTCTATATCCTTTAATGTTTAAACTGTAGTTAATAATATTGTATTATATATTTGAAAATTACTAAGAGAGTAGATCTTAAAAGTTTCCATAAATTTTCAAGATTAGATCTTGGAGATATCATACATTGATATTTAAAATGTATTCTAATGGTCTTCATTCCCCCCAAAACAAATGACTTCTTTAGCTATAATGCAAAATATAACAAATAGGCATGAGTTTCTTGAGATACTATCCTTAGTCTATAGTGTTAGCATTTTATTCATTTTACCTTGTATTAATCTAAGAAGTAATTGAGGTCAAGAGTTCTAGAATCAACCTCCACCATAACTGATTTTGCTGTCTACTTTATTTTCTGGAATTGCTACAAAAATGGGATACTTGTGAACCTGGGTTAAATCCTACAGAATAAGTTATTTATTCATTTATTCAACAAATGTTTACTTAAAAAGGTTCTTTGTTATGATACCAGATGGTAGGCAATTATGTGCCTGCTCTCATAAAACTGGAAGCTGGCAGAGCTACAACAAAACAGAACAAATAGTTGACACCTAGTAAGCACTTACTCTGTGGAGGGCATTGTTCTAAGGGCTCTACGTGTTCTCTTTCCATGTTTAATCCTCACAACTCCATGATGTAGGGACTATTATGGTCCCCATTTTACAGATGAGGAAATAGCAGTATGGAGCTGTAACGTGATTGGTCACCCGACCTAGTAAGTGGTGGAGTCAGAACTTCAACCCATGTAGTTTGGATCCAGGGCCTGCACTCTTAAAGGAACCACACACAGGACTATAAAATCACCACTAGGCTAAGCATTATGAAAGAGAGAGATAATATGCTACAAGAACATATAATGGTTGATTTGGAAAAATGGGGAACCTGGTCAGTGGCTGCTGATATCTTAAGAATGAGCTGAAGCTAACTAGTCTCTTATTTTTTTTTAAACTGAGGAATAATTGACATATTACCTTATATTAGTTTCAGGTGTACAACATAATTAGGTATTTGTGTATATTGCAAAATGATCACCACAATTAGTTTAGCTAACGTCTGTCACCATACACAGAAATATTCTTTATTGGGATGAGAACTTTTTTTTTTTAAGATTTTATTTATTTATCTGAGAGAGAGAGACAGAACATGAGAGGTGAGAAGGTCAGAGGGAGAAGCAGACTCCCCATGGAGCTGGGAGCCTGATGTGGGACTCGATCCCAGGACTCCGGGATCATGACTTGAGCCGAAGGCAGTTGCTTAACTAGCTGAGCCACCCAGGCGCCCCTGAGATGAGAACTTTTAAGATCTACCCTCTACCAACTTTAAAAAATGTAATACAGTATTGTTAACTATAGTCACCATGCTATACATTACATCCTCATGATTTACTCATGTTATAACTGAGAGTTTATAACTTTTGATCCCCTTCATCCATTTTTCCCACCCAATTTTTTCTACTCTGATTTTAAGAGTGGAGTTCTTATGAGTAAAAGTCATTTCCTTTTTCTTTCCTTTGAAGTAGGCTCCACACACGGCATGGAGCCCAACAAAGGGCTTGAACTCATGACCCTGAGATCAAGACCTAAGCTGAGATCAAGACCTGAGCTAAGATCAAGACTCAGGGGCTTGATCGGCTGAGCCCATCAGGTGCCCCAGTAAAAGCCATTTCTTCTTGTTTTGCCTGTTTCAGAGTGGAGAAGTCACAGAAACGTGGTGCTTAAATTGCCTAAATAAATTCAAGACATACTTCACACAGCATAATAAGTCATCTCTCTTGAGCTACAAGGTTCTCTTCTCCTGGGAATCTCCTTTACTTTTTCTTTCTAGAGAAGCTGTTTGCAATGAGTCTATGATAAAACAATAGAAAAAGACCTAAAAAAGAATTCAGAGTTTCTGATTCCTTTCTGAGAAACACCTGGTGCCTCGGGGATGGATTGTGACCCAGCAAGAGAGGATATCTGTGGTCCGGTAGGATGTATCTACACTGAGTTGTGAAATTTTGTTGTGGAAGTTTAGCATATAGCACACTAAAGCAGACACATCTACTGATGTAGAAATATGCAATTTCTTTCTTTAGAATGTTGGCAGTTAAAAAAAAAATGTTGGCAGTAATCTTGGATTATTTGTTTAAAATCTTTCCTCTCTACTCCAGAACTTTCAGTCTGTGTAAGATCTTAAGAGATCCTCGGAACTTAAAACTCATTAATAGCCCCAGAGATAAGACTCCAGTTGGTGTGTTTACTCAGAATTTTTTCCACATCAACATCTTGAGATATTAAATAAAGAGAAAGCATATTCATATGTGAAAGGAAGGTTTGAACTTGACCCCTCTGCTGATTCATAAAGACATTATGATTTTTAGAAAGTCCCGCTCCTAAAACAATATTAACATCTTGGACTTGTTCCCATCAGTCAATTCTTATTTCCTCTGTTTGCTTCTCAAAGAGGCTCTTGGCAGAAATGGTGGGCGCTGTACGTTGTAGGTTAGGAAGTAGTTGCACAATCTTCATCACCTTGGTCCTTGCAACTGCACCACAGGGGAAAAGCAGTGTGGTTGTGTTTGTTGATGTTATTTCTCCTCCTCCTTCTTATGCCTCTCCTTCTTCTTCCTCCCCTCTTCTTCCTCCCCTCCTCCCTCTCCCCTCTCCTCCTCCCCCTCCTCCTCTCTTTCCTCCTTGTTGTTGTTGTTCTTCTTCTTATCTCTATTGTACAAATGGAGAAACTCAGAAAGTTAAGTGTTCTAACCAAGATTCTGTGACTCAAGTGGAGAAACCATGCCTTGCACCAAAGTCTTCATAAATACTATGAATGTGATATGGTACTATAAATACGATATACTATAAATACTATATTACTATATAATCCCTTGTATAAGAAAATGAACAGTGACAGCTACACTGGCTCAAGGAGGTCGGTTGGCATTCAATCTCTGCCTTGAATAACAGTTCAGCAAAGTACACATGTATAGTGTCCACAGCTTCCAAACTGATAAGTGTGAGCATCCCTCCAAAACCTGCCTGCTGGTAATAGTGCCTGGGGTTGGAAGAAGTTGCTTCTTAACACTGTTAAAGTAAGAGAGACCATCCAGAAATTCTTATCCACTTCTTGCCCACTCAGTTTAGTGCATTTGCAGAATTAGGAACGAAAAAGTATGATGACCCTAATTAAATCCTCATTTCTTTCATTCACTCATTTCCCTGTTTTGGTCAAATAATATTAAGTGTTTGTGGCATCCAGCATGTCTAATATGCCACGATCCTCTTTATTCATTCATCTGTTGAAGGGCATCTCAGCTGCTTCCACAGTTTGGCTATTGTGGACATTGATAAAGAAGATGTGGTAGGATCTACAAGGGAATATTATTCAGCCATCAGAAAGGATGAATACCCACCATTTGCATCAAGATGGATGGAACTGGAGGGGATTATGCCAGGTGAAGGAAATCAAGCAGAGAAAGACAATCATCATATAGTCTCACTCATATGTGGAACATAAGCAATGGCATGGAAGACAATGGGGAAAAGGAGGGAAAACTGAATGGGAAGAAATCAGAGGGAGAGACAAACCATGAGAGACTCTGGGAAACAAACCAAGGGTTAGAGAAGAGAGGGGGATGGGTGGATGGGATAACCAGGTTAAAGTAAGATATTTTAGATGGATATTAGGGAGGGCATGTGTTGTGATGAGCACTGGGTGTTATAAACAACTAATGAGTTGTTGAACACTACATCAAAAACTAATGATGCTATATGCTAACTAACTGAACATGATAAAAAAATAAATTGCCAGGATTCTAATGGTCACTGTAGTGGGGAGAGGAACAGGTAAATCAGGGAGGACAGTGCAGCGTGATTAGTACTGGAATAGAGATACTCAGAGCAGGAAAGGCAGAAAGAGGAGGGTCATTTAAGTCAATTGGGGGTTGGTCAGGAAAATCTTAACCATTGTCATATGTTGCATCTGGTTGCTTCAAAATATTTTTGTAAAAAATAGTTGCTAAAAAACAAAAGCAAAAGCAAAAACCCTGTAACCCTAACCTAGTCAGCTACTACCGTGCCGTGTGTGGCAGGTGGTGACAGCAGAAACAAAGAGGCCAGTGGTTGTTGGAGGGCAAGACCAAGCTTAGCCATTGATGGTCATTTCTGCTACCTCAATAATCCACACCCTCACAATCTTAATTTAAAATAAAGGTGGAGGGAATACCTAGCAATAGGCTGGGGGAAGCTAATGACATCTCAGGATGATAAATAGGAACTAGGACTTGGGAGGCTAAATCCAGATATGGTTCCCTTCCTCAACCTTCTCTAATGATCCAGGAGATGGGGGGAAGAGCCGAAAATTAGTACTATTTGGACTGACACATTAGCTCTAGCATCTCTTTTAGTTCCTTAAATTTCCCTGCTCGTGATGTCCTTCTCTTTGCCCCCTTCTAGCATTTTAAAAGTCGTGTTATCTAGATGGAACCTAATCTTGGAACTCCACCCAATCCCACTCAATCCCCATAATGTGAACAGTAAACTAAGCAAAATTGTTTACAAATGCTTTTGCTGCAGTTGGATGGAAGGCTCTCTACTCCATCTTCTTGATGTCTTCACACTATTTCAAGTGCTGAGTCACAGAATATATGTCACCCATTAGAGTAACTTCTGGACTATATCCACTGAGCTCTTCATCTCTACTTTTGGACCTACTGAAGGAGCTGATATCTGTTATCTAGGATCCTTTGAAACTGTTACCTGATACATAAACTCTAGAATTCTTACCTGAAGTACATTATCACATAAAGACTGTAATAATTTTTTAAAATTAGATATGGCTGTCCTGGCGGAGTTTTCCCATGGTTCCCTTTGAAGCCGCTGTTGGTCATTCAGCATGTGTTTGCAGATCACGTGTGTGTGTACTGGGCACTGGGCACAATATGTCAGCCCTCAAGAAGCTGACAGTTTGATGACAAATACAGACAGGTGAACAAACTTCTTCAATACATTCAACTTCATCATTCTACAGACAACTTCAGAAGACTAATTGATGATGTAGATTATTAAACACAGGAATAGTCCTAGGTGTTTTGCATCTTAGGCATAAAACTTGCTTGTGAGTACTTTTGAGGGCACTTACTGAGGTTTTCCTTGTACTTCTAGAAAAGCTGTCAAGGGTTTTAATGACATCTATAATTGATGTTTCTATCTGTAGTGAAGTAGAATTATAATTAATCGTGTAGGGAAGAAAATCCTGAACAGGATCTTTTGACAAAGAAATTTTATTTCTTAACATAAAATAAAAATAGATGGCATACAGAACAGGGACACCATGTTAAAAGCAATGGAAAGAAACACCGACATGCAAATTTTAGATTGTTGGAAAGCAGAGTAAAATAAGGTACTAAAAAGACCAAAAGCATATTGCATGGATTATCCATGCCAATGAATATATGAATTTATGTAGCTTCTACTTTTATGTTTTCCTTCTTGTGGTAGCAAGCCTCCAAAATGTCTCCCCAGTGATCCCTGCCTCCTGGTATTCATTAACTCTACTGACCTTTTTTCTTATCACTTATCACCATTTGATATATATTTTGTGTTTGTTTGGTATTTTCAAACTTGGGGGTTTTTTGCCCACCTTTCACTGGGATACAGGCTCCAAGGGAGCAAGGACTTAGTCTAATTGGTTGTATCCCGTAGCCTCGGGAGTTAGAACACTGCCTGACACCCAGGGGTGCTCAGCAGACGTGTCTTGAGTGGAATGAATGGGTGAATAAATGAGTGAGTGAAACAAGACAGTGACGTGTGTCCCTAATATATTTAACGTGAAGTTGTAAAACAAGTATTCTTGCAGAACTCCTCCAGGGCAACTGCATCCCTTGACTAGAAAACAAGCGTAACAGTAAGAGTTACCCTTGCCTCTGAGAGAAGTTAATGCTCCTTCAGATTTTCCAATGAACCAGCTGCTTGAGTTTGCAAACCAGCTACTCTGGACATACATTCTCTTTTTAATTTGATTTTTCAAAAGAAAATGCTACCTAAGATTAAAGAACAGCTGCCACTCCCCACCGCGAACCACCCCCCCACACACACACATTCCAGCGCACTCACATTATTGCTCTGACGTTTCACGGAAGAATCCGTGGTGAGGGGCACACGTCAAGCCCATGTTATGACTCCCCCGCCCTGCTGGCATCCGGGAAGCTTCCAGACCCATAGCTGAGAAAAGCAGAACTTGGAGGCAAAGTTGAAGCAAACCTGCCCAGTTCTGCTTCTCCATAATGTGAGGCTTTGCTTTGTGCTAACAGTTTGGATTCCTGGGTCGGATTTGAGAAGGGTTTTGTGAATCATTGCATATGAAATGAAACTAAACAATAGCTAACCGTGTTAAATGGTCTTCCTACTGTAGACTAAAAACTTATTTGGGATTGCCAAACTTTTGAAAACACCTTGAAATCATTAAGATCAAGTAATACATTTCTAAGTGTTTCTGTGTGTGAATGGTATAAATTTTGAACCCAAAGTTTTTTTTTTTTTAAAGATTTTTATTTATTTATTTGACAGAGAGAGATCACAAGTAGGCAGAGAGAGAGGGGGAAGCAGGCTCCCTGCTGAACAGAGAGCCCAAGGCGGGGCTCGATCCCAGGACCCTGAGATCATGACCTGAGCCAAAGGCAGAGGCTTAACCCACTGAGCCACCCAGGTGCCCCATGAACCCGAAGTTTTAAAGTGGATTTTTTTAGGAACTTTTTTTTAGAGTCACAACGAGTATTTCTTCTCTCCGATAGATTTCTTTCTTTATAGGGAACGGGAGATATATAGCTGCCTTTTCTTCTTTGCATTTACCTTGTTTTCTAGGTGAAGCCTGTTAGCAGTAGTACAGGCTGATTCCTGATTTTCTAGCTACAAAGAACGACCTGAAGAATGTTGAAGATTAGCTCATTCCTGAGTAGGTATGCACCAGGGATCCCTGGGAGGCGCCAGCTCATCTTCTTCCTTCCCTCAGGCGGGACTGAGACTCAGCTTGCAGCACCAGCCCAGAAACACTGGTTGTTTCTGAATGGACTGGTATGTGTTCAGATTAGCGGTCTGTGTCATTTTAGTTATTAAATATTGTACCTATTGTTCTTCACAATGGCTCTGAATTTCCTTTGTGGATTCAACTGGCTCGGAAGATACTTAAAACTAAAGATGTGACCTCGGAAGTAGAGGTAGGCTCAGTGGTGGGCCAGTGAGGGGATCTCAGTCCAAGTAGAAGGAATCTCAGACGTTGGCCGGGAATTTCAGGACACAAAAACTCTTCCTTGTTAGATGGTGTGAAGGGCAGCTGTGAGGGTTGGACTTTTGTAGTCACGTTATCACCATGAGGAAAAGCAGCCCGAGGAAGAAGCTGATGCATGGGAAAGAACAGAACCGAGTATAATAGAAAATTGGAGGTGAAGCATATTGCATCTGAAACATACTCTATCTCTGAACCTTTTGAGCTACATGAGCTAATATATTCCCTTACATAATGTAGCCAGTTTGATATGGACTTTTTATAACTTGAAACAGAAATAACTAACTGATAAAGGAGGGGTTTATTACCAGGGAGGTTGAGAGTAGCCTTTTTACACTGGATGTCCGAACACTTACATTGAAGAAGCTACAATATGCTGAGTGTCTATTATTTCCCAGTTACCTTACACGGTTATGAAATTTAATATCTAAAACAGTCCTATGTTTTTTAGATATTATTTAGATAGGGATAGTATCCCATTTGCCAGATCAGCCAACAAGAAGATCAAACCAGAATTGAAACCTAGGACTGCTTAACTAAACTTGGGTGATACCCCCAGCATCCCTTGCTCTACACCGCTTTAGTTGACTGGGTGGGGAGCCCAGGCTGTGTCACAGCACAGACTCTTTTGAGAATCTGTTGAGATCTGTGACACTCTTCTCATGAAAGACAGACTTCATGCTCATAAAACAACCATTTGAGTCCGGTATCAGAGGGTTCGTAGACCTCCGTGAAAGCCATCAAGCATCTCTTTATCCCCTTCAACTCCCGGTTTAAAAAAATCTAGCATATTCTTTGTAAAACCACAGGCAATTTTAAGTTACAGAAATGACATAATCTGATTTGCATTCTGCAGACATAATTCTGGTAGCTTCCAGAGGACAGAAGAGGCAACAGTGGCTGCAGGCAGGAAGCTGACTCAGCAGTTTAGGGCAGAACTGCATGGGGCTGCCTGTGAGGGCCAAAGAGGAGGAAGGCAGAGGAAGTGTGCAGAGTGCAGGATGAGAGTGAAGCAGAAAGGCCTTACAAGAGGTGACTTGACGGAGGGGTGAAATTAACCAGGAAAAGGAATACAAGTAAGGAACCGGATGAAGGAATCACTTCAAACCATGCATGCTGTGATAAAAGATATGACTTAGAATTCGATTTTACGTGGCTACTACACCTTAACTGAAATGAGTAAGTGGGGTGGGGGCAGCAGAGAAGCAGAGAAATGTGTCCTTATCTGAGAAGATGGAAAATTATGAGGCAATATGGGCCAAGGGAAAGTTGAAGAGTGTGCTTTTTGTCAAGAGAGTATTTCAATTTTTACGTAATTTGCATTTCCCAGGTCATTTTGGCCTGGCGCTAAAAATAGGAATGGAGAGAAGAAACAAACACTAATTTTCTGGGTCGACTTTCTTGACCATTCACCAGACACTTCACGTGTGTACAGGAGCAAATCTCTTCGTTTTTCTGCCCCAACTGCTGAGGTAACGCCTGGGAGCCGCTGTGCTCCATCCCAGACCCAGTCGGTCTTGCGTGCGGCTCCCACCCCCCAACGTTCATCCATGTTCTGCTTTGCTCTGTCCTGTCAGCTCTTCTCAGGGACTAGAAGTGAGTAAAGGAACCCTCTCAGGTGATTGATTCTAGTGGGGAAAGGAGATAAAGTTCTTTTTTCTTTTTCTTGTTTTTTTAAAGATTTTATTTATTTGCAAGAGAGAGTGAATGAGGGGACAGGGAGGGAGTATCTAAAGCAGACTCCATGCTGAGCACAGAGCCCAATGTGGCGCTCTCTTCCACCATCCTGAGATCATGACCTGAGCCAAAACCAAGAATTCAACGCTTAATGGACTGAGCCAACCAGGCCCACTCAAGGAGGTAAATTTCTCAAAAGGAATTTTTCTCTTCTATGGTTGGCTGTCCTTTTCACTGACTGCCTTTTTCTCACCTCTCTCCCACCCCCAACAAGACAGACTCTCCCCTATATTGAAAATTGCCATACTCCCTGTATCTCTCATCTAAGAATTAGCTTGTGTACTTCAGATTTCTTTCCTTGAGATGTCTTCTGGTCTCTCCTGCACTCGGCCAGCAGAATACCATCCTGCTGTCTTCCCTAGAAATCACTGTCAGATATAAACTGCAGAGGGAAAGCCTTTTGTGTTTACATCTTGCTATATTCTGATACGACACAATGATAAAAATATGAGGTGGAGAAATATTGTTTGATGTCATTACTTGATTGTTGGCATAGGACTACATTTTTGAAAATTCCAATGTACATTTTTTTTCCCAACACAGCAACAACAGCCACAGAAAAGTTGTATTGATTCAATGTCTGTGTGTACTCAAGGACCAAATTATACACTGAAAATAGAAATCCAGATCATCTTGGCTCTTATGCTGATATATAAAACTGTAAGTGAGAGTAGAAGACTTTGTTGCTTCTTAGAGCCAGACCTTCCACAGACTGTTAACAGTATCTCTAGCTTCCATGGTTTCACATGCCATGCTTGATGTTGTTGTAGTATGCATTCTGTGGGCTGTCTCCTTCCTGGGAAGACATCACCACAGCACTAATTTGCTTTGATAAAAAAAAAAAAGTAAACTGAAAATATAAAACTCAAAGAAAGGAAGTTTTGAAAAAAATAGCAAAATGTCAAATTTATGATTGGAATTAGGCTCAAAATTCACATTTGGAACTGTCAGTTTAATCCCAGCCATAAAGCTTCCTCAGAACTTACAGATACCAAATATTGTTAAATTTCACAATAGACTCTGAGTATCAAGTACCAGGAGCAGGGATGGAGTGTCAGAAAACATTGTATAGCAATCTTGAAGCAGCTTCACAAAAATGAGCAGAAAAAAATGAAGAAACAATAGCATTACACAGTCAAATGTGTTTGAAATCAGTCAGCAATGGAGAACTTTCTGGAGGAAATACGGAAATGTGAGTGTGATAGAGATTCAAACATGTCCAGCAACTGATGATACAGCCACAAATCCTCAAATGGACTTGGCACCCTCTACAAAGGGCCCTTAGCTGCTTCTCAGGCTTTTCCGTTCCACTGTGCCCACATGTAGCAATCTGTGGGAAAGGACATCTTGTGGTAAGCAACACTGTAGCTGCTATGATACAGACTCTTGGAACACTCTGGATATAATTATTCCCTGTAATGAAGGTTTGACTTTGAAGTTGCAGGGACAAAAGTAACTATTTCTACGTCTTAAGGGATGATTTTTTTCCCCTAAGTTTATTGAGGTATAATTTAGCATATAACATCATTTAAGTTTAAAGTGTGCAAGGTGTCATTTGATACACATATACATTGCAAAATCATTACCAAAATAAAGTTAGTTAATGCATCCATCACCTCATATTTACTCTGTGTGTGTGTGTGTGTGTGTGTGTGTTGAGAACTTTTATCTACTTTCTTAGCAACTTTCAAGCATACCATATGATATTATCAACAATAGTCATCATATATTCCCAGAACCGATTCACCTCATAAATTGAAGTTTGAACTTTTTGTCCACCTTCAGCCATCTCTCCTACTCCCCCACTCCAGGCCTAACCACCACCAATGTACTCTCCATTTCTATCAGTTTGATTTCTTTAGATTCCACAGATAAGTGGGATCATATGTTGTTTGTCTTTCTCTGTTTCCCTTATTTCACTTGCCATAATACCCTCAAGTTGTGTCTGTGTTGCCACAAATGGAAGGATTTCCTTCTTTTTTTTTTTTTTTTAAAGAATTTACTTATTTATTTGACAGAGAGAGATCACAAGCAGGCAGAGAGGCAGGCAGAGAGAGAGGGGGAAGCAAGCTTCCTGCTGAGCAGAGAGCCCGATGCGGGGCTCGAACCCAGGACCCTGAGATCATGACCTGAGCTGAAGGCAGAGGCTTTAACCCACTGAGCCACCCAGGTGCCCCTTCCTTCTTTTTTATGGATGAATAATATTCCTGTGTGTGTGTGTGTGTGTGTGTGTGTGTGTGTGTACCACAACATTTTATCCATTTATCTCTCCATGGACTCAGGTTGTATCCATGTCTTGGTTATTGTAAATAATGCTGAAGTGAACATGGGGATGCAGATATTTTTTTTTGAGACAGTGATTTAATTTCCGTATATCTTTATTTACTTTGACCTTTGTTAATGTACTTCAATAATGATTATAGTTTTCTGGATAGAAGTCTTGGACATGATTTGTGAGATTTATTCTTAAATATTCATGTTTTTATGCTCTTCTGAAAGCAGTTTTTCGAATTTAACTAATTATTGCTGCTTGCTTGCCGTGGGCTTGCTGCCCACATTGCTGCTAGTATTAAAAATACAATTTTTGCCAATATTGACTTTGTATCTACCAACCTTGTAAAACTCACATACCAGTTTTAATAATTTAGTCATAGATTTGTTTGGGTTTTCTGTAGATCAAATCTCACCATCAGAAATTCTGAACATTTATCTTTATTTCTTTTTCTTACTTTCTCATACTGATGAGGTCTTCCAGTAGAACATTGATAAACCCTGACCTAATGGATTTTTGTCAGATTTCATTCACTGAAATTTAAATTTTGCCCACTTAAGAAAGACACTGTTTTTAAACTTTCCTTCTCAAAAAATTATAATTCAGCTACAGTGATTCTGTTACTCAAGAAAACCTAGTACAAGTATCTGGGGGTTCTGTATAGCAATCAATTTAAGTGATATGATGTGGCCATAAACTCTTCTAGGTAATGGAAGGATTATATAAGTAGCCTTTATGTCTAGAAATATAGAGAAGATAAAGCATGTTTTAATCATGGCATTGCTGGATTTACATTGCGTTTATTTTCTATAAAATTTCACAGAGCTTTATTATTGCATTTATCTTTATCACACCCTTGAATAGTCAAGCATAAATTGACATTATTATCCTCCACTTGGGAATGAATATAAAATAAAGCCCAGAAACACTGACATTTTCCAATCTAGCAGCAGAGGCAGCATAGAACACAAGATTCCTGGATCTCAGAAAATTAGCCTTCCCTTTCCCAAATTCTCCTTTGATGTGACTTTAAGATTTTTCTTTTAAAGATTTGAAATAGTTACCTTTGTCCCTGAACCGGCAAAGTCAGACTTCACTACAGAGAACGATGAGATAAGGAGACCTTCAAAGAATCTATACCAGTAACTGCTGCTGTGTTGTTTCTGGAAGATGTTTTACCCACAGTGACTGCCATTGGTGTGCCCAGCACATTGAAAAAGCCTGTGAAGAAGCTAAAGGATCTTTGTCGAGTGTGCCAAGACCATTTTCAGACTGGGACTATACCGTTTTACTTTATGTTTCATGCTTTTTATGTGTTGTTTAAGAAATCTTTCCTTGTTCTAAGTTTAAGTTTGTGTAGATATTCTACTATATTGTCTTCTAAAAACTTTATCGTTTTAACTTTAACATCTAGATAAATAATCCACCGGGACTTGATATTTTAGTTCGAGATAGGAGTAAGGTCCCAATTTTCCCATTATTGATATTTTCATTGACCCTGCAGTTTTATTGCAGAGACTGCCTTTTCTCCATTGGTTTACAGTGCCAATATTGTCATTTATCGAGTGTCTGTGTATGCATTGGTGTTTTTGTCTCCCTAGTCCATATCGTTGTTGTGTACTAGTCAGCATTTCGTTGTTTTAATTAATGTTGCTTTTTAGTAAGTCTTGATGTACAGTAATGTAAGTATGCAGAGGGTCTGGGAAACATGTTCTGTCTATGCTAGGATTCCGGGCATTTCCTTGGGACCTGGTCCTGGGTTGGGCATGGTGGGGTGAATGGGAGAGAGGCCAGCACAAAGAAACACCTTTCTCAGGGATCCATCAGTATCTCAGCTTTCTTTGCTTCTCTGCTGATTCATTTTCTTTCCCAGCCAAGAGACACTTAATCTAGTCTCCAGAATGGAAAACCTGTGCCTGTTGAGTAATCATTTATCCTTCTAAATCCATTTTTGATTTTCTGAGTTCTTCCCTACATTCTCTTGAGAGAGAGGTTGTTAAAATTGAAAAGCCTCCAAATTTACTTCTGCTTTCTGTTGCATTATCCCTCCCCTAAGGTAATGAATTGCTATGACTGAATTGGTGGCAGAGCAAAAATTATAAGAAAATGTTGAGGAGAAAATCTTAAGTCATCTCTCAAACTATTATTTTACCCAATTTGTCTAGAGTTCAAAAGATAAATATGAGTCAAAGATAAACATTGGGGAATCATGAGCAAACTGATGATGAGTTAGAGTAAAATGTTAGGAAAACATTATTTATTATACATAACAGAAACTAAAATTAATTAAGTCATTGTATCTGAAAGTTCATTGACTATAGCTTGCTAATCAATAGCCCAGGAAACTTTTCAATCAAGCAAGTTAAAATAACTATGCCATGAATGTCTTCAGTGAATCAAGTGAACTGCTTAGTTGGGTATTATGGAACTCCCCCTCCCCCACTCATTGAACCTAAATTAGTAGAGGCTATACGTGTTTTTTTGTATGAATACTTGATGATTTCCTATTTAAAATTTCTATTATAGACAAATTATCTAAGGTTGATAATATGCATTGTTTTAAAATGTTGTGTTTAAATAACTTAAAAGTGGAAAAATTATAAGAAAAATGAGCATTTTAAATATTGATATTCCCATTTAGGGTATACATACAAACAAGTGAATAGTTTGCATAATTTCATAATTATTCTTAAATAATTACTTTGTAAATAAATTCATAAAAATTCTTTTATGAAGGATTTTCTTGAAAACCAACAAAAGTGAAAAGCTAGATTTAAAGCCTGGGAAATTATTAATTTACCACTTACTAAAAAGCAACATTAATTAAAACAACGAAATGCTGACTAGTACACAACAACGATATAGACTAGGGAGACATTACCAACCATTAAAAGCACTTGTGCTTCTTTTTAGGCTATTAATCCCCACCACAGACAGAACTACACAGCACCATTTCTTTACTGGTGACTCCCTTGTCTATATTTGCGTTTTCAGTTTTATAGATCCAACTATTTATTGAATATCCTTGATTGATCATCTACTAAGGTGCTCAAGATCCGAATATCATTCTTGAGTCCTTTCCTTTCCCTCATCTCTCACATCTAATAAATTACCAAAGCTTCTTGCTTTATTTCTAAAGTTTCTTGAATCCCTTCTTTTCTGTCCTTACCTTCTCACCACCCTAGACCAGGTTATTGTCACCAAAGGCCTACAAAACTACAGAAGATATTGTTGCTTTCACTCTTGTCATCCTCTATTATATTAGTCTTTCTAAATTGCATATCTGACCACTCTTCTCCCTTGTTTAAAAGGTTTTAATTGCATCTTATTATAATCCTTTGCCAAAACACCAACCCTTTCTCTGACCACTCTAAGCAGAATTATGTATTTTTTATGTATTACCCTTCTTAGGATCAATTGTAATTTAATTTTCTCTCTCACTTTCTGTAAGGGAAGAAACTTGTCTTTTTTTGTTCTTATTGCATCCCCAATGCCTAGGGCATAAACTCAAATTTTTGTTACGTTAATAAGATGCTGAACAAATAAATTGCATTTTGCACAGTCAGTGCTTGCGGAGTTAGAAGGTGAACTTTTTTCTCCTTGGTACAGTAACTATAGTTAAAGTATGTTGTCACAGGGATAATAATTCACTAAGTGAACATTACTTCTGATGGTCAACTAAGAAAATGAACCATGACTTAAATTCGATGATTTATGTATTAAAATATAGATAACTTTCTAAAAAGGAGTTGTGAAAATCATAAATCCTCTGCTATTCTAAAAAGGAGTTGTGAAAATCATAAATCCTCTGCTATTATCAATACAATAACAGAGTGACTCTAATCTTGAGTAAGCTAAATGACTAGCGTCTTCGTGAAGCTTGTCTACCTCGTTGGTTCCAAAATTCTCCATTCACTCTGAGCTTTAACTCCCTTGCCAAAAAGCCTTTGATTGGCAAAAGCTTTTTCACTTTACTAACACTTCGTCTCTCACCAACTTTATTGTAAAGAAGGGGCATCTGGGTGACTCAGTGGGTTAAGCCTCTGCCTTCAGCTCAGGTCATGATCTCAGGGTCCTGGAATTGAGCCCTGCATCGGGCTCTCTGCTCGGCGGGGAGCCTGCTTCCCCCTTTCTCTCTGCCTGCTTGTGATCTCTCTCTCTGTCAAATAAGTAAATAAAATCTTTATAAAAACTTTATTGTAAATAGAAGCTGCATTTTTTTACTCATGAGGCTGACAAGAGAGCACATTTATATTGTGCATCCACTCACCAGCAACTTGAATATTTGTGGTTGTGTATCTTTCACTAAGAGTATCATTTGTATCCATCTGGGCTTTTCTCTGTCTTCAAACTCTGAAGTAAATTGCTTCAAGCTTTTTCTCCTACTGTCAAATCACTAGCTCAGCTGAGAGTCATATAAAATAAGTATATTGTCTATTTTCTCAGTAGCCATCATTAGTAGGGTCATGTGCTTTTATTTCTTTTGATGCAAATCTTCCTTGTGGACTAGGAAATATATGTCCAGGCTACATCAGAGCATAATTCTGAAAGCATATCAAAAGAATAAAAACTTTTTAAAGAAACATAGATATAAAGCAATTTCTTCATAAATAGTCATTTCATAATCTCAGCTCTAGGCAAAATAAATTTACACCCTCAAAAATGCAATATCAGCCCCACTTTAGATACAAATAAACTGAGCCTCAGAAAAGGTGCCTGAACATAAGGCTTGATGAGCCACTGTGACCTCTATTTCCTTGGAAATCCTGCCGTGACCACTGTGGCCACATGGGATTTGCAGTTATAGATCCTCTCCATAAATGAGTCTTGACTTACTAAAATGTTATCGGGATAAATATCACTAAATCCAGAGATAGATATCCAGTTTTTAAAACAAACCCATATTTTTTAGTCATAGAAATATGGGTCCTATCCTTTAAGGAAAAAAAGGATGGGGAAAAAAAAAAGCAAGCAGGAAAAACAAAAATTTAAATAAGCAAGACTTGGAGTTAAAGAAGAGCTACATCTCAGACTGATGAGGTACTATATGTTGGCTAATTGAAGTTAAATTTTATAAATAAGGGAAGAGCAGAGGCTAAAGCAGAGGCTAACTCATTGGGAGACCCCACTTGGAGGAGGGGAGACTGAAGAGGAACATGAGGGGAAAGAGGCATATGATTCATGAGAGCAGGTGCCTCTTGCCACGCCCACTGCTTTTGTTCTTTCTTAGCCCCTTTCCTGCTCTGCATTCTGCCCTCTTGTTTCTATTTAAATTCAGTTGCTTCCTTTATTCACAGTTTTCATCCTGGATATAACTATTTCTCTGTTATCAGCATCTGTGTTGCTTCAGATGCTGCTTCCTTATGTCCTTGAAGCATTTCCTGAGGTATGACTCCAACTGTTTGAATTCCAGGTGTCATCAGTGCCAACCATTAATCAGACGTGTACATCCTTATCTCCCACAGAGGACTAGGCTGTTTGTTTATGGTTCTGTCTGGAAAGATTCACTGTAATGATGAGGTAGAGCTTTAATTGCTCCCAAAATGTATAATCATACCTTACACATTCTACAGAACAGAAAATCATTTCTAAATAAAAAAGAATCACAGATTTCTTTATGTAAATAATCTGTATAAAAGCTCTAGCACATTAGCAAATCTTTAAAGAGATTGAATGATTTACCTTAGAAATTAAGTGTATTTGCAAATCATTTCTATTAAGTTTCCATTTTCATAATTGGCTTCAGAGTTGCTTGACAATCTATTTATAGTTTTCAACTTTCTTGTTTTGTATATCTCTGTGTGCCCGCCTCTTCTTTTGTATCAGCAATTAATTTTAAGAGTACGCTTTCTTATCATCACATATGTAAAAGAAGCTATGAAGGACACATTTAGACAACAGCTGCTCAGTCATTGTACAGCAAGACCAAGATGTACGGAACAATAAGGATAGAAACAGTTTTATTTTGTTTGTGATATTTCAAATGATAAGTCTGCCTATTTTACTACTGTTTTTGGGTATCTCGATTGTCATACTCACTAGAGCAGATGACTTTCAGAACAAGGATCATCCTTGATCCATCTTGGTATTCCATAATATACCTACTGTAACATAGGACTTCACATACAGTTGGTGAGTAATTAAAATTCAATGAATGGAAATACATCATTGCCAAGTAAAAGAAAACAAAATTAATGAGACTGAAACCCATTTATTTGCCCATCCATTTTAAACACTTGCTTTAGTATTTGGCCCAGAATAATTTCTCACAAATAGAGCAATTCATAATTGAGAAGAAATTAATAATATTGAAAACATTAAGTAAAAAAAGCTCCCTTAGAAAAGAAAATATGCAATCAATTTTGCTCCACTTGCTTAAAACACAAGTTTGCACCAAAAGACTTTTGAGATGTGAGTACATCAGGTTTCCTTGGGAGCACAAAAAGGTAATAGAAACTTTCTGTCCATGAGTTTTTAAATGATATGGCACAGTTTCTGTTCTGGAATGTGTATTTGTGACTCATTTTGAATCTTCACTCAGGTTACTTATAAGTTGTTTATTTTTTATACATGGAAAAAAGAAGTAGGGGCGCCTGAGTGGCTCAGTGAGTTAAAAGTCTCTGCCTTCAGCTCAGGTCATGATCTCAGGGTCCTGGGATCGAGCCCCGCATTGGGCTCTCTGCTCAGTGGGGAGCCTGCTTCCTCCTCTCTCTCTGCCTGCCTCTCTGGCTACTTGTCACCTCTCTCTCTCTGTCAAATAAGTAAATAAAATCTTAAAAAAAAAGAAGTAAAACAAAAATAATAAACCACATATAAAAATGATTGATGAGGCTTTCCAACACCAAATGGTTTGAGAAATTCAGTGATAAATGTTTCTTAGCCTTACTTACAGTACACAGCAAAATTCTATTTCTCTCCTACTATGAACATTCTGTTAATGTAAAAAAGACCTTCCTTCTTAGAATTGAGAAAACTTAAACCAATAATTCTTTTTGGTTTCAGAATCACTAAATTATTTATCAGTATATCAGCACCACATATGAAGAGGAAGAGTTTCAGAAAAGGCAAGGAGTGGGTTATTCTCCAATTGGTCACCTGTGTTCAGTTAATGTAAAACTTCAATTTACAAGTAGTGCAGCCTTTTTATTCACAATTATGAATGATTGAACATCATGAAAAAATCAGCTACAAATCAACCTATTTCTCTTTAGGTTATATCTAATGAATATCTGGGCTCTACCAACTAATCATAGTGTTTCTGAAAGCATCTGTTTTCTCTTCCCTAGACAGAAAGACTCTCCCTGATATGTACAAAGGGAATAGTTCTTTATGGCATCTGATTCTTACCACTGACCATCAACATTTTGAATCTTGATTTGATATATGCTAGGTGTTTTTTTATGCTCAGAGTGGAATTTTTAATAAATTGCTTTTTGTTGCAAATGGATGTAAATAGTTAAGATGGTGTTGGTAAGAATACAGCAATGGGTTTCAAGTAAAGAGTAATTTGGGTTAGATTGAAGATAATAATTTTTCCATTGTGATCTAAAACACCTAGTCTTCTGGAACTTGTCCAGATAAGAATATTTTTAAATGATTTTTTTTCATTTTTCATTTTCATATATTTTCCATATCTCACTTACAATGAGGACAAAACCCAAAGCTTTATTAACCATAAGATAACTGTATTTTCCATCACATTGTCTTGGGATTATATTTTAATTTTATAATTGTAATATTTAAGTTTAGTCCGTTTTAGTGAGACTATTGTTATCTAAGGAAACAAGCTCATAAAGATCTATGATTGGCAGTTTCTCTGATGTTTGTAATCTAAACCAGAAGTTGGTAAACTTTGTAAGGGCCATGTGCTAATACCTTTTCCATTTTTAAAAGATGCTAAAAAAAAAAAAAGAGAATAATATGCAATCAGGATTTCTTAAGTGGCCCACAAAGCCGAAAATATAACTATCAGCCCCTGTACAAAAGAAGGTCTGCAGATCCCTGATCTGCAAGCAAGCACTGCCTTTTTGGATAATGGTTGAAATATATCTCCAAATTTGTCCTAGATTCATAGTATCTCAATATGAGGAAATATCTTCAGAGTAATTGACTCTTTTTTTAAATGTATTTTTTAAATATTTTATTTATTTATTAGAGAGAGAGAGAGTGAGAGAGAGAGAGCATGAGAGGGGTGAAGGTCAGAGTGAGAAGCAGACTCCCCGTGGAGCTGGGAGCCCGATGTGGGACTTGATCCCAGGACGCTGGGATCATGACCTAAGCCGAAGGCAGTTGCTTAACCAACTGAGCCACCCAGGCGCCCCAGAGTAATTGACTCTTATTCATTAGTCAGACACATTCCTGACAAGGGGACAGATTATATTAAAGTTACTGGTTATGTTGTTTATATAATTGAAAACAAGGTAAAAATTACAATATCTATACCATGAAATACCACCACTAAAATCTGTCAGTTCACCAAGAAATAGACCTTACCTGTTACAAAGCAGGTAAAACAATAATGAAAATAATATATTACATCACATAACACTTCATTCTTTCTAAGGCACTCAGACTGGACAGTCCAGAGTGAGTGGTCCTCAAGCAGAACAAGAAGACTGAATGCACACCTCTTTCCCTTCATTTAGCCATGCCACGCCTACGGCAAACTTCAACTACTGACCTTAGACACCTTTCTCAGGAGCCTGAATGCGGCTTCTCATCTTTTGCCATACGCTTCTGAAAGTTGGTCACTATGAATTCTTTTCTGTCTCTTTACTTTACTTTTTTTTTAATTAACATATAATGTATTATTTGTTTCAGGAGTACAGTTCTATGATTTATCAGTCTTACACAAGTCACACACTCACCATAGCACATACCCTTCCCAGTGTCCATCACCCAGGCACCCCTTCCCTCCCACCCCCCTCCACTCCAGCAATCCTCAGTTTGTTTCCTGAGATTAAGAGTCTCTTATGGTTTCTCTTCCTCTCTGGTTTCATCTTGTTTCATTTTTCCCTCCCTTCCCCTATGATCCTGTCTTCTTTCTCAAATTCCTCATATCAGTGAGATCATTCTCTGACTGACTTATTTTGCTTAGAATAATAGTCTCTAGTTTCATTCACGTTGTTGCAAATGGCAAGATTTCAGTTTTTGATGACTGCATAGTATTCCATTGTATATATATAAACCACATCTTCTATTTTTTTTAAAGATTTTATTTATTTGACAGAGAGAGAGATCACAAGTAGGCAGAGAGGCAGGCAGAGAGAGGGAGCAGATTCCCTGCCGAGCAGAGAGCCCAATGCGGGGCTCGATCCCAGGACTCTGAGATCATGACCTAGCCGAAGGCAGAAGCTTTAACCCACTGAGCCACCTAGGCGCCCCAATATACCACATCTTCTTTATCGATTCTTCTGTTGATGGACATCTAGGTTCTTTCCATAGTTTGCCTATTGTGGACATTGCTCTATGAACATTTGGGTGCATGTGCCCCTTCAGATCACTACATTTGTATCTTTAGAGTAAATAAATACCCAGTAATGCGATTGCTGGGTCGTAGAGTAGCTCTATTTTCAACTTTTTGAGGAGCCTTCATACTGTTTTCAAGACTGGCTGCACCAGCTTGCATTCCCACCAACAGTGTAGGAGGGTTCCCCTTTCTCCACATCCTTGCCAACACCTGTCATTTCCTGAATTTTAATTTTAGCCATTCTGACTGGTGGGGTCACTATGAATTAATCACAGTTGGCAGTTAGCGTATGAGAATTCTTTGCCACATTGGTACCTGAAAGTTTATGTGCAGTGAAGGGAGAGGGGAAGGTGAAAGGTACGTCTCTCAGCATCTTTTCTTATAGAGCTGATAATTTTCCAGAATAGAAAATTTGAAGGAATTTGAAGAATAGGAATTTGAAGAATAGGAATTTGAAGGGTGTGTCTCTCAGGTGGTTGGAATGAAGAAAAAGTCAGAGGGTAGAGATGTCTCATGGGTAAGAGAGGAAGGAAGAAAAGGAAACAGAAATTTTCAGTGAAATGCATTAGTCTCCTTTTTTGGTATAACTGGAAAATATTTCAGAGTTATTTTTTTAAGATTTTATTTATTTATTTGACAGACAAAGAAAGAGCACAAGCAGGCAGAGCTGTAGAGAGAGAGAGGGAGAAGCAGGCACCCCTTTGAGCAGAGAGCCTTATGTGGGGCTGGATCCCAGGATGCCAGGATCATGACCTGAACCAAAGAGAGGTGCTTAACTGACTGAGCCACCCAGGTGCCCCCAGACTTATGTTTTAAGAATAGAGAGGCACCTAGCAAATGGCTGCATGACTTTAAGTTTCTGAAAGGCAGGAAATGATCAGAATGAGGCCAGCGATGAGAGAAAGGAGGAATGGAAATTAGAGACAGATCAGAAAGATGTATGTATGTACATATTTATACCCCAAAGATTAGCTTTAATAAAAGAACAAGCCACAAGTCCCAGGAAAAATGCATCTAATATCCAGTGTAGCTCTTTAAGAAGATAGAAATCCAGATTGTTCATCAGTATCACAGAAACATGAGAATGCAAGAAAGTCAGAATAGAAAATCATAAGTACCCAAAGATGTCAACTGCCTACACAGGGAAGGGAAATATCATCAACCTTCATCAGTGAGGCAGTTTAGAAAGGCTGACTGTTTCACCAGAGAATACTCAGTGATTATAAGTAGATCAGATATTTAATAATGAATACATGAATCACCTTGTGATCTGTTAACTAAATATTTTAATTTAGAGCATTTGTCATAATTTAGAATTGGACTAAGAAATATTGAGCTTCAGAAATGACACATTTCAGGAGCCTATCATAAACTGAATGATTGTAGAGGTAGAAAGTGCTCTCAGTGACAATTTAGTCTTGCTTCCCCAGGTCATAGTTGAACACCAAGCTCAAGGGATTGAGACAGAATCCCAGCATTGCCACTCAGTCCTGCTGACTCAACATTGTTTCTATTATACCCTGTGGTCACTATGTCACTGAGATGTACAGACTTGCCCCCCCACACACACACCAGAGCCCTTGAGGCTATCTACTAGCATTCTTGAGATTTCCTTATGTAGCATGGAAATTCTGTTGTCAGTTCTGAATGAAGGCATCAGAACTTATTGACTGCTGCCTAAAATAAGACTATCCTTCCTTCACAAATGAGTTTAGAAATATATTTAATTCTGCATCAACTACATAATAAATGCTATACTAGTTGCTATAGGATGCTATAAATAGAGAAAATAAGCCATCTTAAAGTGAAATCTAACCAGGTCTTGCTATAGAATAAATGAAACAAACTAGGAATGACGGTGACAAAACGCTACAACGCTCCATTGTCTTTTAGTGTCAAAATTGTCTTGCAGATTTTTCTCGACCCTTGTCAAACATAGATTTATAAAAATCTAAAGAGAAAACCATCAAAAAATAAAACATTTGCTCATGTACAATACCAAATATAAACAAAAAGGTGAAAACATTTCTGAGACTAAATGTGCTGGATACCAATGTGTTGTCATCACAATCTATACCGTAGGAGTGCAGGACGAAGTTCTGTTTGTCCCTTGGTGATCCAGAAATTTGACCAACTATAGGGAATTACTTTCCAATCCAGTTTCTAAGGTGAGCATGAAAAGACATGGCTAGCAAAGACTGGTATTTATAGGAAAGAAGGTGTTGATTTTTAAAGAAGAGTGCTAAAAGGTTGGACAGTTCTTGCTAAAGAAAATGAACTCGAGTTCCATGACATTGAATAATCTCTCATTGCTACATCTAAAAAGTGATATGGGCAGAAAAATAAATACAAGATAGTAAAACACACCTTGGTCATATAAGAGAGACACAGTGACAACCCAGTGAAAACTGAGTACTTGTAATAATTATGATTAGTCCCAAGTACTTAAAAAACCCCACATATTATTATAGGTCTAATGTGACACTTAAGAACATCATTTGTGATGTTAAGATTAATAGTAATGACAGCAAGGAACCAGTGATTGGCACTCAAATGTAGATATCCTAGTCAAGTTTTCCGGAAAGAAAATAAAAGAAATTATCCACACCTTTGAAAATGTGCAACATACAGCACACAGGTATCAGCCTTTCAGATGCCATAGAGTAATTACTTCATCTTTTTTATGTTTTTTTTTTTTCCAAATAAGTAGGTATATGGGCTTCCCTGCATCTTTTTTGGAGCTAAGTCTGGGTACATTCTGCCACAGATCAGAAGTTTGCATTATTGGCAAAGCTGCTCAAACAAAGCAAGCCAATTTAAAACACACTACATTGCAGCAAAACAAGTTAGACAAATTATTGCAATTATTTTTCAAAAGAGGCTACCAAGCATAAAGGAAGCATACAATTGCTTGAAATGAACTGAGAGATAGATTACTCACTCCTGCAAAGCTGATTGTAATAAACATGCTTCCTCAGATCTTTATGGCCTACAAGTTTTTATGCTTATATTTCTGGCTTTAAGCTAAGTTATTATAGAGATTCTATAGAATGGGTTTGTTTTTGTGCTTGGAGATTCTTGGGGTGGCTCTTTAAGAATCAGGAATTTGAAAATGTATTCTTCAAGTTGTTGTGGAAGGTTCATGTTGGGCCATTACAAGGGGAAAAAATAAACCATGTGTCTGAATGAGTGAAAGAAATTTTCTATTCTGGAAAATTATCAGCTCTATATAAGAAAAATCAAGATACCTTTTGTAACTCTAAAACTCTAAAAATTTAGAGGAAACTACACAATTTTATGTAAAGTGGGACTAACGATACAAATCAGGGTGAGATTAGAACTTAAAACTTTATTTGCACTATTCAGAAGCCTCTGACAAGTTGAAGACTTTAGAAAATAAAACTGGCCAAGCATCTGATTCATGTCCATTTCTAAAATGTACCAACAGCAGTGTGACATGTGATCAGAACTGGAAAAAGTCTTCAAGGCAGGGTGGGCACAGCTAGTCCTGTTATTTACTGTTATTGGCGGAGAACCAACCTCATGATGTCTTTTTAAAAGTATGCATAAACTGAGAAAACAAGGTCAGATGAAGAAAACAGAAGAACAAAGCCCAATATTGTGTCTTAAAATAAGTATTAGTTGAATGTCCTCCTTAGGTCGTAAGAATGAAGAAATGCATATATATGTAGTGGGCTAATAATGGATGGAGAACAAACACTGCTACAGATTTTCCTATGATAAGCACAGGGAAAGGAAAATACAGAAAAAGTGGCAGAGACTACGATGTTCACAAAATCTTTTTTTTCTCCCCCCTTGGGCATTCAGCTTTACCATATTTTTCCAACCTCTCTTATAGTTCCATGAGGTCACGTGAGTTGTGATTAGTGAAATGTGGACAAATGATAAATGCCACTTCTAGGCATGGTTACTACTAAAAGCAGTCTCCTAAAATTTCTCTGTGCTGTCCCTATTCCTGGTCTACCAATAAGATATGGAAAACACAGTAGAGCACTCTAAGGCCCTAAAGCAGGCACTGCTTCCTTCATTGAGAAAGTCTGGCTATGAACAACATGTCAACTGAATTAAACACTGTGATAAGTAATGCAGTTCATTTATTCTGCTACGAGCTCCTTATTTTGTTGCTAACAGGTAATAATTCATAGATAGCTGCACTTTGAGTAGTAGTGCCCTAAGGAGGTACAAGGAAGTTGGATTCCTGAATCATTAAAGCAGATTACCAGACCAACCAGAGCCATGCTAGACTGTTGCAGAAACAAGAAATAAACTATATTGTTTCAGTTCAGTCACTACCATTATTGATTTTTTTAAAGCACTTGCACAATCTTGGTTAATGTAGATTGTTAGAAAGACAAAAGACTTTGACAGAATAGGCAATATTTTCAGGTGATCTTAAAATGTTGACAAACTTTTATGTATTCCACAAAACAGAAATTGTGAGCAGATTGTACATTCTAACTATACACAATAAACTAGTAATTAACAAGATTTTTTTTAATAAGCAAATTAAATGAAAGGTAAAGATATTATTTTTTTGATGACTCTATGGCCAAAGAGGAAATTTTAAACTATAAATATCAGTGCCAACAATAAGATCAATATGTATCAAAACTCAGGAGATTGAGTGCAAAACTGTTCTGAAGTGCATTTATAGTATTTAATGAAATATGCATAGAACTGAAGACGTTAGAAAAAAACAAGCATACAAATGTAAGGAAAATAAGAGGGACATATTTTAAATAAAAGGAGAAAATACTATAATACATTTTTAAAGGAAAAGCTATAGACTTTAATAATAAGTCTAGGAATCAGGTTTTTATGGTAAAACAATAGTCAAGGCAGTATAATAGACCCCTATGCAAGTCTAATCAAGGAAAAAAAACCCTATATTACAAATACATAAAATACAGAAGAAAATATTAAGAAATTATTTAACAGAGGGAAAATATAAATTACCAGCGTTAACTCTAAGAGAATTGTATCTGACTAGAAAAATAGTCATGGATATATAAAAGTTGTTAAGCTATAACCTCTACAGAGATGTACAGGGAGGCATTATATATTGTTTGGATTTTTTAAATTTACTAACTCAGAAATATGGGTATGCATATTATTGAAATATAAAATATAGTACATATTTCTTACAAATTATCAGAATGAAGAAATTAAAATAAATAACGATTATTTATCAAAGGAAATGGCAGTGAAAAATTTTGGAAGTCGACCTGTTAAGCATAAAATAAGATGACAAAAGACCCAAACATCTGCCATAATGATAACAAACACACAAATAATTTGTGTTCATATCAGTTAGAGTCTGAAAAACAGATGGAACCATATTAGGTGTATAAGAGACACACTTAGTTTTGACTTGGGATCTTTAAAGGTATTTAAATATCTACCAAACAAATGCAACACAAAGAAAGAAGGGCTCAGAGTATTAGAATGAGTCAAATTCAAATTTAAGGTTTTAAACATAAATGGCACATGTAGGGTAACTTTTTCAAAGAAAGTATTCAGTAAGATATACTAATAAAGTATAAAACAAAAAATATTAAAAAATGCAAGGAGAAATAAACACAGATATAGTAATATTGTATAAACACAGGTATAGTAATATTGTTAAGGGAATTTCACAGAATTCTCAGCCTAGCAAATCCAGTGTAAAGTTATAAAATTGAATTGGGGAAGCATACCTAACTTAGTTAAATAAACTGATATTAACCCACAGAGATCTCTTTGTTTTAAATAGTACGTGTATCATTTACAAACATTGACCCCAGTAGCCCACAATGAAGTAGTTATTAATTTTATAAACAGAGAAATTACACGTGCTTTGCTCTGAGTACTATTCTCTTTAGAACTAAATGCGTTAACACTGACTTAATACTGAAACTCTCTGATAACAACACATAGAAATACTGAACTAAACCCAAAATTTGAAATATATGGAAGATATATATTTCCAAAGGAAATAAAGGAGTATCCTCAAGTGATAGAAGTCAAGTGAACTGAAAACTGGAGTTTCAGTGTCCAGTAGGAGTAAGAGATATGGCCTTGGGTTCCTAAATGGTAAAGTGGCAATATTAAGATTTTTTTCTAAAGACTTTTCAGCAAAAGGTAATTTTTAAAAATCTCCAACTACTAAAACACAGAAGCTACAGGGTTCTAGGTAGAATAGAAGTAAAAATCACTGCACCATTAGTGGGTGTGGAGTTGAAATTTATATCAGCTGAATGTTGAGGAGTCCTCAAGCCAATAAATCAATATATAAACTTTCTTAGTTTATTTCCGAGTAAAGTAAATGCAAAATATTCTCTGGAGAGAAATTTATAGTTCAAATGTTATGGGTTTGCTAAAGGAAAAACTATCTTTACTGAGATGAGCATGCAATAAAAAATGAGAAAAATTCCCCATGAGCAAGAGTCAGCAGAATCAACAAAAGGAGGGTTAGCATCCCTTGAACTTGAGACTATAAAACAAAATTCTGAGAGCCTCAAAAGGAAGAATGTTTAAAATAACTGAAGATAAATAAAGTAATACAAACCACAAATAATAAATAAATGGCATAAAAAAATAGTGTACATTTTTAAAATAGTCAACAGATCTTGAGAATATATAAAGAGTATTTCCAGAAGTCCAAAAAGTAGTTGCAGAAATAGAAAAACTTAGCACACTCAGTGGATTGGTTTAAAATAAGATTAGACATAGCTGAAGAGATAACGCATTAGAAGAAATATTGGAGAAAATTACTCATAAATGCAATATTATAAGAAATTGATGAGAAATATGAGAGAAGATTAAGAAACATTGAAGAAAGGATGAAAAGACCTAACATATTACAATAGAAATTTCAGAAGGAGAGAATGACAGAATAGGTCAAAATCATAATTTTCAAAATAATGGCAGAGAATTTCCTACAATTGATAAAAGATATGAATCCTAAAATTAAAGGAGCTAAAAAGTTCTGAGTACAGTAATTAAAAAGAAATTTCACTTTGACCATATTTTAGTAAAAATACATATATCAAGAATATAAAGTATAAATAGAAAAACAGAAATGCTGCCAAAAAGCAAAGTCACATAACCAACAAAGAAAAAAAATTGATTGGCAACCGCCTCTCAATAGCTCCCCCAAAAGCCCGAAAGATTATAGAATGATATTCTGACAGTGCTGAAGGTAAAAATCTATCAACCAAGATTTCTATGCACAGATAAAATATATTTCAAGGATAAGGATAAAATTGGGCATTTTCAAAGATTAAGAGAATTTGTCACTTATTAAACCCTCACTGTCAGTATTACTAAAGGATATACTTCAGGAAGAAATTTTTAATAGCTTTTTTTAATGCATATTAAGTACAAAACTATAAACAGCAGAGCCCATTCAAAATAAAATAGAAATAAGATGCCATTCAAAAGGGCAGTAAAATAGATAATGCAAAGATAGATTTAGTATAAGTTATTCAAGAACTTAATGGAGAAATAGATAATTTATATGCAAGAATTTCTTATATAAAAGGAATAACATATCAGCAGAGATGTATAATGATAAACTACTTTATTAATAGTGATGGAATACCTGACTATCTCTATGGAAAAATAAAATTAATTTCCTGTTGCATACTGTATGTAAAATTCAAATCAAGATGGATTAATAACCCAAAATAAAATGAAATCTTTCAAAGTTTCAGAGAAATAGAAGATAGCATTTTCATGAAAGTGGGGTAGGGAAGGATTTCAAAATATGACACAGAGAACAAAGCATTAAGGAAAAGACTAATAAACTAAAGTTTAAAACTTCTCTTTGTAAAGGATGGTATAAAAATAAAAATGCAGGTATGAACAATGCATGCAACTGGTAATGCCTTAATATCCAGAATATATTAAAAACTGTAACAAATCTATAAGAAGCTGTCAGGAGAAAAAGCAACAGTAGAATGGTCAAATAATATGAACAGAAATTTTACAAGAAAGGAAATCCAATAGCCAGTACATATGAAGATCAATATTTCTAATAAACAGATTAATCCAAATTATAATTTGATGAGATACCAAATTACACCTATCTCATTGACAGATATCTGCAAGTTTAACAAAATGTTGATGAACAAGTAGTAGAATCTTGACTCATACTTTGCTGGTTGGATATTAATTGTTACAACAGAACAATTGGCAATTTATAGTAAAATTATTGTAAGTGTATTTCTTAATCTAATAATTTTACTTCTAGGGAGATGACATTAAAAAATTTCCCCTTGTACGCTAAGAGACATGTACAAAGATCCACATCAAAATATTATTTATAAAAGAAAAAAAAATTACAAGCAACTTAATCTTACATTTGTGGAAAATGAAAAATAAATTAACTTATTTATATAATTGAACATGCTATAGAGGTGAGAATAATTAGATATACATGATAATATGAATAACATTGAGAATGAATAGATTTTTAAAACATTACCATAGAGAAAAATATTATACAAAATTAGGCAGATGACACCATTTATGTATATATTTTAAATAATAAAATAATGCTATAATTAACTGAAGATTTTTACCTATATCTTAAAATTATTTAAAATAATTTATGTGGAAATGGTACATACAAGACTCAAGATTTGTGTTTATTCTGATTGAAAAGAAAAGCAAGAAAATACAGATGTTAAGTCACATATTACTTTCAAAAATATACACAAATATTGCAGAATAAGTAAATATATTAAATATCTGTTGTTTGTACATAGTTGTATGCCATATTATTTTCGGGGGTTTTCTGAATGTTTAATATAGTTTGCATATGACATCAAAAGCACAAAAAAACAAAAAAAATAAACATTTTAAACCCCATCAAAATTAAAAATATTTGTGATTCTAAGGACACTATCAAGTAAGTGAAAAGACAATCCATGCAATGGGAGAAAATATTTGTAACTCATATATAAATATGGGTTTAGAATACAGAATAGACAAAGAACTCTTACAACTCAACGATAAAAAGACTAATGACCCAATTAAAAGATGGACAATGGATTTGAGTAGACATTTCTCCAAAGAAGATAGATAGTGAGCAATAATCACATGAAAAATTACTCAGCATGTTTCAGAGAAATGCAAGTCAAAACCATAAGATACTTTTTCACACCTACTAAGATGACTATAATAAATGGAAAATGAGTGTTGGTGAGGATGTAGAAAAATTGGAACTCTCTTACTGTTAAGGGTGTAAAATGATGTATCACTCTGAAAAATAATTTGGCAGTTCTTCAAAAAATTATAACATTACCAGACGACCCAGCAATTCTACTCCTAGTTATATACAAAAGAAAACTGAAAATATAAGTTCACATAAAAAACTTGTACATGTATTTTCATATCAGTATTGTTCATAATATCGCCAGAGTAGAAATAACCCAAATGCCCATTAACAGATAAATTCATAAGCAAATGCAGTATATCCATACAGTGGAATATTATTCAGTAATGAAAAAGAAATGACATACTAATACATGCTATGGTATGGATAAACCTTGAAAACGTTATGCTAATGAAAGAAGCCAAACACTCAAGTCCCTGTTTTGTTGATTTCCAAGACTATCCTCAGACTTGATGGTTCCTAGAAAAACTCATAGGAACTGGATGCTGTTGTATTTATGGTTATGATTTACCATAGCAAAAGGATGCTGACTGAAAGCAGAAGGGAAAAGTGCATGTGAGCAAGTCTGAAAGAAGCTAGGAGTATGTTTCCAGGTGTCCTCTCTTGATGAAGTCACATGGAATGTACTTAATTCTCACAGCAGCAATGGGTGCCCACAGATACTAAGTGTTATCAGTCAAGGAAGCGGACATGAGCCTTGGTATTCAGGATTTTGACTGGGAATCAGTCACACGACTACCCAGATTCAACTACTCATCTACTCACGTTCAGTTACTCAGACTCCAGACCTGCAGAGTAAAAAGTAGGTGTTCACATTAATCACAGTGTTAACGTAAAGTACATGAGCAAATTGATACAGCACAGTCCAAGGCCTTTGGCATACAAAAATGGTTGTCAGGTTGGCCATTTCAAGGGATCGGAACTCAAGATCCAGGAGCTGGCCAAAGGCCCATTCTGAAAATAGACCTTTCTTAGTCATGTGCACAGTTTGAGTAATCTAAGTCTGATGTGCTTTCTTCTGCACAGTCACATTCTCTATTATTCCATTTATATGAAATGTCCAGAACAGGCAAAGCCATAGATATGGAAATTAGATTAGTCATTGACAAGAGAATGGAAGAAAAAGGACAGGGAGTGACTGCTAATAGGTATGAAGCACTTTCGATGAAAATTTTCTTGAATTAGTGATAATGGTCACACAGTCTTATGAATATGCTAAAAACCATTGAATTATATACTTGAAACTGCAACTTTTATATGTAAGTTCTATATAAATTAAAATCAGGATATTTCATAGCTTAAAATTTAAAAGTTACTCTTATGAGAATTTATTAATAGTAAGTATAGAAAATTCATGAAGCTATTGCAATACTTCACATAAATTAGTAAAATCAATTAAGATAACAATGTAGGGGGGCGCCTGGGTGGCTCAGTGGGTTAAAGCCTCTGCTTTCAGCTCGGGTCATGATCTCGGGGTCCTGGGATCGAGCCCCGCATTGGGCTCTCTGCTCAGCAGGGAGCCTGCTTCCCCCTCTCTGTCTGCCTGCCTCTCTGCCTACTTGTGATCTCTCTCTCTCTCTCTGTCAAATAAATAAATAAAATCTTTAAAAAAGATAACAATGTAGGAAAAAATTAAATACCCAGTTTTGTGGGGCCTCCATTAGGAAACGAAACTCTTTTATTATTGTGAAATGTAAATAGTAAATAGTATTTTTTACAAATACTTATTGGTATTTGTAAGTATCTTATTTACAAAATAGTAAATTTGAGAGCATGTCACAAAACATTAAAATATGAATATTTGACCAAAGAGAACCAATTAAATAAGTTGTATATACTACAATTAATGTAGTAATGCCAAATAAAACATATAAAAATGCTATGAAGAACATATATTTAATAAGCAATTTTTAAAAACTATAATTACCAGTAATAATTAAATAGGAAACATAGCCAAACATTTATTATTTTGTGGAGAGTTTTAATTATTTGTATGTTTGTTTACAGAGAATATGACTTTCATATTAAAAAAAATCACAAGGATTATGATCATTAAAAAAATAAGCCCATAGATGGAGAATGGTACAATGATGACTGAGGGGATAAGGATATATTTGTGTAGAACTTTATAGTTTATAAACTGTTAATATAAACATTATCTTATTTTGATCTTCCATTAAGCTTATGTGATAGGTAGAGTCATAACTGTGTCCCCTTTTTAGGTGTGAGTAATTTCAGGTTTAGAAATGTTTAAATGACTTGCTCACAATTATCCTACTTGTTAATGACAAATCTGACTCAAAACTAGGTATTCTAATTTCATGTCCAGTGCTGCTATGCTGTAGGTAAAACACACACACTCACAAAATAAATCATCCGGTTGTTACAGAGGATAGAAATAACAAATCTTTCACCTCACATTTCCATTCCTCTTCTAAATTACAATGTATAAATGAGTTGCCTGTATGGACTGAATTCACTTTTAAAAACTAATTATCTTTTTCATCACCTGTATAAAGAACCTCAAGTTGTCAAAACACAGTTCACTTTGTGAAATACCAGTTGGTCACCTAAAACTCTAAATAGCTCGATTATTAAATACTGAATAACTTTTCTATTTCTTCCTCCAGACTGGATACAGAGAACCTCTATGATAGCATCATGAATACTTAGCATGATGATAGCATCATGAAAATAGCATTATGAATAATTCTCAAGCGTCTGAGGTGCCTATAATATTTTTATATTGCTTTCAACATTTTTCTCTGTAGAACTTCTCTTACTCTTTAAAGTTACACATTTGTGAATGAAAAGTAACTTTATATTATCAGCATTATTCCATACTTTTACAATTATCATTGAATATATGTAAGAAATTTGACAATAAAGAATAGTTAAGTTAGAAAACAGATTCTGTTCTGAAACCTTTCTACCCATGAAGTCATAATAATAGAACTGGTTGACCTGATTGTCTTAAAATCTTTTTTCCTCTGTTTTGACTTTATCTGCCCCTCTCAGAGATTAGTGGATTTTTTATTTAGAATATACTCAATAAGTGGGTTCCTGAGGAGTAGCTAACATTTAATGCATAGAAGGACAAAAACTCTAATCTGGAAAAAATTAAAAGATCAAACATAGAATTTTGTTCTCTTTTCTTTGTAATGAGTAACATGCTAATATAAGAACAAGATCACCTTAAAGAATAAATTCAACCCTTGCTGAAATTGAAAATGATTTCCTCTTTTTAAATATTTTGTTTGATACTACTAAACAGGCTTGTTATAAAATATAAAACATTACAGCACAGAGATTTTAAATAGCAAGGCTAATTATCTCACCTCCATCCATTACATTATCAGATAAATAAAACCTGAAGGACCTTGTCACTAGCAGAACTATAAGATAAAAAATATCAGGAAGATCTTAGAGCTGGAGGAAATGTTAACAGACAGAAATTGAATTCTACTCATAGAAATGAAAGAGAACTAGAATGTTTAATATGTGGGTAAATATAAAATGCTTTTTCCTCATTATTTTGTTTCTTTAAAAAATGGTTGATTAAACATCATCAAAATTAAAAATATGTGCTCATTAAAAGATACTGTCGAGAAAGTAAAAACACAACCTCTACAGTGAGAGAAAATATTTGTAAATAATGTATCTGATAAGGGTCTAGTATCTAGAATATATAAAGAACACTTAGAGCTCAAAAATAAAAAGAGAACCTATTTTGAAGAAAAACAAAGAATTTGAATAGACATTTTCCCAAAGAATATATACAAATGGCTTATAAGCACATGGAAAATATGTTCAATATCATTAATCATCAGGAAAATGCAAATCAAAACTACAGTGAGATACCACCCAATACCCATTAGGTTGGCTATAGTTAAAAAAAAGAAGGAGAACTAGTATTAGTGAGGGTATGGAGAAACTGGAATCATCATACGTTGCTGCTGGAGATATGAAATGGTATAGCCACTACAGAAAAGTTTCGTGGTTCTTCAAAATGTGAAACAGTTTACCATATGGCCCAGAAAATTCCACTCCTAGGAATATACCCGGGAGTGAAAACATGTTCATAAAAAGTTTACAGATATACATAGCAGCATTATTCATTATATCCAAAAAGTAAAAACAACCCAAATGTCCACTAACTGAAAAATAGATAAACAAAATTTGGTATATCCATACAACAACATCAACAACAAATCTAAACAACAACAACAACCTAAGTGTCCATCAAAATATAATAGATGGGGCGCCTGGGTGGCTCAGTTGGTTGAGCAACTGCCTTCAGCTCAGGTCATGATCCCAGAGTCCCCGGATTGAGTCCCGCATCGGGCTCCCAGCTCCATGGGGAGTCTGCTTCTCACTCTGACCTTCTCCCTTCTCATGCTCTCCCTCTCTCTCTCTCTCTCTTTCCTAATAAATAAATAAAAATAATAAAATCTTTAAAATATATATATATATAATAGATGAACAAGATATCTATAGGACCAGTCATACGATGGAATTTTACTCAAAAAGAATGAACTTGATACATGCTACAACAATGGATGAGCTTTGGAAACATTATGGAAGTCCAAGAAACTAAACACAAAAGGCTTTTTTTTTCTAACCCTCCCTTAAATTTTGATTTCTATGTATTTATTACTAATATACAGAAAAACTATCAGTCATTGTATACAGTCAACTGGTATACAGAAATATATCTAGTCTTATTCTGTAAGTTAGTTTTACTAGATTCTCTCAGATTTATAATTATAACATGATGTAATTTGCAAAATGAGAAAATTCCTTTTCTTTTTTTCAATAATTTACACTAGTTACTTAATTCCCTACCTTATTATCCTTATCAGTATACCTCTAAAATATGTGATGTTCAAACATATTGTTTAAAACCTATGATGTCCTCTGAATTTCTTTGTTTCATTAAACCAGCAGAAGTAGTAGGATTTGAGAAATGAATCCTTTACCTGAACAATTATTAATCATTATGATTACCTTAAAAAATGCTCTTTAAGGTTGTTTTATTCTTGAGCTAAGTTATGTCAAAGATTCTTTTAATGAAAACTTGCATCTCTTTTATAAATTCATTCAATATACAAAACAATTGGACTCTGAGGTGAGGATAATACAGTTTGAGAGATTGGTTTTTAGGGAGAAAAAAAGCATAGTCCGTATTTTTTTATGAACTAGCAAATTATTTATCTAAAGGCAAACTTTTTTCTTTTTCTAAATTGAATGCATCTTTCCAGATAACCCTATATAATGGCCCTAACAAATACTTTTAAAATGTTGACAAAGTGTAAGAAATTAGTATGCAGTTTTACATTTATTAAGGGGATGTCCCAAATCTTTCCATTATAGAGACTGTATTTCCATCATTTAAGGAAGAAACTTCATTTAATTTTACTACATAGAGTGAAGGGGAGATAACAGTTAATTAAGTTGCATAAAAATCCGATTTTCATTATAGCAAGCTCCTGTATTAAGGTCTCTTCCAGGAAGTCATGAAGTCATTATGTCATTGCCTTCATTATTATCCCACAATAAAACCATTTCTTTCAGACTGAGGGGAGCCAATATGTAAAGCAGAAGGCACAAAACTCAGCTAATATTAGTATAAGATTTAAGTTGAATTTATGATATATTAGAATATTTTGCTTATATTGCAGTAAAATACAAAATGACTTTTTAATTGTGCTAGGTATTTTTGTTGGTAACTTTTATGACTTATTAAAATGAAATTCAAAGTTAAATGTCTCATATTAAAACTTGGTGTCAGAGATAGAAGGGATCAATATTATACTCTAAAGAAGTTGTGTGATTATCTGCTTTACTAATCTGAGCAACAGTTAATTCCCATGTGCAAAGAACATCATGAAACACAATATTCTTCCTTAGAGATAGTTTAACTCAAGGTTACTACACTCTTAATCCAATCATTGACTCAAACCAAATTCAGTGAAGTACCGAGGCTATGTGGTTACAAATGGCAGGAAACCACCATAGTAGATAAAATGTCTGTATGCTTGGTAGAAATTCCCATATATTCAAAAGAAGACTTTAGTTGTCATGTTTCTACTGCATTGCCTTTCCACAAAACAAAATAAAAGAGGTTATGGAGTTTGATATGTCACCTACTGAGGAAAAAATGGAAGGATATGTTTAGCCTATCCATTTTAAATTCCACAGGCAATGAAATCAAGATATTACAAGACTAGCAACGGCAGTTTTTTTTTTTTTTAGCTTCTAACAATATTCATGTATCTGGATGAATGTAGAAGGGGATAGATTTACCCATGACTTTTTCTTCCAAAGCTATTGATTTTTAATAATAATTTCTTTAAAATCAACATTGAGAGGCCTAGGTGGCTTAGTTAAGCATCTGTCTTCAGCTCAGGTCATGGTCCCAGAGTCGTGGGATAGAGCCTCTGGCTCCCTGCTCAGTAGGGAGCCTGCTTCTCCCTCTCCCTCTGCGTACAGTTCTCTCTGCTTGTGCTCTTTCTGTGAAATAAATAAAATTTTTTAAAATAAGTAAATAAATAAATTTAAAAAATAAAATAAAAGCAACATTGACAAGCACACTAAAGCTAAAAATACTTGAAACGAGTTTGCCAGTCAAACAATCCTCCTCACACATGAAATTAGCAGGCTGAATTACTGTGTCAAGTGGCAAGCCAGGACAAGAGGTTCAGTTTCTGGGGACCATCTGAAGGAGGGTGTTCTGATCAAAACTATCCAAAAATCCAGCAGCACAATTCTGAAACCTCTGAGAATGGGCTTCATCAATGTGGGAATAATTGGGGAAAAAGAGATGAGTTTCAAATAATTATTATAAACCATTGGAAACCCAACGCTTAATTTCATAGGTTGGCAGATGTGAGTCAAGGACAAGTCAGAGTTTAAAGATGTAGGGCCCAAAGCACCTAAAATTGTCATCTTTATATCTTTTCCATATTATTTTGTTATACTTTTCCATGTTGTTTTGTTATACTCATTAGCATTTACTCATAAGCATTTATTGGAAACATGCTTTTTGTATGGTACAGTTTTTTGGAGTACAAAAGAAGTATTAGCATCTATCCCCAAGAAATTTGTGATCATCCCAGATGTAGACCAGTAATCTTTCAGGTTAGCAGTATTCTAAATTAATTATGTTTTCATCTCTCTGTAATTATGTTTGATCTGAGAAGTGCATCTAGAAAGGCTGAGTTAAGTACCTTAGGTAGAAGCAATTAATGAGAGTTCACTTAATTTGATAGTTCAAGTTCAACAAGTGTTTATCCTACCAGGGTTTTTTTTTTTTTAACTTTTTATTAACATATAATGTATTATTTTCCCCAGGGTACATGTCTGTGAATCATCAGGCTTACACATTTCATAGCATTTGCCATAGCATATACCCTCCCCAATGTCCGTAACACTACCCCCCCACCTCCCAGCAACCCTTGGTTTGTTTCGTGAGTTTAGGAGTCTCTTATGGTTTGTCTCCTTCCCCATCCCATCTTGTTTCATGTCTCTTCCCCACCTCCCCATAACTCCCTGCCCTGCCTCTCAAATTCTTCATATCAGAGAGATCATGTGATAATTGTCTTCTCTGACTGACTTATTTTGCTTAGCATAATACCCTCTAGTTCCATCCACGTCGTTGCAAATGGCAAGATTTTGTTTTTCTTAATGGCTGCATAGTGTTCCATTGTATATATATACCACATCTTCTTTATCCATTCATCTGTTGATGAACATCTAGGTTCTTTCCATAGTTTGGCTATTGTGGACATTGCTGCTATAAACATTCAGGTGCATGTGACCTTTCGGATCACTACATTAGTATCTTGAGTGTAAATACCCAGTAGTGCTATTGCTGGGTCATAGGGTAGCTCTATTTTCAGCATTTTG
>CM052799.1:97569103-97653860 GCA_028533885.1 Nasua narica
TTCCTCAATTTCTTTCATGAGCACTTTGTAGTTTTCTGAGTACAGATTCTTTGCCTCTTTGGTTAGGTTTATTCCTAGGTATCGTATGGTTTTGGGTGCAATTGTAAATGGAATCGACTCCTTAATTTCTCTTTCTTCTGTTTTGCTGTTGGTATATAGAAATCCAACTGATTTCTGTGCATTAATTTTATATCCTGAGACTTGACTGAATTCCTGTATGAGTTCTAGCAGTCTTGGAGTGGAGTCTTTTGGGTTTTCCACATAAAGTATCATATCATCTGCAAAGAGTGAGAGTTTGACTTCTTCTTTGCCAATTTGGATCCCTTATCCCACCAGGTTTTGATCTCAGTAACTTCCAAGTAAGTTTGGTATAGAAGTTATGTATAAATTACTCACACCAATTCATCTATCATATTGTAATAGTGCCCTTAGTCTTACTTGATTTACCTCTCTGAAGATCTGTCTCGTTACTGCTCACTTACACCCCCTCTATCTTCCCCTTCCATCTCTTTACTTCACAAAATTCCTCTCTCTTCTTTTTTTAAGGATAAATCAAAATAAGCTAAAAACTATGAAGAATGTAATAGATGCAATGTGCTGCAAGCTGAGCAGGACAACAGAGATGTCAAGAGAAACATTTTTTTTTTTAAATTGTGGATAAAGTTCAGAGTTAACCCACTGGCCGAAGGTAATGATTATTATGCTATTAGTAATCAATAACATCAATAACATCACTTTAATTTCTAATAGATAGAGACTATCTCTTCCTTGGTTTATGCTTAATATTATAAGACTTAAGCTGATTTTAATTTTTTTAATACATTTTTGGTTTATTATAGCAACTGCCTGGGATGTTTGTCTTATTTTGTCTAAATTTGAATTCTACTATTTCTCAGAGCAATTTAGGCTTGAAATATTGTTGCCCCAAATTCCCATTCACTGTGAATTTCCAAAAGGCATTAAGACGAAGCAACTTCTGTCCCTGTGCCTCTGCAGGGATGAGATGAACTCTTACAGGTGGAGTTAGTTATCTTCGCTGTCCACCTGAGCTCTTTTAATTTCAGCATTAGAATATTATAGAAGTACTCCTCAAACTTAAATGTGCTTACAAATCTTCTGGATGTCAATACTTCTAAGATACTCCCAAGTACATCACACTTCAAAGAGCAAGGTGTTATAGCATTTATTGCATGGTGCTGCAATATTTATTTGCACAAGTTTAATCCGATAGACTATTGTGCCTAGCATGTTGTCGATGCTCACAAATGCTTATTGAATGAATGAATGTCTAAAGCTTAACCTGACATAAGTTCACCAGGACATAAGTTCAAGCAGGACTCAGCTTTTCTCACCTTCAAGGCTTCTAAGACTACCGAGAAATTTTCACTTGTGAGAAAAGATTATGACCCTGATCCAGTCCCCATGGTGCTTCCTCATGAACCAATCTACCACAGGCGACTTGCTTTCAGGAAATAAGCATAAACAAAAGACAGTAGAGTACAATTCTAGCACTTAAACCCCAGAAGTATCAGAAATACTGGTGGAGGGGCACCTGCGTAGCTCAGTGGGTTAAGCCTCTGCCTTCGGCTCGCGTCATGATCTCAGGGTCCTGGGATCGAGCCCCGCATCGGGCTCTCTGCTCAGCGGGGAGCCTGCTTTCCCCCCTCTCTCTGACTGCCTCTCTGCCTACTTGTGATCTCTCTCTCCCTGTCAAATAAATAAATAAAATCTTAAAAAAAAAAAAAAGAAATACTGGTGGAACTTTTTAAAAGTACAAAAGTTTTAGGATTGGTATTTTAAGTTGAACTTTTTATTCATTTTCTGTGCTGTGTAAAAATTGCCACAAACTCAGTGACTTAAGACAACACCTATTTATTAGCTTCCCAGTTCTGAAGTCTAGGCATAATATGGCTAGGTTTTCTGCTGATAGCTTAAAAACCAAAATCAAGATCAGCTGGGCTGACTTGCCGTCTGGAAGCTCTGATGAAGAATCTGTTTCTGAGTTCATTCAGGTTGTTTGCAGAATTCCATTCCTTGTGATTGTAGGACTGGGGATCCTGTATCCCTGTTGACTGTCAGCTGGGGGCCACCCTCAGCTCCTGGAGATCATCTGTATTCATTGCCACATGGCCCCCTCCATTTTCAAGGTAGTGGTGGTGCATAGACTCCTTCCTATGGTTCAAATCTCTGGCCTCCTCCATCTCTGACCTCTAGACTCAAATTTTAAGAGCTGGTGTGATTAGATGAGGCCCATCCAGACAGTCTTTAAGTGAGCTGATTTGGGACTTTACATCTGCAAAATCACTTCCAACACCACCTAGATTCATGTTGACTGATAATCAAGAGGAATGTGTACATCAGGGGATGGGAATTTTGGGGCCATCTGAGAATTCTGCCTAGCACATCTTCAAATTATAGACTAGGGAAATATGTTTACCTCTCTGCCCTAGATCCCATGGAAATAAAAATAAAGGTGTAACATTGACATTAAATCCATAGCAACACTGAAAATTGGGAGGGGTGAAATTAGTGCACTGATTGTTTTGACAATCAAGATTCTGGAGATCACACTGGAAGGCTGAAGACTGAATTGGGAACACAAAGACTATTCTCAGAGCACTCGGGAGTCCTGCAGCTGAGGTAAAGCCCATAATCTCTAAGTCACCATGTTTAGAGGGAGATGGGCTATGGGCTATGTACTGTGTATGGAAGCCAGGCAGAAGGGTCCTGTCTCATTTGTATACACACACCATGACACAGTTTTGTTTTTTTTTTAAAGATTTTATTTATTTATTTATTAGGAAAGAGAGAGAGTGAGAGAGAACATGAGAAGGGAGAAGGTCAGAGTGAGAAGCGGACTACCCATGGAGCTGGGAGCCCGATGTGGGACTCGATCCCTGGTCTCCGGGATCATGACCTGAGCCGAAGGCAGCCGCTCAACCAACTGCACCACCCAGGCGCCCCTCCATGACACAGTTTTAATGATATAAACTGTACAAGGTAGTATACATTTTTGGTTAAACCACCAGAGTAATACAAAGAAAAAAGATTAAAAACGTATATCTTTGGGTAATGAGAATGGAGGTGGAGTGTTGATAGGAAATCACTTTTCATTTAAATCCTTTAAAAAAATTTTGTGTTTATATGCCAATTTTATTATGAAAATAAATGTGTTTTTTCTGTCATATTTTGATTTTCAGGATTCTTTACATTATCTGGATACTAATCCTTCAATTTTATGTGTTATATATATTTCCCACTGAAATATATATATTTCAGTATATATAATATTATATATACTATATATATAGACTATATAAATAGTCTATATATACTATATATTATTATAAATAAATATATATATATATTTCTTCTTCTTCGGAAGACTTTGTTTTCCGAATTACGATGACTTTTCACACACAGAAGTGTTTAATTTTAGTATAGACTAGTTAACTAGTTTACTTATTGCTTTTATGGTGAGTGCTCTTGAGTAAAATTAAAATACTAGGATTTGTTCACTTCCAAACAATAGGAAACTCAACCTAAATTGCCATAAACAAAAAAATGAAAGTATTGTCTCATAATTGCAAGGTCTTTCAGTAATGATATCTTCTGGTACAGCTTGATTCAGGGACAAATGACCATCAGGATTCATCTCTCTACTCTGGCTTAGAAGAGGAGCTGCCATTCTTCATTCTCCTACTCCAGGTGATGGGCACTGGCAGCTTTGGACTCAGCCTGATCTTCACAAAATAACTGCAGCTCCAGGCCTCACACTCATACTATCAAATCTGCAGGAAAGAGAAAGTTTCTCTTTTCCAGAAGCCTGAATGTTAGCTCTGTGTTTCATTGGTTCTCATTTTCATACACGCCTATCTTGAACCCATAACTAGGACCAAGAAGATGGGGCATGCTGATCAAAGGTAATCTGGGCAACTTCTATTTCTGAAAATGGAGGCAACCACTGGAAGGCAGTTGGGCTGAGAGTAGGGAAATGAGGGTAAGGTTACCAAAAAACATTACCCCTTTGGGTTCATGTGGCAAAAACAAAGACAAAAAACAAACAATAAATGTCTAAATAATAATTATTTTTAATTTCACATGTGACACTGAAACATGATTACTGCTACATTTAAGAATACAGATCTGATATCAAATACTGACCCTTCCATTCCATGTGATAATTATTTACTCTAAGTTATAATTGCTTCATATTTAAAATGGAAATAATAACACTTTTAGGGTTATTATGAGTCAAATAAAAATTATATGTAAAGTGTTTGACATGTGCTTGATAAACATAGTAGTGTAGTTGTTATTAACATTTGAGTGTTACTTGAAGGCTATGTGCTACCTTTCTGAGGGGTGAACGTTCCTATCTGATTATGGTACTAAAAACATAATTCTCTGTTAATTAGACATCAGTTAAGGAGATGAAGCCGGATTGTAGGGCCCATGCCTGCCCCAGTGAGATCCAGCCTCTGCGATGGGCTCAGAGACTTACTGTTCTGTTTCAATCTATTAACTTCAAGTTCTTTCTTTTTTTCTAAAAGAAAGGTGAAATGAAACAATTTAATTAATTTTCAGTGATTCCCTCATCGACAAAAGGGGCAATCATACCATCTAACAGAGTAAAAATTATGTTCAATGTTAGCACTTAGCCAAAATAAGGACTCAACAAACAGGAATCTCTGCCTGCTGCCTTCCCCTACACTAACTGTGGGGCCATTCTCGTCCTTCACCTTTCTTTCATCTTCTTCCTATATCAGTATGTACCAGCAAAAGTACACATGCTTTCAAGGAAACAACCATTCTTAGGATTTCTCTAGGAAAATATATTCCAAGAAAAGCCATCCATCAAAGAAGAGTTAAGGGAGAAGGCAGAGAACTTCCCATTTACTATAAGAACATCGCAAGATGTCAGGGAGCCACATTTTAAATTTATTCTGTTTGCGCTTATTTGTGGCCAATTTTGAACTCTTGCTTATTTTTAGGGAAGCCCCACTTACAACACCCAGGCTGAGAGGGATTTTCAGGACAATTAAGAAACAGACGTATTTAACATAAGGTTTTAAGATGTACTTAACATGAGGTTGAAGCTTAATGGGAAATAGCCCATTATTTACTTATATTTAAGAATGTCCATCGTGAAACAAAATCCTACTCTAAGTGTTCCATGAGACTATACCATACTATCATCACTAGTGGTCAGTAAGAGAAGTTGGTATTTATTTAATCCACCCACTAGGATATTTTATTTTCAAAAATCAATTTCAAAGTACATTTTTACTGAGTCCCATGGATGTGCCCAACACTGTGCTAAGAGTTAAGGATAACCAAAGAAATGATTGCATCTAAAAACATAAATCATTATAGGCATGGAGAAATATTAGCTAATCATATAAAAAAAAAATGCTAACAATCCAGTGAGGACTGGCTGAACTATTCAAAATCACAGTGGGTCCTTTTTTCTTCTTGTTCCATTTTTCCTGAAAGGGGCTTGAAATTCACTTAGTATAGGATTTCAAAATCAAATTCTTACATGTTGGACCTATTAGATTTAAAAATGCAGGTAATTTCTACTCACTGTGAATAACTTGAACCAATGATTCATATAATTGAAGTTACAAAAAAAAAACACTACCAAATTTAAAACATTTGAATAATTCAGGTTAAAGTAAACTATTTCCTTTAAATTACATGATTAATTGATCTAATTATTTAATTTTAAAATCTTGAGATAGTTATTTCTTAGTTCCCATGCCATCTTGCTCTTGAAGTTCTCAGAGCCCAGAAGGCTGGGAAAGGTGCTCAGCAGGGAGGAAGGAAAGTGGTGGGAGGAGAGGAGGATCCCAGGCATTCCTTCTCTGGGAAGGAGGTCAAACCAGAAGAATATTTCAGAAAATTGATAAACTAGAGCAGTCCTATACAGCTGTGGAAATCTATTTACAACTATCTAACAACTTCTCCAGGAAAATGCCGTGCAACTATGTCTATGTTGGTAACATTTATCTCTCTTTTAAGGAGACCCAATGGCCATTCGATGACTCATGATTCACTGGTGAACTTTACAGAAATAGTCTAAAAGGGACAAGTTGGCCTTTCCGTCAATCAGCAACCAATGAATTAGTTGCAATGAGATGGTTCAGACATTTAGTCACTGCTGAGTTCAACCTGGTTTCCAGTGATGGATGGGGGTGGAGATCTAGTCAGTGAAGAAACAGGAAAAAGTAAGACAAGAAAGAAGTGATTCTATGGTCGGGGAGCGGGGGGAAGGACTACTTTTAGCATCTTGTTTCCTAGATTAACTACTATTTAAATTCATAATTTAATCCCCAATAAGGGGTCCCAGTGAAAAGTCCTTTGGCCCACTGAGACAGTGCCCTTTCTGAGCAATGAAAGGAGATTCTCCCAATAGGAATGTGATGGCATATTTTGAAGATGATCAAGGAAGGAGATAGACTGTACTATGAAAATAATAAATGCCAATATTGTTCAGCACCCATTACCCCACAATTTGTGAGTCAATGTTTTGCAGACTTCTGAGTTCATAAGGTGAGAGTAAATAGAAATAATTACCATTAAATACCAAGCTTTGCCATCCTCACCCTAAAGGCTGTTTTTACAGAAGCAGACTTAAACACTCCTCTGAAGAGCCATTAGCCAAACTGACAAAAGAGGAGGATCCCATCTGAAAGCACTATAATTCAGCAATCACGAGCAACATCTTGGTGTTAGAAAGAACATAGAATGGCACTGGAATAAGTCATACTGAACAACAATCTCATAGCTCTTTCTTTCCCACCAAAGATATGAAGAATTTATTTATCTTTATTAAGCCACAGTTTCTTTGCTGATAAAAATAGGAATAATAATGGTATTCTTTCAAGGTTGGTAGGAGGACTAAGAATAGCTTATGTAAAATTCATATCAAAATACTAGCATCTATTAGAGTTTAAATAAATTGTAGCTATTACAGTGGTGGTCACAAGTAGCCCCTAAAAAGTCCCTATATTCCAGTTGCTTTGTGTTCTTTCTTACTTTTCATATCCATTGGCTGGGTGTTAGTATTTAACTTTTTGCCTCATACTTATTTTTACCTTTCTGACCATGTGAAGAATAATTGGGCTCCCTTGTCTGCTTGATTTTTCATCCCAGCTTTACTCCTCAGTGTTCTATATTTTCCCTTGGCTCCATGATCCACATCTAATGGGCAAGTTCCACAAAATCTCTACCTCTACTTTAGAAGTGGGTAGTCAGAGAATATCCGTGAAAACTATGGATGGACGAGGGTATGAGCTACATCTTGAGAATAGGCTAAGTTGAAATTGAAAAGGACTGTATTCTATATAGACAATCAAGTTCTGTTTTGCATTTGCTGTTATAATTCCACATTCCTTTACTTCAGCATTTTGATATAGCATTTCAGTGTTCCAGGAATGGGTAACATCATTGTCAGGGACAAAAGAGTTGCCTTAACTTTTATTGATAACAATCCGGGTTGATCATTTCCTGATGACAAGATAGTACCTTGATTCAGAGACTCCTGTGCTAGTGCAATCCTGAGTCCAGTTGCTTTCAAATTATGATTGGCGGAGCCCTGAATTACCAAAAAGTTCGGACAGGGCCCTTCCTGGGGAACCTAAAAGGGGAGGGCAAGTCAGGATGCAGGCTGCTTGGCTCCAACCCACGCATTCCACTTTTATTGCTTCATATTGGATTCTAGATAAGATTTTGTTTAGAAAATTAAAAGTAATTATGCAGCTTGAAAAATAAACTTTGGAGATTCTCTGTTTCATATATGAAGAACCACAGTCTAGTTTGGTTAGTATGCCTAATGTTATACTATCTATTTTTAAACTATTTACATATTTGGCTCAGTGAATACTTATTGAACTCTGTGTACGGTGTGGTGCTCAGGCTTGAAGATGATACAAAGAAACAGTACCTGTCCTTGAAGAGGAAATAACCCATGGTAGTAATGATTGCTGGCTGTCTACTCAATATCCCTCCTTCCTTTCTTCCTTCCAATGAAAAGGCAAACATCAATGTGCCCACTTAAAATGTAACATTTCCCAGTTACCACCTGTAGCTAGGGGTAGCTGATAAAAAGTAAGTTAAGCTACTGTGTGAGAATTCCAGGAAAGTTCTGTAGAAGGAAACTAATTAGCGTAAGTCCATCTTTTACCCGTTACTTTCTCTTCCTTCCTGCTGTCTGATAGGCAGATGTAATTGCTGGAGTTCCCCTGGACATGTGACAACTTAGGGATGGAAACCATGTGCTGTGTCAGTAGAGAAAGATATAAGGATCCTAGAAACCTGATGACCTTGAAGTTGTCACACCAGCCCAGGACTGCCCATTTATGGATTTCCTTTACACAAATAAAAATAAGCCTCCAGTAAACATAAGTCACTGTTATTATTTTTTAATATTAGACCAAACTTAATCCGAATGGATAAGGAGACAAGTAAAGAGGCAAATTCAAGAGGATAATAAATTATACTGGGGATAGAATTTTTAGAGAACTATGAGGTTTAAATATAACCCTAGGCACTAGGATTTGGGAAAGGTTTCTTAGAGAATTAATGTCTAAACTGAATCCTAGAGGCATCTGGGTGGCTCGTTCAGTTGAGAGTCTGACTCCTGATTTCAGCTCAGGTCATGATCTCAGGGTCATGAGATAGAGCCCTGCATGGAACTCTGCACTCAGTGGGAGTCTGCTTGAGATCCTCTCGCTTGCTCTCTCTCTCTCTGCTCCCCTGCGTCCGATCCCACACACTCTTTTTTTTTTCTCTCTCTCTCTCTCTCAAGTATATAAATATATCTTTAAAAAAATAAATAAGTAAACTGAATCCTGTAAAATGAGTTGTAGTCAGCCAAGCAAAGAGTACGAAAAGCAGGTATCAGGGATGCACAGCAGTGTTTGCAAAAACCTGGGGGATGGGAAGGGGGGAGAGGATCCAGTGAATTCTGGGAATTTAAAATATTTCAGTGAAGATAGTAAGAAGAGGGCCTGGATGGGGGAGTAGTAAGGGACGAGAAAGGGTCATAAAGTGTCTTGCCTGCCTGAAAAGGGAGGCCACTAAAGGATTTCAGGCAGGGAGTAATGGGATAATATTTGGATTTTAGACATATCATTCTAAATTGAAGTGATGGAAAACCAACTAGGAGGTTGTTTTAATAATACTGATAAAAGTAGAACAAGAAAAAGATTAAGAAAAGGGAAGTTGTAATTTTTAATTTTTAATTTAAATTTTAATTTAATTTTGATTATTGATCAAATTGGATGAAGAAGATGAATCCACAAGAAAGAGGAAGAATCAAGGTTAACGTCTCAGTTCCCAGGTGGATAATTTCAATTAGCTGATATGAGTCCAGGAAGAGGAGCAGCCTTGTTCTCTTCAAAAGTCACCAAAAAATGACTTAGATCTGCATTTTAGAACACTCGTAAAAACCAGCCATGAAAGGTGAACCTTCTGAAGGTTCTTTGCATGATTTAGCTGCCTTATTTCCTTTTGCTTTATCTTGCAGTATCTACCCGCTGATCTCCTTCATATGGGATATAGCATAAGGGATGATTTTCGAAATCTAAATATGTTTCATCCTTTAACATAACACATCTGTACAAAGTTGTCTAATAGGAAAGACATATGATACAACTGAAGAAAATACATTTCAATAATAATTCTGCTGTTTCCTGTCTCTAACCTTTTTTTCTTCTTCTAGTTGGATATCAACAACCCAAAGAAGACTTTGTATAGCAGGAACACATTTGTCTAATTGTCCAAATTTTGTATCAGATTTATTGTGTTCAACTATTTACCCACTTTCTCCGTAACATACTTTATTTTATATCCAAGAGGGGATGTTAGGGAAACTTAGATTAACCCTAGTCATTGAATGAGATTGGATTCAAGAAGGAACTGCTATTGGAGTCTGTATTCCCAAGATAAAATAATACAAGATTACTTTGGATGGATGCAGAATGAACATAAGGACAATCACCAGTAGTAGTTACATCCAAACAACTAATACATCGACAGTTCTAGAACCTAAGGAAAGGAGGTAATCAAGTAGTAAGCAAAGAAGAATCTTAATATGTTTTTGCTTTATTAATTTCTTCAATAATTTTGTGTTAAGCACCTACTGTATTCTCACGAAGCTGGGGATCTAACAATTGAGACAGACCAACACGTGAGTAAATATGTAATTACAACAGGCAAGTACTCTGAAAGAATTGTCAAATATGATAAAAGAATACAACAGGGGTCTGATTTAGACTGAGGAAGGACCATGCATCAGTCAAGGTTCAGCCATCCATAGCAGAATCTGGGTTAGGCAGCTTAAACTCAAAGGTATTCATCGCAGAGTATTAAATAACTTTCAGAATGAGTGGTTCAAACCCCAGAATGAGAGGCCAAGAATCGTCCCCAAAGCCACACCACAGATCAGGACCATGAGAGGAGCTACTATTTCTGCCAGAATCCGAGAGCTATAATTCTTTTGGCTGACTCCAGAACCACATCCCCTGGGCTAAGAGCTGCTCCAGAAAAATGGACACCTCAAACCCTGCTTTTCTCTCCAGTCAACTAGGTTCTGAATTCCAGCCTTCCATGAGTGCTTCTGTTTGGGAAACATAAATCACAGTCAGATTTCAGACATCAAAGCAAATGAGTAACGCAGTCAGGAGGCTACACCAAAGGAGGTTGGGAGGTCATGAATGAGAGAGCCACCATATCTGTGACAGGTGTAAGGGAAGGCCTCCCAAAGGAAACAAAGACTTGAGGGAAGAGTGTTGGCCCCGTGAAGAGTGTAAAGACAAGAATCACAGAGAGAGATCAGCTGACATGTGGACCCTGAGGTAGGAAGTAGTTGGCATATCTAGATCTTAAAAGAAGGCCTGTGGGCCTAGAGGTTGGTGAGTGAAGCACACAGTGTGGAGAGGAAGCCAGGGAAGCTGGCTCAGGCCAGGTCGCGCAGGGCCTCATACAACATGTGAATAGTGCTAACAATTTAAATTTTAAATTTAATGACTTTGATTTTTTTCTCAGTAACATTGGAAGTCATTTAAGGGTTTTGAGGTGAGGATTACTATGATTATATAAATATTGTTAAAAGTAACTGGCCGCTGTGCAAAGGGGATCCAGATTAAAGATGGGGAGGACCATTGGGAGGCTTCTGCTCTAGACCCAGTGAGTGGTGATGGGAGAGGGAAGGAAGCAAAATGATTCAAAGCAACACCTGGAGGGAGAGAATCAACAGGACTTGGAGGAAGGAAGGGAGGGAGGAGACAATGTACTAAGATTTACTATAAATAAGAACTAATTACAGCTGACCCCTGAACATCACAGGTTTGCACTGCTCAGGGCCACTCACACACGGTTCTTTGGGGATTTTTTTGGTAAGTACTGCACAGTTATGTAAATGTATTTTCTCTCCCTTAGGATTTTCTTTCTTTTTTAAAAGATATTTCTTTATTTGAGAGAGAGAGAGCGAGAGCAAGGAGAGCAATAGAGAAAGAGCAGGGACGGTGGGACAAAGCAGAGGAAGAAGCAGATTCCCTGCTGAGCAGGGAGCCCAGTGTGGGGTTCTATCCTAGGATCCTGAGATCCTGACCTGAGCCAAAAGCAGACACTTAACTGACTGAGCCGCCCAGGTGCCCTCTCTTACGATTTTCTTAATAACATTTTCTTTTCTCCAACTTACTTTATTGAAAGGCTACAGTGTATAATACTTGTAACATAACATACAAAATATGTGTTAATGAACTGTTTATGTCATCAGTAAGGCTTCCAGTCAACAACGGCTCTTAGTAGTTAAGTTTTGGAAAACTCAAAAGTTACCCAATGATTTTTTTTTTTTTAAGATTTTATTTATTTATTTGACAGAGAGAGATCACAAGTAGGCAGAGAGGCAGGCAGAGAGAGAGGAGGAAGCAGGCTCCCTGCTGAGCAGAAAGCCTGATCCGGGGCTCGTTCCCAGGACCCTGAGATCATGACCCTGAGATCATGACCCGAGCTGAAGGCAGAGGCTTTAACACACTGAGCCACCCAGGCGCCCTGTTACCCAATGATTTTTGACTGTGAGGAGGAAGGGGAGGTCAACCCTCCAAACCCCCACCCCAATGTTTAAAGGTTAACTATATTACTACCAAATAATAGAGCTGCCTTCCCTTCCCCACAAAATGGTAATTCTTACATCAGCATTGTTAAAGAAAGACGAAAGTATAAGCACAACTCATTCATTACTTGGTTAAATTTCCAGTGTGTGCTATTTCTTTATGAAGTCTATTGACTCTGTGTGGTCTTATTTCTTTAGTTCGCCTTTTGTTGTTCTTTTTTGATGTGCTGTGTTTACTATAAATAAAAATTAATTACCGTATTTTACCTAATAAACTTTACACTCAGAAGAACAACTCTAGGCCTCCACTGTTGTTATGTCATATAGGCGCAAAAAAGAAGGAAACAGTGATGGAAAGAAAGAATGAGAAGAGCTGGGTTCAGTGTAAGAGATGGATAAAAGTCTCCACGCCATAGGAAAAAAAAGAAAGCAATCGGGGAACTGGGCAGAAACAAATAAGGATAACATAAAGTGTTAAAAAGGTAGGGATCTATTTTGAAGGAAAAAACCCAAAACAGCAAAGTAGTCTTAAATCAGTATATTTCATGCTCCAACGCATGGTATTTCTATCCAAGACCCTGTTTGTGCATTATTTTTTGTTGTAGTTGTTGAGAGAGAGGGAGAGAGAATCTTAAGTAGGCTCCACACCCAATGCAGAGCCGAACCTGTGGCCTGATCTCGAAACCCTGAGATCATGACCTGAACTGAAATTAAGAGTCAGGTGTTTAAATGACTGAGCCACGCAGGCGCCCCAGTTTGTGCATTGTTAACCTACATAAACATTTGCTGCGCTTGCACTTCGCTTTATGAAGGAGTGCTACAGATCATTTAGTGCAATGTGAGCGAGGAAATAGGGAGCTAGGCTCATACTACAAGGGGTCATCTCTAAGATAAGAAATGAGAGGAGATTAATATTGAAATACAGAAAATGCAGAGAAGAGATGAGAAAACTGGAGCAATACAAAAGGGGTAATGGAATAGGAGGAAAGTAAAAGTAATTTAAGTTCCAAATTTATCTCTTCTATCTCTTCTTATTCTTTTCTCTAAAATCCTACAATCTAGCAGTGCACCTGGGTGGCTCAGTCAGTTAAACCTCTACCTTCAGCTCAGGTCATGATTTCAGGGTCCTGGGATCAAATCCCATATCCTGAGTCCCTGCTCAGTGGGAAGTCTCATTCTGCCTCTCCCTCTTCCCCGCCCCTCTCCCTGCTCATGCTCTCTCTCTCAAATAAATAAATACAATCTTAAAAGATATCCTACAATCAACTTCTCTCCATTCTGAAACAATTGTAGACTTTGGTGACCTGCTAATTTCTCAATATGAAGGCCATTTCCATAATTATTTTCTTTATGTTTCACATAAAAATTAAGTTATAAAGACATACCTCTTTTTCCCTAAATTTAAATATTTCACATTAGTAACTATAAAAGTAATACATAGTATTTATTAAAAGAAACAAATAATTCAAAGAAGAAATGAAAATCAATCCAAATTCCACAGTTCAGGGCAAAAAGCCCACAAACTATTAGATGAACCTATTTTCTGAGGTTTTTCCTTCCATGGATATACACTCGCAGTTTTATGTAAACGCACTGTATATACTGTTTTCCTAACCTGCTTTTTTAAAATTTAACAATGTCAGTAAGGTTATACATCATCGATCTTAAAGTAATGATCTTCTCTATTTTTTAATTGAAGTATAATTAACAGTGGTATATTAGTTTCAGGTGTACAAAATGGTAATCCAACAATGCTATACATTACTCAGTGCTCATCACAAGTGTACTCTTAGTCCCCTTCACTGACTTCGTCCATTTCATTTATAGTCCTGTACCTATTTCATTGGCTTTTACTGATAAAACATTTCAGTTGTTTCTACTTTTTTACTGAAATGTTTCTGAACATAAAGAAGGACGAAAATTGGAATTCTTTTGTCAAAGATATCATGACACCGATGTCAAAACTGACAGAGCACAGCAAAGTAAAACCACATGCCCTCCTTTTAAGAGTGTTGACATACCTGTAGAATTACTTTCTTGGTTTTATGAATAGTGGTTGGATCACCAGACTAAAAAAGATGGGTTTTACAATTGATAAATATTTTAAACGCTGTTACAAAATTTGCTCAAATGTGTATTTCAACTAAGAATGTCACCAGGTTTCCAAAATACTGAGATTTGTTATGTGTTTCACTCTTTAAAATAACTCATTACTAATTTCATTTCTTTGATTGCTGATAAGGTGGAATATTTCAAATATTCACTGGTCATTTACACTTTTCCTTTCTGAATGCCTTTCAACACCTTTTCCCTTTTTCCTATCATGGTGTGTGTATATTCTTAAATTTATGTTAATCTATTCATTAAAATTAGAGAAATTAACTCTTCACTTATTATATATGTTGCAAATATTCTTCCTGGCTCCTGAGGTTACTTGCAAACTCATATATTGTATTTCTGCAGGTCAGAAGTTCTCTATCCTTATTTTGTCAAGATCTATTCATCCATGCTTTGGATGAATGAAATGAAGAAATGAAAAACATTTCTTCTTTTCTTTTGTTCTGTCCTTGTCTCTCTGTCTCTGTCTCCCTCACTCTCTCCCTCATGTGCGAGTGCGTGCAATATGCTTGGAAACTTGGAAGAAACTTCCTCAACAATATATACAATTTTTGACTTATGCATTACCTAATAATTTTAGGATTTAATTTTCTACAAACATTTGATCAACTTAGAATTTGTTGGGGATATTTTATTTTTCTAACTGGCCCCTCAGTTATCATTTCACCATCTTTTTTGCATAATTAATCCTCCCCCCACATGATTTCAGATGCCTTATTTATCACACGGAATTCTCATACAGATGGGTTTATTTCATGGCTTTTAGTTTATATCTAAAATATATATGCCATGAGTGTGTGGTGTGAGGTATGACCCATATAATAATTTAAAAAAATCAGAAATAGTGAATTTTACTAAATACTTCTTGGGGAAATCACTGGGGACAATAATATTCCCCCGCCCCACTGTGCTCATTATAATCATGGTCATTTATAGCAAAAGATTGTCTAGCATAAATCACCTAGCATTCTTGGAAGGAATATTTATGATCATGAATTTATGAGACTTCCCATGTTTTCCTGGATTATAATTGCTAACATTATATTTAGGATACTTACATGAGTGAGTATAAGTATAAATATAAGTATAAGAGGGGTTGGACTGAAATTTTATTCTTTTTTGTTCTCATTGAAAAATACTGTTTTTGAGTTTTGCTGAATTCATATAAAACATTATGGAGATTGTTTTCTTTCCTTATGCTCTGGAACAATTTAAATCACCTAGAAGTTATTGTGGCTAGGAAAGTTATTCTGTAACTTCCTCCTTTCCTTTTTTTCCTTGACTCAAGTTTCATAGCTTATATTTTCCTAGAAATTTGTGTGTTTAGACCAGCTTTTCTCACTTATAATAATTTTGGGTATAGGGTATATTTTCATTTGTTAATATCTTTTCTAATATGGTACAACCTTTTCTTATTTTTATTTTAGCTCATAGTTTATGTATTTTTTAGCATTTCTCATAAGCTACTCTTGGATTTATCATTTTTTTTCATTTTTAGCCCTCCTTTTTGGTATGGTTACTTCTCTATAGTGTCTTTCTTGTATCTATTTTATTGACCATTTTCTGTTTTGGAGGTTGAGTACTGACTTATTTGTTTTTTTCAAATAAAAATATTTGAAAAATATTTTTTTTTCCCCAAGCACATCTTTGGATTCATTATATATATTATGTAGATTTTCAACAATGTTTTTTCTTTTTACATTGTGATTTTGTACTCCTTTTTTTTTTTAAAAAAAGATTTTATCCATTTATCTGACAGAGAGAGGTCACAAGTATGCAGAGAAGCAAGCTGAGAGAGGGGGAAGCAGCTCCCCGCTGAGCAGAGAGCCCGATGTGGGGCTCGATCCCAGGATCCTGGGATCATGACCTGAGCTGAAGGCAGAGGCTTTAACCCACTGAGCCACCCAGGTGCCCCTTGTATTCCAAGATTTAGAAAATACTTTTTAAATTTCCAAGTGTTTGAGTGTTCATTTTAATTCTTAGTTTATTTCTAATTTTATTGCACTATAATAAAATTGGTCTTTACTGTGTCTATATGTTAGAATTTGCTGACATTTCCTTTCTTGACTAATATACAGATAATTTATATAAATGTCTCACAAGCCTTTGAAAAGAAGATATATTCTCTTTTGAAATGGTATAAAGTTAAATATATATTTATATTACTCAGACCTTTTTTTTTTAAGATTTTATTTATTTGACAGAGAGAGAGGAGACAGTGAGAGAGGGAACACAAGCAGGGGGAGTGGGAGAGAGAAAACAGGCTTCCCACCAAGCAGGGATCCTGATGTGGGGCTCAATCCCAAAACCCTGGGATCATGACCTGAGCCAAAGGCAGATGCCCAAAGACTGAGCCACCCAGGTGCCCCCTGTTTTTTTTTTTTTTAATGTCTTTACTTTTTTTTCTTGATCAGTGAAAAATTGAAGTGTTTAAAATTCTTTTGGTGTGTATCTCTCTTTCTCATTATTTTTTATGTTCTTATTTTTTATTTTATATCCTCCCAATTAGATTTTCTTCCATTCTCCTCTTTACCCAGTTACTCAAACCAAAAATTAAAAGAGTTTCCTCATCCAATTCAATTGTAAGTCTTACTAAGGCTATCTCCGTACAAATTTCAAATCCATCCACTTCCCACTGTCTTTACTATTTTAGTCCAAGCCAGTTATCTCCTGCATGGATTACTGAAAGCAGCCCTCAAGTAATCTTCTGAGTCCATTCTTGAATCGAACATGAAAGTCAGAAAGAACTTCCTTGTTCCTCTGCTTCAAACCTCCCAACAGCTTTCCATCCAAACTTCACTTAGAGTAAATCCACATTTTTTACTCTGCTCACAAAGTATATAGATTTGACCTGACCTATCCCAGCAGCTTCTAGCCATAATGGGCTCTGTCTCCTCAGACAAGACAAGTTCACTCACGTATCAGAGTGTGTATACTAACTATTCCCCTTTCCAGAATGTTCCTTGTCCTCTTTTGTGCATGGCAGTTTCCTTCTTGTTATTCAGATCTTAGCTGAAATTAACAATGTCTCAGAAATCTCTGGTCTGAGGGGTGCCTGGGTGGCTCAGTGGGTTAAAGCCTCTGCCTTCGGCTCAGGTCATGGTCTCAGGGTCCTGGGATTGAATCCCCGCATCGTGGTCTCTGCTCAGCAGGGAGCCTGCTTCCCCCTCTCTCTGCCTGCCTCTCTGCCTACTTGTGATCTCTCTCTTTCTCTCTCTGTCAAATAAATAAATAAAATCTTAAAAAAAAAAGAAACCTTTGATCTGATAGATACTTGTTATTATATTATCCTATTTTACTTCTCTCTACAGCATTCAATATTGATCATTTTATCTGCGGGTGTTTATTTATCAATATCTTTCTGCATTCCATTAGAAATTTTTTGAGAGCAGGAACATTGACTCTCTTTTTAAATCGCCCAGTAACAGAAAAGTGTTGGCATGTGGTAGATAGTCAAAATCTGTGGAATAGATGAAAGAATTAATTCCTTTTTTAAAAAAGATTTTTTTTATTTATTTGAGAGAGAAGGAGGGAGGGAGGGAGAGAGAGAGAAAAAAAGTGGCAGAGGGAGAGGGAGAAACAGGGAGCCCAATGTGGGGCTGGATCCCAGGACCCTGGGATCATGACCTGAGCCGAAGGCAGAAGCTTAACTGGCTGAGCCACCCAGATGCCATGAAAGAATTAATTCTGTGCAAAAAGCATAAGACAAATATACTTGCATAAGATTATAATGATAATTAAAAATAATTCTGTCCATTTTAATGCCTTTTGTCTTGAATTTAAGTTTGTCTGAATTTAGCATGAGGACATCTTCTTCTGTACGTAATGGAGTAACAGGGATGGGGACCGATATCTCACATTGTTCAAATAGAAAACAACACAAAAATTTGTGAAGCAAATAGTTTTCAGACACTGAACAACAAACAACACAGGATAGTGATTTGGAAGTGAAGGAAAACTAGTAAATTTAGACCTATGAGCGCTCCAGCTCATGGCAAGTTTCTGGACAGTACCAGAAAGAAGATAAACCCAGAGCCCAGGAGTCGTGCTGAGATGAAGAAAGAGAGCTTGCAGTTTATGAAAGCCAGGATGAAGAGAATTTTCATGGCATATATTCAGGACGGAGAAAGAGTTTGGGAGATTTGCTGGAGGATCCCCTCGGTTTTTGGCTCCGTGTTGATATGCACCTGGGTATAAGAAAACAGCCCAAGACTTAGGAAAGAAACACTGGAAAGGAATAAGCAGAACAATCCCCAGAGCTCAAACAGGGCCAAATATTGTTTGTGCTCCCACCAGCCAAGCAGAAAGGCCTCCTAATACACAGAGCATTAGTCAGTCCTCATGAAAGCACTGCCTCGGTGGTGGGGCCAAATAAGTCCTAGACTAGAGGCTGTCCAGGACCTGCTCTGGCAAACCTTAAAAGCAAGATACGAAAGGATCCATGGTTTCCAAGTAATTTACTGAGCCCCAGAAAAAAGTCCCCACCCCAAAAAAGAGATTCAGCACAAGAGACAGAAAGGAAACAATATCCGGTATCCAGTCGAAACTTAACATGCATGCAAAGAGGCAAGAAAATATGCTCCACAATTAGAAGCGGGAAAGTCAATAGAACAGACCCCAAAATGACACAGATAATAAAATTAAATAAGGGCATTAAAACATTTATTTTTAAAATTTTCCATGTGTTCAAGAAGGTAGAGGAAACCATGAGCATGACAAGAGGAATGAAGGATGTAAAAAGTATCCAAATCAAAATTCTAGAGATGAAAAATGATACCGAATTCTAGATTAGATGCTGCAGGAGAAAGACAGGGGAACTTGCAGACAAGGTAATAGAAACTACCAAAATGAAATGGAGAGAAAAAAGACAACAAAACTTAGAGCTCCAGTGAACTGTGTTATACAGCCTAACACATACATATTTTTAGTCCTGTAGAAAAGGAGGGAACAGAATAAAATATTTGATGAACTAATGGCCAAATTTAGTGAAAAGCACAAACCCAAGATTCAAGAAGCTCAATGGACCCCAGGAAGAAGACACATGAAGAAAACTAGGTCAAGACACATCATAAACAAGTTGTTGAATTTAGTGCTTTTTTTAAGATTTTATTTATTTGACAGGGAGAGAGAGATCACAAGTAGGCAGAGAGAGAAGGGGAAGCAGGCTCCCTGCTGAGCAGAAAGCCCAATGCGGGGCTCAATCCCAGGACCCTGAGATCATGACCTGAGCCAAAGGCAGAGGCTTTAACCCACTGAGCCACCCAGGCACTCCTGAATTTAACATTCTTCCTACTAGTCTCTTGTTTAATTTTCTTTGGACCATTTTTTTATTTTCAAACTTTCTGAAACACTTCAATATCTCATCTGTGGATTGCACATCACTTTTAGTTCTTCAAATAAGAATCATTATCTCTTAAAAGAGTATCCCATTTGTAATTATTACTTAACAGTCATATTTGGTTTTCCATCCTCCATCTTATTTTCGTTTTTGTTTTCTATAGTTTGCAATATAATCTGTGTTTTTTTTTCTATGCCCCTGTGACTGTGTCATTGACATCCTCAAACCCTATCCCAGATCCACACACATTACCCTAGTCATCTGCAAGATAACAGACTAACATTTTCCATTAGCGGCTGCCTTTATAAACTTAAGTACATCTTTCCACTTATTTTTTTTCAAAGATTTCATTTATTTATTTGACAGAGAGAGAGAGAGAGATAGTGAGAGAGAGAGCACAAGCAGGGGGAGCGGTAGGCAGGCAGGCAGAGGAAGAGAGAGAAGCAGGCTCCCTGCAGAGTAAGGAGCCCTATGCGATGCGGGGGGGCTCAATCCCAGGACCCCGGGATCATGACCTGAGCCCAAGGCAGCCGCTTAACCGACTGAGCCACCCAGGCCCCCTACATCTCTCCACTTATAAACTTGAGAGTAATGATACATTTATTGGTTTTTACCGTGAAAGATAAAGAAATCAAAGCAATTTTATTACCTTGCACTAACCAGTAGTTATTTGTTTAATCCCTTAGCTTGTCCATTTGTGAATTTCTTATTTTAATGCGTTTTGTGTGTGTGTGGTCCAAACAAATTTTTTTTAGACCAGAAACATATGGACTTTTGGAATTATTATTTTAGTCTATTTTCCTAAGCTTTGACAGATGAGATACTTGATTAAATATTTAATTCTTGGTTCACAATTTTATATTCAATACTTGTTAATAACATTGTTTTATTGCTTTCTTTTATTTAAAATTGCTTGTGAGAAGTCTGATGTAAACTTATTTGTTTACCTGCATAATAAATAGTCCTTTTAAATAATGAAGATCAGTAATTCACCAGGATAACCTCTCCCTCTGTTTCTATATCCGTTTTTGTCTCTGTCTCTGTCTCATCTTTTTCTCTCTCCCTTTCTTTCATGGGCAATGAGACTTTCTGAATTATAGGATCATGCCATTTCATTAAACTATTTTTATTCTAATAGTTCTTTAAATACTTTGTTCTGTTTTTCAGAAAATCGATTATCCATATATTGGATTCTAGTATCTTTTTAAATTTTTAAAATACTTATTTATTTAGTTATTTAGTTAGTTAGTTATTTTAGAGAAACAGAGCCAGTAGGGGGAGGGACAGAGGGAAAAGGAAAGAAGCAGGCTCCCCACTGAGCAGGGATCCTGACACAGGTCTCGATCTCACAACCCGGAAATCATGTTCCAAGCAGATATCAAGAGTCAGACACTTAACTGACTGAACCATCCAGGCACCCCAATTCTAGTATCTATTTTCCAATTTTCATGAAAAATTCTTTTCCTTGGAATTTTTAAAATTAAGTTCTCAGGTTTGCTACTGATTCTATTTTTTAAAAAATGTTTTTTAGATTGCTAATATGTGTTCTGGTTTAAAAGTTATTTTCATGCTTTGTAACAACATTGATTTTCTGCATTCTTAGTACTGTTATTTTTAGTTAATATATCAATTAATCATGGTATATCAAAAATTTTTATAGTTTGTATCAAAAAATTCCATATTTTCTTTAGTTTTCTTTCTTTTTTTAAAAAGAGGTAGGGGAGAGGCCAAGGAAGGAGAGAGAATCCTCAGCAGGCTCCACATCGGGTGTGTGCAGCTCGATCCCATGACCCTGAGATCAACCTGGAGCTGAAATCAAGAGTCAGACGCTTAACTGACTGAGCTACCTAGGTACCCCTTTAATTTTCTTGATAATACAGAACTGTTATTGTCTAAAAATGTCTCTCAGGCAATACTATATTGATTTTAGGAATTTTTTTTTCCATAACAGATTTTCTGTCATACTTTCAGTCTCTCTGCTCTCAGGAGTAACAGTATTAGGAGTACTAACATTATTAGTACTAGTCATAGTACTAGTAACTATTAGTAATACTATTTTTTAGTAATATTAATAATATTAGTAATAGTATTACTATTGCTAATACTATTGCTAATACTATTAGTATTATCTGCTTGGAACATGATTTCCGGGTTGTGAGATCGAGCCCTGTGTCAGGATCCCTGCTCCATGGGGAGTCTGCTTCTCTCCTTCTCCCTCTGTCCCTCCCCCTGCTGGCTCTATTAGTAATAGTATTAGCAATAGTATCAGTAATAGTAACAGGTACCACTATTCATACTGCTGCACTACTCCGCTTACCACTGCCATGACCATTGCCAAGACTACTCCTTCCAACACAACCACCAGAAGTTCATCCTTTCTCATCTCATTGTTATTCTTTTCTAGTCCCTGTATCACTCCAAATACTATCAGGATACAAAACTCAATTCAGAAGATTGAAGAAATTTTCATGTAAGTAGACCTTACAGAAACCAACAATACAGGGCAAATCTTACCACCCTGTAGGCCTGAAGAGGTAAGAGGAGAAAATTGTGTTACTAGAGTACCGCACAGGGGACCAAAGGGAAGAATACACAGCAGAGTCCCGCGCTGAACACCTTAAATATAATCCCCACAGTGAGATAGGTGTTACTCTTACTTGAATTTTATCTTTGAGGATACAAAGCATTATATAACTTGTCCAGAGACACAAAGCTAAAAAGTTGTCAATCTCAGCTTCCTAGCCATCTCTGACTTCAACATCCAGACTCCTACCTTCTGCAATAATAATTTTTTTTCCTCAGTTCCTTATTGAGCTCCTTCTATAGCAGGTACTGCTAGCGGTATTGACCAAGAATAATGAACAAAACCAACGTGATACTTTCTCTCATACAACTTCCTTGCCTTTGACTAGAGGCAGACCTACATGTTCTGCTCTTTCCCCTAAAATAGTGTGGGAGACATCTCCCTGACTCCCTTCAGAACGTCCTCTTCATGAACAACATGGAGGTCTGAGTGTTACTGGCATATGCTCATTCATTTTCCTGAAGACCAAAGGAAGGGAGTTAGGGACTTAGGCAGAAGAGATTTCTCCTGCTGTTTCTCTCAAAATTGTTGGAACTCAGGCTCATATCCAGTAAGCCTGGTTGAGGGCCCAACTGGTACCACAATGGCACATGTAGTGTTCCTGGGAAATGGTTTGTTCTCCTGCATCAGTGTGTTCATCCCTGGATGAAAAGTCAACCAGACTGACACTCTATGCTTCTGATTTTAGGCCCTTGAGTATTTGGTCATTTATTGCCTGAAGTTTGATTCACAACAGACCTGCTTCTAAATCTTAGTCCACCCAAGTAAGAAGCTGCTTAGGTTGAGCTTTTTCTTCAATTCTGGCTAAGCTGCAATTGAAGAATTGGCTCACGACAAAATTACTCTGTTCTTTTCCACAGTTTGTTCATGCGTTTAGCCCATACCTCGCTAGCTGGTGGATATTTTTGAGGGCTCTCATATTTGTTTGTTTGCTCATTTCTGTAACACCTTTACTTCTGCAACACTTGCAGAAATGGCCCTTGTGGCACTGTGTTGTGAAACTATACATTAGATTAAACTTGTGTCTTGATAATAGTTGGATTTGTAGTATGAGATTAAGACCTTTATAAAGGTCAATATAGATCATTTTTGTTGCTTTTTTTTTTTTTTTAGTTCTTTTGGTTAGCTTTACTGCTGTGAAGGAGTAGAACTCTTGTAAATGTGCCCTTTGCCTACAAATTTCCCATACATGTTGGGAAAACTACATGTTTCAGAGAGAATTTGGCCATAGCAAATAAAAGAAGAAGAACAAGATCAAGTTCCCCTAATAGGTGACTAAATGAAGAAAATAAAGAAGTTAGGTAAAAGAGTTATTTTAAAGTAAGTGGGTTCAGATTTTCTGTTCTTAAATTTGAAATGAAAATAAGATGTTAAAACAGAAACTTCCTGCACAGAGATGCAGACATGGCCTTGCACTCGAACTCCCGCGGTGGCTTCAAAGAGAAAAGGGATAAATAGAACCCATTGAGGGAGGAGTAGAAGTCTTGGGAGACAGTTACAGAGGAGGAAGAGGAGCTGGATTTAGCAGAGGAGACAGAAAGATAACTGATGGAGCGTTACACAATACTGTGTTTCCTTTTAAGTGTTTTTTATTGGGTTTAATATCAAGAAATCCTTTATCTTGGGTTACAGATTTTTCCTGCTATCACTGATGTTTCTTCATTCTCTACTCTGTGTGTGCTTTATCTTTCCCAATTAATTTAGACACATTTCCATTATTAAGATTATATATAGATAAGGTAGCAATTCCAACTGGATATCCTTATCAGAGCAAACCGAGGTATTGTGCAATAAAACCTCCATCATGAAGTGAATGTTAACAAATCATTTTCATAGGAAATGTCCTTTTATTATAGACAAATTTATGCTCAGTGATTAGCCCAGGCTCCTGAGTCCTAAATTAAAAGGCATTTTCATGCTATTTTTCATTTGATGATGAGATACCTTTCATGCTGCTAATTCTCCTCCGGTAGCAATAGTTACAGCCAAGGTCTGCTGGTCACAGATGTACTCCCCTGCTACCAGACCTCTATTCATTTATTCAACATACCTTAATTAAGCCTCCATAACATCATTTACTATGTGCTAAAAACCATTCAAAAATAATATCCAAGAGTCTCTGTCTTCAAGGAGATCGCTGTTCAGGGATTATTTTTAGTCATTAGAATCAAATTTTTAATTGCTTTCTTTTTATTAAAGTCTTTTGGTACCTCTAGAAACTATGTACCAATGTAGAAATAATCATCATTTTCTAATGAAAAAATCTGATTTATTCAAAGGGTCAAAGAAACATGTATTGAGGAATAAAGGAAACTGAACCTTTACCTTTCAAATTGAACATTTCTCTCAGAAGCTATATCTGGCTTGAATGGAATCAAGAAGAATGTTGGCCTTAAGTCGGTATGCTCTTCAATGATATAGACCATCCTTTTGTCTAGCATGGTGCTAGATAAGAGGGAATTTTAAAGTAATTATGCCATAAATTGAGAACTGGAAATAACAGATGAAATAAGTTGAAATACACTACACAATACTGAATAGTTTACAAAGCATAACCATGAACACTACCTTATTTGATTATATACTTTTCTCTCTTTTGAACTGGCATAAATACAATAGAGCAGACGATCAGGGCTGATATAGTGGGACAGATTAGAATATTACAGAGGACACAGAAGGAAGAAACCAATGTGGACTGGAGTAGTAGGCAATGTACTGTTCTTTATTTACTTTATCATTTTAAAATCCATTTTCCCAGTGAGGTCCTACAGATGCTTCAATACTCATTCTTTAACTCAGCTGTAGTATAAGTTTGAATGAACAATTAAGAGGGGAGAGGACATTATTAAAGGCAGGGGGATAAGGAACAAAAAATTCCTGTTAAAATCGCCATTGAAAGGAATACAAAGGGGAGGTGAATATGTGACCTTTCTTTCACAGCCACTCCCTCATTTTTACTAAACCCACTGCTTGGATTCCTTTGTATACTGAGCATGTTGTGGGCCAAGTCTAATTTCTCATGGATGTTGTGTTCTGGTCATAACTCCTGCCAGAAATTTGGGGAAATGTTTTTCAGATCAACCTGGACAACAATTGTGTGTTTCGTGCACATGTTTAACTAAACCAGTGATCAGAAATGACACTTTGCTGCAAAATGGCAAAGTTGGATAGGATGAGTGAACATTCCCTGGGTTTCTTTAATCCTCTTTGGGCCAAACAAAATAACTAAATACACATGCGTACACAGCTGAAGGGCTTTTAAATGCCTTTTGCATGTTTTTGTGTTTTTGAAATTTTCCCAAGGCAGCTTGAACAAACCACTGCATTTTAATGGTGATGGGGATAGGTACTAAAATTCCGAGGTACTCGTGCTTATAACAGGTCTCTCCCAAACCTCCCTTTATCCTTCTCCTATCTCTACCTCTCTGTGTTACATCGTGGACCTCATGTGTGCAGGTCACTGGTGAAGGTCAGAAGAGATCACCATGGGGAAATCAGAGAAAGATAAAGGAAATCTTATCATTTCTCAGCTCTTGTGTGTAGAAACACTTTCTACTTCTTCAGTCAAGGGGGCTTATGGGTCAGTCTCTGCCCTCTTATTTGAACTTGATCCTGACAAGTGATTTAGACAAGACAGAAAATGGAGTTTATTTGAGCAGATATATGTCTTTTTTTTCAATGCCCACACACAAAACCAGTACATTTAAAACTTAAAATTAGTATATAAACTGGGCACAGTGTGTCTTATGGCACTCTACTCGTGAAATAGTGAATAAATACAAGATTGTATGGGAATTAGCTGCTAAATTGTGGGTTAAAAGCAATAAATAACCAATAATAATATATTTATTTCCTCTCCTATGTAAATAATAACTTTCTAAAAACATTTTATTGGAATAACTATTCTACTCTCAGATTTATCACTATCTTCCAGAATGAAAATCTTCCAAATTTCAACATACAGGATTCAGCTGCAACAGCTGTACCACTAAAAAAAACCAACAAATACAAACCTAAGATGAACATACTTGGCTAAAGAGTATTTTTCTTCATTATTGGCTTTTGGTTGTTATTTCGGCTGAATTTGATTTGGACAACTGACATTCAACATCTCAAAATTTCTAACCCCTTCTCAGAGTCTCTGAGTGAAAGTAGAAAACGTAAGAGGTAATCCAAAGTCTGTAAAATAGTAAAAGCCAAGCAATTCTGAAGGGAAAATAAAACTTTTTATAAACCAAGAGAAGGCAAAAGGCAAGAGGGTATAAAGAAACCAGCAATACAAACTTGAAGTAGAAGAAAAAATAATAAGATGTATCATGTTACAAAAATAAAATAAAATAATTGGCCTAAGGAAATCAAAAGGAAAAGGAGAAATTCTAGAAAAAGATATTCTATGTGGTCAAGAGAGTTGCACAGGAGACAGAAGACATGGGTTTCAGCCTCACCCACTGCTAACTGGTTTTGGGACTTTTGGCAGGATATTGTGTCTTCCTGGGTTTCACTTCCACCTCTGTAAAGTCATTTTGCCTCAGAAGTGTAAGATCACTTCAGTGTCTCAAATTCCTTGAGAGAAGACATTTTTACCTTCTTTGTTTCTTCTTTTGCTATCGTTTACTACCAAACACTTAAAAATAATGAACTTGTTACATTAGACTGACTGAAATAGCAAAGTACTAATTTAATACTTCCTGTTTTGACACATGAAAAGATGTTTAACATCACGCATCATCAGGGAAATGCAAAACAAAACTACAATGAGGTATCACCTCACAACCGGCAGAATGGTTAAGGTCAAAAATACAAGAAACGATAAGTGTTGGTGAGGATGTGGAGAAAAAGGAATCCTCATGAACTGTTGTGGGAATGCAAACTGGTGCACCTACTATGGAAAACAGTGTGGAGTTTCCTCAAAAAATTAAAAAAGAATTACCCTATGATCCAGTAATTCCACTACTGGTATTTACCCAAAGAATACAGAAATACTAATTCAAAAAGATATAGGTACCCCAATGTTTATTGCAGCATTATTCACAATAGCCAAAGCATGGAAGTGACCCCAGTATCCCATTGATAGATGAATGGATAAAGAAGTGGTATTTATACACAATGGAATATTACTTAGCCATAAAAAAGAACAAAATCTTGCCATTTGCAGCAACATGGATTGTTATAGAAGTTATAATGCTAAGTGAAATCAGTCGGAAAGACAAATACCATATGATTTCATTTATATGTGGAACTTAAGAAACAAAACACATGCACAAGAGAAAAAGAGACAAATAAAAAAAAAACAGACTCTTAACTATAGGAGACAAATTGGTGGTTACCAGAGAGGAGAGGGGTGGGAGGTTGGGTGAAACAGTTGAATGGAATTAATAGTATACTTAACATTATGAGCACTGAGAAATATATATAATTATTGAATCACTATATTATATAGTGTAACTAACATACAACTGTATGTTAGCTATACTAGAAATTTTAAAAACTCAAAATAAAAAAAATACTGTTTTCAGGGTTAAAATAGTTAACAAGTAGGGTGAGTAAATGAGTCCTTGTTTCTCTAGGTCCAATTTCTTTTAACTATTCACAACCTCCCAAGAATGTCTGATTGACATGGTATCCCAGAAATACTAATTTTTTTTTAATGTTCTATGTCTAAAATGAAGGCAAGAAAAGGGAGGAAGATTAATTTCTCTGTGATGACTGAAGATCAAATACAGACTAAGAACTGTGCTTATATAAAGACAAAAGAAATTATCAGGATTTGTCTATGGCTTGTAAAGATATTACTTCTACTTTGCTTTTAAGTATTTCATCTAGTGTTCCCATTTTGATTATAATTCATGACCAGAATGAGAAAATCCCTACTAGAGTGCCTGTTATGTGTAAGTGTTCAGTAAATATTAGCTTATTATTATTAACTTGAAAGTGTGTTTGTATTTCACAGCTTTTATTTTTTAAGTGAAAAGATAATTTAGCAAAGGCACATTCATGCCTTCATAGTAAAAGTAGAAACCTTTAAAATAATAATGAATAAGATTAGGAAAAGAAAGGAGACATGGTTATATAAATTATTTTTTTAAATTTTTCTTCCAAATATTTAAATTCTAGTTTATAAATTATTAGTAAAAGGAATTTTTGCCATGATTTGTTCTACTCCCCACCCTGTCAATAATTAATGTCTACACACACACACACATGCGTGCGCTCACACACACACGCACACACACACACATATACTTTAGAAATTCATGTCCACAGCAGGAAGGAATAATTTTAAAAATTCATGAATTAGAGTTTGATTTATCACAAAAGTAAATCTTTTTTGACACTACATTCTCTATCAGTATATGTAAAACAAGGTTTGTTTTATGTTTTTGTTTGAAGGGTCATTTCCACCCCCATTACATTCAGAAGAAAACGGCAGTGCTTCTTTGTGAACAAAAAGCAGGCATCTGAGAAGCTCTAGCTTTAAAAATAACAGAATACATGAAGCCCCTTCAATGTATAGAAGTTTCTTCCATCATGAGGGAGGAGTTGGTAGAGTGAGAATCACAACTTGGGAGAAAAATCTTGCTCTGACTGGAAAAAGAAGATCATGACAGGTTAGGATGATTGAGAAAAATTAAGTATACTGATCTTTATTCATGAATTTTGGTGGCAAAAAACGAAGATGTGGAACCACTAAGGCAGGTAAACATGATTTAAAATCATCCCTTAAATTAGTAGCTAGAATAACAAAAAGCCACTTCTGCCTTTAAAATAGTTCCAAGAAGGATTGAATAGCTAAAGCATTTCAAAGACAGGAACACTGAGAAGGCATTCAGCATTATCTCACTGATGTGTCTAGTTTAGAGAAAGAGAGGCTATTAAACACAAAAGTACTTAAAATATTAATACATCAAACTTCCAGGCAACTGTAAACAAATCAAGTGCTAATGCTTTGCAGTACTAAAAGCAAATACATGAAAGAAAGATGGAGATCAATATTACAGAAGAATGAGGGAGCCTGAAGAAGGACTAATCAATGTTTGCCACAGTTGAGTGTAGTTATGAGAAAAGAGCCACATATTATTCTTCTTGATATTTCTTTAAATATTACTATAAAGTTTATTCATTTGGTTCATAGCTGAAAGTCTTGTATATGGCAGGCACTGTGTTGGGTAATAGGAAAATGTTGATGACTTGAAGTTTCCTATCCAAATGGAGTTCAACTTGTGTTGACTCAAAAAAGAAAACAAACAGAAATGAGTCATTAAAGTACTGAGTTATGGGGGTTACACACATCCAAGGTTGGGTTAGAGTGCAACGGAAACCCCGGGCAGGAACCCCCTGTGTGGGAAGGGTGGAAAAGGCATCTCAAGTGGGCCAAATCCGAGATGGGCCTTGAAAGATGAGAAGTTTTCTTGGCAGAGAAAAGGGAAGAGAGAGAGGATGTTTCAGATAGAATAAACAATGTGAACAAAATGGAAGAGAATAAAAGGGCAGAGACTGTTTGAGGAAAGGTGAAGGACCCATCAGGAGCACTGTGAGGAGACCCCAGCCTGCTGGGGCTGCTAGCTCAGCCAGAATTGCAGGCACAGTAAGGATAAGGAAATACAGTTATTCCAGAACTAGGTGAGCAGTGCAAAATCAATCAAGTAAAAGCAATCCCTGCGCTATATGAAGCAGTCACTGAACCTAGATCCAGATTGATTTAAAAATGCATGAAACAAGAAATTATCTTATAGTAAACACTAAAGATTAATGAAAATATAGATGCTTAGTCCAGAGAAATAAATTTGGCAATAAACATGGGAAAGGATCCAAATTAGTGATGTGCTACTTCTTTTCCTTTGCCCCAAATACTATTCAAATAGGTACATTGTGTAGATGTTATCATAGTCTTCCCATCCTTCACAGCATGTATGTGTGCACATGTATACACACAGAAGGGATAAAGCAGAACTACTTGGGAGCCGCTGAAAGACAGCAAGGTAACTATTTAACTGGTAAAACTCACATGACGTCTCTCATTTCTATTTCCAAAGGAAAAACATTGCACCACACTCACAAACTACATGTGTTTTCTCCATCAGTAAATACATGTCATATGTCAAAATAAACTGGCCAAGAAAGTGTAAATAAATGATTCAGTACAATCCCATTACCAGGACTGGAAAAAAACCAAAATAAAACACAGAGTACAACTCCTACAAACTGTGAGTCAGGAACACCATGTTTTCACATAATGGGTGGTACATGCTGTAATGAGAAACGGGGTGAGGGTGAGAAGAGGGAAAGCTGTAGCATCACTGGGTGGCTCAGTACCCCGTGGACACAAACTCCCTGTAACATAATGTGATGCCCTGCTTTGGGGTCTATCTCCTCCACATGGAATTATAATGCCCCTGAAAGGAAAAATACAGCTTAATATTCACCTTTTTACCAACAATACCCAAGACAACACCAAACAAATCCATTAGACTGAATCAACTTATAGAACCAATAGGAGAGTCAAGAACTGTGATAAATAAGGTCAGAGGAGCAAAGTGTCACTGTTCACCGTGTCTGAGAAGTGATTAAATGGCTCTAAACAAGGCAGAGACTGTGGTCGTCCATGGGAAGCCCAGAAAAGAAAGAAGAGCAGAGAAGAGAACGAAGAGGAAGTGTCGTCGGTTACAAGGGTAGGAGCTCTGTTGGGGAAGGGATCCTTGCTTCAGCCATGGTAGACAAGAAAATACCATTCACTCCACTGCCCAAGTTTCTAGGCATGTGTTACATTATTTTCTGGATATATTTTTGTGACACTCTCAGTTATTTTTTTTTAACACAGCTCCTCTGACTTTATTAGTTATGGGAGTTGTCATCATATAACACAGTGCCTGGCCTATCATGGATATCACAAAAATTATAGAATAAATATGTTTGAGGTTTTCCTCTCAAACTGGCTATTATTAACCGTAGTCTGCCATTAACTGTAGCTGGAGACTGGTCACACATCACTGGAAACTGGCCACACGTCATTTGTGACTGAGCTCGAGCCAGGGCAATAAAAACACTACCACTACTGTTAGCAACAACCTCTGCCAACATTCTGATGGTGGCCAGACCCTGTTCCATGTTTTTCATATGCATTAACTCCTTTGGTCCTTACTACTAATCCTATGGATCACTTTGATTATTGTCCTAATTTTGTGGAAGGTAAAACTGAGGCATAGAGCGATAGGAGTGAGGGTTATGTAATGGTAATGGTTCCAAAAGTAATGGTTCCTCCTCCCGCAGACTCTCACTGAGGAAGACCTGGCTGTTCATTACCAAGTCACGGGGAGAATGGATTCATTATTAGTTAGAGGTCGCCCGTCTAGGAGGGGTGACCATGAGTGGAGGGTGTGGAACCAAGAAAGTGTGCCAGATGCAGGAGCTGGTCATCCTCCTGGGATGCAGTGAGAAAAATGAGAAACAACACTGGGTTTTTCTGGTGTCAGAAAGACAGTAGCAATTTAGAACAGTCGCAGTTCTATGTAGAGAAGTCAGGCTTAACTACCCCCACTGGATGGAGGAAGGGAAATTACCAATATCTTGTCAAGGTGACAGCTCCTCAATTCTGGGGTTTGGCACCACAGCCGAGGGAGTGTTGGAATACATTGCCAAGTCGCAGGGACAGAACTAGACTAAGCAAGGGCTTACTGACACAAGGTAGATTTAACCTTTTTCAAGGCATGCATTTAATGCCCTTCGGAGTTGAGAGCTCCTGGTTACTCAAACGCAGACATTTATATGATCAAATTTCAAATGCATCATTGAAATTCAGGTCAACTTTTCAAGTGGCGTATGAGATTACCCAGTTCAATTCAGACCTCTATTCTCTACCATGGAGACCTGCTCAAGGCAATGAATTCTCTTTATATCTAGAAAAGAGCAAGAGTAGTTAAGCATTACAGTTTTATTGATCTAATAAGTAGCATATCTAATAAGTGACGGGACTCTTCCAGCCTGGTAATTAACCAAAATTTAATTTTCTAAGAAGGTGATGTTACAGGGAAAGATGAAGCTTTAACCTTCGAAGTTACTTGGAACCCATAAATCTTCGGAAGCTCTAAGCAGTGGTCTCTGTGAGTTTGTTTTTTTAGTGGAAAGAATCTCCTCAGCATTTGTTTAATTGAAGCAGTCAGGGATGTAGAAAAGATTAAGTAGTGCAGGTATAAAAGTAATAAATTAGAACTAAGAAAATTTTCCATGATTTAATTTACTGAACTTTTCACACTGAACCAAAGGAATATCAAAAATCATTTTCACCAGAAAGAGGTTAACTGATCATTAGTACTCATGCTCTTTCCTTAGAAAACATACATTTGTATTCTAGTGGTACACATCATAATGACCAGATGAAAGCCTGGCCCTGTCATCAGATCCCAAGGTTCAAATCCCAGGCCCGCTTCTTGCTGGCTGTATAAACTAGGAGAAGTTACCTAACGTCTCTCTGGCTCAGAACTCATCAATGCAATAATTGTAAATAGCAATACACCTACTTTCTATTGCTGTTGAAAGGATTACATTGATTTACGTTTACAATGCCCTTACCAAAGCACCTGGCAGTTAAGAAATTTAAGCTATGTGGTTATGATTATATAGTTGTGAAGAAATGTTGTATTTAAAAAATTATTTCCCCCAATTTGCAAGGGCTGTTTGTTTGTTTGTTTGTTTCAGAGATTCATGATGGCTTAGCCAGCAGACCAAGTCTCCATCTGCACTTACTGTATTGCCCTTTTGGTTATTTTGTTAGGTACCAAGAAATCCATCAGTTATAAGCTGCTTTTTTTCCCCCCAATGATGACATTTTGCCAGCTTTTTGACAAGTTTCCTCAAATATGAGTTGTAACTTAATTTTAAGTAAAACTTGAAACTCTTGGCATCTACACTCCCTTATACTTGGCAAAATAAAACGTCCTATTCTTGACAAAAGACCTGAAGAGTTCTTTCCAGTTTTTACAAAACAACATGTGTGTGCAAAAGGAATTTTTGGTAATCCAAAAATAAATAATTAAAATTTCCTTAAAGTATATATTGCTTATCTCCTTTTCTTTCATTATAGGAGAAACATCTCCTAAACATTTAATTAACTCTCTGGATTTTTAAGGGTCAGATGCATTGAGAAAAAAATTAAAACATTTAACCAAAATTTGTTCTTTTTGAAAGTGGATTATGGTGTGTCTTAAGGATTTACTTACTTAAGAGATTGTATCCATGTGATGGGTTTGTTCATTCCTTGAGAGTCCACAACTAGCTTGCCTTAAAATTGTCTATAGAGACACAGAAAAGAAGACCATGAAATGGAGAGACCGTGAAAATGGAGAGATTGAAATCACAAAATAGACACACACACACACACACACACACACACACACACACACACACACAGATCTAGAATACATACCCACCCCTTCAAACTTCACTGTCATGATCAAAATCCAAGCCCTTTTTATCCTCCCTTGCCTCTCTTACTGCAATAGCTTCCTACTTCCTACTTCTTTTTCTTCTTTCTTCTGACATTTGCCACTACACCTGCCTTTACAGCATCACATCTTAGACTATTGCTTAAATAAATACCAGCTTTATAAGCCAATATCTCCTCACATTCTGGAGCGAGCACACCCCTCCACTTCCCTTCTCAATCTTACAGAAAATGCTCCTACTGCGTTCCAGTCATGTGGTTTGAATGAGAACCACTGTGCTCTAATGGGTTTTGCCCTCCCCAGGATCTTAAGTCATGTTTTATTTTTATTTATTTATTTGTTTGTTTGTTTGTTTTTAAAGATTTCATTTATTTGACAGAGAGAGAGAGATCACAAGTAGGCAGAGAGGCAGGCAGAGAGAGAGGGGGAAGCAGGCTCCCCGCTGAGCAGACAGCCTGATGCGGGGCTCGATCCCAGGACCCTGAGATCATGACTTGAGCCGAAGGCAGAGGCTTTGACCCACTGAGTCACCCAGGCGCCCCTTAAGTCAGGTTCTAGTTGTATTGTCCACACTTTGCAACCAAAAAAGTGTCTGTTACACAGCCTAACTCCAAATAGAATAAAACCATTCAGTTTAAAGTTCAGCCCAATGCTGTCTTATCCAGAAGGTGTCTCTGAGCCTCCCTCCCAGCTACATATAAGTAGTCTGCTCAGGTGCAATAGTTTATTTACATGTCTCTTGTGGCACGCTCCAATTTCTAAGGTCTATAATAATATTAGGATGTGTGCATAACTTCCTCCCCAGCTAAGCTCTTTGGAGAGTCTACAATACATGCCTGATAAATATTTGTTGAATACGTGAATGACTGGGTGGATGAGGAAAATAATCTTTGCAAGGGATTCTCTGAGCCTTCTTGCTTTTCATCCAGATGTTTGGCATCCCAGAGACACTTCTAAAAAGGAAATAAATTGGTAATAAATGATGTTTTCTCTGAGCTTCCATTCAAATCAGTATGGACCAGTCACATCCCCGCAATGTTCCATCCGCATGTTCGTGCTTCCTCAACTCTCAGGGCCGAACACCTGCAGTTAACCGGCCACACAGACCGGAGTTATTTTTAACATGACTCCAACTGATCTGGGAAGTTAACGACCTCTCAGTGTCCAGCTGAAAACCAAACTGAACATCAGTATTTTCAGAGACTTCTTTAAAAACACTAGAAAGCCAGAGATTTCTCTCCTCTCGTTAGGCAGCCCACCGACCTGAGTCTGCTGACCGTCTCTCTTCCACTGGATTCACAACATGGACATCTCTATTGTGAATGCCCAGAAAGGGTCAGGAAGTCCTAGAAGTTTCTAGTTTCAAATGCTATCCATTCAGGCGTTTGACCTACTATTGTGCCAGACAACTAGACGGAAAGAAAATGCGACTGAGCCTTCGCTTTCGCAGTCCCTCTCACACACCCCTCTTCCATTTCAGTCAATGGACTTCAAGTGCGAAACGCTACTAAAATTCTTTTTCCCTTTAGAGCAGCAGTAATACCATCTCTGCCCCTACCTATCACTTTTAAACCAGGCTCGGTGGCTTTCAAGATCCAGGTCAAATTGTTCTGAGCTCAAGACGCCAAAAATATTTCCTCTAATAACTTGACGTTTTAGGACACTCTAAGCCAGCTTTATACTCTTCAAGGTTACCTCTGTAAAATCAATAATACATGGCCAGATTTTTATCCTCTGTAACTAACACTATTTTATAAGGTTTATAGTTTGGTTTTTCTTTTGTTTTGTGTTTTGGGATTGTTTTTGTTTTTTGGGGGGTGGGTTTCTTGTAAGTAGAAAAGAGTATTTCATTTCAGATTTTGGATATCTTAAGTAAACAACAGTAAGAGATTCATCATTTATATTGTGAATTGTGAATTGATGAATACGTTTTAAATTTGGTATGATTATTAATGACCACATAGTAAGAAGAAAAAAATTATTTTGATCTGGGAAAAATATATATACATTTCTCTCCTGAGCAAAATTCAAAATCATATAACACACTACTGATAAGAGGTCTGCATATAAGTATAAACAGTATCAAAATCTCACTATAGGGGCGCCTGGGTGGCTCAGTTGTTAAGCATCTGCCTTCAGCTCAGGTCGTGATCACAGGGTCTTGGGATCAAGCCCCACATCGGGCTCCCTGCTCGTCAGGAAGCTTGCTTCTACCTCTCCCACCACCCTTGCTTGTGTTCCTTCTCTCACTGTGTCTCTCTCTGTCAAATAAATAAAATCTCTAAAAAAAGAAAATATTCCTTAAAAAAAATCTCACTTCAAAAGTTTTAAATACCTACTCTGTGCAAACATCTCAGGTTTTAAGCAGCATCATATGTTTGGCTTTTGTTTTCTCAGAAGCTAGTTGCATATTGGGGCAGGCAGTATATAAATAACCATCATGGTGTATCCTCAAGGAGTCCCTTTAGACATAATTCCTTGTGCTGCCCTTAAAACCAGAAGGTAAGTACACTATATGAAAACATTCTACATTACTTGATCTAGATTAGTATTCCTTGGCTTATTTCTAAGACTGTGCATATTTAAGGTTATTGCTTATGGGCCTTGAAGTTTCCCATCCCCTAATCTATGACCTACCAGCCTGAAAATGAGATTAAAATTCTCACCATTATTATTATTCTTTTGGGTTATGTTATTATTTTTCACAGCATGGGTAGATCTGCAAACTGGGGAGAAATGGAGGGGGGGATACCAGAAACCTAGAATTTATTGGTAGATCTTCAAGCCGCCTGCATGGTAAGTTCCTCTCTAACCTTCCATTCAAAAAAAATTGCTTTTCAGCTTGCTTTTCCCTATATTTCTGTTTTTTTTCTGGGTAATACACAAGTTTTCATTTTTCTCTAATTCTGATATCATATGCAGGGAAAAGATCTTTGCCATGTAGTTGAGGGATTCGTGCTACCTCAAACTCATCTAACCAAATAAGGTTACTTTGCCTAGAAATCTTTTAAACTTATCCCCTGCAACACAGCATGTTGCAAGTTGAGTTTCCTGGGGACTTGGTCCTTTCCAAGTACTTTTGGTAATCCCCGCAGGAAGCATTGTGCTGCACCAGAGGGATCTTAGCCAGGCACATAAAAGCCACCATCCCCTGGTGGTAGAAACCTGGGCAAAAAATAAGCCAAAAATTGGTAGTCAGGCCATTGCCAAAATTCAGATTTATAGCACTTAATCCAATATGCATTTATCAAAAAAATGTATCATATTAAAGACATTGAACGTGACCTCTAGGAGTCTTATACATTGAGATAAGGCAGAATCAAACAGAAACCTAGATGCCATGTCTTTTATTGGTTTTGCCTGTAGGGGAAAGGATCTGGGAAATGTTTATATTTAATTTGGTTTTGAGAGATGGGACCCAGGTCTTCCTAGCCTTGAAAGGTATTATAAGAGACTGACAGAAGAAGAAGAAGAAGAAGAAGAAGAAGAAGAAGAAGAAGAAGAAGAAGAAGAAGAAGAAGATTTTTTGAGGTTGTCAGGTGTTCATAAATTTTAATGACTGGTATTTATTACTACTATTACTTAACAATTAAAACCCCAGTATTCTTTCCACTGTAGGAATTTGCAAGCTCAGAGAACTAATATGTATTGGGCAGTTAATTCATGTCAAACACCATACTAGGGATTGGGAGTACATCTATTTGCTTGCAGCAATGCAAAGATGGACCTTGGCATTCTAAAATGTTGGTAGAAAAACTAGTTCATGTTATAATCGCTTTGGATTCCCATGACATAACTTCTAGCTTGTCTGAGACAAATTCCCAGAACTCATCTTCAAACCTAACTGTAAAAAGACAAATTCTGAATTTTCAGCTGCTTGAAACTCACTCCATTATTAGTGCTGGGCAGAGCCATGTTGGAAGTGAGGCAAAAGAAAAAAATAAGTTTGGGGAAAAAAAAAAGAAAAGAAAATATGTGTGCACCTATATATATTTATCAAAATATCCGCTCATAGTTTAAACCAAGTAGAAAAAGCTAATGGAAGTTCTACAATCAAAATATTGTTCACACACCATTGTCAATCCTCGCACCCACCTGGCAGATGCTATGGGCTGATTAGAAATAACAGTTCCGGTTATACAATAATTCAGGATGGTAAAACACAAACAATAACTCATCTTTATTTAAAATTTCAATGTTGTTCATCATGGATTTAATTTTTATTTATTTTCAAAATACTATTTTAAGGGGCGTCTGGGTGGCTCAGTCAGTTAAGCATCAGCCTTCGGCTCAGGTCATGATCCTGGAGTCAAGGATCGAGTCCCACATAGGGCTCCCAGCTCAGCAGGAAGTCTGCTTCTCCCTCTGACCCTCCCCCCTCTCATGCTCTCTTTCTCTCTCTTTCTCTCAAATAAAGTCTTAAATAAAATAAAATAAAATATTATTTTAATTATCGAATTTTTTCATGCCCCCCTAAATTTTGCTCCAAGGCAAGTGACACTAATCTCAGCCCAGTCCTGTCCATTATTGTAATTAATCTAAAATTGATTTAAGCTTCTTTCCTATCCAGCCTGTCCTCTGAACCATGCCTCTGGTACCTTTCTTGGGCAAAAGTAGGGTAATTAAAAAATCAGACAATGACTGGAAAAGGAATTTTAAAAATGATCAATAATGTAAAACAAAACAATAAAAAAGCAATGTATTAATATTTGAGACTTAACTTTTTTCCCCTAACAGTTTTTCACTTGTAGCATTGAGAATGGTCTAATCATACTTTGATCAACATTTAAGAATTTGCTACTTAGTGCATTACAACTCTGAGAGATACTTTTATAACAATTCTATTGTTTAAGCACAGCTATGTATATTAGATCCCTACTGTAGATTTAAAGGAAATAAATTTTTTAGAAGAATACATATTGAATCCTTAAAAAAAATAGTTTTTTGTGACTTTTTGTTACTGTATATGCAGGGCCCATAAGTAACACAGGTTAACCTGGTTAACCTCACTTCTAGACTGTTCCAGGTGGAAGAGACTACCCCTGGAATGACTGAGCACATTTTACTCAACTAAGTGGCCTGTACCAACTATGCAGTGATATAGTGAAGGTTTGTCTTTCAGTGAATGTTTCTTTAAAAAAAAGAATGCTGATTATTGACATACATAATAAGCTTACTCAAAGATAGAAAAATTTATCTCTTCAGTGTATTTGATCTAAATCTCAGAGAGAAGGAATTATACATAATAAACAAACTGGCCGAATGAATTCGTCGAAGTCCTTTAAAGAGCAGAGCAAACATTCGAGGTTATAAAAAAGTAAGACCTGAGTACATCTGCACATCAGTAAATGAACTCAGAAAATTCATTTCATGCATTCATTTCCTACAGCTAACCAAAAATAAAGTCCCAGAATCATAATTTGGGTCTGATTTGTTAGACACTAGTAAGGTGTTCTAATGCTGTTTACAATGAAGAGTTCCAAGACTTTTTAAAAATCAACAGTCTGTGTTCCCTTGAGTTTCTAAATTTCCTTCTTTATTCCAAAATACCATTGCATTTATCACTACATCTTGCCATTCTTCACTAAGGCAAATCACTGCTTTTATTTTGTCCCAGGTTGATGGTATGTTGTACACAATTGACTCTATTCTTCGTTGCAGTAGTTAATTTTGATCTTCTCCATTTAGCTTTCCCCATCTTCTCCCTTTCTTTCAGAAAGAAGGGATCCCTTTTGCACCTGAACACACTTCGTGAATCACTTTAATTTTGAGCCTCCAAGAAAACACTTCAGGAATGTCTTTATAACTTTTGTTTTCTGAGGAACTCATCGCTGTTGTCAGAGTCAGACCTTATTTGAATCCCAACTCCAAAATGGGCAAGCCAAGTGACCCTCATTTAGGCCAATTACCTTACCCTCTGACCTCCTTTCTCATCAGCCTCCTGTGGGTAGCAGTGCTGACCTCAAAGCAGAGTAGTAGGGAGTAAAGCAGTAACATATCTAAAGTGCCTACTACCTCTTACAAGCAATTTCGAACAGTTCAGCTTGACAGATGCTGCCTTCTATCCCTTCCTGGGAAGAAGTTAGTCAGGCAGGGGTTTAGGGGATAAAAGACTTGCTTGGGATGAAATGCGGTATATCTCCTCCAAAGTCCATGGGAGACAACGTGGACCATAAGTGTAGGATACTAATCTCCGTGCCCATCTAAGGTGGTTGAGTTCTTGCTTTTGTTAGTTTGAGTAGAAAACCAATCAAAACCTGGCTCTGCCCTGTCTTTTACAGAACTTTCCTAGAGGGATATAGTAAAATGATTTTCTTTCCACTGCTTTGCTGATTTTCCAGTTCCCTAAGGATCATATTTGCTGAAGTATTTGTTTTAACTAATTAACTTAATTAATTTTAATTTTTTAAAATCTTTTCCCCCCTTGGAAAGCCTAAGATGAAATCTTAATTTCTTAAACACTGAGTGTTTTATTAAATTCCCATCCCAAGTTTTCATGACCCATGATAAGAAGGACTTTTAGAGAAGACCACAGTGACCCCAGGCAGGACTCTGCTGCTCAGGAGATAGATACTCCTGTCTCTGGAAGGCATTGAATAAAAACTGCTAAATTGTTCACTTCGAACATTGCCTTGGTTTTTACATCAAATAACAAAGATTTCTGAAAAAGTTTTATTTTTTTATTCCAACTTCTAGACAAACTTTTTTGCTTTCTTCAACAAAAGCTAACTTTCTTTTCCTTTACTTATTCCCAGTGGGGCAAACCTTCATTCTGTTCCTAAAACCCATCAGTTCCTTGCCTCGGGGCAAAGCACCATTTGACGTGAATGGGAGCTCAAATGTGGCCCAAAATGTGGGGACAAGACACAAGGATGGGACTGTAAACCAGACCATGAAATTTAATATTCCCATTTTATCTGAGCCAAAACATTATGTGACACTCTAAAAATCAGCTTTTCTGAATTAAAGTGAAATTAACTCCGATAATCAATGAAACGTTATAATAAGTCACATCGATTCTTATAAATGTCCTTTAATCACAGATAATCACAGGTAATCTTGGTTAAATCCCTACTTTTCTTGTACTTTAGTCTCCAAAGTGATAATTGTTTAATTATCAAAGATTCATACCCACAGTATTTACATTTTATTTAAGCTTTCAATGGGAAAAAAACTGAGGGGAATTATTATGATTCCCCTTTCAACATCTCAAAATGAAAAATTTTCTGTGACCCCCTAGAGATGATTTCTTACTACCCAAAATGATAACAATGGATACTTTTAGATCAGCGTGGATGATTTTCCCTTTCTCCCTTTATGCCGTTTTTCTCTGTATTTTCTAAATTTTCTACCATAAGCATGTTCCGTTTCAGTAATAAGGAAGAAATATTTTGATCGAATGAAGTATAAGCTAACGTTCTCCAAGGACAAACGTCCCCACTGTTTTGTGGAGAAGATATGTTTTGAATAAGATTCTGAAGGGAAGAAGTGTTGCTGTTTGGCAGAGAAGAAGAGAGAAGCAATGCTCCAAGGGTAATGACAGATAAAGATTATTTCACAGGAAATATCATCTGTTGGCCAACCTTGAAACATGTGAAAGTTCTTAGAACTTACGGAAATTTGTATCAACTGTAATTTTCCTAGTGAGAATTGTGCAGAAGCAAATTTGTATTTTATAATGATAATTCCTACAGCAATGTTTGCACAAGCTACAAACTTTGCCAATATATTCTCTTTGATTGATTCGATTGATAACTTCTCTGTCCAGTTCATTGGCTTTCAAACATTTCTATTCATAACCCACTGAAAAAAATATATTCTATATGACAACTCAGGACCCACATGTATACGTACACATTCACATTGTTACTTGGTTCTAATTCAATACCTGTTTTAATACTCATCCCCATGTCTATATGAAATTGTTCAACTGCAATACCTATCCTTGCAACACTCCTCTTCTGTTCTCTTTTATTCTATTCCATTCCATTCCATTTAAAAATACTGGTCATGCCCTACTAAATTAATTCTATGATGTACTTGCGGATAGAGGCCTATAGCTTAAAAAACACTGGTTTAGTACATTCTAAGGTGACAAAGTTCCCTGCATGAAAGCAGAAGGATAGCAAATATATTGTTGCAGCAGTCCTGGCTTGATTTTAAATGACCAGGCATTTAAATGGAGATATAAAAGACAAAATAATGTTCTAGAAACAGAATCGTTGGGACTTATTTAGGGACATTTTAATGGAGGCAAGAAAGAAAGAGCAAGGCGACTCTAATGTTATGTACCTAAAGGATCCGAGGCCAGTCACTCTTCAGATAGTGTTGGAAACACCAGAAATGAGTCATGATTTGAGGGTATGATAAGGTCTTTATTTCTTTTAAGATTTTATTTATTTATCTGACAGAGAGAGAGAGAGAGAGAGCACAAGCAGGGGGAGTGGCAGGCAGAGAGAGAAGGAGAAGCAGGCTCCCCACTGAGCAGAGGGCCCAACGTAGGATTGATCTCAGGACTTTGGGATCACTACCCAAGCTGAAGGCAGATGCCAACCAACTGAGCCACCCAGGTGCCCCTATGATGTGGTCTTTAACTTTTTACTTCAAACAGAAAATTTTCAGTGATTTTTCATTCATTTTAAAATAATCAAACCTCTCAATTTGTCTTTTCCTCCTGTTTTACTTTTTATGACTTTTATGTCTCCCCCCCATTAATTTGTAACTATTACATAGGAAGTTATTCTGATTTCTACTTCTTTCTTCAGTGAATTTTAAAATGAGCATGGTATTCTGCAAAAACATATGTGCAAGACATGTTGAAAAACAAACTGGTTTACTGAAATAATACTTCTTAAAATTGGCATGTGTGCAATTCTCTCCTCTTTATTCTCAGCTCTCAGTAGCAGTTGAAAGGCATATTCTCCACTTGGGAGGAGGAGTTTGAACTAAAATAGAACTCAGTTCAAATCCCAGCCCCTGGGATTACTATATTATAGTATACTATATTATACTATACTATTATATACTATATTATAGTCTTATAATATATTATACTATATTATAGTTTTATAAACTATAAGACTTAATAGTCTTATAATCTTGGAGAAGGGCGTAGCTTCTTGATCAGTCAGAATGATTGAGTGACACGTGACACAATCCCAAGTCAACCTGGTTTTAGTGAAAAGGGAAATTGTTAGCTTGCAAGGCTGAATATCTTGTTAATATTGATTCTAGAAATCTACAGCTCTCTCTGTCCATCCTCCTTTCCTCTCTGTTGACTTTATTCTCAGTCTCACAATACCTGTCTTTGAGGTAGAAAAAAGGATTCCTAACAGCTCCAAATTCACATTCTCTAGCTTCACAGCTCCAAGGGGGAAAGAAGTGCTTTCCCAGGTGTTCCAGAAAAATGTTCTGAGGCTAATGTTAATTGGTTTTAACTTACCTGAGTTGGATCCTATGCCCATCTCTGAACCAACCGCTGCAGCAAAAAAGATGCCCTGCCCTCATTAGCTAAGCCTGGAACAGGAATCTCCATAGAGCCAAGGAAGGAGCCAACCATCTGAACTACATGGATGGAGAATAAGAGTTCTCCAAAGGAAAATTAGAACGTACTTTTAAGGAGAAAAAGCAAAAAAATAACATGTCCGCTTTATCTTGTAAAGCTTAGTTCCCTTATATCTAAAAGGTGGATGATATTGCTTAAGGTTAGGGTGAAGATTAGACATAGCAAGCAGGTAAAGAACACAGCAAAAGAGTAGGTACTCAATGGACAGAAGACAAATGATAAAGTAAATGAGATAAGACAATAACAAGAGGTAAACCTAGGTAAAAGGATAACATTAGTGTTCCTTTCACTATTTCATTATATTCTTTAAAATTCGATATTTTGGGGATTCTGAGTGGCTCGGTTAAGCATCTGCTTTCAGCTCAGGTCATGATCTTGGGGTCCCGGAATCCCGCTCTGCGTAGGGCTCCCTGCTCATCGGGGAGTCTGCTTCTTCCTCTCCCTCTACCGCTCCCTTTGTGCTCGCTCTCTCTCTCTATCAAATAAATAAATAAATAATCTTTAAAAATAAATAAAAATAAATTTAAAAAAATTCAAAATTATTTTGGTATAAGAAGTTTTATTTTTATTTATTTTTAATAAAAGTTTTTTGAAGAGTAGTTTCAATATAGTAATTTTTACTTTCATTTTTAGTTATCTATTTATGGCAATTATTATTTTTATAAATTTTATAAAGTCATAAAATTATTTATTTATAGTATAATTCAATATAGTAATTTTTATTTTTATTTGTTTTTAATATAATAAGTTTTTGAAGAGTAGTTTCTCAAAAACTATTACTAATATTTCTCCCAAGCTAGCTCAACAATATTCATGGTTATGAAATCTTTATAAGAGGCTTTGCTTTTGGTCCTCCTAAGTGTGATAGAATCTTAAACTATTAACAAAATCAATTTAATGCAGATATTGGGTGCTAGAATATTTAAATAAAGTTTTTTTTTAATTCACTGAAGCCAGATGAAGCTAGAGATACTGTCACATTCATAATTTGTTATCAATCTTCATAAATATTACAGAATACCCATCTGGGGAAATTCTGTTGCTCTCCAGAAACACTCACAAAAATCATATTTGGAGTGAAATCATTTTTCCAGATAAATCAAATGATTTGGAAAAATGACTTCACTCCAAAAATGAGGCTCTTGGTCTGAGGTGGAGAAACCTAACCAGCCACACAAGTGATGGGAGAGTAAGTGAGCAAAAATCTCTGGAGGGCATCCTAAGGGTAAAAGAGTAGGGGTTTGCCTTTCTCAAGACAGAAGGGCAAGGAATAGAAAATGTCTAGGGACCACCAGGACTTACTTAGGGATTTTTAAAAATGACTTATATTTACATTTACAAGGAAGAAAAATTTCTATGAGTCCTATAAAAAGATGAATATAATACCATGTGGAATCTTGATTTGCCAAGGGAGTCAAATTCATGATGTATCACATAATGAGATGCGGTTTGTACTATGTGATGTGAAGCACTCTGGAATCCCCCTTCTTCCTGAAGAATAAGTGACTGAGTCCCCGGAATGTGGCAGAGACTGGCTCTATTGTAATTCTTGAAAGCACCGGATTCACGGCCTCTGTGGAGGAGTCCACTTCTTCATGGTTGAAAGCCAAACTGCAGTTACAGGCCCTGGAGTATATGGCCACATTTACAGTGAGATTTGAGCAACCCACATAAAAGTGGAATTCAAGGGGCACCTGGGTGGGGCTGGGTGGCTCAGTTGGTTAAGTGTCTGCCTTTGGCTCAGGTCATAATGCTGGAGTTCCAAGATCGAGCCCTGCATCAGACCTTGCTCATGCTTTCTCTGTCTCAAATAAATAAAGGGAAAATCTTAAAAAAAAAAAAAAAAATGGGATTCAAGATGTGATGTCTGTAATCCTAAGACTTACTATCCTAAAAATTGTGTCTGTTCACTTCTTACACTCTTAAGCTCGCTAAGGGGGAAAAGGATTAATGTGAAAATGGGCATGAAGAACAGGAAAAAACAGGGGTGCCTGGGTGGCTCAGTGGGTTAAAGCCTCTGCCTTCGGCTCAGGTCATGATCTCGGGGTCCCGGGATCGAGCCCCGCATTGGGCTCCCTGCTTAGCAGGGAGCCTGCTTCCCCCCCACCTCTCTCTCTCTCTGCCTGCCTCTCTGACTACTTGTGACCTCTCTCTCTCTCTGTCAAATAAATAATAAAAAATCTTAAAAAAAAAAAAAAAAGAACAGGAAAAAACGAACAGAACAACAAAAGGGAAAGAGGGTAAGCACCAGAGTTAAACTTGACCTACTTTCAATTTTTCACCCCCTTGGGCAATCTGACTGAAAGCTAATTTTTATAAAGGAAAATAAGGACTTAAATGTCTATATGTCTATGTAAGTATATAGACCAGAAGAAATTTTACTTCGATTGGCTTAGTGCCCATTTGATAAGTGGGAAAATTAAGGCTTTAAGATGTTAAATGATGTCATTATCATAGTGTGCCAAAGAATGAGGAGTCTGAGGTAAGGGAAAGCACTTGGCTGAATTACAAGGAAAAAAAAATTTACTTGGAGAAACTACATAATTCAGCACAGACACATATATAAAAAGCAAATGAATCCTTAGATGACCAAAAGCCAAAAGCATTGATTGTTTAAGAACTCTGTGGCTTACCCATTCTTAGTCTGCCTAATTTAGTACCACACATCAGCAATGGGTTTGTGGGCATTTATTTCCAGATTCCTCCTGAGTGAACACCAGGGCAAATGCAAGAAGTCAGGTAGCAGAGGAGAGTTAATCCTTCCAGAGAAAACCTAAAGTAAGGATTCCTCCTTTTAAGTTCCAGAACCTAGACATAAAAGGTTTTTGTGTGTGGCCATGAATAGTATTACATGGTTGTTTGATTTGATGACACATTCTCATCCCTCTGAGTGTGTTCCCACTTCATTGATGTGTGTGCTGAGATCATCTATCCAAGTGCCTGTAGTCAAGTGGTAGGCCCATGACTCAAGCTAAACCAACTGGGTTCTCCTTTGAAGGACTTTGAATCATGAGTCAAAATGCCGAGACCTAAAGCCTGGAGAAGTGTTTAATTTTAGGATGGAAGAGACTGTCCACCATTTCCTGCCACCTAGGCTCCTCATTCCTGTCTTTCCCTGAACCTCTACTCTCCCTTTAGTTCAAAAGAGCTACACGATATCATTTTAAGTCATGTATTTTCTGTGTAAATCTTAGCCCTCCAGTATACAGCTTAGTAGGGGAGCTGTTGGATGTCGAGATCTTTATGCCAGATGTCTGGCATTTAGATGATCTTCAGTAAATGTTTTATGAATGACTGCGGAGATCAAGGTAAATGTTGGTAAATTCTAGGACCAAATTCAGTGGCAGTATCACTGAAGCATATAGAATGATCACTTGCTCTTGGGGTAAGTCTAGGGAAGGAAGCCTACAATGGAATAAGTCATCTTTTTCCCTCCTGCGGTGCCTTATGCAGAGTAGGTGCTCAGTAAATATTTGACTCAAAAACACGAAATCCTATAAAAATGGGTTTCAGAGAATCTCAAACTGATATAATTTCACTAACCCTTTTTTACAGCCTTCTAAGGTCTGTCATATTGTACTGAATAAGCCAACATAGACAGGAAAAAACGAGAGCCTGCCAAAGTTGGGAGTTTTCATCTCCCCTGCACTTCTGCCACCGAGTAGTTTTACCATCCGCTGAGAGCAACAGAGGTGAGTCCTTTCTCATCCAGGCCTAAGGAATAATAAATAGCTCTGGCTTTCTTTGAGTGCCAGAGCCAGTCACAGGAAAAGCTAGAGAAAATTCTCAGGAGGAAATGCTAATTTGACCCCTCTCCACAAAATGTTGACACTTGACAGCTCTGTTTTTTCAGAGTCTGACACCAAGGTGTTATCAGGGTAAAGGAGGTCTTTTTGAGTTATAAACAGGGCTTGGAGCTCTTTGAAGAGAGCCAACATGGGCTCTGGGAACTGGAAATGTTTATGGGCTCTGTGTAAGATTTGGAGAACTGTGACAATGTAGTTTTTGCCCATAACCTTCTTGGTCTTTGCTTCTGGGCCTAAAATAATATTTTTTTTCTTTTTTCACAACCCAAGGTAAGCATTGGAAAAACTGTATTTATGGAGAATATATCAAGAAAGCCTTAAGGATAGAATATTACCAACAGCCTTCCACTTTAGCATAGTGCAAATCGATTAAAACGTCCCAAACCCAAGCAACAGCTAACTGTCAGACTCCTTCCTGTCCCACTCAGACTCCTGCATGTCATAAGCTTCGAGAAGTAGAATACCAAGGTGCTCAAAGGATGCTTTTGATAACTTGGGACACACTTGAGTGTGAATAAAATCAGCCGCAAAGTTTTGTCATTTGGGACAAGTAATATGACAGGGCATGTCAATTTTAAGACCAAATGGATGAACAAGACTCAGAAAAAGAGTTTGAGTAGCTTTCTAGTCACCAGCTGGAAAAATCATTTAATCTCTGAGTCTTGGTTTCCTCATCTATAAAAAGATAATAATAATTTTTATAAGGTTCCTGTGAAGATTAAATGGAATAATAAACATGAAAGCATTTGTCTACTGTAAGGCATTAGACAGCAGATTATGGTAATGATGGTGGCGAGAAACAAAAAGCAGTAAAGAAAAAGATATTTACAAATACGGCAAAGGATAACGACACCAAAGTCTCGAAAGAACACAGCCATCTTTGCTGAAAATGTTTGTTGTGTTTTTTTCCTGCCAAAACTGGAGGTTTTCTGCTACTGTTCTATTTTTCTTTCAACAACAGTTCTTTTCGTAACTTCTGGGTGAGGGCTTGAAGCTCGAGCTCAGGAAATGAGAGTGGTGGACGAGAGAACTTTGAGAGAGTGCTGTAGGTGCTGTGGTTTCACATCACAGTTGGGGTGGTCCCAGGAAACCAGTCCTCTGAACATGGCAGTCTCTACTCCCAGAAGGAGGAGGAAAAACCAAGGTAGAGCTCTGGGTTCTTGGTGAAATTACAGGCAGCAATATTTGTGTAGCTTTGTAACTGTCTTCGGATTCTACCAGTTTGGGTCTATTCCAGAAAATTCAGGTGCCGTCTTAGAGCCTTGTCTCAACAAGGGGTGATGATAAGCCCGATGAGTTTATTATGAGGAAGCTGTTGTAGGGGTAGGCCAAATAAGTTTCAGCTCCCCTCTTTCTGGGTCCACCCCCTCACTCTCCAAGGACACATTCTGTGGCCTTAGAAATTGCACAACTTCCGCGTGTCCTGGATACTGCCAATGATCACTCAAAGGGCTTTTACAATAGCTTTTGATGGCCTCTTCTTCAAATTTTCCTTCCTCAGTCCTTCAAGGCTTCTCTGTCTTCATCTCCTTATATCCGTTGCTAGGTCTATAAAAACACACAATGTGTAGTGTGCTGATTTTTATCAGGCCCAGTAACCTCATGAAAGGAAAGAAAGAAAGAAAGAAAGAAAGAAAGAAAGAAAGAAAGAAAGAAAGAAAGAAAGAAAGAAAGGAAAGAAAGAATCAGGAAAAGGTTTATGTACATAATAAAGAACGCTTGTAATTTTTCATTTGCTCTGCTTGATTACTAAAATTTAAACGTTCAAAGATTTCGTCAACCAGTCTGTCGGTATATCAAAAATCACAAAACAAATGTTCACAGAATGCAAAGCCTTCTACTAAGTGAGGAACGTGATTAAAAACAGGCAGTCCTCTTTGTCAAACATTTTAGAATTCCCAGAGGACTTACAAAAATTAAATTTCCCACTGGATTTCAATTTGCAGAGGGTATTTTATAAAACTACTGTGTTGTCCATTTTAAAAAATCTTTTTCATTAAGATTATAAATTGACAAGCTCAGTACAGAAAAAAAATTGGTTAAAATACAGTTATATATAGAAATCACCCATAGTCTTACCACCAAAAGTTAACTCCTCAAATAAATTTGCTCAATTTTTCAGTTATCCCTGTAGCATGTATACAATTTTCTAGTCTGTTTTTTCACTTGCGTTATGAGCATTTCCTTTCATCAGAAATGTTTATAAAAAGTAACTGGTGGTATATTAGTAAATAAAATAATAAACATTCATTAAAATTCAAGAAAGAATTTTTAATTACATATTTAAATATATATTTTATGTGTTAACATATTTAATATATTTTTATTTAATGTATCTATTTAATATGTTTTAATATATTTAAATACACATATATTTAATATATATGTTTAATATGTATTTTAATATAATATTTATGAGTATATTAATATATTAATATATAAGGGATAGGTACATCTAGAGGTGGTTTTATGCTCTTTTAAATAATTGATGTGGTGAATATTTCTGTGCCTAAGTTTGTCTGCATCTTGGATTACTTCCTTAGTATATATTTCCCACGTGGAAATATTAGATCAAATCATTACAACTTTTTTTGTGTGTTATGATTATTTCGGGATTTTGATACAGGGCTGTAACAAATCCTAAGCCAATTTCACGTCAATCTTCAATGAAGCCATAAAATGATGTGAATCCTTTTTAATAGTAGATAATGTATTTAGCATTTTACCTGAGCTCTTCCAAATCCATTATATGCTGGATCTCACTTAATCCTCCTAACAACCCTTACAGGTAGTCACTATTTAAAACCTAATGGAACAGAACGGGATAGTGAGGCCCAGAGAATTTCAATAAGTGGCCCAAGATCATAGGTAGGGATGATCTTGGGTAGGGATGGTCAGAGTCAGCGTTCGTTCGAACCCATACCACCTGACCCCAGGACCTTCATTCTTCACTACTAGCACCCCACTAAAAAGATAGAAATTCTTCAGCTCTCAGGGCGGAAAAGAAAAGTAGCAAAGCTTCCCCCAACAGAATGTTAACTTACTGTTTATTATCTGCTTCCTTCTATGAAAGAGAATGATCTAACCCAGGTACAATGAACGCCATCATGGAGCACACTGGGCAGAGAAGCTGAGTTAGGATGTTGTTGAAAGTAGTATGTGTTCTAAGAAGGAAATTTCCAGGGAAAACCACAGAGGGGTGTGGTAGAAACTCCATTCAGATATTCAGACGTTGCTGTCAACTAATGTCTCCAGGTTTAACTAAGGATAACTGAACACACAGGGCAGCAGTGAGGAAAATTTGGTTTGGATGGACTCTGGGAACCAGAAAAGAAGAGTTGGTCAGGTAGGAAAAGCTCATCCATTGACAGTAAGTGCCCTAGGAAAGAACATGTGTCTTTTCCTGTACTTATACCCCAGCCAGCACTCAACACACTGCCCAGCATATAGAAGCCCTCAATAAATGGTGATTGAATGAAAATAAACTATGCTACTTGCCAGAGAGCCACCAAAGACAACCCTCCAATTGTGGACAAAGGAAACCATCCTACTCAGAAATGACTAGTATAAAATCAAAGGGATAGGTTTATAGAAAGCTAGTGGACATGTAGGAAGAGTGAGTGAAAGTCTAGTGAAACAAAGACCTAAATAAAACAGTTAATTTCCTATTTTAGAGATAGAAGAAAGAATGTGTTAGAATTTAGTAAATCATAATGTGAAAACCAGAGGCTAAGGGAATTTCTCCCCTGTCCTTGAATCCAAGATATTAACACAGAAAATATTTTGGTTCTATTTATGAATTCAGATATTTTAATCAGAATTATAGTAACATTTAATGTTTGTATTTAAGAATAATTTCCTATGCAACTTGTTATTAAAATAGAAGGGAAGGGACTGACAACAAAGGGGCAAGGCCAAGGCCAAGGTAAGGGAGAAAGAACCCCAAGGATGCTTAAGCCAGGGCAGGCCTGGAGTTCTAAAGAAAAGTTATGCATGTGATTACTTAACTTCTTCTGATTTGTGCAGTTTTAATATATTACACTTGATGTAATTTTTACAGTTTGAAATTTTTGGCTTTACCACTTGATATCTTGTTTCATTTGCAGTTGGTAACTATGGCTTCGATGCTGGTTTGGCCCATAAATCTTAATATGGTACCATATGTCACTAAATTTTAAATGATGCTAATAAGGCAGCAATAATGATAATGGAGAACTTTTTCCATATCCATCTGCTTATCTCCCAATCAATTCAAAGTTAACTTGAAACTGTTTGATGATTTTATATGCCTGCTCTTTTCAGGGTTTTTTTTTTTTTTTGGCTTCTTAAGTTTTTATTTTAATTCATATTAGTTAACATACAGCATTGTATTAGTTTCAGGTGTACAATATAGTGATTCAGCAATTCTATACATCACCTCATGTTCATCATGATGATATGTGGTGTAGAGTTTACTTAAAATTAAAAAAAAATTGTTATAAAAAAACCACTTGTAAATCCCCTTCACTTATTCTATCCATCTCCCCATACCCCTCTGGTAACCATCAATTTGTTCTCTATAGTTAAGAGTCCATTTCTTGGTTTGCCTTCTCTCTCTCTTTTTTTCCTCCTTTTCTCATCTTAAATTCCACATATAACTGAAATAATATGATATTTTCTTCAAATTTCTCTTAAATAAAAACATTAAACTGACTTATTTTGCTTAGCATTATACTCTCTGGCTCCATCCATACAGTTGTAAATGGTAAGATTTCATTTTTTTTTTATGGCTGAATAATATTCCATGGTATGTATATACCACTTTTCCTGTATCTACTCATCAATCAATGGGCCCTTAAGCTACTTCCATATCTTGGCTATTGTAAATAATGCTGCCATAAAACAGGGGTGCATGTACCCCCTTGAATTAGTGTTATTGTGTTCTTTGGATAAATACCCATTAGTTCAATTGCTGAATCATAAGGTAGCTCTATTTTTAACTTTTTGAGGATGCTCCATACTGTTTTCCATAGTGGTTGCACCAGTTTGCATTCCCACCAACAGTGCATAAGAGTTCCTTTTTCTCCACATCCTTGCCAACACCCATTGTTTCTAGCATTGTTCATTTCATTGTTGATATCTTATTGTACTTTTGATTTGCATTTCCCTGATGCCAGTGATTTTGAGCACTTTTTCATATGTCTATTGGCCATCTGCATGTCTTCTTTGAAGGAATGTCTGTTCACGTCTTCTGCCCATTTTTATTTATTTATTTATTTTTAAAGTTTTTATTTATTTATTTGACAGAGAGAGATCACAAGCAGGCAGAGAAGCAGGCAGAGAGAGAGGGGAAAACAGGCTCCAGGCTGAGCAGAGAGCCCAATGCCGGGCTTGATCCCAGGACCCTGAGATCATGACCTGAGCTGAAGGCAGAGTCTTTAATCCACTGAGCCATCCAGGTGCCCCTTCTGCCCATTTTTAATTGGATTATTTGGGGTCTTGGGTGTTGAGTTTTATAAGTTTTTCATATATTTTGGATACTAACCCTTTATTCTTATGTCATTTGTCAATATCTTCTCCCATTCAGCAGGTTGCCTTTTAGTTTTGTTGATGGTTTTCTTTGCTGTGTAGTTGTTTATTTTCATGTAGTCTCAATGGTTTATTTTTGCTTTTGTTTCCCTTGCCTGAGGAGACGTATCTAGAAAAAAGTTTTTATGGCCAATGTCAAAAATGCTACTGCCTGTGTCCTAGCTTTTTATGGTTTCAGTTGTCACATTTAAGTCTTTAATCCATTTTGAATTTATTTTTTTGTATAGTGTAAGAAAGTAGTACAGTTTCTTTCTTTGGCATGTTGCTGTCCAGTTTTCCCAGCATTTGTTAGAAGTTGTCTTTTTTCTATGGGATATTCTTTCCTGCTTTGTTGAAGATTACTTGATAATATAGTTGTGGGTTTATTTCTGAGTTTTCTATTCTGTTCCATTGATCTATGTGTCTGTTTTGTGCCAGTACTACACTGTCTTGATGACTACAGCTTTGTAAAAAAAACTTGAAGTCCAGAATTGTGATGCCTCTAGCTTTTCTTTTCTTTTTCAAGATTGCTTTGGTTATTTGGGGTCTTCTGTGATTCCAACAAATTTTAGGATTCTTTGTTCTAATTCTATGAAAAATGCTGTTGTATTTTGAAAGGGATTGCATTAAATGTGCAGATTGCTTTGAGTAGTATAGACATTTTAACAATATGTGTTCTTCTAATCCATGAACATGCAATGTCTCTCTATTTTCTTGTGTTATCTTCAATTTCTTTCGTTAGTATTTTATAATTTTCCAAGTGTAGATCTTTCACCTCTTTGGTTAATTGGATCTCATTGTTTTTGGTGCAATTGTAAATGGGATTGATTCCTTGATTCCTCTTCTGTTGCTTCATTAGTAATATATAGAAATGCAACAGATTTCTGTGTATTGACTTTGTATCCTGTGACTTTGCTAAATTCATTTTTCAGTTCCAGTAGTTTTTTGGTGGAGTCCTTTGGGTTTTTTACATAAAGTTCCATGTCATCTGCAAATAGTGAAAGTTTTACTTCTTCCTTACCAATTTGGATGCTTTTTATTTCTTTTTGTTGTCTGATTGCTGTGGCTAGGACTTCCAGTACCATGTTGAATAAAAGCAGTGAGACTAGACATTCCCGTCTTGTTCCTGGCCTTAGAGGAAAAGCTCTCAGTTTTTCTCCATTAAGGATTCTTCTTAGAGTTTAAATAAGTATTCAGAACTTTGCTGTATTTATTGGGGGCAGTATTAACTGGTAGTTAAGAATATAGCCTTGGGCGCCTGGGTGGGTCAGTCAGTTGAGCAGCTGACTCTTAATTTTGGCTCAGGTCATGATCTGAGGGTCGTGAGATCAAGCCCCACACTGGGGTCTCTGCTCAGATCAGAATCTGCTTGAGATTTTCTCTCTCCCTCTCCCTATGCCCCTCCTCCCTTCTCAAGCACTGTCTCTCTCTCTCTCTTCCTTTCTCTCTCTCAAACAAGTAAATAAATCTTAAAAAAAAAAAAAAAAAAGAATATAGCCTTTAGGACCTGGATTCCAGTCCCATCTCTACACTGACTGGTTGTGTGACCTTAAGGTAAGTTAACTGAGTTTCAGAGTTCTCCTTAGAAAATGGAGAAAATAATATCTATTTAATGGGGCTGTTGTGAGACAGAAATGACACGATATACATGAAGTGCTTAGCACAGTGTCTGGTACTTAGTGAGCAACAAATAAATAGTGACTGCTGCTGACCCTGATTCAACTCTTCAGAATTTGCACAACGGACCACAACTATTACAAGAACAGGATTCCTCATGAGACTCCCATAACTTCCTGGATATGGGCAAGCCAGAAATTCTCTGGGAACTGTTGAAACATTTGCTTCCAGATCTGATGAATCCCAGGGCTTGCGAAAAATGCAGAAGTGAAAATCATTAACTAGCATCTGCAAAAATCATTATATATGAATGGGTGAAAATTTTGTGTCAGTTCTCATTGGGTTTCAACCATATTCCAGTTCTTAATGTGTAGTTTTTATATTTATTTTGTACTTTTGTTTTGGGCTTTGTTCAGTTCTTTTGTTAACATTGGTGAGTTCCCTACGGCCTCATGAACAAACTTGTTCGTGTTATACATTGAAAATGAAGACTCAATTATGAAAGGACAAATAGAACCTCAATTAGAAAAACCTATTGTATGACTTTACAGGTAAAAGGAAATGTGTGACCCAGTCGTGAATTCTCCGCTTTCCTATTTGTTTGAGACTATTTGGTTTTTGAAAGCTGGAAAGGATACCCTGTACATTCCTGTATATTGTTCCCTTGGTTCTAAAATAAACACATGATTCTCATTATAGGAAAAAAATTTCATGACTATGTATGGTGACAGATGTTAACTACACTTACTGTGATCATTTTGCAATGTATACAAATAACATGTTATTCTGTTGTATACACCTGAAACTAATATATATTGCATGTCACCAATATCTCGATTTTATTTATTTATTTATTTATTTATTTATTTATTTATTTATAGATTTTATTTATTCCCTTGACTTCGAGAGAAAGCACAAGGGAAAGCAGCAGAGAGAGAGGGAGAAATAGGCTCCCCACTGAGCAGGGAACCTGATGCAGGGCTCGATCCCAGGACCCTGAGACCATGGCCTGAGCTAAAGGCAGATGCTTAACCGACTGAGCCACCCAGGCGCCCCATATATCTCGATTTTAAAAATAAATAAAAAATAAATAAAAGCACGAGGAAGCAAAAATCAAATATATAAAACATGCTCCAACAATTCCTCAGTATGGGATGTTATAAGGGCACAAAGCCACTGGGAAGAATTTGTAGGAAAATTTCACTACTAGTTAATATAAAAAGCGAGGCCTGCATTTACATGTGTGATTATTTGAAGCCTAACATTGAACTGAATACTCTATGTAAGGGAAATTCAGTTTTGCTATTGACTTCATTTACTAAATTTTTTTCGTCCCTTTAAACTAGGCAAGAGCTTGTCTATGTTAAAAAACCCAGGGAGACATAGACAAAAGCCATCAGCTTCCCTTCTTGAAGCATGGGTCCCTAACTTTATAGCATGGGCCATGTTTCCTACCTATAATTTAAATAAACTAGGAGGGTAATAAAAGATGTTTAAAGGGAAGAGATATAGTACATTAGCTAGTATTTTTTTTAATTAAGTAAGCTGAAGGAAGATACTACCAAAAAAAAAAGGTAAAATAAGAAACCAGAATAAAAATGAACAAGATGGAGTGAAAACAAAAGTTATGAAAGAATATGAAATGAACTGCATAAGAAAAAATTAGATTCAACCAATTGTATATATTAATAAGAAAAGACAAAATAGATTTTGAGTGATTACATTGGAGGCTAAAAGGTTTAAGTAAATTAATAATATTGTTAAGATACGATCAGTAATTTAATAGAGTAGGTATTAGGAGAATATAAACCAAATAGGGGTATATGTATGTGCTTCTGTATGTTTTATGTTTTCAACATTAAAATGGTACAAATTCAAAAGCTTATTGCAATCATATGAAACCAATTACAGTTCTCAAAGTGGAAAAGCCATGAAGCTCAGCATTCGGGCTCTTTTCTACCATTCTGTGCATGAGGTTGCTTCATAGGTCCCATGGCCCATGGGTCCCGTGGCCAGAGAGCTGAGGGGCTGCCGGGGGGCCCCCAGGCTGCTCCTCTGTTCTTCCCATAACTGTTTCCTGTCACTGTTGTCCTGACCAAAAGACACCTTTGTCAGGGGAAGACATAATCCTCAGTGAATGTGGACCCAAGAAGTCCATTGCTTCAGGACATGGATGGAGCTAGAGACTATTATATTATGCTAAGCATAATCAGTCAGTTTTATTTTTATTTTTTATTATTTTTATTATATTAATAAAATATTATTTTATTTTTTATTATGCTAAGCCAAAATCAGTCAGTCAGAGAAAGAGAAATACCATATAATGTCACTCATATGTGGAATTTTAGAACAAAACAGAGTGGGGTAAAAAAAAAAGAGAGAGAGAGAGGAAAACTGAGAAACAGACTCTTAATTAACTCTAAAAAATGAATTGCAGGTCACCGGAGGGGAGGTGGGTGGGGGGATGGATGAAATAGGTGAAGGGGATTAAGGAGGACACTTGTGATGAGCACTGGGTGTTGTATGCGAGTGTTGAAACACTATATTGTACATCTGAAACTAATATTACCCTATATGTTAGCTAACTGGAATTTAAATAAAAACCTAAAAAAAGGGGCGCCTGGGTGGCTCAGCGGGTTAAAGCCTCTGCCTTCAGCTCAGGTCCTGAACCCAGAGTCCTGGGATCGAGCCCCGCATCAGGCTCACTGCTCGACGGGGAGCCTGCTTTCCCCTCTCTCTCTGCCTGCCTCTCTGTCTGCTTGTAATCTCTCTCTCTCTCTCTGTGTCAAATAAATAAATAAAATCTTTAAAAAAAAAAAAAAAACCTAAAAAAAAAAAAGAAAGAAAGAATCCATTGCTTCAGCACCCAGCAGGGACAAGCTTATTATGAGACGTGACTGATTTTGTATCATTTGGGCCGCAGACGTCAATCATTACATTGATAAAGAAATTCATTATCCAGATTCTATTGTACTGGATTTGGACAAACCCTTTCTGCCTGGTCATAGTCAAAGCTGTATTTTTCCCGCAAATAATGTGGATGCAAAGCCTTTGGAAAATTTTTACCTACAGTTATTGATGATAAGAGTTAAAATGTTCAAAGCTGAATCAGATATGGTTCTTTTAACTGCACTTTGGAAGTCAGAATTAGCATCAAGTAGCTCATTCATTAACATAAAAATATCAATGCTATTATTGATTAAACAGGTCTAACAATATTATAGTGCAAGTATTTGTAGTTTTATTATAAAATCAACTGTTTTCATATTCTTCACCCTGAACATGTCTCATCACATTATAACTCTAATCCCAAATTACTGTTTTGATTTAATGTCTTTTTATTTTCTTATAATTTTAAATGTTTCTTGTTTATAACTGAATTAACATAAAGAGATAATTAAATTTTTAAAGTTTTTTACATATCACTCTTTTAATGTGTTTTCTTTATCAAGCACCTCAACATTCTTCCCACATCTGAAACTTCTCGCCTTAAACCACTTATCTAGATAGCTTTCAATCTTCTACAGTCTTTGGGGTATAATCAGTCACTAGGGAGGATGCCTCCCCACCTTTTTATTTTCCTCTAGATATTGCAATGTTACTAGGCCTCCCTTGAAAAATATTGCATAGTTTGGTTGGGAAGAAAATGATATCATTTGTAGCTATTACTGGAAAAGTTTGTCATCACCTCAGTAATATTCCTCCTGGTCATTTCATATCTTGGCAGTGGTATGCCCTTCAAAAACCATAATAAAGTAATGGAATTGAACTCTCCCCAAGTATTCCTTAAGAGCCTATTTTTGTCCTGGAAACCTTCCTTTAATTTTTTTCTGTCCAAGTTCAAAAACCCATTCTTGCCTCTATTTTGTCAGAGAGGCACAGAAAATGTTTTCATAGGACAAATGTATTTAAAGGTGTTCATTGGTGTGGCAGTCATAGTTAAGGGTCTCACAGACAAACCTTCATCAGCAAATGTGCCCTCATAGGATGACCCTGTAGAAATCACTGAAATACACAATGTTGGGGAAATCTACAGCCAGTTTATCAACAAGATGTATTGGACATCTAGTCATAAACTAGGCGCTGACCTGATTCAGGGGTGAGAAAACGTAGAATCCCATAACAATCACTCACAAGAAACAGTATGAGGAAAAAACACAACCTCTTCATAAGAACTTAGATTTCTGCAACTGGAAATTTCATTCTGGAACTTGTACAAGAAAAAAAAATGTGATATTTAAAGAGAATCTCTCTAGTAGATCCTAACATTGTAGAATTTTAAAATGTATTATAGTAGTTCCAAGGATGCTGCTCTTTCTTAAGAAAACTGTGATTTTTTTAACTCTCTGAGCACACAGAACGTGCAAAATGCAAGTCAAGATACAAAGAAATAATTCAAAGTACAGTAAGAAAAAGATAAAACTGAATTTAAAGCTATGTAATAATAAACATTTACATAGCATTTCCTATGACTCAGCCTCTGCTTTCAACACTTTCAACACACATTTAATCTCCCCAAGAAGACTGCAAAATGAATTTTATTATAAATTCCATTTTTCAGATGTGGAAACCCATATGCAGAAACCAATTCACAGTCACAGGGGACAATTATTTCAACCCAGGGAGTCCGGCCCTGGAGCTGGACTCAGAAGCACTAAGCTACACTGTCTCTTAATTCTCTTCATTGTGCTTTGGTGTGTCCAAGAGCACAAGAGTCATGTCTCATATCTCCACGCGGAGCTAGAGCAAGAGATTTCTTGTATCAATACTGATTCACTAGATGTAACAAAGAGAACAAGGGAAATTCATAAGCAGGGTTGGGATGGAAAAAAAATCAAAAGACAGTAAGCAAGCGTGACATACTGTCAAAATAAAAAAACGAGAGCCTAGATGTCCATCAACAGGTGAATGGATAAAGAACATGTGGTGTACACACACACACACACACACACAAATGGAAAATTATGCAGTCATCAAAAACTGAAATCTTGCCATTTGCAACAACATGGATGGAGTTAGAGGCTATTATGCTAAGCAAATTATATCAATCGGAGAAAGACAATTATCATATGATCTCACTGATATGAGGAGTTTGAGAAACAAGACAGAGGATCATAGGGGAAGAGAGGAAAAGACGAAAACAGATGAAACCAGAGTGGGAGACAAACCATAAGAGACTCTAAATCTCAGGAAACAAATTGAAGGTTGCTGGGGGGTAGGGGGTAGAGATAGGGTGGCTGGGTTATGGACATTGGGGAGGGTATGTGCTATGGTGAGTGCTGTGAAATATGTAAGCCTGATGATTCACAGACATGTACCCTGGGGCAAATAATACATTATATGTTAATTTAAAAAATTAAAAATAAAAATTAAACTTTTAAAAGTATCATTGGGAACTCAACATTTAAACAGAGCCAGAAAAAATACCACCAAGACACTGAAATGTATTTCTTAGGGGAAAAATATCACTGGAGAAAAGAAAAATGGTTTTAGCTTTCTGATGAAGGCCTTGGAAGTCAGAGTCCTTATGCTGCATGCAAAAAATAAATTTACGAAAGATGCCAACTGATGTGCTTTGTTTAAAGATAAATTTTAAATACTTGACTTAGGCCTTCAGCACACAGACTCAATATCATTCGGTCATTAGGGATACGTCTGTCCTAGCAAAGACATAATTTTCTAGCACATAAAATACATTTTAACAATAATATGCTTTAAAATATATTAGGTTAGCAATGATACCAGCATAATAATTCTTATGTTTACTCAGTGTATCCCTAAGTCCATTGCCGTACGTTTCAACTGCAAAGCTTGTCATAACTTGCTTTTATTCCTGTAGCATGAGGTATTCTACTAAACACCGCCGTAGTTGAAATGTTCAAAGAATGTGTTTTTACAAATGAACATGTGGAGACTATTTCACTCTATCTTAGCCGATACATTCTCATGTAATCAATACCCATGGGAGTAGCTTCAGATTGATTAATCCAGTTCCCCCCAAAACGATTGATGCACCCAGTAGGTATGTGACCAGTACTTCCTACATGAATGAATAAATCAATACATCTTGACAAATAAGCAAAAAAGCAGAGTGTGTTTCTTTGAACATGATAACATAGAAACTTGAGCGTCTCTTTCAACTTCCGATAACGGGTAGCAGAATACGCCATCCCAAAATATGCCACTCGGGCATAAAGATGATTTTGAGCTGAAGGCACTTGAGAAGAAGCAGATATAAGAAAAGCTTTCTGCCCTCCTCCAGTTGCCTAAAAGCAGGAGATAAATTTGTAAAGATGCCCCTCTCCTGTCTCTACCAGAAAATACAGAAGTTAATCCCCAAAGATAGCTGGAGACCCTTATCAGCCCAGAGAGGGCACCAGAGGAACCTACAAAGGAATCATTAATTAGCCCTGTCTTCCATGGTTTCCCCATACATTTACTTTTCCACATGTGCCATTGTAGAAACTCAGGCCTTTACCTTTGTCTTGTCACTTCTCTAAAAATTTATTTTGCTTTTATTAAGATGCTAAGCCCAAATTCTAACCACCCCTTTATGTTACTCACCATTGAGTATTCCCATTGTGTATGTGCAATGCATAAGTTCGTCAGTTTCTGTTTGTTTTTCTCTTGTTAATCTGTCCTTTATGAGTCCTATTTGCTGGGCCTTGGTCAATAAATCTAAGATGGGTAAAGGAAAAAAAGGTTTCCTTCCCTACGCTATTAAAGTGAAATATAAAAATACAGGGCAGAGATCCCATCAAGACCAAAAAATAGATCGGAATAAAATAAAATAAAATTCAACTAAAAAGGTCAATCATTTACAAGAAACCAGTGTCTCTTACTCAGTTGAGGAATTGAGTCGACAGAAAGATGTAATAGATTGCTCTTACTGACACATTCAACCTCTTGAACCAGGCTGAAGACCTCTCTAATGGTCTTCAACTCAAGGACAGCGAAAGTATGTGGATTTGGAGGAAGGAGATAAATTGGAACTGTTGAAAACTTTATTCCTCAAATATCTTTTCGCCTCTGAAACCATGGGGCACTCTAATTATACCTTCAATGGGGTGGGGCCACAGACCTTCTTCCCAAAGTGGAGACAAAAGCAAGACTGGGAAGAGAGGATAGAAGCAGGAGGAGAGTATGTTCTGAATGTTCATAGCGGTGAGCCGCAGGCCAGTGCAAAATGATGCATCTGGGGGTGCCTGGGTGGCTCAGTTGGTTAAGCGACTGCCTTCGGCTCAGGTCATGATCCCAGAGTCCCGGGATCGAGTCCCATATTGGACTCCCGGCTCTGCGGGAAGTCTGCTTCTCCCTCTGACCTTCTCCCCTCTCATTCTCAGCCTCTCTCTCTCTCTAATAAAAAAAAAAAAAAAAAAAATGATGCATCTGAACAAAGGTAATTCCTTAAAGGGTCACAGTCTTTCTAATTCAAATTTTTTAAAATCTGGATGCCAGAACTTTCAATATCCTATAGTTGGTATAATAAACCTTCGAATATTTCCTATTCAAAATCCATTTGCCCTTTACAACATGTGGTGATGCCACTGTAGGAGAATTTTCTCACAGGCTAGAATGTGCGTTGGCCTTTTTACATTTTCTAAAGCAGGTATTTTCGAAAAGGGGTAGTTACTGCCCCTTTGAGGACAAAGGGGCATGTGTGGAAACTTTTGAGGTTGTCCCAATTACCAGAGGGGCACTGTTGTTATCTTGGGTGCTAAATATCCTGCTGTGTGTTGAACAGTCCATCATAATAAAAAATAATCTACCCAAAATGCCGATAATGCTTCTATTGAGACTAGGCCATGGAGCGAAAGTCATTAATTGAAATGTTACACAGAAGCTCAAAATGTAAAATGGGTAAGAGCATAATCACATGACGATGAAATGACAAAATTTTGGCAGAATGCCCATAGAAATCACAAAGAAAACAGGATGTTCTCTGCCACCCACCTAATGTTGTTCCTGAAATTCTGACTATGCACAAGGACAGGAAACAGAAAAAAAGAATTCCTTAAAAATTGTTAGAAATAATTAAGCTATTAAAATGCCTATATATACTCAGTTAATCATAGCCCCATACACTAATAACAAAAGGAAAATCAAATGACGATACAATTTACAAAAATAATAAAAATACAAAATGCCTATGTATAGCCTTGATTAGAAAAGTAGGATCTGTTTGAAAAAACTATCAGAAAGAAAAACTATCAGAGAGAGTGGCATAGAAGATATCATCGTTCAGGTTGGAAAAATAAATATTTGGAAAGCCATGTATTCTTTATCAAGTAATTTATTGGTTTATTGCAATTCTAATCTACAGTCTTTTCTTCCTTTCTTCCTTCTTTCCTTTCTTTCTATATTATTTTCTCCTCCTTTTCCTCCTCTTCCTCCTTTTTCCTCTTCCTCTTCTTCTTCTACTTTACAAAATTATTGCTATACATATCTGGGAAGATACATAGGAAACTGCTATATAATGAAGAATTTATCTGATCTTTATCTCTGGCTCCTAGGAGGGAGCTATAAATCCCTTGGAATTTCCTGAGTGATAAAAACATCTTTGTTACTCATGGTGGACTCATGATGACACCCGAATTATGCGAATGAAGTGACTCATGGAGGACCCTAGTTAGCTTCAGGATGGGAGCTGGTCATGCTAGAAAGACCAACCACACCATTAGAGGGTTGAGGCTCTGAGCCACATGATACCAACTCAATCTGCTGACCTCTGAGAAAGGGAGGAGTGGTCAATGATTCAAGCAACAATTTCCATCTAATGAAAACCCAGTAAAAACTCTGGACACCTGAAGCTTGGGTAAACTTCTGACTGTTTATCATACATTGATGTGTCAAAAGAGTGACATGTTCTAAAGACATGTAAACTTCACACTGAGGACCCTGCCAGACTTTGCCCTATGCCTTGCTCCCTTTGGCTGGTCCTCATTTGTATCCTTTATAACAAAACTGTAATCATATGTAGAGTGCTTGAGTTCTGTGAGTCTTTCTACTGAATTATTGAAACTGAGGGGGTTGTGGGAACCCATTAATTTGTAGGTGGTCAGAAATGTGGGTAACCTGAGAACACTGGAGGCTGTGCCCTATATGTGAAGTGAGGAGAGAACCGTGGAGAACTCTGTCCTTGACCTGGGAATTCCATACTAACCATGGGTAGTCAGTGTCAGAATTGCATTGCAAAAATAATAGCAAATAAAATTTTCAGTTCAGGCAGTAAAAATCAACTCTATCCTTATACAGAGAAGAATTCATTTTTGTCCCATTGATCTGCCTGTTTATTCTACAAGACTTAATTTCGAAGAAGGAATTCCAAACCAATATTCCTCCTGTTGAAGACAGTTCATGGTCTCTCATGATTCTGTACTCCTGTAAGCAAAGATTACCTTGGTTCTGGACTGTCATGGATATTTGAATAGCAAATAGCCTTGGAAGATTGGGATAGTGTTTCCCAGCAGAGTAAAAAGCAGGCATCCTCATTGCCCATTATATAAGGTTTCTCTAAGCTCAAGATTTTTCCCTGATCATGCAATCCACTATGTGTGCAGTATCACCTAACCTTTTTCATGTTATCTTGTGGGAATTGGGGCTCAGAGGACTGGCACAAAATAATTTTGATACTCTTCCTTCTGATACTACTAAAATAAAATCTTTTCTCTCAGGCGTGATTTTTTAGTTTGCAGGTAGGGTAAAATCTTTGATCCTTCATTGTTCTTGACACCTTAGTCTTCTTGCACCTGCCTCCACAAAAATACTTCTGGCAAAGCATTATAGCTACTCCAGCCCTATGTTCCACCTCAAGAATAAGTATGAATATAGACTCACGTGTATTTATTCTGGTCACTTTTCAGGAAGCTAAAAGTAGTTAAAGATCTTCCCCAAACAGTGGCATAGAAAACACTTCAAACATTTAGTGAGAATTGAGTAAATGTGAAAATGTTTGGAAAAGTTGAATTAACTTGAATTTCTAAGCTGAGATTAAAAGAAATAGGGTGTGAGTTTGGTGATGTCATGGTTTGGGAGAAGTAAGAAATATTAAACACCTTGAGTTAGCTTAACCAAAAAATTTTAAAAAAATGTATGAATGAATGGATCATTGGTTTATATGTAGGCATTTCTAGATAGATGGGGGACAGAAGTTTCATAGATAATAGATATTTAGATGCGTACATAATTACATGGGTACATAGATACTGTCTATGTACAGTCTATGTGTCTATGTCTGGAAAACAGAAAGGATCAGAGATCAGGAAATAAAAACTTTCAGGAAACTAGTCCTTCTCTCCACTCTCCCTCTCAAAACTGGCTTTCTCCACTTAATTTACATAACAGACTATTACCAGGGTACAGTTCCAATCTGACACAGAGGCTAACTGTCCCTTCCAGAGCCCAATTCCCAACTCTCATAAGAAATGGACAAGTCCAGGTTGGGTCAGATGCCTCCTTCTGATCTAATCAACTGTGCTAGGAATTTCAGTCAAATAAGACAAATGTAACTTGTGAGCACCCACTGCTATTGTGAGTGTGAGTTCTGAGAAGAAAGGGATTAGGCAGGAACCTCAAGATGTGTGTAGTAGAGTGAGTCATTTGACAGACTGAACAGGATGATTAATTATTGCTACAGAACACAGGTGAAGCACATGCCACTGACTGTAAAGCCCTGCACCTACCTCGCCACAGATTTCCCATGTGTTCAGGTCAGGATGGAAGGGAGTTAATTCCTTATATTCATTTGATAAGAAATAAATACTCACATAAATATGCTAGCTCAGGGTTTCCCAAAGCTAGCTCTATAAAATACTGAACCTAGGGCACACAGCACTTAAATGCCGAGCTAAGTACAGGTATTTATTTATTTACTTGTTTGTTTATTTATTTATTTAAATTGTATTTATTTATGTGAGAGAGAGTACAAGTGGAAGGAGTGGCAGGCAGAGGGAGAGAGAGAAGCAGACTCCCCACGGAGCAGGGCGCTCCCAGGACCCCAGGATCGTGACCTGAGCCGAAGGCAGACACTTAACCAACTGAGCCACCCAGGTGCCCCTAAATACAGGTTTTTAAAACAAGCTTCCTCCTATGCAAATACCTAAGATTCTTAATGTATAAATGTTCACTAAGCATCTCTAAGAAAGGGATTTAGTATGAAAGATTCCCCAAATATGTTTAACCATTTTTCAGTGGAGCAACTCAGACTATATGAACACTAACTGTATGCTATCTGCAGAGGAATTTTCCACATAAAATCTGAAATATAATTGTATAACTCCCTCAGCAACCTCAAATAAAATCTTGTTATTTTGATATAAATTGATTTAGTTCTAATGTTTGTCTATTTTTAACACCACTGATCACTTGCAGAGGGGGAAATGCATGTCTCCCATTATAATATAGTACAGTATTTATACATTAAAATATTGCTCAAATAAATTGGTGTAAACCCAGTTTTTTTAACATAATGAGTCATTATGTTAGGAATTGTAATGTAGTAGTTTAATAGATACATGAATTGAATCGGAAAACTGTTCATACAAATGCAGAAGAACTGGTTGTTAATGCTAACTTGGGAGCAAAAATGTCTAAATATACCATCTGATGCTGATGATAAATTTTAATGTATTCATAAATATTTTGATTTTTACTGGGTGGTCTTTGTTCATGGACATTATAGCTAGAAAACTAAGATGATGCCCAGAAAACCTAAAATGGTCATTTTATTATAATTCCATTCTTATCTATTCAATTTATATATGTGTGTATCTGGAAAGCCGTGGTATGAGTGTACATAACACTAATTTGGATCACCCATAATTAGAAAGGAATATTATTTTAAACCTGGAAATGGAGAATGTAATACTAGTGTCAATATTTCAGACCTCTGTCTTTCTCCCATGAAACTAATTTGGTAGGAGACCCAAGAGAGTTGAATATAGCCCATACTGTTACTATTAACAAACCTTCTTCTACATGTAAAGAATGTTCTGGCCAAATGAGTGTCACAATCTCTGCTGGAAAAGTGAGTCTCATCACTTGATCATTTTGACCATTATAAAAATTATGAAAACCAAAAACTAGACCACAGTTTTTGAGATAGCAATTTCCCCTCTACAGCTCAATGTTTCTAATTGGAATGCAAATCTTTTGCTGGGAAAATTGGACTTACTGGTACAACTTCTGACCCTGTTAATAAATTACGTTTACTTTCCCAAAAGTACTGTATGTTCAGTACAGTGGATTATTTAGTCCTTTGTTAATCAAGTCTTTAAAAAACACCTACAAAACTGGGAGGGGCAAGAATCATAGGGAAGGATTGGTGCAGAGGGCATAAACACCATAAATTACTCATTTTTCTCAAAGACCTTTCATCAAATAGGCAATATAAGACCAGGAACAACAACAACAATAAAAAGCTGTATTATGTAACTAAGAACAAAAATTCTGATAGTCCAAGAGCTGTGTAAAAGCTGTGAGGGGAGCCTGGGGGCTTAGTTGCTTAAGCATCCAACTCTTGATTTTAGCTTAGGTCATGATTTCAGGGTCCTGAGATGGAACCCTAAGTCGGTCTCCATACACCATGGGGAGTCTGCTTGAGAGTCTCTCTCTTCCTCTCCTTCTGCACTGCTCTGCTCTCACTCTCTCTCTCTCTCAAATATAGAAATAAAATTTTTTTTAAAAGATGGTGATAAAAAAAGAAACCAAAATAACTAGGGAAAAAACGTCTTGGAGAAGGTAGGGCAAAGGTAAACTTTAAGGGTTTTTTTTTTTTTTTAAGAGAGAGAGTGTGTGTGGGGGTGTGTGTGTGGCATGCACATGCACACACATGTAGGAGCGGGGCTGTGGGGGTAGGGGTGGAGAGGGGCAGAGGGAGAGGGAGAGAGAGAATCTTAAGCAGGTTCCATGCCCAGTATGGAGCCCAACACAAGGCTGATCTCATGGCCCTGAGATCATGACCTGAGCTGAAATCAAGAGTGGATGCTTAACCAACTAAGCCACCCAGGTACCCCAACTGTAAGCTTTTAGTAGAACTTGAAGGGTAAGAAAGATAGAAACTTAAAATGGGGGTGATGTGACAGAGAAAGGAAGGAGAATAACATAGGACAAAGAAAGAAAATGGCATGCCTGGATTTTAAGATCATTTTTAAGGACTAGTAGGACAATCAATTAAATTCATAAGATGAGCCTTAAAATTTAAGTATGGAAAATTCAATTTGGTGTGGTAGAAATTAGGAAGACATTATAGACTACAGAGCAGATATTGAAGTTTTTAAAAACCTGTCAACTTGGAATATTTTACCCGGGAAAAATATCTCTCAAAACTAAAGTAAAATAAAAACTTTTTCAGACATAAAAAAGATGAAAGAATTTATTTCTAGTAGACTCTTCAAGACTAATTAAAGAAAGTCTTTTAAGCAGAAGGAAAATGACACCAGATGAAAATGAGTCCATACAAAGGAATGAAAAACACTAGAAGAGTAAAAATAGAAAGAGTATTTGGAAAATTTTTCTACCTTATTATTTGAATGTCTTTAAAAGATAATAGGCTGTTTAAAGAAAAAATAGTAACAGTGTATTATGGGGCCTATAATATATGTAGAAGTAAAATGTATGACAACAGTATCACAATGGCCAAGAGGGGAGATACAGAAGTATAGTGTTGTGAGATTCTTATACTATGCATGAAGTAGTACACCATTTAGGGCGAACTGTGATAAGTTAAAGATGTATACTTTCAGTCCCGAAGCAACCATAAATACACACAACACACACACACACCAGAGTTATAACAAACAAACCAATAAAAAAAAGTAAAATGAAATAATAAAAAAAAAAATACTCCAAAAGAAGTCAGAAAAAGCAATAAGGAAGAATAAAGAACATATGGAAATAGAGAAAACAAATGACAAGATGGTAGATTTATACTCAACTATATCAATAATCACATTAATTATCTAAATCCTCCAATTAAAGGGCAGAAATTTGATTTTTTAAAAAGTTAGACCCAAATATATGCTGCCCAGAAGAAATCCATTTTAAATATAAAAAACAGAACTAGACCAAAAGTTAAAATATGGGAAAATACATACCTTCTTAGCATTGATCACTAATATTAAAATCAGATAATACAGATTTTAGAGCAAAATATATTACCAGGGATGAAGAGTATTATTTAATAAATGATATGGTACTTGATTCATTTAAAGGACCTAGGATTCAAAATGCTTTTGCATCTCATAAAAGCTTCAAATTACATGAAGCAAAAATGATAAATATACAAAGAAAAATAGACAAATCCACAATTACAGTTGGTGATCTCATCATTCCAACCATAATAAGTGATTTAATGAGAAGACAGAAAGCCAGTAAGGATGCAGAAGACAACACTATCAACCAATTTGATCTAATTGGGAATTATAGAACATTCCACTATAAACAATAAAATACACATTTTTCAAGTGTAAATTAAACATTTATCAAAATAAACTATATTCAAGGCCATAAAACAAATTTTATTCATCCTGAAAGGATTCATGTTATACAAACTATGTTGTATAACCTTGGTGGGATTAAATTAGATTGGTTTTAGTATTAGTATTAGTATTAGCATTAGTATTAGAAATATATCTGAAAAAATCCCAAATATTTGGAAAATAAATAATATATTTCTAGATAATCCACAAGTCAGGGAAGAAATTTTTAAAAATCAGAAAATATGTCAAATTAAATAAAAATGTGAGATGCAGCTAAAGCAGTACTTAGGGGAAAAAACAGAGCAGCGATGACTATATTTGAAAAGAAAAAAGGCCTCAAACTAATAACTTCAATTTATACATTAAGAAACAAACAAAAAGAAACTAGAAAAAAGCAAAGTACTCAAGTGGAAGAAAGGAAATGATCAAAGCAAACATCAATAAAATAAACAACAGAAAAGCAGTCGAGAAAATCAATGAAATAAAAACTGGTTCTTTATGAAGATCAACAAAACTGATCAACTTCTAGCCAGACTAACTGATAAGGAAAAGCAAAGTGAAAACATGAATTGGCAACATCGGAAATGAGAGGCGACATCACTACACATCCTACAGACACTAAAACGATTAAAAAAAAGGATATTCTGAACAACTTTATGTCAATAAACAACTTAGATAAAAGGGAAAATATCGTGGAATGTCTACCAACCCTCACTCAAGAAGTAAGTAATAACTGGAATAGATGGGATAGCTCAATATCTATTTAAATTAAATTTGTAGTTAAAAACTTTCCCACAAAATGGAATTCTACCAAATATCAAAGGAAGAAACACTACCACTACTAAATAAAGTCTTTGAGAAAGTTGAATTAAAACCAATTCACTCAATTATGCTAGCATGACCCTCAAACCAAATTCTGGAAAGACACTACAGGAAAACAGCATACTAATATCCCTCATGAACATACATGCAAAATTTCCAAGCAGTCTGTAGTCCTAGCTTCCTTCCTTCATAGTTATAAAGTAATCGCTCCCTATGTTCTCACTTTTATAGTCAAAATTGGTTTATATACCTGTCAGCCTCATTGTGCCTTTAGAACCTGTAAAGGGATAGATTTTCCAGGTTTGAGGCCATTTTTGTTAAATTTTTTATGAAGTTTGGCAAACATGAAGAAAAGTTCCCGTTCATAGAGCTCAATGAACTTTCTTGCACTGAACACACCCATGTAACCAAATCCAGATCAAGAAACAGAATCTCACCAGCCCCAGAAGCCCCTTATGCACCTGTCACTACTGACCCCCTTTAAGAGTAACCACTATTCTGACTTGAAAGAGAAGATCAGTTTTAATACATTTGGTTTTACCAGTCAACTTAAAAAAAAAAATAGAAAAAACCCCACAAAATCTCCATTTGACAGTCATCTGGAATTAATCTCTAGACTTTTTTTGAATAACCATCAATTTCATTAAAATATATTTTGTATGTATCCCCCACTTTTTACTTACAAGTTGCACAATTAGTTTCCAAAAACCATGCATTATTATTTCCCAACCTATATATATTTAGGGCAAGGTCCATCATTAATGTAAATCCATGCTTCCAATAGACTTCCTGATAATTGAACTACTACAATAGGCTGCTTGTATCTAATTGGATCAGAACTATTTTTTTCCTTGAAATACAGTTATGAAGAATTGACTTTTATTTGTGCTTGATTCTAATATAATCTCGATTTGAGTTTTCTATAAAAGAGAGAATCTCTTTTGGCTATTTGTCCATTTTGTGAAGGTGATTTTAGTTTAAAATAATTATATTCTGTGAGTCCATTTAGCTGAGCACACACAAATTACAAAATATTCCATTTTGTGGGGAGACAGCAGATGAATGACAGTGTTGCTCTCAATTCCTTCATGGGATGTGTATTAGTCAGGGCTCTCCAGAAAAACAGAACCAACAGGATATAGATGTGTGTGTATGTGTGCATGAGAGTGTGTGCACACATGTAAATATATGGCACTTTGGTCCAGCCAAAAAGACACATAAAATTAACCATCATAGGGTAGAACTCAACTTTTGGCAGGAAGACCTCCCCCAACCCTAAATACATTGACCAAGTGAGGACTGTTGGGCCAATACAGGTTTCAAAAATTAATAAAGTATAATGTCTTAATTTTTAATTTAAATATGATATATAATATGTATATACAAATATAATTTGAATATTTAAAAATACAAATAAAAGTTGTAATAAATTTCTCTTAGCTAAAGTGGATATCTTTTAATATCCCACTGTGTTTTTTTCTAAATGATGGGGAGATTTTTTAAAAAGCAGTACTGATACAAGTGAATTTGTGTCTTAGTTTAAACAATTTGGTAAAATAAAATCTTTGGTGTTGATTTATGTCATCATTCCAAATTCTTTTTATTCATTTATTTTACTCATCTATACTTGGCCATTACCTACACTTCAAGTCTCTTGGAACCCAACCACTTAATTAATGATCTGGAAAGCCACTTAACTCATGGGAAACTAAATTTTCCATGAAATGTAACTGCCTCCTTTTATAGCATGTAAAATCCCAGTTGCTTAATTATTTTATACATTATATTTCTTAAGTGGAGGCCTTCAGAGATGTCTAAGATTCATTCATATTTGGCCAATGGATATTTTTATGTGCTGTGTTTTGGGTAAGGAAGAATTTACTATTTAAATCCTCTAGCAAGAGGAAATGGGTCTACTTCAGACAATTGAGTTTTAACAAACTCAGTTTCATTTTTATTAGGATTTCATTTGAGAAATAGCTGGTGTAATTGCTTGCTTTGTTCTCCTTGGTGATTCAATTTCACCTCTGTATATAAAATAGTGGGGAAACACTATAGCCTGAATAGTTTTGGCTTACATTTAGGCTCCTATAATTTCATTGTAATAGTTTTGCTTGGCATCCACATTCTATGTAAGTCTCAGTTTATATTCCCCTTCAACTGAATAATTACTAATCACCACATTTCCATAGTCCCTGCCAACATTTTTTCCTTTCAGTGGTACTGGAAAGTAGTTTTTGTTCTGATTATGTTTGTTTGCCAAAGGCATTTATTAAGACTTGATAAAGGCTCTAAATGGGCTACATTTTCTTCGGCTGGTTCCGCTTATATTCAAGCCCTTGACTAGCCCAGTTGGTTGGTTTGTTTAAATTCAGAGTTGTTTTTTCCCCAGTTATGTGCTTTCAAGATCTGGAAAGCTTTAGGGGATTGTTGTTTGTTTTTTTTTTTTTTTAATCAACTACGGGCTCTTTTGAGAACCACAAATGTACCCGAAATAATTTCACTTGTTGAGAGTATAACGTAAGTTAAAAAAAGCTCAGACTTTGAACTCTTGGGCCAAATATACTACTGGGTTGAGTCCTGGACCCTAAAAACTTAGTTCTCTGTGTCCTTGTTGCCTAGTCTTACAGATAGGGAAACTAATACTTACCTAACTTAAAAGTTTGCTATGATTACCACCATACACACAGTTAAGTGCTGAACGTTTGTTACGGAGTGCTAGATATACTCTGTCTTTGAAGTAAGTAATTCAGTAAATTAAATCACTTAGATAGTTAGTATACTCTGTAGTTGGCCAATCGAATTAGTCAATGGGATGTTGCAGTCTCCATTCAGATTCTCCTTTAAATTCAAAGAATTTAACTTAGATGAGTTAGATAAGCTTAAAGCTCCCCTAGGAGTAAATACTAGTGAGGAACCTATGTGTCTCTAAGTTACTCAGGTAAAATGACTGGTCACTCTTAAAAAGTTCTTAATTCCAAATTACCATATTTTATCAATTTAAAGACATATTTTTTCACATCTCATCATCTGTGATATTAGGATGCATTTTACACTCTGTGACTATACAAAAATCATGTCAGTCAAACCTCGCCTGAACATCTAGGGTTCTGTCTTAGCTTTCATATTCTCATCACTTTAGTTGAGCTAAATGTCTGGTTGATACTATATGTGTTGAGTTTAACTGCCTTTTTCAATGTCTTTTAAAAGATTACAGTATGACTCAGCATTAAAACCCAAAGGTTACTGTGTTTGCAAGGTGGCATGAAGATGAAGCTGTTGAGTATACATTTGGTACAAAAGGACTGATGTTCACCTTTGAATGGATATTCACAATTCCATGTTTTCTTGCAATGCAACAATCAAATGCTTTATAAACCTAAGAAAGGATGATTCATGCATGAAATGTTATGATAGGTTTGTTCCTGAAATACATGCAATTGTCTATTGATACTTTCTAATAAGATCAGTAGTTTGGGGATTAAAAGAACCTCTACAAATTATACTCAAAAAAATCTTTAAAGAAATTCCATGTCCTCAACACTTTTGATAACCCAGAGGGCAATTTTGCGTAGAAAAACATGGACATCAATAACTCTAAGTTGAAGAGTGAGTCAGAAACATTGGACTCTGAATGTGAAGGAGTTTAAAAAATATCTTCATTAATTTATGCCTTAATATTTTCCTTGTTATATGTAAATGAGAGTGATCAATGATTTTTTAAAAATTATGTTAGAAGTCTAAAAGAGCTCTTCCAGTAAATAGAAATTCAACAATCTAAGTGGTATAGAGACATTGTGTATAGCTTAATTGGCTGCATTGTTTTCTTCTTTTGTGATATATAAAATAATATCATGAATTAAATTGACGAAAACATATTTGATGAAATATCATAAGCATTAGTAACAGTGTAAACCAGTACTTCTTAAACTATCTGTAATAAAGGGCCTATTTGTATTAATTTCTAATCCATTACAAGTATTTTGTTTTGGGTTTTTTTTTAAAGATTTTATTTGATATATATAGAAAGAGAGAGAGAGAGAAGGAGAGATCACGAGCCAGGGAGAGAGACAGAGGGAAGAGGAGAAGCAGACCCTTCGCTTAGCAGGGAGCCCGATGTGGGGCTCTATCCCAAGACCCTGTGATCATGACCTAAGGCGAAGGTTATTACGCTTAACCAACTGAGCCATCCAGGTGCCCCAAACCCATTACAAGCATTTTGTAAAGCACACACACACACACACACACACACACACACAAATGAAATTAAGAAGAAAAAGTATAAGCTAATTCTTTAAATTATTAGATACAACAAATGCAAAATTACTTTGTTAATTGCTTTAAAATTTTCCCCATGCTTCCTGTCACTTTCTGAACTCACCTTGCCCTGGACCAGTCGCAGTTCATGGACCAACAGAGTTCGTCAACCATGCTTTGAGGTGTTACCGACCTTTCCCACCCTAGAAGTGATTTCATCATTAAACTGTCAAATATTCTCAGTGATGCCAGATAGAGTTCATAAAAAGATGAGCTTTAGGTTTTCTTTCTTAAACCCAACAATATGATGTCTTATAACTGATTGAACTTTACCTACAGTTTATAAAATACTGGCACCAATGAAGCCTTCATTCAAGTCAAGTTGGCTGCACAAGTTCATGCCTCTATGCACACTCTCTACCTCAAACATACATATATTGGTAACAGAGACAACAGCAATGACAAACACATAGCTCATCTCAAAAACAAGACAAGCACTTTTATTGGATAGAAACACAAAGCAAAAAGCAGGGACAAGGCCAGCAGGCAACAGCAGCCAACACTTTAGCCACTGCTGAGAAAGGGGGCCGAACAGTACCCCACGCAAGAAGGCAATAGAAATACTCACGCCTCAAAGCCAGAGGCTGGAATGAGGCTCCCGCTCTCATAAAAGGAGATAGAAATGGCGCAGACTCAAATTCCAAAAGAAGCTGTGAGTATGAGAAGGCAAAGGTCCAAAGACGGGGTGTTCCTGCCAACCCCTGGACCATGCCTCCTACTGGTTCCTCAGTGGAACTGCAGTATCCTCAGCTAGGGAGGCCCCTTTATGTATACCTACTCAGGTGATCCTCTCTACCGCCCTGAAAGGAAACTGGGTGTGTGTCATTACTCTTATTTGGCAAATGAGAACACTGAAGCTCAGAGAAGTCACCTAGGAACCTGCAGCATTCAAGCAAGATTGTTCTAGAATTTTCAAAATAGTCCGAATTTTATATAACCTTATTTCTTCTAATTTACATTGTTCACCAGATTTTGAATAAATGTGATTTAATGCCAAAGCTCTGTATAAATCAAGTCATACACACACACACACACACACACACACACACACACACACACCCCTGCCAGATCTTTTAACCTTTTTTTTTTTTTTTTAATTTAGAAACCCTAGGCTACATTGAGAGAGAGTCTCTGAAACCCAAGTAACTAAGTAAAGGTGGTTTGTGCATCCGCCTTGAGCAGATACAGAAGTTAGCACAGGAAACACAGTCCTATACAAACCTGGGAATCCCATGAACTAAAGCCACGCTCACCTCACCGGAGTTTCTGATGAATCTCCCTTTGAACCTTACCCTCAGCATCTCTCTACTGGCAAATCATAAAAGTCTTGGTCCTCTAGTATCCCTTTTCTAACCTCACCAATTGTCTTGTTCACCAAGTCACATGGTACAGGAGAGGACAGATCATAATATTCTAAATTCCTTGAAATTATGTGAATTTTCTCACAATTTAAACAAAACATGGTTATGCTTTTTAATTTAGTAAGTAAATACATATATATTATATATATACGTAGTTTTCTTTTTTATTTTTTTAAAGATTTTATTTATTTATTTGACAGAGAGAGAGATCACAAGTAGGCAGAGAGGCAGGCAGAGAGAGAGGGGGAAGCAGGAGCTGAGCAGGGAGCCCGATGTGGGGCTCGATCCCAGGACCCTGAGATCATGACCTGAGCCAAAGGCAGAGGCTTTAACCCACTGAGCCACCCAGGTGCCCCTATAAGTAATTTTCTTTATCCTTATTCATTCTTCTTCATTTCTCTTCTGACTAAGCATTAAAAGCCATATCTTTTGAACTGTCAAACTTTTGGTGTGTATCAATGTACACACATCTTGCACATATAGCCTAATACAACACTTGGCATATAATTCCTTGTTTGCACTTGAAGGGTAAAAGAGGATATACGGGCATTTCAGTGCAAAGAGTAGAAAGGATGGAACTAAACACATCTTGATTCCCTGAACTGTGGATAAAATACTAGAAATGCTTATTGCCTCTTCTTCAGGAGATTTGAAGCATCACCCTTAACCCTGAAATCCATTAAGGAAAAGATCCCACACATATCAGCTCAACTAAAAATGCTTTGGGACACTCTGTTTCTTTCAAGGTTATAAGCTAGGATAAATAATGAAGAGACTATTGAAATGTCCCAGTTCACATCTTAGCAATTAGAGAGTATCAAAACAAACCATAAAATACTTATGAGACTTACATGTTTAGTCAAGCACTTATAAATTGAGGTTTGTTTTTTCCTTTTGATTTCTATAATAGGAATTCTTCACATCGTTTAAAAGATGGGAAATTTTTTTTTTAATTATTTTTCTCTTGGTTCCTCTTATTGTGTGGCTTTTCATAGAATCTCGGTGATTGGAGCCCTTTTCAAATTCCATTTGCCAAACCGGACTCTGACATTAAAAAAAAAAATTAGACCAGTTATAACACAGGCTTATTCCCAAATAATGGCTGAAATTAATGTGTCTTTAACTATTCAAATATCCAAGTGATGCTTAAAACCCCTCTCTAAATAAGATAAAATAAAAACAAAGTATAAAATCCCTCTCTACATGAAAGGAACTTGCCAGAACTCACTCAGTGTTAGTACATTCCTGAAAATGATGTCTCCATTCTTGCAGATTATCCAGCTCCAAATAAATCATCAATTGTAGTATGCAGATATGTAGTCAGAGTTTGGTGGTTGGCACACGCATTTAGATTCAGGATTCCTACTGCTTTGAAAAACATTTAGCAGTAGCCATCAGTTGGCATTTATAGGTATATCAGTCAGAGAACTGGGGGTATTTCACTATGACGTGAGCACAAGAATTGGGTCCAGTGAGCCATGAAGCTGAAGAAGAGAGCATGAACCAAAGTAGAGGTCTCGTATGGAAGAGATTCCTGTGAACTCAGAAACAGAGTAAAATGGTGCTTGCTAGGGGCTGGAAGGTGAGGGAAATGGGAAGATGTTAGTCAAAGAGTATGAATTTTCAGTTGTAAGATGAATCAGTTCTGGGAATCTAACGTATAGCATGGTGACTCTCTTTAACAATACTGTATTAGATCCTTGAAAGTTGCTGAGAGACCAGATCTGAAATGTTATCACCACACACACAAAAAGAGGTAATCAGGCGAGGTGATGGAGGTGTTAATTAACCCTCACTATGGTAATCATTTTGCAATATATATGTGTATAAACGATGTTATATGCTCATAATAACAATGAAGTGGGGGGAAATTCAACTGATAAAGGGCAGCCGTTGATAATGCCTAAAAGGATAGGGACACCATCAGATTGGAATCTTACAGCTCAGTGTCTGGGGGCAGGGTAAGCATGAACTGTAGGGGGTTAGATAAAGGATGGACTATTTAGCAAGTCTAAGGGAGAGGTGGTGAAAATCTGAATTCACGGAGTGATGATGTGAGTAGAGGAACACAGAGAGAGATTTTTAGGAGACAGAATCCGAAAAACTTGGTCACAGATTAAACGAATCTTTGGATGGGGAGATGAATCAATGCTTTGCCGATTCATTCTCTATGCCCTGTTATTATCAGTGAAATCAGTTGGCGAAACACCTGAACTTGCAAGTGAATGCCTATGGGGAAGGATAATATTTCCAACACTTAACAACCACCGATTTAATAGCCCAGGCACTCATTCTGGTTTTTCACACTGAGTCAGAGCCCAGAGTGCCTTCGCTTTGCCAGGGGCTGACCGTTTAGTTGTTGGATCGGTGGGAGAGGCTGGGGATGCCAGGGGAAGACCTGGTTTGCAGGGGTGGTAGTGGCCGAGGGATGAGAGCCTCAGGACCGTAACTGTTTACTCAACAAGCAAGAGGCCTCTCAGCATCTTAACAACTGATATGGCTAAATATTAGCTTTGGCACATATTAGCAAGCCTTGAGAGAGATTCACCCCATTTCTAAGGAAATCAAGAACGACACAAATTCACAATCTTCCTTTGCGTGTCAGTGAGCCTTTCTACCAGTTCAAGTTATGGTGAAAAAGAAAAAAAGTTGAGAGCTGAGAGTCCTAAGCTGGGGTTCTGGCTCTGCCCTTTAATATTGTATGACCTCAGGCAAATATTTAATGTTTCTGAACTTCATTATTTTCCTTCATAAAATGGAACTAATAGCATTTACCCTAGTACCTCCCAGGGATGAAGTGTGGATCAAGTAACATAATACACACAAAAGAGCTTTGTAAATTGTGAAGCTCTCTGTAAAAGTTGGTTATTGTTTCAATATTAATGCTGTAACCTGAGTTTCCCTAGGCGTCCTCTGGCTCTGGAAGGCCTAATGACATAGGAATGACATTAATTCAAGCCGCAACAGATAGTCCTTGTTCCCGCCTGCTGGCTCAGGATCCCAGCCCTTGCGACATTCTCCCGAGGACTCATCAGAGCTCTTACCAGTCTGGCCCTCCCTCCCCTGGGCTGCGTGACTCGGGCTGGGTACCATCTTGGAGGGCATGGCTGTTGCTTCTCCTGATTCAAATAAACACCTTCCCGGGACAGGGCCTTCACGTGCGACTGCGGACATCAGCGTCTGGGCCATGTCCTCTCAGCCACTGCCTTGTCCCACCAGGCACTGTGCGTGGGAACTGCAGCCACTTCCTGCGGGGCACAGCCACTGAAGCCCACACAAGGAGCGAGGAGCTACCCTGGGTCTTGGGTGGTAATTCTCAAGCCCAGCTGTAGGCTGACTTCTCCTGGGAAGATTTAGTTTATTTTATTTATTGGACAGTGGCTTGTTTCTCTATTTCTTAAACCAGTTCTTTCTTACACTCATTGTTTGTGTAAACTATGTTTCTCTTGATTTCTTTCTTGTTTTAAGATTTTGTGTATTTATGAGAGAGAGAGAGCACGAAAGGGGAGAGAGGCAAAGGGGGAGGGAGAAGCAGGCTCTCCACTGAGCAGGGAGTCCCATGAGACACGGGGTTCGATCCTGATCCCAGGACCCTAAGATCATGACCTGAGCCAAAGGCAGACATTTAACTAACCGAGCCACCCAGGCGCCCCTTTCTCTTACCTTCTTAACCATAAAGGAACAAGAAGTTCTGTCTTTTTTTTCTTTATTGAACTATAGTTGACATGCAATGTTACATTAGTTTCGAGTGTGCTACATAGTGATTCAACAGCTCTGTACATTTTTGCTATGCAATACCAAATATTGGTACTTTTAAATACCAATGCCTAGTCCCTTCCCCCATCAGACTCACTGAAGCCAAATCCTTGGAGTTAAAACCCAGGCATCAGTATTTTTAAAAAAACACACAAGCGACTCTGATTCAAGTGAGGTTTGAGGGCCACCCTGTGAGTGGGGGAGCACCGACCTCTCCCCTGCCATGCGTCACCTGTTGAGCCACAAAAGCTGCACAAGCATGTGCCACCTCCCCCACCTGCCTCAGAAAGCTCTCCAGAACTGTAACAGAAATCGCTACATTAAATTTCTCTTAACTTTTCCACTCTGTAGTCATTACATTCACTCCTTCAAGTAGAAGAAAGTGGTGTTTGGGAAGCGTGGGTGGCTCAGTCTGCTCAGTGCCTGCCTTCTGCTCAGGTCATGATCCCCGGGTCCTGGGATTAGGTCCTGCATTGGGCTCCCGACTAAGTGGGGGATCTGCTTCTGCATCTGCCCCTCCCCTAGTGTGTCTCTCTCCCTGACAAATAAATAAATAAATAAATAAAATCTTTTAAAAATGCTGTTTTATTTTGATACCATACTTTCACCTTATTTTACATGTACATTTTATAATGTACATAAATAAATAAATGTGTATTAATCCTGTGCTTTCAAAATATTTTATTAATTGGGGTGTGGGATCAAAATTTTGTAGAAGACCATTATCTTTCTGGTATTAGTGACACTCCGTAGTTTCTCAATGTAAAATTGACTTAATTTTTTCTGATCTAAAAAAATCTACAACTCATTTATTAAATGGTTTCATATAGAGCCTTTAAAATTCATAAAGGAGTTGAAGTTCCTAAATACTAGAAGTACTATTGGAAGCCACAAATTTAAAAGGGATTTTGTTTGTTTGGTTGGTTTTTGTTTTTTGGTTTTTTGTTTTTTTTCTTTTTGTTTTTTTTTTTTTTTTTTGGTCAAACTGGTCTCCTGATTCCAGAACCAAGGGTTTTTTGACAAATATTTAAATATATAATACTTAAATATGGAATATTAATATACATATATAGAAAAATTTTTTTAATTCACCAGTGAAATAAAGATAATAATTTTAAAACTGCAGAGAGAGACTTTCTCAGATGTTTTCCAATCTGGTAGTAAAATGCCAATGTGTGTTTTGCTAAGTGGAAGGGCTCAACCACAAGACTTTTTCCTTTCAGGATAATTTTGTAAACAGCTCGCTCCTTAATTAAGCAACATCAAAATTCTCAGCGAAATGACTCATCTCTACTACGTTGTGGAGGGATTGAAAAAAGGCTATAATTACTAATACAAGTTCCTTGCAAATAGTATTACACACACACATTCCCTTTTCATTCTACACTGTGAATTATTTACCCCACCGTACAAAATAAGTTATTAAGGCAAAACCGTAACAGATAGCCTGAATGGTCGTATTATAAAAACTTTGAATTTTATTGGAAAGTGGAAAAAACATTTCCTGTGATTCTCTAATCAAAACTCCCTTGGGTCCCTTGGGTCACAGGGCCTTTCAAAAGCAACCCTGACCATTGAGAGGGGGAAACTTTGCCCACAGGAGAACCTCAGCTCCACTTTGTTTAGGAAGGGATGACTGAAGTTTAATTCATTGAGTCACATGGCCCGGAAATACTGTGCCAGCTTGGATCTTACTTTGAGTTTCCTTAATGAACTCAGTGTATTTAGTTCAAAGATGCAGAGATCTGTTGGTAACTCTTTGGCAACAATCAGCGAACTATATTAAGCCTTCCTTTAGGCACTTCATGTATAACCTACAAGAATTCCAGCTGTTTTCCTTTAGTCTATTTTTCTAGAGAATACATTTCTTCCATTAAAATCTGTGTCACAGAGAAATTTTTTTTGGTAAAACATGCTCATTAATTTTCTTTTATCTAAATATCTATTCAAAGAAAGTTGGTTGTCTAAACTCTGCAAGCAACTCCTCATATTAGAATGTCAAGTTCCTTTCTAGATTTAGCTAATGGGTCAGGAATGTAAACTTGGTTTTGGTTGCTAAAAATTTTTCATTGTAGATCTTACCAATCTCATAATTTCATTCTAAGCTAAATTTTTTCTTCTCATCCTATTTTCCCTGGTTATTTTTGAAGCAGATTTTTTTGTTAAACTCTTCCTGTTTCTGCATTATATATAGAGGTATTTTACCTCACATTGTAATTACCATGGCCAACAAAGTCACTCCAAATCTCTCTCATTCATGTACTCCCTTTTGATGAGAAATTATAATAAATGAAAAGCATCAAAGATCGTGCTTTCATTAGGCAAGGAATTCAGACTAAAATAATCTATTACTTAATGAAAAAGATAGAAATATTTTATTTACTGTTATTTACATAAATTCCATTCCGGTCTGTCCCATTTTTACATAGATGGGACTTTTTCAAGGGCTAGTCCTATGAAAACCAGTACTTTGTAAGTCCATAAATAAATAGGACAAAAATTTTTTTAACATCAGTCTAAAAACTATTAACTTTCTTCACAGAATCTGTTTCCCACATTTCTTAACATTTACGCAACAACAATTAGAGAAGTCTACTGGAAAGCAGGGGTAGGCATGGACTCAAAACAAAAATTGCAAATACAGAATGATGTCCAATATTTTAAAAACCTGCAATAGCTAATGACTACAGCAAAGGTGCCAAGAATGGGCTAAGGTAAAAGAAGGAAAGATGAAGAAAAAAAAAGCATCTTTCAACAGTTAAGTCCAAGGAGTAGAAGAAAAAACAAATAGGCAGGTTTTACAAATAGTATCCCATTAGTCTTTGGGCTAGTTTTGTGTAGAGAAAAGTACTTTAAGGTATAATTTTATATTCACTGATCTTTCTTCACATAAAGAACACAAGTACACATGATAGAACAATGTATAACTTTGAGACTCATGAAAGTAGATACATATAAAAGAAAAATTCGAAGCAAATAATTTACGAAGAGGAAAATTACCAAAACACACATTAGGCAATTATAGAAGATATATTGGATACCATTTATTAAAAAGCCAGCTAAGGGGCGCCTGGGTGGCTCAGTTAAGCATCTGCCTTCAGCTCAGGCCATGATCCCAAGGTCCTGGAATCGAGTCCTATACCAGGCTCCCTGTTCCTCGGGGAGACTTCTCCCTCTGACCCTCCCCTTGCTTGTGCTTTCTCTCTCTCACTCTCTCAAATAAATAAATAAAATCTTGAAAAAAAAAAAAAAAGCCAGCTAAATTATATCCAACAGTGCAGTTCTAAAACTGACATTGGTTACTGGTATCGATTATTTCAATTAGTAAAAGTACGATATTACCATTGATGAGAATGTGACAAATATAAAATAAAGGAGGAGATATTTTATCCACTGTTTCACCAGATGAATGAATAATAACAACAATTTAAAAAGATACAAGATTAGGGTTGATTGAGGCAACAACAACAAGAAAAAAACCGAAAAAAATCTACAGCAATCTACAAATATTTGAAGGATTTGGGCAAGAAATTACTTTAACCATTGTTATAAAGAATTTTATACTTTACATTGGATTTAGCTTCAAGCAGGAGAGAAAATACAAATCATCATTGTTGAGCATCTATCACATTCTGCCCTCTCAATTCAATGTCACAAGAACTTTGTTAATCTCCATTTATCTGATGAAGAAAACAGGGCTTCAATGGGCTAACAACTTGTCCAAGGTTTTCCATAGTTGGAAGCAAGCAAGATGTTCTAATTCAAGTCTGTCTGGCTCGCAGGTCACTTTTGGAGTTTCCAACTGTATTTGATAAAGCCCGGTAGATCCTTCAGTGTGCCAAAGGGCAAGAGGGAGGGGTCTAGGGAATTGTGGTCTTAGATCACTGCTTCCTCTTTAAACAAAATAGTTCCACTGTTGCTTGTTTTGTACCGGAGATCTGTGTGAGATTTCAGTAAAAACAAACAGGCAAACAAAAACTCTCCTGAGAAAGCTTCAAAGACACTCTACTACACAATGCTGCCTAGAGCTCAGCTTTTGGAAGTTCTGGACTGAAAAAAAAATCTGTGGGAGACGAAAATGTCCAATTTAACTCTTTCTCTAGAGGTGTTAACCTGGAAAACAGACAATTATATTTTGAGAACAGAGCATGTCCCTTTTCTTCCTTGATGTACAAGAATATAGGACATTTTCCCTCATATACTTCCTAGAATGAGGATGACAAATTTAGAGCACCCAAGCCCTTGGCCCTCATGGCTATTCAGTCACCACTGAGTCAAACCAGAGTCTTGGAATGTTTTCCTACAAAACACTCCTGGCAGTTCAATGAGTAAATTCGAATTTTATTTCTATACCATCCTTTTCCATAAGAAAACGATAAGGGGACAACTGAGTGATGAAGTCAGTTAAGCATCCAGCTCTTGGTCTTGCCTCAGATAGTGCTCTCAAGGTCCTGAAATCAAGTCCTAAGTCAGCCTCCACACTCTGCACAGAGTCGGCTTGGGATTCTCTCTCCCTTTCCCTCTGCCCCTGCCCACGACCCAGCTCGCACTCGTGCTCTCTCTCTCAAATAAATTATCTTTAAAAAGAAAAGAGAAGACTGGTTTTCTACAAAAGCAACAGATCAAAAAATTTTTAAAGGCTATAAAAGAAAAAATAATACATCCTGAAAAAATTTACTTTTCCCCAGAATCAGTGGTTTTTTTTTTTTCTTTTTTTTTAAAGACTTCAACCTGAATTTTCAAACTAAAACGTCTCAGTTGTCCTACTGTGGCCAGTGGAAAGTATGAAACTGCAGATTGTGTACTGTTTTCTCCTTCATTCACTACCTGTGACCCATGACCTACTCTTCCCTTCTGCTCCTGTGCTTTCATTGGTCTCTGTTGGGCCACTTAGCTCCAGCTAAATAGAAAGAATAGAAGAAAGAAGTTTCTTTAACCCTCTTCTCAACTTGCAGATGTGTAACCCCTCTAGAATTACAAAACCTGCAGGTTATTGCTCTCAAATCTAATAAATGCGATCAGAACAGTCTCAATGTGACTACCAGTTCTAAAAGCAAGTTTTTCTAAATCAGGGCATGATTTATGCCGGAAGAAAAAATGTTGGAGAAAGCATGTGCTGTGTCCTCATCCCCATTTTACTTAAGCCTTCTCCAGGATGAGGACATGGCAGACAGCAAGATCAAGCACACAGTGATAGAAATGTAAAGACTTCAATAAATGGTGCTGGGAAAACTGGACAGCTATATGTAGAAGAGTGAAACTTGACCATTTTCTTACACCAGACACAAAGATAAACTCGAAATGGATAAAAGACCTCAACGTGAGGCAGGGATCTATCCAAACCCTAGAGGAGAACATAGGCAGTAACCTCTATGACATTAGCCACAGCAACTTCTTTCAGGACATGTCTCCAAAGGCAAAGGAAACAAAAGCAAAAATAAACTTTTGGGACTTCATCAATCTAAAAAGCTTCTGCACAGTGAAGGAAACAGTCCACAAAACAAACAGGCAATCCACAGAATGGGAGAAGATATTCGCAAATGACACTACAGGCAAAGGTCTGATATCTAAGATCTATAAAGAACTCCTCAAACTTAACACTCACAAAACAGATAATCACATCAAAAAATGGGCAGAAGACGTGAACAGACACTTCTCCAAAGAAGACATACAAATGGCTAACAGCACATGAAAAAATGTTCATCATCTTTAGCCATCAGAGAGATTCAAATCAAAACCACACTGAGATATCGCCTTACATCAGTTAGAATGGCCAAAATCAACAAGACAGTAAACAACGAATGCTGGAGAGGATGTGGAGAAAGGGGAACCCTCCTCCACTGTTGGTGGGAATGCAAGTTAGTGCAGACACCTTGGAAAACAGTATGGA